>OY720641.1:77308866-77964988 GCA_963169105.1 Ceriagrion tenellum | reverse complement strand
ATTGTGAATAATCATGTATGAGCGTTAATTATTATTATTCATACTATTTACCAATTAATCTCGAAATTCTTAAGAGTTTAAAAATACCCAAAGACTCATAAAATACCTATATTATTGGTAATAATTTTGACAACAAAACGATTGACAAAATAATAATTATGCGAATGAACTCAGCTAGGTAAATAAACTCGTGATTAAGTCTGGCAGATAGTGGGAGAACCATATTCGATTCCCATTCAAGTTAATAACAAATTTGCTACTCTGCTTCCCTTTAAGAAATGAGGATTTGGCAAGCTTTTCATACCTGTGGACCACATGATACATTTGCATGGCTACAATGGCTGCAAATACTTCTGCTGCCACGAGCAATTTCATGAAAACAAATTTATATACCTACCATGTTTGAGCAATTTTTTAAAGAAACAGCGACTAGTTATCGCAAGTCAGGTCAACAATCGACAAAGTCGAACCCAGTTCAAGGTTAAGAAGACGATGGGGTAAAGTGCTTGAAGGCCGTCTTCAGTTTCCCGACCTCTGGATTAAATCATTTAAAAAAATTTCCGACTCCCGCGCTGTAGACGATTACCACTAGGTTCCAAGCTGAAATATTTCAACCTCATGCACGAATTATATAAACTTCACTACATATTACGGAGGTTTCTTGTAAGTTTTATGTAAAATTGTGATTTTCAAATATGACTTTGAAAATTATTCCCTAGATCGGTAAAAGTTCATCCATTACGTTCCATCCTTCTGAAACGAATAAAGAAGTTTGCATATTCTTACTTGGGAATCAAATCCTCATAAAGATAATCCTGAGGAGAATTGAAGGAAAGGAAGAGGATATGCTGAGTGAAGATCAGTTTGGATTCAGAAGAGGATCAGGGACAAGAGAGGCAATTCTGGCATTGAGGCTTCTTATCGAAAAACAAATGCAGAGAAATAAAACTACTTACATTGCCTTCATTGACCTGAAAAAGGCATTTGATAATGTTATCTGGAAAGAGGCATTCAGATTGCTGAAGAAAGCAGGCCTAAAATATAAAGACATGCGGGTGATACTCAGCTTATATAAGAACGAAATGGTTGTGATAAGGAATTTTCATCAAAAGCAAGAAGCAAAAGTTAGAAAAGGCGTGAGACAAGGATGTGCTCTTTCTCCTCTTATATTCAATGCTTACATCCATCAAGCTATAGACCAAGTTCGTGAAACTACTGAGGTGGGGATTAAAATTAATGGACAGAAGATAGATATGCTGCGTTATGCAGATGATATTGCTGTGATCACAGAGACGAAAGAAGATCTAGAAAGGATGCTCAACACAATGGGTGGGATTTTCTGTAAACAGTATGGCATGAGAATAAACAAACGCAAAACCAAAGTGATGGTTTGCAGTAATGAAGAACAATATGAACCCCAATAATGAGAATTGGAGGAGAGAAGCTAGAAGTAATAGAGGAATTTGCCTACTTGGGAAGCAGAATAACAAGAGATGGTAGAAGCCAGAAAGAAATTGTAAGGAGAATACATCAGGCCAAAATTGCATTCTATCTTAGAAAGAACCTACTCATCAGCAAGAAAATTAGTTTGGAAATAAGGACACAGATGATGAAAGCATTTGTTTGGAGTGTGGTCATATACGGGAGCGAAACATGGGTAATTAGAAAACAAGAGAGAAGGCGGCTAGAAGCCCTGGAGATGTGGCTCTACAGATGGGTGTTGAAGCTCAGCTGGAAAGATAGTCACGAATGAAGAGGTACTGAAAAGAGCTCAAGAAACCAGATCCCTGTGGAGGCATATCCAAACAAGAGGAGACAAACTCGTAGGGCACATTCTAAGACACGACAACATCGTTTTAACAATAGCAGAAGGAGCTATAGAGGGAAGGAATCGCCGGGGACGACCAAGGATGTCATTCATGCAGCAGATTGTGAATGATATGGGTTGCACCACATACACAGAAATGGATAGAAAAGCAGACAGAAGAGATGAATGGCGTACTGCTGCAAACCAACCCCAGAGTTGAACACTGAAGAAGAAGACTTGGGAAAGGTAATGGCACCCTTAATTCACATTTAAAGTAACTGACATTGCTATTTGTAACAGAATGAACGCTGTGCCTTCACTGGCTGCCCGACTTAACCCATCACAGATCATGCACACCCCAAACTATACCCCTTTCATTTTTATAATCGATTAAATGAGTTCTGAGAGATACGTCATGAGAATTCGTAATACTAACTTAAATGTGTAAAAAACTATAAAGAAAGGTAAAAAGTTTCCACTTAAAGAAATCATAAACCTTCTATCAATATTCTGCGGTGCTTGTAGAATAGCCAAGTTGATAATGAATGACTACATCGTAAAATCACATGAGTGGATACTAGTGGAATCATTTGTGTAGCTAAATTAAAACACTCAGATTGATAATCACGGGAAAAAACACAGTAATACCTGGCCATTTAATCAAGAAAATACGATATGTAGCAATAAAATACAATTATAATTGACGTCATTACACAAATACAGAAATGTGTGTTATTCAAGATGAAAATATACTTCGCCTGGACTGAGATCTAAGTCTCGGAATATGTTGATCTCGCGATAAATTTCGTGCACTTCTCACCATAGCAGATGACGCAAGCTACAGTTATAGTACCTGAAGTAATGACAGAAGGGAGGTTAATAAAAATTAAACCTAAGAGAACGATACAGAGCAATGGATGCAATTTGCCTACCTTATTATTGGCAAATAGTACAAAATCCTACAAAATATTTCGGAGACAATTCGCTCGTTGCAGAAAATCTGCACAAGTTTAATGGAAAAGTAGATTTTCGACAGCCTTGAGGCACAACGTATTGAACGCTACGCCACAAGAGCGTGGGAAAGTAGCCCTGACACTGGCAGAGAGCGGGAAAGGGTCATTAAAGCGTTTGCAAAGTGAGTCAGCCCCGGATTAGCGGGACTGCAGCAATCACTCACCGAGCGTATCCAACGGCGGTGTCTGTCGCCCGGGTGACGCGTAAAGTCAATACGTCTCCCTCGATATCGATCTCCTGATTCCTCTCTTCAGGCGCAGTATCCATATCAAGCATCTAAAAAACAAGAAAAGAGGGTATGAGTGAAAATAAAAATTAAACCATATTTTATCGAAGAATCAGGCCATATCACATATGTTTATTCACAAATTCAACAAACAATTAAAAAGACAACGAAGAAATTCTTCGTGGGATAAAAAAAGATAATTCAAATCCCCAGGCCCGGCTTATTTTCAATATTTTTCGCCATTCAGGAAATGATTCATAGAGCATTGTATCGTATTTCAACTCTTTATGATACCAGGCTAAAACGCTCGAACGATTAAACTCAAAGCTCTTAATCAAAAAAATGTATACAGGAAGCGGAAAAAGAAAATTTTTATTAGTACATCAAGAGCTATAATTTTTTGAAGTTTATACTTAGTTATGTTCTAAACATTACCCATTGACAAAGAAAATGGTCGTAAGTTTTACTCGATGAAAGTTATCCATTATGGAAGATTTGAGATAACTTGGGTAAATCTACTTGTAAAATTTTGTTGACGCGACCCTAGTTTCGACACAGTAGATGTCCTGCGCTATACATGACGCATGACCTGAGCTGAAAACGACTAGACCTGAATACGATACTAGGAGTCGAAATTCGGAAGGTCTCAATAAAATTTTACAGATTTCCAAACATTGCATGTAACAAATGATGTGGTACGAAGTCACTCGCACGGGTGCATATACACCAGGGTTGACATTCACTATGAAAAAATATGAAAAAATGATTTTTTCATAGCGAATTTCAACCCTGGTGTAAAATTTGACAGGTCCAATTAACAAAATTATTTGGAAATTTCATAGATAATACTTTCAGTAAACGCCTACTTTAAATTTTAGTTGAATCTAAATTTGTTTAACCATTTATAGGATTTTCCCTTTACTTTTTTCTTTATATTTTTTCAATATTTTATCTTTACATGGGTATCCAGAGCGAAATATTACGGGATGCGAACCTAGGCCCACAAGCAAAATGAATAAAAAGGAAAGAAAAGAAGATTAGAATCTGAAAATATTAGCCATTAACTTAGTATAATGGGGGATGCAGTTGACTAAATATAAGATTAAAGCAATGATGATGGGGATAATCAATTCAAAACAAAGTATTCAATGGACTCGGGAAATCTGACAATTTCAGAACAATTTAGAATTCGGATACAAGATAATATGTCTTCATAACCCATTGAGCCTATAGCTTGAAAATGCTGCAAAACCAAATGACCCTGACATAATCAAAGATAGCAGAGTTTCACAAACCATTTAATTTTCCTGAATTAGGAAGATATAACCACTATCGTAACGAGTATTTTTTACATTGATACCATGGTTCGGTCAGATTAAACAGAACAATTAACTGTAAAGCTTAAGCTTCCATTTTTCATCATTACATATAATTTATGAATTTTTGAAGAAAGGCAGATACCCACCACCCCAAACATAGCTCTGTATAGAAATCAGAAAAGAAATGCTGGGGAATTTTATGGCACTACACAAGTCTCCGCCGTAAATTCTGGAGAACTCCATAAAAAGTTACGAGCAATAAGTCGCCAACTTCGTCATAAAGGATATTTTTATCGACAGCAAGAATTAAGTTTTGGCCGAATAATTTGATGAAGATGTTAGTATGGATGAGCAATATGTCTTTCATGGTTTAAGCAATAAATTGCAGGATAAGACTAAAAACATTACACAGAAATCACGACAGTATTCAAAGCTACTTGGTGTCATAATTATTGGGAGCCTGTATTCTTTATTTTTTATTTAAAAAAAGATTACCCTGCTCCCTTAATGGAACGATCCGTATAATGATCGATATACAAGGCTGCTCAGCAAAAATACGCCTAACAAATGGAATAAAATTTAAACAACCAAAAGTCGAATTATGATTGGAATTTTTAAAAGCTGTTTTACACCTTAAAAAAATATGAGCAAAATGATATCAGAAACGGAAAAATCAGAAGCTCATATGTGAAGTTACGATGGCCCTTACTGGGTAATTATTAAATAATAATCACTAAAATTTCTGTTTAGTTGTATTAAACATTCCATTCTTTTTTATAAAAGTCTATTATATTTTTACTGACAAGTGTAACGAGTATTTTATTATTTCATGAATGTGAATGTATGTTACATCGAATAATTAGCATGGATCAACTGAAATGGCAACGTAAATTTAAGTCGGTATTTATGAAGTGGTATTTAAATAATGATTATTATTATAACGATCATGATATTAACATTAATCTGAGTTGTTGGCCAATAAATAAAAATAATAAACGGCTATATTTCTACAATCATGGTAATAAATTGCTGAGGATGCATCTTCTTCTTCTATATATATAAAAACGAATGTATGTCTGTGTGTCCTGTATGCATTACTACACCGTTGATCCGATCGCCATGAAACTTTAAGAAGTTGTTGAGTACACTTCCGCGAAGGTTTCGAAGGTTTTAAGTATAAATTTTTTTTTAAATTTGCCCCCCAAGGCCCTCTCAATCTTTTGAATAGTTTTTGCGCAACAACGCCCGACGGGTAAGCTAATAATCCTTACCTCAGTTTTAATCCTATCGTGCTGAAATTTTGCCGAGTAATACTTCAAGGCAGGAGGAAAGTTATCGGCTACTTTAAAATGATTTCAGGGTCCATAAAAGTCCCATGGCCCTTAGGTGGGCCCTTTAGGCGGGAGTCTCAGGGCCCTTAGGTGGTTCGCGGTACGTATCGGGTTTTGTGCAGTGGTTTCATTTTTTACTTTTTTAAATTATTTCCGCTCAAGATAGAGAGTTGGTATTTTTTTTAATTAAATGTCTGAGGGAATGAAGTTTTTAATTCTTTCAATTAATTATCCTTTTCACTTCGTAATTGACGGAAAATTGCGTTTTTAGTTGCAGAAACACATATTTTTCAGTGAAATCAACAATACCATATTCGCTTGACAACCAGATTTCGCTTGGAATTCATATTGCTTAGTTGAGCTGATTAGGAATTCTAGGGATTGGAATTTGTGCATCGGTTGGAGTTTTGTGGATCGGTTAAAGCATTGGAATTTGTGCATCGGTTAATTATTTTGCTTTTTAAAACAACTTTAACTAAAGATAGAGAGTTGAAATTCATTTTATCGCATATCCGAAAGCATGATACTACTAAAATTAGATGGAATGGAAACTCATTCAATGGATTACATGGAATGGAAACTCATGGCATCGTTTGTACGTTACATATTTGTGTAGGTACGAGGAATTCATTGGACTGAGTCTAAAAGTCGTTTAGGGACCAATTTTGATTCCGGAAAAGATTTGTGGGTCAAACCATGAAAAGTATTAAAATCAGTGGGGAATTCAGGATGGAGTATTTTATTTTTCAAATTTAGAATATGATCATATGTACTGAAATCAATGAGGTTTTGAAGTAAATTATGGGCTATAAAAGTAGGCAATTGGAGGAATTTTGTACATGTCAATGTGTGTACTTTTTTCATGTTCAGGAATCAGCATACTTTGTAAGTTTTACTCAGAATATTTATTGCACAACCGGTTCAGTTTACAAATTTAAGGCTAAAACTATTGAATTTGTTGAGTGTGTACTTTTTATGTGTGTGCCTGCTAAGAAAGAAAAAGAGGCAATGCAACGCATGCCGGGCACAGCTAGTCTTAAATAAAAATGAAATTGACGTTTCTTGAAAGTGCTCCAGTCCAAATTTGCAATCTTGCTCAAGGCGTTGATTTTGCAAAATCAACTCGCAAAGATCATCAGAACTGCTTCCAGAGTTAAAGGGAAAAAAATGAAGAAGAGATTATGTCAATACGAGAATTGAGGCAAAAATGGGTTTCACCGGGTAATATAGCAGTATGAAGGAAGATGAGGTCAAATTCTTAGATGGATGGAGACTAGCGAGATTTTCCGTTGGATTAGACTCCCACTTTAAATCCGCAGCGAAAAATATAGTCCATCATAAAATGGAGGTCCACCTTTCACAAGAAGGAAATTCAAAAAATTAACTCAACAGCATACAGCTACAGCAGCATAGCTGTGGCAGCATAGCATCAAAAAGATATGACTACAATCCAGGAAATAGTATGTGAAAACATTGACGTGGATCGTGGCACTCTATGGATGGGAAGCATAGACTATTGGAAAATCTGATGAGAAAAGACTGGAAGCCTTCGATACCTGGTGCTGAAGGAGGACGAAGAAGATATAAGTGACAAGCAAATTAAGAATGAAGTCCACAGTAGAGTAGAAGATGAAAGGACCATATGAAGCACCACAGAGAAAAGAAGAACCAGATGGATTGGACACACCCTGAGACACATAGGGGATTATGAAGAATATAATTGAAGGAAAAATAGAGAAAAATGTCCCCAGAAGAAGATGCACGAATAAGTTTATGAACTAATTAAAGAGAAAAGTACCTAGGAAGAGATACCAGGAGGTAAAGGATCAAGAATTAGATAAGGAAGGATGAGGGACTGCAGTCAACCAAACTTAGGATTGATCGAAGAGAAAGAGAGACAACTCGAGTTTTTTTTCCAAGTACAGGAATGATTTAATGCTTAACTAATTCCATTTGATACACCCGAGAGCAAGCAAAACAATATACGAAATTATTCATTTTCCGCTAACTATCCTTGAAAATGCATTAAAATGGCAATCGTTTACGAGAATCCATTATTTTAAGATCCAATCTATGTTAATCCACCAAAAAAAAGCAATAAAGAATAAAGTAAAAATGTTGATTGAATGATACGACAATAAAACAATGTAAAAAATAAGCTTTCTTTCCAGAAAAAAAAGAAAAATACTCTCAATGCTCCAGGCAGAGAAAGTAACATGAAAAATGCTTTTTAGTGGCAAAGAGAATTTTTAAAAGTATTGATTATTTGAGTATATTTCATCTTCAAGGCCCAAACACAACTTGTAGCGGTTCAAAGCACATCGTGAGTGAAATTTGTCTTTTTTTAAAAATAAGATTTAACCAGGAGATGGGCTTTCTCATTTATTTAAAGTGGTCTAACCACCGTAATCGTTATACCGGAGCCTCGTGCGACGAACCCGGTGTTGCTCCTAAGGAATCGGGCTCCTCAGTGTAACCAAATAACCTCTAATGAGCGTCGTACCCACCCCGAGGGTGGATGCCGAGGAAAGGGAGGAAGAATTATTAGCAAAAATTCTAAAGGTCACGGCACACGGGGTGGGAAGGGAAAGGGCGGAATATTCCTAAAAGGCACAAGGCAGCAGCAAGCAAGCTGCTCTCTCCCACACACCCCGGGAGAATCACCCTCTCCTGCGGGTTCTGCCGCCGGCTCGTCATATACACGTCGCATCACCGACCCAGCATTTCACGGTTCGCGGTCCCATGGGGGGGAGGGGGAGAGTGGGGGGGAGGGAGAGCAGAGGGGGGTACGGAGGCGGTAGGCAACCGGGAGGAACCGAAGATGCTGTGGGAAGAGCGCTCTCTGCCTGTCGCCTTCTCCTCTCGCCTGAGCGACCATCTCATTTCCAGTCCATTATGAATGCCACTCACTCCACCGCTTCCAACGTCCCGAAACGCACCTCCCTGTTTTCCCACCTTGCCTCTCTGCTGCACCACTTCAGTCGTCTACCCTTCCACCCGCCTCTTTCCTAAGATGGGAGAAGGGCTGGAAAATGGGTTGGCATCGATATGCTTTTGATGCGATATTTGAAAATGTATCAACCATGAGGAAATCTGAATCCAGACGTCACTCTGAGAGGGGAGAAATTAGAGCAAGTGGATTCTTTTACCTAGCTAGGGAATACCAGTGGAGCGGAAGAAGTACAACGGACATCAAGCGAAGAATAGTCCAGGCTAGGATAAAATTCATGGTAAAGAGATAACTGCTGAGCTCAAATAAGGTATATATACGAAGGAGAAAACTGTATGCGAAAACATTTGTGTGGACCGTAGGACTTTATAGATTACAAGTATGGACCATTGAAAAAACAGACCCAAACAGACTAAAAGCCTTCGAAACCTAAGGAGAAGGACGCTAAGGATAAATGGACGGCAAAATAAGAGTATATTCGTGGACCACATAACGTATATAAAGTATATAAAAAGAGCTACCAAGGATTTATGCATCTAGCATTGGACAGGAAAGGGTGGTAGGCTGCAGTAAAGCAATCTTAGGATTGAACGACCGATAATGGTGAACCAAAGTCGTATTCCGTTTTCATTCCTTGAAAGCGAATGACTAATTTGCGTAAACTTTCAACTATTGTTCAAAAAGTAATGACGAAAGGCGAAGAAATGTTGAAGGTCAAGGAAGAGGAGAAGTTTTGGCTAAGTAGGGAAGGGGAAGGAAGAGAATTGGCTTCACGGACAAGATGAAAAAAAGTAGGGCGTAAAAATCATTGCGATTTTCACTCTATTACATTTGAACTTACGTAGCTAGAACTACGTCAGAAGATTATCCTAATAATAGTATTTATTATGAGCTAACCGTTATACTGGGAACGAATATCGAAGATGTATTGAGATGCTCTCATAAAAATGTTGTTAAATTAAAATAGACACGATTAAAAGCAGCATAATTTTTTATAAAATGAAATATTTTTTGTGGAAGTGGATATGTTGGAACTGAAGGAGTAAAGAGATATTTGGTGATGGTTGAATAGAAGCTCGCAGAATAATTTTTATCACATCGCATGGTGGTATATTGCTATAAACAAAATGTGAAAACACCCTCTTGTCAACATAATCTTTTTATTTCGTCACATATAAAACGCTTTACTATTTCTTTTGGAACAGCATAATTGTTTGGAGATTTTATACTAGGGACAAAAATGAATGTTATAAAATAAATGGATGTTGCAACGCGAAAAATCATTTAGTATATTTACGAAGGTCGGATTATGATTTTAAGTCTAACATTACTGAACCCGACCTGAATGCGTACATAAGTATGGACGTCTGTTAGAGTCTTAACCTAAATATGACGTCAAAACGCGGATTGTGATGTTTGGTAGAATTACAAAGTAACACCTTTACACTTACATAAAAATCGACAAGTTAACTCCGAAACGACTCATTTTACATCATTCTTCAATCTTAGCATCAGCATGAAGTTATGTGTTAATTGACAAGGCATCTGGTCGCGGAAATAGTTTTAACCAGAGAAAACAGCAAATAATTCATGGCCATGGATCAGTTTCAATACCTGATTGAACCATAATATATGCTCTCCACGCAAACATTATTGGTAATAACTCTACTTGCGAAACAATTTATTGATAAAACTAAAAAAAACTGCATTTCCCCAATCAGTGTTTTTCGCACCGAATCAAGAGGTTCACTTCATTCTCCCACAAGACTGCGCCAAATGCCTAATACATTCAAAATACCCGCAACATCATCAATTCTCATTAACCCTGCTGGAATATCCTTAGGGTAAAGACGGCAAGATAATCTTGGTCTCGTAAGTTCATCTGACTAAAAATGACTGGATCTTTTGGATCGACTAATATCAAACGTATCTGGCGTGAAACCTGGGCAAGACAAATGATTTTTTCAACTCATAGGTTTTGATCACAGTAATATCATACCATCTTAGTAAACACACATTCTATCCGGCAAGACATCTTCCTCTATGCTTCTTCTGTCACCTCAACATATGCTCTTTCATACCTCCTTCAATCCTATACAAACATGAACATTACTTTTCCCGTTATTTGTCCCCTTAGCTCACATTTTCCAATCGTGACTTGAACTCAGATACCCTAAATTTATCATTGACTCTAAATAATCTCATTGACTTTAAATACCGGCACCATGCACCTCTTCAAAATTCTTCTGGCCTATTTTAGGCATCCGCATAATTCTAAAATTATGCCTTTCAATTAAGAAATATTAATTACATATCTAATTAGCAGTCTTGCTGTTAGGTGCGTCGCGAAAGTAAGCCTTATCTTTTATACGTGGCGTGTACTTCTGTGATTTATTATGTGCTATTAGCACGCCAATAATGCAAAGAAATACAAGGATTCCAAGTAAACCTTTTTTGACGCATTCAATACATTATAAAATCATCAACCGTTTGATTTTTATACATAAAATTATTCCACTGAGATCGGAGAATACTTCATTCATAGTTAACCTAGCAGCCATTACGAAGTGTTTCCTCAATATCCAGGCTCTATGTAGGTTAGTGGCCTGAATATTTTTCATATCCGTTAGGTCTACAATTACTAATTAATATCAATGAGATAGATCCTCGTCTCTCGTTGATGAGGTGATCCTACAACTTATTTCCTGCAGAAATTATCACATTCAATCCATGTCACTTCCACTTTTTTATTTAAACTGCACCCAGAAGTATTACCTTGTATTAAACTTTATTTAATCATTGAAAATTTTTACAATACGCAACGAATTATAATTCAATGTTAAAAATAGTTATTTTTGACGGTTATTAATTGGTACATAACTTAAATTTTAGTTATCGCCCATGAAAACTATTTCTAATATATATTTTTTCTATTTTAATTTTTTGCTTCAAAAACTACGTAAGCTGTGGTAATTTGCAAAATGTTGAGGTTGCTGAAGTAGGACTTTATCTACACAAACAACAATTTTGAAATAAAACGGTCCTGATGACTGGCTCGATCGGAAAAACTACTCCATATGAGAGCGGAAAATTTACAGCGTGAAATTAAATTTTTGTAGAAGCGATTGCACTTCGCCTAAATGTCAAATTTTCAATCCCATAATACAATTGTGGTCGATGAGAGGAGCAATAGATATTTTATAAATTAATACTAAAGTTTAGTTATAAATTCATTCGATTTCTAAATATAAACTATTTCACAAAACCGGTACTAATTCAATTTTTACCATAAGCCCCAGCCCTTCTAAATTGAGCTCTAAAATCAAAGGGATTCAATATATGATAAAACAGGATTCCAAATGACTCTTTATTCAATCGTCAAATAACATAACTGTGCCCTATAATTGGGGATGGGTCAATGGCACACTTTTTTTATTCAAATGGGTCAGAGCTAGTTCCAATAAATTCTACTTGTGCTTTGTTGTACTCTGTTTATGCTTGTTCTAGTGATTAAGGCTGATTTAGCGTTTCAATCAGAGTGTCACCTGGGCATTTGTCCCCTTTAGAGTCTACCCTTGCATCAATGGATCTAATTACATGGATATGAATGTATATCGTACGCAGGATATAAAAAAATCATCCTTAAATTTCGCCAAATAAAGCAAAGATTTTTTGCCTAGCTGGTACGATAAGATGCACGTGAGCGCGTGGAAAACAAGTCCTCACGCCAACATACCCATAATATCTCAAACAAAGAACTACAGAAGATTCTGTCAAAAATGGAAAGCAAATTCCGAATATTTTCCCTTTAATCAAAATATTATGAATAGGCAAATGCATGAAAAACACTGTGAAATATCATTGGGGCCGCTAACATTAGTCCCACCCCAGACAACTTTATTTTCTTCGGGTATTTTATAAGCTCACATAAAAAACAATCTAATCCTTAATGCATGGAAATATTTTTGAAACACTCCTTAATATCTGCACATGGTAACTCACAAAACACCAATTTCAGAAGTCATGATAGTCTTAGAGTAAGAAAGGAGAATAATCTAAGGAAGAATTAAGCAGAATTAAGCAGAAGAAGAGAAGAACCAAGCAACTGGCACTTTGAACAAGTGAGGCATAAAATCTTAATGGGCATAACACCCCGGCTGCCACCATAGTGTAATTGAGAGAGTAAAAGGCACACTCGGATTTTGAAAGAGACATCAAGGATCCAATTCAGGGGAGGGTAAACATGATCTTTGGAAAAGCAATTATATGAAATGAAGAGTGAACAGAATCATCTCGCGGTTCTACTCAAAAGCTAATTTGAGCCGGAAGGAATTTATGATACTCGTGAGATGTGAATTGAAAGTAGATGCAACCATATATTTAACGTCTATTTCAATAAATTAAGGGCATTTGAATAAATTGGAGTAATGCTTTACATTTTTTGTGTGATCACCAACGGATGATACTGCCTACGATAGTCGGTTCTTAGTGTTTGAATTTTTTACAATAATTATAAATTTATCTCGATAAATATGTCACTTAAAATTTCATCTCATCGTTGATTATTTTTTCATTTTATCATGCTGACGTTGCAACAAAACATACATAGCCTTAAACAGCTTTAAAAAACAAAATCTTAATCTTGTATTCCATTTTCCTTATGATTTACCTCCGTCGTGTTCGCGCCTGACATCATTCCACAAGTTTCGTTGTTCTTCTTTCACGTTACTAATGACACGTTTGTATTGTTAAGTTTTTGATACCAATCAATCTCTTTGTAAGACAAAGACGGTCAAGATAAGATAAAGAGATCGTTAAAACCAAAGGAAATACAGTCCACTTCATTAAGAATCGAAAAGATTACTCTTCTAATTTCTCTATTATTCAATTAATATACAGGTTCCATGTTATAGCAATGACAGCCGTAACACGTCGGTAACCCTTTCTTAGAACCCATCTAGCGTCCTCCCTCTTCGTTCATCACAATCCCTTTCCCTCTAAACCTCTCCGTTGAACCACCCTTCCGCGGACTTTTTCATTTTTTCCTTCATACCGGCTACATGCTACCTTTCCCTAGTGTATGACCGCGCCTGCCCATCTTATTCTAACCAAATCCTTCTTCCCTCCTTGCTCATTGCTCGTCCCTTTTTTGCCGTTCCTTCGTTCTCCCACGTTCCCTTGTCCTCTCTTTGCTTCTGAGGTTTTTTGTTTTCCCTTTCAAACTCCCCTACCTTCCACTCTATACCCACCCCTTCTTTCAACTATTTAAATGCGATGTCTACTGTTTCTCATATCCTTGTACCTGATGATAATTCTGTGAATCGAAACGCCTAGTACTGGTAACTAAAAAAATTGTGGAAAAGTGCGATTGTTGTCCTCACTGTGAAATTAATTTACTTTGATCTAACATTCCGCCTCTTTAAAAACTCCTACTCTTGCCGGCACGGTAATCGCGATAAACTCGTCCCAGGATGGAAACAACGGTCGGCAAATAGAATTCCCTCTACGCTGCACTAGTAACTCGGTCCCGATGATAAGCCAGCCTCTGAATTGTTCCATATCCACGCTGCTCCGCATCCCACATGGAGGATTACTAATGAGATGTTACGCCACCTTCATTGCACCGCATTTTCTCCTACAAATCCTAGTCATTCGAAGGTCTTGGCTTCAGCCCACGCGCGAATGGGAAAATCTAACTAAGCGTTGGCCTTTGGAGAGCAATGTGTTTTCCCATTTTGGAGTTGCAGCGAACGAAGCCTTCGTCGCTTTTCGCCCCATTTGCGCTCCCGGAATTTCCGTTGCAGTATCCTCTCCGAATCCCCAGTGGGGCGTGGAATATATTGTTTTTCCCTATTGACCGTGGCGCGGATAGGAACATCCAAAGCGGAAATTCGCTCGTTTGCACGTTTCACCAAACAGCCAAGTCTGATTCGAGATTCCTTTTCAAACACTTGAGCCACTTCAAAACAATGGAAAATATTCGCGTAACCAAATCTTCAATGCCGCTTATTTTTGGGACTTATGATTTGGTGGCCAATCAAGGTTTTATCTTGGTTTTAATTGGTCTTAAATTAGCTACGACATAGGGAGGGAATAGGTTCGTACGTGATTTAATATTTCTGTGGATACAGTCGGATTTCCTCTGTCCATTTAAAAAGAATCATGCCTAGTAAATAAATATAAAATATATTAAAACCTGTTCTCATTCATGCATGTAAAAGCTCCATTATATACTTCATCAAAAACGCTTGAGGTGCGGTGGGCCAAAGAAAAGCAATGTAGGCTCAATGTGAAGCAATGAACTCATAATGAAAAAAATGGAGAAATTAACGTGTATTTCCCCAGTGTATTGCTTCGATATGAAAACGAACTATATTTAAAATGAAGATAATATGTAACTATTACGATTGGATAGTATATTATGTAATATGATACTGACAGTTATTGATTGGGCCTTTTAGTTCTTAACTTCTCCCGAATAGTCTCTTAAGTTAAGCCACATAGGTATCCTTTACACTTAGCTGTGTCATTGAAATACAATGAGTAACCGTGGTCATTCCTGCATTTTAAAATTTCACATTTTATTGGATATTTTAATATTAACACATTGATCACAGCGGTGACATAATTAAATATGCTCAGTAAAAATAATGGCAATAATTTATAGTTTCACTGACGTTTATTCCTTTCTAATTGTTTGCAATGGCTACATAACACACTTGAAAAATTTCTTAGACAGCATGAAACATACGCTCTTTTATTTATTGCTAATAATTTTATTTGATGCGCATTGCTAGTAAATGATAACTATCGCTAATTATACGATTATGTTGTTTTAGCCTTTATCACTAAATATATTGTTTTATTTTCCCACAGGTAAGCAGATTCACTACAGAAACTTGACGAATTGAGCTGCAATTATGATGTAACCAATTGAGTAAGTAATTACATTAATGACTTATGATTCTCCTTTATGTGAATTTAAAATTTACGCGGTGTTCATTTTCTTTGAATACCTCGCCTTATGCAAATTAAACATTTCGACCATTCAGCATAAACACAAATTTCTGGATTCGTTCCACGGAGGGATACAAATGTTGCCAGTTGTTGAAAACGGTACTATCAATGTAATAAATATGCAAAATCATCCAGAGATGATTACAAAAGTTACTCAATTTCATTTTTACTTTATTCTTAAAGTATTCCATAATATTCAATATTCTGCAGACAGCTTCTTACTGAATATTCTCCCAAAGGCAGAAATATTTCTCTAATGGAAATAAAAAATGCTACTGGCCGATTCACTTGGATGAAATAAATAACCCTCTAAAACCTGAAATTTAATGAACTCCAAAACTGGAAACCTGAATGAAAAAATATCAACTTCAATACTGCATCACCATAGTCAACAATAGAAATAAAGAAAATAATTTATGCTGTAAGCAACCCAGATTTATGCTAAGGAGGGTAGGACTACTATCTATGGATGGAAATGTTTAAGTTTTCGTCCTCTTGGCGTTTCAAACAAATGAGTAGTTACGCTTTATTCCTCAGAAGTATGCGATTTAACTTGAACGGCTCGAGGCATGACATTTAAAAGAGGGTATTTCAGATCAAAGTTAGAGCTTGTGTCAGATAATAATCCGTTATGAAAAATAAAAATGAAAACACGTGTTGCGCTCATAAACTTAGAACACGCAAACATCTGAGGATATTACGGTCGAAAATATCTAGTAAATAATGCTCTCCGCTTTTGAATGGCGATCCGGGAATGTAATAAAAATGAAAAATGACAACAGGACAACGATCATTGTGCTTTGTACTTTTTTTCATTTCCAAGGGATAACTGCGGAGTTGGACGTTACTTTTCCGAAATAAGCCTCCACTAATTTCTAATCTAAATTAAAGTCCTTTCGCTTGCTGTAGTCACGTATGATAGTTTCCTTGCCTTAGGTACTCAATACACGATTATCTGGGTGCTTAATTTAACCTGAAATAATTACTGATAAAAGTATATTGTTTATTTTTACAGATATTCCATTACTATGGAATTAAAAACTGCCAGATCATGAACTCAAAACAAAGCTCTAATCATGTATTGAATTTTTATTACAATATATATAAATTTACACTTCTTGTTTAAAGTCTTGACATTGATACAAAAATAAGGGAGTTTGCTAGCAATAGTAGCTCGCGGGACGAAAAAATGAGCATTTTTGGTAGTTAAATGGATTATCCACTATATACCACAACCTTTCAGTCCACTTCCACTAAATTATAATAGAAATATATTTATTACAAATATATGTAGGAGATATTGTAAACAGTTCCATTTTGGCAGTAAGCCAAGAAGCTGAAATATTGGTTCACTTATGGAACGCATATTCTTGCTCCAATTCTGACATTGATTTCCCCACCGGGCATGCCTCGGTAAAACGAGCATAGTATGTGCTTGCGAAGGTATAGTGAAGCCTGTGGCTGAGGTGCAGGAATTTTTGTTCATCATGATTCCTGCTCTCGGAGTCCTCAACAAAATTGTATAAAATAAGAGTATAAAGTTTTGTGGGGTAAACGTATGATTGAATTCTCTTTAAAGAGAAAGGCCAATTTCTCTCGATAGTTTTATGTAAATATAAGGGGAAACAGATAAAAATAAACTAATGTCTAGCATATGGAGATCAAACGGACAACTCTACTCAGTCTGGTATTACCCAACCGAAGCTCTTCAATAGACGTTCCACTTTCTCCTTTTACATCTCACGTTTTATTCTTACAATTTCTAGGAACAACCGGATTTTTAACGTAAAATCATGCAATTTTATCTAAAAATACTCTTTTCTGTTCCGTACATACTAAAGAGAAAAATAGTTATATTTCCGAATACACGTTGATATTATTAGCCCAATTCTAAACTGCTCTTGCAAATAGTGAAGCAATTTTGGTATGTGAGAAACGAGGTGGAAATTAGCAAGTGAGCAAAGTAAGGAGGTGGAAATGTTACCTGGACCAAATAGGGATACGTAAATTAATGGAGGCAGGCAGTTCGTGTTAACGTCAGCATCCTTGCAGCAAGCAGCCTTGCCACTTGACTCAGCGTCTACTCGCATGCGGGGCACTCTCCCATAGATTGGCAAAATGACCAGCGGAGCATGATATCAATTTACCATCCATTCGGTGCGCAAATTAATAAGATTCAGAAAATGGTTTTCGCCGTTAAAGGGAACAATATCTGTCTTCTGTTACTAAAATAAGCTGAACATATATTTTTTTCATCATGGTTCCACTACTCGGAGTTCTCAGCAAAATTCTCAAACATAATACCATAAGATTTTAGGGGTAAGCATATGGTTGAATTCTCTTTTAAAGAGAGGGGCTAATTTATCTCGAAAGTTTTCTCATAAACACAAGGGCCAAACCTGACAGTTAAGGGGAGAGATTATGTCATGCTCGCATGGGAATGAATTAAATACAGCGAAAAAATGCCTCCTCGATTTAGACCAATCAAATTAATTATGTTCTTGCTACCATATCGATTTAAAAAAATTAGCTTAACGTATTTTTCCGTAATTTTTCAAGTATTTGGAGGATTTTCCGGTAGCATACAGGGTAATAAATCGTCATTTGATAAAAAATACAAGTATGATAGAAGATGATCCTTGAGAAATCCCGGCATGACACTTTCTTTCTCGAAAATATATGAATGTAACTATCAATAAGAGAGGAAAATGCCTTGCAGAACATATTTTCTACTCTCCTCTTTTATATTTCACATTTTATTCTTACAATTTCTAGGAACAACCGGATTTTTAACGTAAAATCATGCAATTTTATCTAAAAATCAAGTACCCTTTAGGGCTTATACGAAATGAGTTTGTCTTTTTCCAGACGGAAAAAGGTATACTCATACAGGGGATACAATAAAATGTGATGTCTCCTTACGTAGTCTTTGACGTCAACACCTTTGGAATGAAACCTGTACCATTAATTTTAATATTGGGGTACAAGACTGAGCAAAATGTAACATATTCAGAAAGCGTACGAAATAAAGATTGATGAAATATACTAGAAAACTAAAATAACATTAAGAGGAAAGATAAGGCCTGCAGACAAACATCAGGTTCAATTTAAAAAGTAATTATAATATCAATAAGTACTTCAAACGCAGGGAATTGTGATTTTTAATTTTATTAGATTTTTCCCGAAGATGTAGACACTAAATTTATATTAATTATAATTAATATTCAATTAAGGGTTCTTTCGAGAGTTAGAATCAGGGCTGCAGTTAATCGTTCACTTTTAACTTGACGATATAATATCCCTTTTCACAGGATAAATGAAACTAAACTTTTCTACGAAATAATTCGAAGCTTTTCTAAGAGCATTCGGAGAAAAAAAGTTGCTAGATTTAGATTTCAGTCGTATTTTACGTTCATGAGTTATCAAATGTGTCTTTCATATATCAATTGCCAGCAGACACGTGAAATAGCGAGAAAGAATGATGAAACCGATAACACAACTTTTTGGGGCTCCAAGTGCAGCTAGTGTAGGATATTTTCAGAGTGGAACTATTAATGAAAGTTACGCTAAATTTAATGTACACTCGAGGGTGTAAACTTTTGAAGAGAGAAATTTCAGCTGAAATTCATGTATCATTGCATCGCAAGTACCAGGTGAACTTTCAACCACTCGGCCCACGGCCCCGACTAACAAGACCGTGTCCGCAGGCCATAATTTACTCGTGGGAAACTCCTAGAATCAAGGCAGCTTGGTCTCAAGGCACGTACACCGCGCACTTAGCCGCCCCACCTGGTCGTTTTGGGCATTTGGGCACAGCGGGTAAGCCTGGGACAAACCCAGAGTCGACACCTACTTGTTTCGCCGTAATGAATTCAGAGCAAGCAGACACCCCCGCGCCACTCATAAGCGTCGGCCGCCGCTGAAACAAAGGAACAACTTCACCACCACCATTGGCCCGCTTTCAATAGGAAGACCACCCACGATCCATCCTATAGCGAGCCTAGGATCGCCAAAACAGGCTAGACCCCGTCTCAATAACGTGCAGGTCCACATTTTTCATATGAAGAATGTCCCTGAGCAAGCCATCCCTCCCTCTTTGTCTCTTCAACCTCTGCGGAGTCGTAAATTACGAGCGTAAACCAGGAGGAATCCAGGGACAAAAGCGCGGGGTAGATATCTCTCTCCCGTGAGCTCACAACCGCGCAATAGTTTTCAGCCGGTCACCGCCATCTAGTTGCCCGGCGGGAGGATCATACGTGCATAGCAACGTACCCCGTGATGTACGCGAAATTTCTGACCCGGCTCGAGTAGGCGTCGCCGACCCATGGACATTTTCGCGAGGCTTGTCTGCCCGCGCGAAATTTTAATCCTCGTAAGCTGTGTTTGTACGTCATTCGGGATGGTTTTCGAGACGGAGAGACAGGGATTAAGCGGTTATGTCCCGGGTGAGCGCAGTCGGCCTTTGGAAAGCCGGGCTCACTGTTGGAGGGGGATTTTTTGGGGGATATCAAGGGTCAGGTGAGACTGCGATGATGGGAAAAGAGAATTAGAGGAAAGAGGGTACAAAAAATGGTGAATTTAAAACTACAGATCAAAGTAAAAGAGGAAAGAAAAATACCATTATATAGGTAAGCGCAAAAAATTGGCTCGTTAAGTTCTCTGTGGCGGTGTGCAGTGGACGAAGGTCCAAAACCCAGAGCATTTTTCCGTTTTCAATCAGCTAGCAGCACATAGCAATTTTTGCTACAATTAGATCCACTAAAGAGTTTGGTTCAATTAAAATCTTACATTAATTATATAATGCACTGCGTTACCTTGTAGCTGTTTTTAATATGCATTTTCCAAGTAGCATTAATCTCACCATAAACTGATACAGTCTTCGATCAGGAGTAAAACTGAAATGCGTCTTAGTTTAGAAGAAGGAAAGATTAATCTTTTGCCAAAGATAACGAATTCCGAAGTTTTTAAGTACCATTGGCTTGGGATTCACTGCTCCAGATTTCAGCAGTAATTTAATGAACTCTCCAACTGAATGATAATCAGCCAATCTTTTGGTGCCTTTTCGATAGCCTATCTTTCGGTTAATTTAGACAAGAGCTAAAATTTCGTATTCTCGTAACCTGGGTGAAAGAAAAAGAAATCAAGTTTTTCCGGAGTATTTTTATATTTTTTGGACGAGTATAAATAATAAAAATGCTAATAAAAAGAATAATCACACATACATTTGTGCCATCTCTAAACATTAATAGGTAATTCAGTCCATCATTTAGCATGTTTGTAACGAAAATGGTTGTTAAAGAAAGCGGCATTGTTTTGTTTATGAAAAAGGAATGGCTTTGGTGGACAAATGACGATGACATAAACAAAAATGTACGAAAAGACGGCTTCCATAGGAAATGTTGAAGGAAAAGTGGTTTCTTGGGCCGTAAATGGAAACATGGACATCAAGGTATACCTTTTCTCTTATAAAATGCCACCAGAATTGTGATTCCTCACAATGTCCAGTTTCTTTTGATTCCCCAAGCAAATATATTTTCCTCCATCACAATTATTGGCAAATTCTTGGCCATTCATTGCAAAATTTGAAAAATATTGCTCTCAAACGGAATAAAATCGAAGCGAAAAAAAAAACATTTTGTTGGAATCCATAAAGTTCGATCTGAATAAGGGAACATTTACTACCAAAGCTATGGATTCCGAATCACAAAGCATGCAAAAAAATTTAATCATTTCGGAAATCGCGTTTTAATAGCGAGTAAGCATTGTTACTGATTTTTTCTGCCTGTCACAAGCCAGAACATTGTAGCGTCTTTCGTGAATCATATCAGGGTTCAAAAGTTCTCTCCTCATTTAATAATTGCTTAAGATTCCTTGCATCCAATCGATATCTGAAATATGAATCGAATATTTACTTTAATCAGGACTCAAAAATATTTCATAAATTCTATTCGATTATTTTACGAGATTGATTACAGAAATTTGATGCATCTATAGCCAGAAGCCTATACTAGCGCTTCTCTTCGAAATTAAGCCAGTTCTCAGGCGTTACATGCATCAATTGTTGAACATAAATAGAAAATAAATATCTACATATCCATGTCCACACACAATAGTATTTGGGCGCTGGCTGTGCGCAGACTTGAGATGTGGCAAATGAGTCAATGCTTATGGTAATTTTTTTGTAGATGCGCTAGTTTTGAGGCGTAGGGTGGATGATGTTTCGAATTTCGCATAGAAAGTTGCAGGCGACCGAGGTCTAGCTACATCTGATTCATACAATGAGAATTAAAAGTCGAGCAAGAGAGAGATGGCCAAAGCGTGGGCGACGGAATAGTTAGTTTGATTACGCCTATAATATTGTGTGCTTGAAGGGCAATTTTTGTTCACACCGCGTATAAACAGTTATTTTTACACCCGTTCTAAACTTTTGCTGTTTAAATTGAAAGTAAACTCGTTGTTATGTTGTGTAAGTTGTCATATGAACACCATTTAACAGCCCGTTATTGTTGTTACGCGGGTTAAGAAGTCAGGAAAAGTGGAGACCGAACGACTGAATTTGCATTCTGGTGTTTAAATGAAGATGTAACATAAAAGCTATTAGGAAAAGAATGTTAATGGTATAGCTCAAAAATGTTTATTGAATTTAGATGTCGGAAGATGTAAACTGAGCAACTGTTTCAATTAGGCGACTGGCAATCAGGTTTTTCAAAAGCGAAGAAGTAGTGAAAAGGGAAAATAAAGCGAACATTTATTTCAGAGTAAAATACAAACGTATAATATAATATTATTTTTGGCCCCTGGCGAATTATATTCATCGAGATAATCATCTAGAAACCGTAAATGGATTTGAAATAAACATTAACATTTTGAAATACTCATTTTCATTCAGCCGAAATCATTTAAAAATCCATAATCAACTATAGTGAGTAGAAAATAGATGAGAAAATTAATAATTAACATAGAATATTACTAAACTTTCTCCTCTGGTCACATCGCGATCGTAATCCAGCTTTCGAAGTTCGCTTTTTGGAACAATATCGAGCATCGATGCTCCAGCTTTGAGGCAGATACGACACGGTGCCGCTAGAGGAGGGAATTAAGCGCCCTGGGAGAGAGGGATGCAGGGACTAAAGGTCAGAGGACACGCGCCGCTAGGAGAATGGGCGGCCGAGATAAAAGCCCAGGTCGGGAGAGGAGGGCCCCGCGAAGCGTCGGATAGGCCGAGACATGGGGGGTGGAGAGGAGGGCGTTTATGGAGACAGGGAAGAGGAGAAGGAGGGGAGGGTAGTGGATTGAGGAGGGCGGGGGAGGGGGTAGGGAAGGACTTGGAGATAGAGTGAGCGCCAGCCTCGAGGGGAATGTATACAGAGCTGATTGCCGTACAAATACGGGCGCCCGAGACTCATCACTTAGAACATCTCAATTCAGACGGCGGGCCCCAGCATCAATCCCTGTGGCGTGTGTCTTTCGCGCTCTTCCCGCCGGGCGGCGCCTCCGGCAAGGGCGCCTCCAAGTGCGTGCTGTCCAACTGGACGAGAATTGTAACGGTCGAGCGGAGAACTCTTAATTAAATGAGTCACGCGTGCATATCCATGCATGTGTTTTTTTAGACGGCGCCGTTCCCATGAATGATTCCCCGTCTGTATGTGTCGAAGCTGTAATTCTCCCCAATAGTTCACTCGTGAGCGTTGTTGACATCTCTTAACTTGTATTGCTACAACCATAGACTTGGATATTCTGCTCACGAAATTAACTCTTATTAAAAGGACAAACGCTGGATAATATTTTAGTTTACTAAAATCTGGAAGCGTTGAAATTCAAAGGGAAGGATAAAAATATAAAAGTTCCTAGATTGGCCTTTAAGTATCCCCCCAAAGTGACGGGTATCATGAATTGACTATTCAGGAGCCACAAACCACATACGGATAGATTGGGTTGGATAATACAACAATTATAATTATTCTATAATTCTATTCCGTATGATAAGGATCATTTTGTTTGAGTCATTAGTGCCTCCTCAGCCACAAGTTTTAATTTAAATTCTATAAAAAGTAAATAAAAGTTTTTATCGTTGAAATAGGGCAAAAGTGCTATTCTTCTGAATGTAAAGGTTTGTAAAAACGGGGCCAACAGAAGACCCCCAAGGTTGCCCGGTTCTAGTCTTTTAATCTGTCTCGATCCTAAGGAACAAGTTTGCCATACATGTTTAACCCGTCAAAGGGATTAGTAGTGCATTGTGTTTAAATAAACAGAAATGTAGACTTATAAACATGGAAAACTGGTTGAGCAGTTATTGTAGTCTGTTAAATATCAACAGTGCCTTACACTATGGCAGCTCTGAGGGAAGAACCAACATTGTACTTGGCCAGGACGTTAAATTTGATGTTATATCTATTATGATTGATTCTGTTATTCTTGATTTTGATTAAAAATAACCTCATGATTCGGTGCCAAATAAAAAGTTACTGGTCTAAAAGATTAACGGGCAGTGTTTAAAAGGGAAAATTCTTAGAAACCCGAACGTAAGTGAGCCAACAATAAGGCATGATGATGGCTTCTATGTCAGCGATTATCTTAGTTGATAAATATTTCATCAGTAACATCGGAGGAAGTCCCAACTATAGAGCGTATGCTACTCAGACGATCGGGGACTGAATTTAGTTTTTAATGCCTATTATTAATTTCCATTCGAAGTAAACCAACAATGACCACCGTTTCTTCTATTAGATTTGGCACTTCGCTAATCGAGTATCCCCAGCTAGATATGATAACCAAATGGCATATATCAGCTACACTATGCTCCTAAATGGTATTGACTTCTTATAATAGATGCATGATAATTTTCGCATCACAAAGGACTTTCTAACACTTAAACCGGGACTTTGAACCCGTAACATACTAATCGAAAAAAATAATTTGATCATGCTAATGACAAAACTTGAAATTTATGAGTGATTATATTAAGAAATACGTCCAAAATTAACATGATTAATTCATATAGCTACCAAAATTATTAGAGAGGCTTAAAATAAACATTGTCGAGTTTAAAAAATATTGTTAAAAAAATGCACCCGGATATATAGCAGTTTTTTCTGGTGTAGTTACAAATACGGAAGGTTTTAAATAACCAGTTGAAGATGACAGATATGAATTTATTTACTAAATTATACATAAAGTGCAAAAAGTAAATACATGAATTTTAGAATGGTAATATCAATTATCGAATGGATACGCGCATTCGTTAATTAATCAGGAAACAACTGCTAAATTATTATAAAATATGAGGGGAGAAGTCGAATAGGCTAACACGCCTCTCGGGAACGGTAGTAACAAGTCTTTGAGCTCTCATCAGATACAATTTACATAACCCTGTGGTGTAAAAACATTGAGATATGAATCAATTCAGAACAAGGACGAAAAAGAATTTTAAGAAACTACAATAACTGGAAAAGGTTAGAATAATTGCGAGGCAGAAACGGCCTTAATAAGATTATCAAATAGAAAGCACAAAACGTAGCAAATATCTCTCCATCCCGCGCGGAAAAACGATGAAAATGCTGTCATTAGGGTACACATTTTATTTGCACGATTTTTTTCTACAGCAAAATGCTACTCTGAACCGAGTAAAAAGGCTAAGAAGATTGCATCAACTGTTTTATCTAAGCCAAAAATAACGTAGACAAAATTCCAATGCCATAAAAAGTATTGGCTGTCATAAAATTCGATATATACCAGAAACTCTCCGCGGGACTGTTAAAAAATTGTGTGCTACGCGATTCAGAGTCAAAAATATCTGAAACACATCAATTGCAAGTATTGGTTGGAATATCTAGTTGAACTGAGGCTGGTATTTAGTAATTCTACACCCCGTGGGCTTTGTAAGGATTTGCAAAAGAGTAAGGTTTATCAGCCAAAAGGGAAATTATAGTTTTTCCTAGCGATTCATAGTGGGTAAGAAAAAGGAAGACTTGATACAGAGATGAAACAAATGCCGCATAACGTCAAGTCAATAAAACGTAGTCGTTATTGAAAAAAGAAAAATGTTAAACGTATCTGCGAGCATATATGTTTAAAAGATGAAAAATGTATCGCAGACTTTTGGTAATTACCTTTTTCCTCTTATCTTTGAAGCGTAAATCCAAGTTTTAACCTCAATCTTTTTTACGCTAAAAGTTAACCCTTTGAGCAGTACGAACGTTGAATTACATCCTCGTGCCTCCTGGCTATCCAGAGAATGAACGTACTCGTACGTCTTTCAAATTTTCGCTGGATCCCTACGTTCACGCATCCCACTCGGATGCATTTTAATATGTTGTTCCATCTAACCTGATGGCTGGTGATCCCAATCATCACTATAAAGTGTCTCTGAAGAGTCCAGCCACCTATTTCATTATTCTACTTACTACTTTCAGCCTTGAGTAAGTTCATATCACATGCAGTTGGTTCCATTGACGGAAGTTATTACATTCAAAGCTGGTATTAGTCCTGTGCTAAGTTAATATTTTTGTTCTTACATCAAAATGTTAAGGATCATTCTCAGTATAATTGCTGTATGAATTTTGTTTTGTTTGTGTAATTCCTCGCCTGCTACCCTGAGGGTGGCGGGTTAGAGTCCCGCCTGGGTAGAATATTATCTGCCCAGGACATGGGTGTTGTGTCTCGTCCGTTGTTACTGTTATCCACCCGGCGTAAATTGGCACATTGTGCTGTATTCGGGATAGTGAAGATAAATAAATAAAAAAATGTAAAAAAACTGAGTGCAAGGCAATAAATTGTAATCGGAAGTAATTCCATTTTTTTCCAAAAAAATTACTCCTGGGGTCAGGGAAAACGAAAAAAAAACCACTACTCAAAGGGTTAACCATGTTAAAAGAAAAATTAAGGGAATAAGCCCAAAAATAGGCTGTCTAAGTTAATACTTTTCGTGCCTCACAATGATATAACGTTAAAAATTAAAAATACCAATTGTACCAACAGCAATGCATGTCATAATTTTGTGCGCCGTAATGAATTTATTTTATAAACAGCCCTATTAAAAATTTTTATTCATTAACGAGTAAAACGTAGAGGAATACTTCATTTCTTCTTAGGCATAAACTTTATAACAAAGATTCTATACGATAAAAGCTTCCACAAAGTGTTCTGAAGGCTTTGCAGCTGTGGAATTCTTTAGATTTAAAAATAAAAGCTATCCACGGAATAAACCGTGAATCCCTTTACTTTATCATTCGTAAAAGGAATAAAACTAAATGGTTAAACACTAGGTGAAATCAGGTAAAGTCCACTTTACTCCCAGTGAAGTTATAGAAAACATGACGGGAAGTGTTTGATTAAGCCGTCATGATTCGCGCTTTAAGAGATCACCCATTCGCCCGAATCACGACCTTAACTAGAAGTCATTCATCACCTTTTACAGAGCAACATTATGAGGGTGATAACGCATTATGCAAATGATTCAGCAGCAGAAAAAAAATCCTCGTTCCTCGATGCCTGAGGTAATCGAATTCCGTGCTTAATAGGCTCTTATCACCTAACGACCCATCTCTCCCCTTGTGGACGCTTTCGTAAAGAAAACAAACTACGCCTTCTCCAAAGGTGACGTTCATTACCTAAGAGGGAATATTAAGCCCATGAGAGAGAGAGAGCAGGTGTTTTCTGGAAATAAAGACATTAAGAAGAGAGCCAGATTGCCTAAATATAATGTATGGCGAGTAAGGGTAGCTGTCAAAGAGTTTCTGTAATAAGAACGAAATAAGGCTTACGATAAAGAAATGAATCATACCTTATGCATCACCAATACTCTTAGTCTACAATTCCATGATCAATGGATTATCATTAACGAGTGCCACTGTTGCAACTCTTCAAGACACTGTTTTAACTCTTTAAGAGAATAAAAACTGATAAATTAAATCCCCATACAATCTGAAAAAAATAAATCCGCTAAAGTACGCGCAGAGGATAAGCACTTAATCAAAGCAAAATACGATATGCATGTCCATTTTTCCTACTCTCAGTATTAGACCCTGTTTCAATAATGTCTTTCATCCTGCTCTGAAATTAAAATATTAATGGGTTGCTTTATAAATTCTTGTTCCTAATACTACTAATATACCTAATCCGAACATCTTGCACCACATTCAATCATAGCTTCCTAGGCCTACATCGTTCATCTCGCATCATTCCTATTTCTACCATAAATCTTAAACGGATTAAGTGTCCACAATAGACAAATTACAATATTATAGCTAACCATAGTATTATTGAGATAAAAATCATCCCTGATAGGTCCCTGATTATTATTCGAACAGATTTCGTTTATATTATTTTGTTATTTCTTGGTGAATTAATTATATAAATTGTTCTCGTGTTTCCGTCCGAGTAAGGATTTTTACTGCTGCCGACGTTTCGATAGAATACGCCTCCATCGTCTTCAGAGCAATGATTCCCAGAACATTCTGTCTACGCTTCTGTACTAATATAATCGCTGTCTATTCGGAGGGGCATTAATGCCTCCTTTTTCCGTTATTTTTTGAAATAACGGTTTCCATTCCCTGCTTAGGATGTACCCAGAGTCTCGATTTAAGGTGCTATTTCCCAGCCTGATTTCAATGGCTTCTCTTAGTAGACGTCCCCAATACCCTTTGTCTTTGGAGACCAGTTGAGCATCATCAGAGAAAATGATACGGCCTTCTGATAGGCTATGTTCAGATATCGTTTGTTTGGTTCTTAAGTTGATCGTGGGAATAAGTCCGGGATTCGAGTGTTCCGTCGTTGGTTTTCTTCCTCTACTCTTCAGTCTTTTTCAGGGTATTATTTTGTCTCATCTGAGGTAAACTTGATATAACAGCAGCTTACTTGGAAAATGTATGTCCCCACTGAAGGAATTCAACAAACAGCAAATATTTTTTAATAATTGCAAAGTGGATAGACCATTAATCAAAGTATACTAGGATAATTTATTTATAGAGTACCCATGAAATCGGAAGCTTTCAAATAGGTAATCATTTGTGAATACAGAAAAAATATTTTGCAAGCAAATTCTCCACATTTATCGAAAAAAACTTAAGAAAAAAGTATTGAAATAAAATTTTTTATCGAAATACTTCGTGAAATAATATTTTGGCTTAAAATGTTTCCTAACATTAATGAGGAGCACTTTCCAATTACTTCAAAAAGCTACGAGTTAGGATCAGCGAGATGTATGAAGGACGTGTATGCATGATTAACTAATACACAAAAATACACGTTACACATTTTTTGGCGTTAATGTAGCAATCTCCTAATCACCAAGTACCACAGGGTCACCGCTCCAATCATAGATGAGGCCTATTCTAATAAACAACACACTTTTTGCCAAAATATCTGCCCAAATTTCTGCTTCAGCCGGAGTTCGACAACCGGCCACACTACATCAAGTCACATGCATTATTATTACCGTTGAAAAATTGACAAATAATCATTCGGACCGTGAAAAAGGCCCCATCACTCGAGCGCGCATGCTGTAAAACATTCCGCCCATGTAATCATCACACTGGACGCGAGCGCAAGCACAAAATTAAGGGATTCACAGAGAGGAAGCCTGAAGTGCCCGCTTTATTCGGACGAGAGGGAAATAAAACCGAGCCAAAAAAACAAGAATAAAGAAAATCCCGTCAATTTGCGAGATTGCTCGTTCCAGAATTCAAAAACCGTCGACTTACTCCGACAAGCCTCTCTCCGGAATGCATCCCTTCAAACATTTCATCCGGGCAGCGAAAACACCACTAAATTCTCAGAATCCACCGTATTCCCAACAGCCCCGCTTTTAACCGCATATCCTGCCTTTACCTGCCGGTGGATATTCCCTTCCTTCCCCGAGAGGGAGACCGCGCATATACCCATGAGCGGTCAAACACGGTTGGGGGGCACTCACCTCTGGTCTCGTCGGAAGATGATAGGGGGATCGCCGGGAGAGGGTTCGTCTAAACAGCCGGAGGCCATCGTGTTTCAGGCGCGACCAGACCAGAGTCACCCGCCGACAGACACTCCCAAGTTACCCATTAAAGCCCCTCGCACCTCTTTACTCAGGATGCTTAATATTCCACGCCTGCATGATATTACGGGAGACGCTCATGGGAGAGTGACTAAGGGTGATGCGAAAACAGTCATCAACCCTTGGTAATTACGCCCTGACCTCATGAATATCGTCAGGAGAAAATACCCTAAAAATAAGTACCTAACTTTATACTACTTTTTGTACTACTCTGAACTCTGTTTCTATGAGCATACCACTATAGACATTTGAAAGGAAAGTATTATGAGGAAGTGGGCTTTTGTTACAAGGTTGTAGAGCAGAATTTCTACCAAGTTTCTCGATAAAATAATGAAAATCCTTCACAATTTCTCAGTATTCTTTAGAACACGGAAACTCTTTATTCTTACAGCTGCTGAGTGATTACCAAAGGGAATTTCCTCCCTCGAATGAGCGTCGTTTGAAGCGAGTGCCGACCGACCTGCCAACATTCACTGAATATATGTATAAAAATGGAGTGGTGTCACTCCATCTGTGTGTATGCTTGTTACTCGTCGCCTCTAAACCTGCGGAATTCATTGACCGAAATTTCGCATGATTCTAGCGTGTATACATAGGAGTGTTAATGGACAATTAGCGTAGTGTCATACGCCAATGGGCCCTTGGGCCTTGTCACTAAACTAAATCTTAACACAGTGTTAGACCAATGTGTTGTATACAATCTTTCAAACCATAACCCAGTCGTAGAGCTCAGGGATTTGGTTGTGGTTATGGCTATGGTACGTGATAGGTATTACATGAAATTAGGCCTCATGCGTATGATTCAAGGACCACTAGAACAGAAGTGGTCCCACTATATTTGGTGACGAAATAAAATTAGGTTGAGTACTTTCACCCGAGATTTCCCATAATTAACTCCAATAAGAAAAGCATTGGAATCAATTCAAGGTTTTATTTTGCTTTTTACAAGTTACTTAATTTACCAGAATTTAGGGTTGAACACTTCATTTACCCAAATACAGGTAAAATGCTCACCTTAAGCCAGGTTTCTATATGCATGGATCAGTGCAATAATTCCTATTCTTTCCGGGTAGAGTGGGGTCGCTCAGCTATTAGAATACAATAAACATTTATTATACTCTGGGTCAGGTACCCTTTAGAGCAACAATACGATACAATGAAATAGCAGCGAGGCAATTAACAAATGATTTAGGTCAAATCAGAAAATAAATGGAGCTTAATTAAATAGAAAGAGAAAGAGAGAAACAACTACTCTCACTGTAAATCAATAACTGTACATGTGATACAATTGAATTCAGAGAAATGTATAGGTATGATACAAGATAATCAAAAAACATGAATAGACCATGAGAAAAGAAATGTTGTCCAGAAAAGAAAGAAAAAATGTTGTCTAGAAAAGAAAGAAAAAAATTGGTAATGAGAATTTAATACTAAACTGGCTAAGCTATTCAGGAAAACATTCATTAAATAAAACTCCATACAATTTACATTAAAAATTGACAACGAACGTGATGTCCACAAATCAGTTGGAAACGAATTCCAAAGTTGTGAGGCGGCCACGGCAAACGACCTATGAAAGGAAGTGGTTCGGTGGGTCGGAAGTAGAAGGTTACTAGGTTCTGTTCTAGTAACCATTGCATGATTAGTAGTTCTTTTAGGAAACATGTCAATTAGGCAGGAAGGTTTGTTGCCGACAAAGGTAGAAAAAAGAAAAGTTCCAAGTAGGTATTTACGACGTGAGCTCCTATTCAACCAACCAACTTATCTATAATAGGGGGTGAGGTTATCATCTTAGCGAAGATTAAAAATATGTCGAATATAATTAATTTAGGAGACAATGTAGTTTAGTATGTGCACACAAGCACGAGTGGGAAAGAGGTGTGCATTTTGAGGGGGGGGAACTCTAATAGTACACTGTAATACTCTCGTGAGTGAGGAAATTTACCCACAAACGTAGAAGCGGGCCGACTCAAAGCGGAGCGGAGCGCGGCATCGGCGACGACGGCGTGGCCCCTCGGATCAATAAGGCGGCGAGAGGGAGGGACAGAGAGTACGGGGGGAGAAGAGGTGGAGGTGAGGCCGAGGGGGAGGTGGGATGTGGGGGGGGGGAGGAGGAAGAGGAGACGACTGAGGATGGAGACAGGGGAGGATAGGAAAGATGAAGGCATTGTAAAGATAGCAGAATTATGGTGTGGGGCAGTGTCATCATGATTGGTCGTTCAATCTTACATCTACATACTACCCTGCGAGCCGCCGCATGAGCGTGTCGCAGGGGGTGTTAGGACACCAGTCGTGTAATTGGGAGGAGAAATGGTGACGTGTGTTACGGGAGTGTACTTAGCGGAGATCAGTTTTTATTGTGGTCGCTTATTGTGCGCGGAAAAATCGAGTATTTGCACCGATCTGTTCGGCAATGTACCACTCTAATTTTGTCGCTTCTGTCAGACCTAGAGATGTGGTGAGTTGTCATTAAATTATTGTCTGCATCGCTCTGAAACACACCAGTTCTGAATATCTCAAACAACTTAAGCCTAGCGTGTAGCCTCCGAGTCTCTAGGGGCTCCCACTTTAATCCCTGTAAAAGTTGTAAGACACGATATATTCGCTCCTGGCGGCTTTTAAGAAAGCGTGCTGTTTTTCTTAGTATTTTATTAATTTCTTTGGTTAAATCTTTCTGATCAGGGTTCCAAATGCTTGCGGTATATTCGAGGTGTGGCCTAACCAGAGCAAAGTAGCATCTCTCTTTTACTTCTTCATCCGTGGACCTTCCTATTATACGCTTAACAAAACCTAGTTACTTTAATGCAGTGCCAAATTGGTTTGGTGTGTGTGTTCCCCACGATATATCAGAAGTTAAGGCAACTCCAAGATATTTTACTGTATCTGAAGATTTTATGTATACTTCACATTTTATGTCCTACGATTGGTTGACAGCAGCCGGCCACCCATGTATCTCCGCAGTACTCTCTCAACGTCTCTCACAAATCATATTCTTATGGATCCAACATGCCAGTAGAATAGTAAAAACTAGGTTTAACGAGACAAATTTATACTTCAAAAGCAAATCTACCTTCATTTTCTCTATGGATTACATATTTTTTTAACGATACTCAAACATAAGGCTATAATCTAACACTGGACGGAGCAGTTCGACTGATGCTACTCTTTTAGGGTGCCACCCTGGTGTAGATATCCTGAAAAATATTCCCTTCGATCTACCATGGAAACTATAACAGCATTCATCGGCGCGGGATGTGAAAACGTTTGCAGCCACAATCGGCAACCATCATCCAATAAATTTTGTCTATATAAATAAATTTCGTCTTCAATGCGTTATACTCCGATGCGATAGTACGATACAATGGGATCAAAATTATCAATATGGAAACACATCTTTTACACACTTTTAGCTAGCCAAGATCTTTTATTCAATCCACTATTTTTCTATTAACTCCGCTTGATCGCAATATATATATATATATATATATATATATATATATATATATATATATATATATATATATATATATATATATATATATATATATATATATATATATATATATGCGTTACTTTGTGAAGAACCTTGTCGAATGTCATCTTGAAATCAAGGAGTATCGCGTCGACTTGCTTTTTCGGTACACCTGACTTAGGATATAACGAAGGAAGAGCGCAAGCTGTGTTTCGCAGGACCTCCCCTTACGGAAGCCGTGCTGGAAGTTCTACCGGGACGCACAAAGTAATAACCCATTCCTTTAAAAAGTTGTTAAAAATGAACATTGAATGAAAGGAACTGTTTCGAAAAAAGTAAATGTTTCTTTAGTTAGCTCTTTACACCCGTACATAAAATCAAAATGTCAGTGCCCATAGACCCCCTTCATGGCTACGTCACTGGAACTGACAACTTGCAAATGCATTTATTTAATGTGTCGTTAACAAGATACAGAATAAATGAAAGCAGCTTCCTTGAAAAAAACTAAATTTTCCTTTAGTTAGCCCCTTACACCTACACATAAAATCAAAATTTCGGAGTCCATAGACCCCTAAAATGGTGACGTCACCAAAGTGAGGGGGAGAATGCACGTAGGGGGGGGGGGTTACTGGAGAGGGAAGTAGGAGAAGGAGGGGAATGGGAGGGGTGTCGTCGAGAGAAGTGAGAGACAGAGAGGAAAGGAAGAAGAAAGAAAAGTGTGAAAGAGAAGACTTGGCACCGAAATTAATAAAAGGCTTTGAGGCGGGAGAGGAGGAGGTAGTCGGAAACGGGGGAGGGAGTAGAGAAAAGAAAGAGATATAGAAAGAGGGAGAGAGACAAGTGGCGCGAGTCAGGATAGCGTGAAAAGTTTTTCTTTTGTCGAACTTAGGGGCGGAGGTGTTCCTGTCCTTGTTAACTTTCCGTGCGCCCCTCCCCCTCCTCCCCCGCCTACCCCCGCCTTATCCACAAAGCCATCCTCCACATTGTTACCCAATCCCACATAAGGCTTTATTTCGTTCTTCAAAGGAAATAACTCGTTCCTTCTATACTTGTACACTCGTTATAAACGCGCGGACTTCAAATACTGAATGCATGAGCGCGGATGGAGGTTAGAAAAAGGAGAACTGCTAGGTGGATTCTATTTCATACAGTTAAATTTCAATTGCGTAAAATTCACAGTGAAACAATCATTCACTCAGGGTATTATTTGAGTCCCACTCTTCGTCGTTTTGAGTAGGGAAAAACAAAAAAATAGGGGGGCACCGTCGATTTGATGGGTGCAGAATATCTCTCTTCATGAGCTCCTATTACCACAACAACAAAAACTTTGCGAGATTCCAGCCGACTAATACACCTCATCTGCTGCTCGCCCTTACCCACTTGTGAATCCCCTTTTCAGTCACCTTCTAATTACTCTTCTTTACACCCCGTTTCCCTCGTACTTTCGGTACCTCTCCATGTAATCTGTGTATGAACATGTTTTGCCTTCCAGTTAGTATCACGTATTTTATTAAGTTCATGAGAGCTAGCATTTCGTCTATATTTGTATATTCCCCCCTAGAGTCGTCCTGAGTCACTTAGATGAAAAAGATACGAAAAAAGTCCCTTATGATAGTCTCGTTCGTTTTACTGAGCTTTTGCCTCAACTGGGATGGGAATCGCTTTCAGGCCAACGGTTAAAATTTAGACAATCGTTTATGTATTTTTAAAACTAATTTAATTTCAGACGAAATTATTAATATTTTATTAACTCCAGCATTCTTCGGTATATAACATCAGGAGAATAAATGAGGTAAACAGACTGCGGTAGAGACGGGCTTAAAATGCCAAGGCAATATTTTTTATTATTTAAATATTTAATAATAGTCACTATTTGTACATCATAAGAGGATCGTTACTAGCAGAGTAGTTACCAAAAAGCCGGCTACGCCGAAATGTCCTAGATCCTGTGTATATGCATCTTCGGACGAGCGATTTTTGCTGAGGACTTAAAATGTATTTACTTTCAAAAAAAATTTTGGACGAAAAAAATTAAAAACTTAAATCTCTAATAACCTATTTTCCTGGGAATGCGGATCATTATTAATTTACAGGAATTTAAAACATGCGCAATGAGAATGCATATTAAAGGAGTAAGTACATGCCGATTTATAGTGAGTCATTTATGGAAAACATCGTAAAATTGCGAAATTAATACGTCAGTCCATCAACGCTATAGAAAAATCGGTGTTAAGAGAGACAGTGGACAGGTCTCGCCCAAGTAACCGCTTCAAGCATTGTCCAAAATTGCAACCGGCCTCTCCATTTACCTATAATGCTATAATAGCAACTTTGATTCCTATTCGTGCGAAGAAATAAACGAAATTTAACTGTTTCCAAAGAGCAACGGAACTAGCAGCAGTTACTTAAACGGAGTCACCCACAAGTGATCACACAATTGTGTGAAATTCACAGTGCAACAATCATTCACCTGGACTGGGGATCGAACGCGGATCCCTCGATTTCGCGCCGAGTGCTCGCAAGGGGGGATTCTCATGAGATTCACAGTGGAAGAGGACGCATGGGTAGCTAAACTAGTTAGAGCACTCGGCGCGAAATCGAGGGATCTGGGTTCGATCCCCAGTCCAGGTGAATGATTGTTGCACTGTGAATTTCACACAATTGTGTGATCACTTGTGGGTGACTCCGTTTAAGTAACTGCTGCTAGTTCCGTTGCTCTTTGGAAACAGTTAAATTTCGTTTATTTCTTCGCACGAATAGGAATCAAAGTTGCTATTATAGCATTATAGGTAAATGGAGAGGCCGGTTGCAATTTTGGACAATGCTTGAAGCGGTTACTTGGGCGAGACCTGTCCACTGTCTCTCTTAACACCGATTTTTCTATAGCGTTGATGGACTGACGTATTAATTTCGCAATTTTACGATGTTTTCCATAAATGACTCACTATAAATCGGCATGTACTTACTCCTTTAATATGCATTCTCATTGCGCATGTTTTAAATTCCTGCAAATTAATAATGATCCGCATTCCCAGGAAAATAGGTTATTAGAGATTTAAGTTTTTAATTTTTTTCGTCCAAAATTTTTTTTGAAAGTAAATACATTTTAAGTCCTCAGCAAAAATCGCTCGTCCGAAGATGCATATACACAGGATCTAGGACATTTCGGCGTAGCCGGCTTTTTGGTAACTACTCTGCTAGTAACGATCCTCTTATGATGTACAAATAGTGACTATTATTAAATATTTAAATAATAAAAAATATTGCCTTGGCATTTTAAGCCCGTCTCTACCGCAGTCTGTTTACCTCATTTATTCTCCTGATGTTATATACCGAAGAATGCTGGAGTTAATAAAATATTAATAATTTCGTCTGAAATTAAATTAGTTTTAAAAATACATAAACGATTGTCTAAATTTTAACCGTTGGCCTGAAAGCGATTCCCATCCCAGTTGAGGCAAAAGCTCAGTAAAACGAACGAGACTATCATAAGGGACTTTTTTCGTATCTTTTTCATCTAAGTGACTCAGGACGACTCTAGGGGGGAATATACAAATATAGACGAAATGCTAGCTCTCATGAACTTAATAAAATACGTGATACTAACTGGAAGGCAAAACATGTTCATACACAGATTACATGGAGAGGTACCGAAAGTACGAGGGAAACGGGGTGTAAAGAAGAGAAAGAAGAGAGCAAAGTTTTTGTTGTTGTGGTAATAGGAGCTCATGAAGAGAGATATTCTGCACCCATCAAATCGACGGTGCCCCCCTATTTTTTTGTTTTTCCCTACTCAAAACGACGAAGAGTGGGACTCAAATAATACCCTTTCAATGGACCTTTAATTACATCTGAATCTACTTTAGCTATCATTTGAGTGACCTCCGAGTTTCTAGATTCATAACAATCCAATTCGCCCGACAGCTGTTTCCTCGCAGCTCATATGATCGTCCTTAACGAACGGTACACCTTACTTTTTCATTTAATAAAGCAGAAGCATTGAGTTCCACAGCTAAACGTTCTTGGTTGTATGACGACCCCCTACGTCATCTCTATGTATACTTTCTAATGTACATCACAGTAAAATCTCAATTATGCCTCGTTTACAATGCTTAATTTCAACAGTCTGTTTCCTTTACATCGTCAAATAACTTATGGTAAATATGAGCTTAAATATAATCACCAAAAGCTGTTTTTTTTTAAGTTTCAAATTCCTTTCGCTGTTTAATATCATCTATAGTCTTAGACTTGAAGAGACGGTAAATACTGAAGAAAATTAATTCCTACATGAAACTTACTGCAAATCTCGGTTACAACTAAACAACATTTTCGACAGCCTGATAGTGGTAAGCCTTTGCTCCAATCGGATGTTGCTGCTATTTGTAAACTAAATGCACAATTTATTATTCCAATGTCACATCACTTATTTCCATCACCAGACATCGCGTTTCATTTTATCTCATCGAAAAAGAGGAGCTTCCCTTTTCTACCTCCACCCAGCTTGTCCCGTTTCATTTGATCGCTCCATTGCCTTCGAAATTCTAATGTCCAAAATAATTTTTAGGACATTGCTGTAAGTTTTTGACCAAGTTCTCAACATAATTCATTTCTACCAACTACGCCATACCAATTTTATTACGCATAAATAAAAGTAGAGGTCATCATTCCATAAGAATAAGGAAAAATATGCCTCTATCCGTATCAAACCAGTTTCATAATAATGTTACATCAATAATCATCAAAAACAAAGTTTCAGCAATAGTCTCCGAGAGAAGCTTTAGGGAATTAATTGAATGGTTTCGCTCATATCTAGCTAAACGAATTTTTTGTCGTTTACAGCAGCAAGGATAGTCAACTCAGTTTACCGGAAAAGGTGATTTGTAGAATTGTGGTCAAATTAAAATTTTAGTATTATACGTGAAACAAGAAAATTAAATCTCTAAATAGGGCCAACATTGTATTGAAAGATACACAATGAATGTTTGGGCTGCTAAAATGTAAGTAGAAAATATCCATTCATTAAACTCAGCTGACGATGGAGTTGAAGAGTATCAATGCTACAAAAATGCTAGAGGACCACTTGATGTAGCTGTCGGTAGATAGAATTTTCCCTGATTAAAGTGACAAAAGTACGAGTATTTTTATGAAATTCATTCCTTTTTTTTAAGCAAAAAAAAAGAAGTTTTTTTGCACCAACCGTGCTTCATTTGAACAAAGCAAATCTCGACGCACTGCGCCACTAGGAAGGCCTAGTTTTAATTACCGTCGCATTTAATGAAGCCTCGGACAGGCACGCAAGTGAGCTAGGAAATTAAATTAAGGAGTGAAAATATTCGGGAACAATGTAGATGAGGAAAGGGTTTCCAGTAACAAGGGAACTTGAGTATTTTTCTGTTAAGGAGAGTAAAGGTCATTGGGCATGGAACGAGAACTTGTTCTGCAAATTACAGGAACGTGAAGCGCTTTATTTCAAGATATCATTTGGAGCGTGGTCAAAGTTAGGACTTTTTCGGTAAAGGGCGGCCATTTTTATCCCAAGAACCATTAACACGGCCTCCTCGGCATATAGTATATTGTTGTTGCGGCACTTGTATAAATTTGATTTTTCAACATTAGAGGCCACTTAGGTTTAATAATTGAAAAAAAAATTGGAGCAAGAGAAAACTAATGTATTTCCTGAAGCAGAGAATACTTTAAAAAGGATGGAACTAAAGAAACTATTCAGTATCACACAATTTTTTGACGGAAGCTCATCTAAAATGCATGAGAAATATAAGTCTGCGACGAAATACAGATTATAGAGGTATAATCAGCTGGCCACGGTGCGATGGGGTCCTCGCCTGCTAAACCGAGGGTTGCGGGTTCGATTCCAGTCTGTGTGGTACTACCACTACTCAGGACTTGTGCTTTAGTGTTCGTCTGTTGTTATTGATATTTAACCGACATAAATTGGCCAAATGGGCTGTGTTCGGGAAATTAAAGATAAAATAATATTTTTTTTAATCGGTATTCAAAAGAGCTATAATCAGGAGTAGAGATCAATTTCAGATGTGTAATCAGCTGAACAATCCTATGATGGGTTGAGGATAAAAAACTACGCTTGATAACCGTTTACCGTTTGAAAAGCGCAAGAGAGAAGTAGTAAAAGAAGAAAAATGTAATTGCAAGGCTTATTGAAGAAGAAAAAGGATGATAATGCATAAAGCAAATTACTATGGAAGTAAAATGAATTACCGGTTAGGGAAAAGACGTGTATCTGAAAGGAAAAAGAGCTGTGGTAAACTGATTATTAAATTGATGGCCGCTCATGATAAATGGCTTACAACAGTAGATACTCACTGGAAGAAATGGGGGTGTATATTTTCCAATTTATGATAATCGTTAAAATATTGGTATTTAAAACTAAATAAGAATGAATCTCGAACGATCCTTGAAGTAGGAGCTCAGTGTTGAAAAAACTATGCAACGATTGAAAGACTTGCCTAATCTCTGCCAAGTTGCGAGGAAGCAAGATTCGAGATGGATGTACGACGGGTGTTCAATGAGTAATAAAAGATATTTTTTTACCCAGTCAATTTTCGTTAAAATTGCGATAGATTTTTCAGCATACTTAAAAATTTCATCAATATCCCATTTTTTTCAGCCATTGCTTCTGGGTCAAACGAGCCAATAAAATATTTCTTCGATGGTTGCACGATGATCTATAATCAAGTAAAAGAAATGAGAGACAAGGAGCTGCGTTTAAAATTTTCAATAAAGAAAACCTGCTTCGAGAAAGAAAAGTGTGCAACATAAGCTACTAAACTCACCTCGTATTTTCAATAAGAATGGTCAAAATTGGCGAGATTCTTATTCTATTTGCTTGTTAAGGAAATGAAAACAAAAAATTGAGAACTATGCATGATGGGGATATTAAGCTCCGACTCTTTACAGCCTCATAAATTGAAGCGTCAACATGCTTTCCACGTTAGCTCATGCATTTTACATACATTCCTTTTGGAAAATTTTCATCATTCCTTGGGAAAAAACTTGCCAATCACAAATATTCATGAAACCTAGCACAATTGTTGACTAGGACGGAGAATACGTTGAAAAATAGGGGATTTCATCGAAAAAAAATAGGAAGCAAGGTGCAGCCATTAAAACCATTGTAAAAAACCAGCTTTGAGAAAATATTACTTTCCGCAACATTTTCAGGAAAACCATCGTATTTGATGCAAAAAAGCTACTTTTAGCGAATGGAGAATTTGATTTGCCCACCCTAAAAAGGTACGCGAAAGATTAATTATGATTCAATCCTGAACAATTAGACACCCACTCGCCAGTGTCTGTTGAATTGTAGCGTTAGCAGCATGTAGTGTATTTCCCTCGCTGCTCGTCCAATCTACTCCGCTCACTTGCACTTCTCTGAGGTCCATTGCGGGCACTCGAAAACGGCCCACGGCCACGGGAGCCGCGGAGCACCACCGCCGTGCACGGAGCAACAGACCCCTCGGAAACTAATTGATTCAGATTCCGCGCAATCCTCGAGAATAATCACGGAAACACTTGGTAAGTGATTATTGCGTTCGTTAACAGCCAGACCCCTGCGCAGATCGCGCGGCCACTTCACGGAGGGAGAGAATGAGGATTTCTGGGCGTTATCTCGCTAACAAGGGCCCTCGAGGTAGCGAGATCCGAGCGGGGGCAGCCGAAGGTGTTCCAGAACACCGTTTGCACTCGTCGCAGTAGATTGAAGGGGCCAGAAGCACTCGAACTTAAGTTTCTGCCATTCATCTCGCTTAAGTGCTCAAGGAAAACACCCATTCCTGCTGTTAAACCTCCGTCGACGACACTGTCACCTGTTTTCTTTGGACTGGACACCCTGCATAAACACGTTTCTCTACATAATCAACGATATTACGCAGTGTAAGCCATCGGTTCTAATTTTAACCGACCGCCTATTAAATTATGCGAACCCTGAAATTCATTCTCAACGCCTGGCGTAATAATTTAAATGAAGAAAGTTACCTTAACTAGTGAGAATAAACTTGACAAGAGTACTGAGGATTTAGAATCGCAATTAATATCTAGGTGGACCACTAGCATCTTTAAATATGTAGGCAAATTCCTAACAGCTGCAATTAATTTGTCAAGAACATAATTGGGGGAAAAATATAAGGGAATATTTTTATCAGGAAGATCAAAGGATTGGTACTTTGACCCAAAATGAGGGAAAAAAAGAGATTTCACACTGCAACAAAGTTAGCAATAAATTGGAGAGTTTTTGAATGCAATTAACCAATATCAATGATGAACCAACAAACAATGAATGCGAACAGCAGGCATTATATTACCCTGACAGAAAATACCCGCTGTAAATGAATTCTGTGCTCCGTTATACTGATAACATTTTTTTCGGTATATTATCATTCAACGTTTTTGCCGTCTTGCTCATTTTGTAATCCTAAAATTAATAACCCGCAAGATTTGCACATTAGCTACAGTTTACATTGAAACAGTCTCTGGAGGATACACTTTGGGATGAATATCACTCGCAAATTTTCTGAGGATGTAGAATTTTATATGAGACCTTAGCTTTCATGACACTTTCATGTGTTCAAAACTCATTCATTACTTATTTCAGGCAACAGCCTGAGATTAACCATCACAGGGTTACGTCAATCATAAAGCTCAACTTGCAAACATGTATATTTCATGCATGCAAGTTTACAGCCGTGTCCAAAGATAATGGCTCAGCAAAAACATGAAATGATGTTGACGGCCTAAACAACGGCACAAAAGGATGTAGGGAGAAGTCATCATTCCGTAGGGTTTCATTTGGAAATAATTCCGTTGAGACTGCGAAATGAAAAGGTATAGGATTCCAGCGGCTTAATCAAGGGACTCATCCGAGGAATTGATTTCCCCCCCCCTCCGAAAATTTTTATTTACATATCAAATGACACTGACACTCCATCATTAAGACACGACGCGTGAAAAGTCTCGTCGTGATAAAACATTTCGAAAGGCTTGGCGGTTGAGTTTCCGGTCCCAATGCGCCTGAACAACGTCCCAAGGGATTTTTAATGACGAAAAAAGAAAGCAATCGAAATTCGATCCCCGAAATAAATGAGCGACGAAATATTCCTGCATTGAATGGGCTTCTGCAGCGCACGTCGAACGGACGGAAAAATGGCTCGAAGGAAATGGACTTTACAGTAGCATTATTCATTAATCCACATTCACTAAGGATAAATAAGAGGTCGTGAACTATAAAAACATACCTTTGAATTTCGAGGAACATAAGCAAGAACTAAAAAATATTCTGTTATTTGTTTTCATCGAAATATTTGAACCAAATTGTCCTTTAAATTGGTTGACAGGCGCATTGCCATAATTGAGCCATTGAGAGCAAGATGATGTAAGTCCAAAATGCCACTCCCGTGAAAATGGTCTCAAAATTAAGTGTGCTTCCTGGCGAAAAAATATGAAAGAAAACTGGCATAACTCATTCAGAAAACAGACTATAGGCAGGAGGATATACCTGCACATCTACCTAAAGTGTAGCAAGAAAATGATTAACCTAATTTTTTTCCTACAGCTTAGTTAGAGGGCACAATGCTAAAGTACGTCAATTCCATTTTTCCATTTCTTACTTGAAAAATTGCAAATGGTGGCTAGAATAAAATATTTTTAGCCCATAAGAGAACTTCGCACAAATTTTCGAATATATATTGCTCCTTGAAAGCAGCCCTAGAGAACATAAGTACATCTGATTTTTTTGGGGGAATATACGGGATGTATGAGATCTTTCGACGGAAATTTCCTCCAAAGTTACCTCGACGGCTTTGGCTCAGTTGAACGCTGACTGAGCTCTCCAATTATGAGAAGTGGTGAATTGATTTTGGCTGTTTACATGAAAAAATGTATGAAACAACGTTTATGTATAAAATATAAAGTGTTAACTGGTGATAAATTAAAAAAATTGTTATTTGTAACAGAAAATTATTTTTAAAAAGAGTTTCAAATTCCACGTAAAAACACTCATTGTATGCTAAAAAGAAATTCTCCTGTGTAGGAAAAATATAATTGTTATAACTTGTATGGTAAAAGGTTGTCGAATTATTTTGTACCAAACACACTCAATTGTATACCCAATCATCTAAAAGACCTAAAAGGGATAGCAGAGGTAAAAAAAATAGTAGATGCATGGTTAATTAATGAAATTTAAACTTCGTAATTTAAAGCTTGTAATCTGTTATGCTCATATATCGATTAGTTTGCTGAATGTTGTCAGATGTATTGTAACTTGACCATTGAAAAGTGTTGTACTATACCATTTGTAATTGCAATTTGACATTTTTGTACATGCTGCTTTGTTTGCACGATTTATGGAACCTTCCGAGAAGCCATTTGGCTTAGAAGGACCAATTTTGTAAATGAAATAAAGGGAGCAATGAATTTTAACAAAACTACATCTACGGCTCATTTAAAGCTGCAGATACTTGAAAATGCACATATAATTTCCTTCTCCAGTTCGATATAAGTCCTATCACACTTACTGACATCCATAAAGCAAATTCTTCATCCTCTGCTGTCTGATCTTCCTTTCCCGCTTTGCCCAACATTTCCTCCCTCCTCTCTGTCATGCCATTCTTTATCCATTTGCCCATTAATTCCCGATCCAGCCGCTAACTATGTCTATCTCTCATTTTCTCAAGTAGTTTCCTATCCCGCCATGCCGAGAATGTCTTCGCTCTTTTTCCATTCTCCTTAACGCTCACACCCCAAGTGTTCCCAGTCGAAATTTTATTGTTGCTATTTCCATTTTTTTCTTTGTGTCCTGTTTTATGGGCCATAAAATGCAACGCTCGCTACTACAAATCAAGAAAGTCGCATCGTTTTTTAATTTTCCCCGTTCGCGGTGAGGAGAATTCCTTTCCTGCAAATCGGCTAAAACTTTTTTGGGGTACGAATCCTATGAGTGAATGTTTAACCACGAAGGGCAAGTAAGTAGACAATCGTCATACGTTTTTACTAGTAATGTGCGCTTATGGGAAAGACCATAGGAGATTCTTTCGGTAATGTAGAAAAAATTGAAAAACAAAGATTTTGGCAATATCAAGAAGTTATGAAGAAAACAACACAGCACTGAAATGACCAAATATTTCTGTGTGTCATTTATTATTATCACCGTTTGATCAATGAAAACTTTCATGAGAATGCATTTACGTCATTTAGGAATCTTTCCATCCAGGAAAGATCACGACAAATAATTTAAAAATGATGAGAGAGACCACTCTTCGAAACACAAAATCTTCACTGGGAGTAGGTTCAAAAATATTATGAGTAAAATCTTTCTACGTTCGTTACTATTTACTCCCTGGTTCTATTTCCAGATATACAGAAAATATATAAATTTCAAATTATTTAAGTGGTTACAAACGTTAAATACACAATCTATTTTTATAATACTAAAACCTTCATCGCCTTAATAATCAACTTTTTTCACTGAAACATGCAATATCATCGCAGATAACTGAGATGTTACATTATTTTTTTCAGAAATAAAATGCAATCGCGAACGCTCCACAGATGACAATTGTTTACTTGGGCCATATAGTTTAATATGAACGGTTAGCCATATTTAGAACTATCAATCACTCATCTTAAGTTGATAGCACTAAAGACCTTTTGTACTGCTGAGCAGAGCAGGATATTCTAGCGTAACTGCGTTGAAATATGGCAAGGTTTGCGTGTTTCTGACGAATAATCGTGTGCCTTAGATGGTGGTAAGTAGCCTGCCCTCTTCAGCCTAGTGGTCTTCATGGTCCATGGAGGAGAGAGGGACTTTGCGGTGAGAAACAGGGATCCGATCCTCAGGGAATGGGAGGCCATAAACTACAAACGGAGAACTTACACTAAAGTGGACTTAGAATGATCGGTCATATTAGCTCGATCGTGAAATAATTTCCCACATTCCATGTTTTCGGTACTTCGTGATCTTTGTCTCAAATTCTAAAGGTGTGAGACCCTCCAAAGATGATAAACATGAATATGAGAAAAGTATTCTAAAACAATAATAATATTATAATTCTTTGATATTTTAAATTGTAAATATATACATAACACCTACTTATATAAAGTATACTACAAGCCATCTTGAAGACATCATCAAAAATTCACGTTCATAACTTACTCGCACGAATATATAAGAAGCAAAATGTAGTAAATTAAAACGGTAGAAACATATGATTATGTACACTATGATTAAATGCGACTTGGAAACGTGCTATCATTGAGGTTGAGATGAAATAAATCTAAAATTTTCAAATTTGTCACGAACAATTTGTCTGGTAAGCTAGCAATCCAATCATAATGAAAGTCAATTCCATCATTTATTCGGCGTGGCGATTAAGATATTCCATACCAGACATTTTAATAATATAACAATATCGTATCATAATACTTTCTCTTTTTTCATCATGAAACTTAACGTTCATCTCCTAATTTCAATTTAATAAACGTCAGAATGACGCGGATGCTCAAACTTATGATTGGAGGTCGTATGGCAGAAGCCGATTCAGTTTTATCGGCCAATCGCCGTGAGTTACACTTTTTTGCCGGTGCCGACCCAGAAAGGAAACGGCGCGGTGTAATGTATATGCATGAATACACGCTTTTCAAAAATTGAAATCTTTTATTCCTGTTCTTTTTTGCCATTCAATTTTTAAGGCTCTCTTCCTCAAGTGTTTTATCCCTACTGCGTTATCAATGGTGAAGTAGACAACTCTTTTTAGTTTTCGGAATACTTGCTCTTCTCTGGGTGGCAGCCTGCCATTCCCCGGTAGTTTTCAGAGGAAGGGACATGAGAAGGAAAATGTACATTGCCAAAGATAAATATCCCAATGCCAATGAAACCAATAATCGATAAGGGGGCCCTCGAAGCCAGCACATGATTTATTCAAGAGACGCAACAACACGACTCAATTAATGCGGGCCATAAAAAAGAGAGGATACCTCCTGGACAGCCCTTGTTTTATCTGAATAATAACATTCATCTAGCCAAAACCATTGTTTGTGCATACATTGCCATTAAAGCGGCGGAGTAGAGTATTTTTATATGAAGAATAATAACTTGAAGCGCAGCCAAAACGCGCTATGAGCTATAATACTTAAATGTTCCAGCGTAGTGAGGGTAAATAATATAGGGAGCACAGGCTCAATGTAATCATTGCAATAACTCTTCTCTACAGAGGCGGTGTTGAAACTGAGGAAGTCGTGTGTGTCTCACGGCTTCTTAAGAATCCTTAATGCTTACTGTAAACTTATTGTCATAATAATTATTATTTTTAATTCAAACGTCAAATTTTCTTTATAAAAACAAAATTCTTGAATTGTGGTCACATATATATTTCTCATAGCTTAAGTTACACCAAATTTTTTCGCATCATCAGGGCATTGAGATTAGTAGCATTGAAACATCAGCAAGTAAACGAAAACTCCAAGCAGGAAACAGATATGTTTAAAATGTACGTATAGGTCTACATATTTCTTTCCTGCTTAGAGTGGTCTTCTAGTTTGTTGATGTTTTAATGTTAATCATCTCAATGCCCAGATGATAACAAACATTCCGTGATAATTTATAAATAATCACAGTGAGAACAAAAGCCTCTATGAGAAATATATAAATAACTACAGTTAAATAATCTTGTTTTCATCAATAAATATATATGTTAGTAAATAAATGGTCAAGAAAGTTACGCTTTCGGCGAAAACTTTCTTAAGGCATATCTCACTTATGAATCAACTTCTATATTATAATCGGCGATTATAATCGATTTTTAATACTGGCTGCAGGTAATGTTAGAGTTTTTAAGAGTGAAGAAAGCCTTCACATGTACGTCAACATATAAGAAGAACCGTGCAAGCTACTTACAGGGAGTGTGGCACGGAATGATTCTATCCAAGGCATGCAACACTCGCCCTATCTCAGGGCCAAACCCTGAATGGACCTCAGGTCACTACGTATGCCTTAATCATGCCCAAACTTGAAATACAAAAAAATACAAAACTTAAAATATAAAAAAGTAACTTATGCCCAAATTTGAAACTGGGTGAGTGCTATACGAGCGAATACTGTAACTCGCGGTACATGAGTGACATTACTATGAACGCTTCGTGTTACTATTACTACTAATTCACAAGAACAACGATAAGATTGTTTAGGAAGGAAACAGAATTATGCGGAATAGTACAACATAATGAGGGGCTAGTACTAATAGAATGTTGTCGAACGAAGTCTAGTCTACCTAGCAAGAATTTCGTATGAAATCAATCTCAATTACTTTGGTTCCATACTGTCCGTAGAGATGATATTCCAGCCTTTCAGTCATTTGGCTCATCCGGATGCAAACATCACTTGCATCTTGATGTCCATATGATACATAGGATGTCTATACATTTTCATAACGGCCTTCATTGAGCGTAAAAACGTCACCGTTGCATCAGATATTAATTTACTAAAACATATTTGAAATATTTGGTAAATTTCTCTCTGGCTTCACAACGATTTAAATACGTTAGTACTGCCGACGTTTCGGGCATCGACTTTCTTGCCTTGAGGATGGGTGACGAGTCGTTGCCGAAACCTCGGCAGCACTAACTTATTTAAACCGGAATGAAGCCCGAGAAAAATTTCCCAAATCTATTTGCCGGGAAAGTGTCAGATCATTCTTCATATCTGAAATAGATTGTTAATAAATTTATATGTTTACACTGGTAGGATTAGTAAAGAGTTATTGCGATGTGTCTGCTGATTTAAGCTAGATAAAAACGATGGTCATAATCACCATCGGTCATAAAAGTTTATATAATGCATGGACACTAGGGTGGTTCGAAAAAAGGCTTTTCTAGCAAATCGTTTCCCGAGGGGTGCCAAACCTAATATTTTGCTATGACTAGGAAGTACGCACAAGATTATTGCGCAGAGTTGAAGCTATTCACTCTAACCTGACAACAAAATGAGTTTTTAGCACATTTTCAGGAATTATCGACTTTTTAAGGGTTTTTTCTCCATATTTCTTGAAATAATTATTTTAAATTTTAATTATTACTAGGAGTAATATAAAATAGTTCATTTAACACATTTCAGTTGATATTTAGGGAATATATGATGTAAAATTTTAATTTCAGAGTGTGTAAGGTCGATTTTTCACTCCTTTTTAAGCATTTTTCATGAGTTTTCGAAACTCTGGCACAATTTTGTTTTTTATCAACAAACAGTCTTCTACCTCTCGATCGTTCTCTTTAAAATCAGCTTCTATAATAAATTTGGACCACTAAAATCCATATATTGGGAAAAAACGTCAATTGAAAATGTAAGGCCACTTTTTTGTTTATGGTCCAATTCATCAAATGCGCCCGCATACTTGTATGGTCATATACTGAAACGCACCGGTCGATCATCAAACTAACCTTAAGTACTGACAGCAATCAGCTGAATAAATTCATAACAGAATTCAAGTAAACAGTTTCATAAATTTATAAAAATTCATCAACTGCGATTAATGCGACTGCGTGAAACTACGTACCGTGCGTAGCTATGGTGAATATTTAAGAGCTCAATTTCGACTGTTTTCACACTTTTAGTATATAATATGTTTAAAAGTGTAAAGTGATTGTCGATGCACTGACTAAAAAATGGTAAATATAGTACAACGATACCTCAACAAATGCTTAAAAATAAGTAAAAAATCGACCTTAAATACTCTGAAATAAATATTTTACAACATAATTTCCCTAAATATCAACTGAAATGTGTTAAATGAACTATTTTATATTACTCCTAGTGAGAATAAAAATTAAAAATAATTACTTCAAGAAATATGGAGGAAAAACCCTTAAAAAATCGATAATTTCTGAAAATGTTCGTAAAAACTCATTTTGTTGTCAGGTTAGAGTGAATAGCTTCAACCCTGCGCAATAATTTTGGGCGTACTTCCTAGTCATAGCAAAAGATTAGGTTTGGCACCCCTCCGGAAACGATTTGCGAGAAAAGCCTTTTTTAAACACCCTAATGGACATCTCGTACACCAATGCACATTACCCGGATGGTAATGCTGAAGGTTTAAAATATGACTAAAGAAAGGCGCCTGTTTCACTGGTTAAGGTAACATCTGTGATAAGAACAAAGCCATCCTTCAAAAACGCCAAAAAATACAATAAATAGCTAAGAACAGACCTGGTGAACCAAAGGCCTTTAATTCCAAACTTTCACCCTCGGCCTGCCCGTTAATTAAATCTATCGCACATTTTCAAATTTGCTGGCCCGACATGGGGTCAAAAGTCGGGCGAAACAAGAGACCCGGGCACGAAATTTTACATTTTATTCCCCGTCTGTCTGCTCGAGGCGACCTTTCACATTTCTCCCGCTGATCACCCAGCAGGCAGGCGGGAAGCCCGGTAGAGCATGGATGGTATGGAAGAGAAAAGGGCGAAAAGGAAATGAGTGAAAGCTCAGAAAATTTCTAACCAGGGCTTTATTGGCGAGACACGCAGTGCGCGTCGAGATTCGCGACACCTATCTGAAAGCGGGGTTAATTTTCCTGGCGACTGTAAACCCGGCGTCAGGTGGGATGAATTTTTCGTCGACTAATCCTTGTTGGGGGGGGGGGGGGGGACGAAAATAAAGCATAGCTTTGCACAATTCAGAAACCAGGGCTTTTAGAGGATAAGGTTGAAAACAGAAGTTTGAGATGGGGGCAATTTTGTCTCCTTTTGCGCTATTAGTAGACGAAGAACGAGATGGAAAAACAAGTCGAGTGAATATATACAGATCGATAAAACCGTTCTCTTTCGTTCAATCACAAAGGTTTAAGCCCTCAGTGGGGTTTGAGAAGTTGACTCAGTTTTAATTGTTTCCTCCAACCTGCACTATCCTAACATACCTCTGATGCTTGTTATTGTCGCAAATGCTATCATATCAAACGTTAGCGTGGCGTACCTGCCATCTCTGTCAACTCCGATTTTTCTCTAGCGCTCCAGATCCACTATTTTTTGCTATTTTTCTGTCAATATCTTATTAGAAATCAGCATGCAATTACCTGATGCTTCATGATTTGACAGGTCTGACAGAAACAATAAAATAAGAGATATACATTGCCGAACAGATTGGTACGAGAACTCGTTCTTTCCACGCACAATAAGCTATCATATTAAGAACTGAGTTCCACTAAACACACTTCCATATTACACGTCACCATTTCACCTTCCAAAACCTTACATCTTTACACGGCTAGTGACCAAAGACCCCCACAAACGCCCATGTGGCGGCTCGTAAGGTAATATGTAGATGTAGATATAACTGCTTCTTTTATGAGCATTCTCCTTGTATCAAGTTATTTTTATTAATTTTTGTTAATAATAATCGCATTCCAGTTGAAACTATAGTAAAATCCTAAAACAACCTTTCCTTTGACACAGAGCAATAATTGGTGGTAAAGCACTGGTGTCTGGCACGACAAGATTAGAAAACGCAGGGTATCCTGGCAATAACACATGCAGCTAATCCCTCGGTGTTAAGCTTGGCGTGACGCACGGGAATCCCTCGTGACCTCGGCTTTACCCATTTGAAAGCAGAAGAGACTTTTAGTAGCTCCAGACCTCATAATCTTCGTCTCGTGCATCTTCCCTTCGGCGGCTTTGAATTGCCTCCTCACCCCTCCTCCATCATATTGGCAAGGCAAGGAGATGAATTCTGGAGTATTACTTTAGCCTCCGCTTGGGATTATAAGGACCAATAGAACGGTCGCGACGTCCCAAAATTACTCTCTATCCATACGCCGCGCTCCTTCTAGTAGTCAGACTCACAGGAGTATCAATAATTTCCTCCTCGTAACCCTCCAACAATATTCCTGATAGGGAAATAGATTTTGACTCAATAGGAATTTGATTGCAATTGAAAAGGAGGAGAAAGAAGGTCAAAGTAGCTAGTCTTTCGACTTCCAAATATTCGTTTTTGCCGATCTTAATATGAAGCTATTCCAATTCGCATCACTGACGAGCCATATGCCTCAGTTGGAATTTGATTTGACTCAATAGAGTTCAATTGCGAATTGAAAATAACGGAAAGTTAAGGTAAGTCACTCTCTCAAGCGCAAATTGTACGAACTTCATCCCCGATTTTAATATCAAATGCTGCCTATTCAATATGAAAAATCTTCTATATGCCTGGGCACGACTAGATTTGACCCATAAGAAGTTCACTGCCAAATGAAAATGAGGTGAAGTGAGTTATAAGTAGTCGGATCTTTCGAGTTCGTAATATTCGTATTCCCTGGTCGTCCGTAGCGTATGACTACACCATCTCCATATCAATCAGGGGTAATGCGGCATTTAGCACCAAGTGGATGACAAGATAAATGTCTCCCTTGTGAAGATCTCAGACACCGTAGGCAAAGGAACGATGTCTGCTCTACCCTCCGTCATTGAATAAACCGGTAGGAGAGTCGATAATGGTGGGAGGGCACCATGGGAATATTTCACTTCATGAATATTATTTGAATGATTCTATCATCAAGCGGAAATGGCAAAACTTGCGCGATTTCTTGCGACTTGAATTCATGACTAATATTTAACTAAAACGAAGGAGCTTTCATAAACACCACCGGATGTTCAATTTGTTCGGTGCATATAATTATAAAGACGTAGTAGTATTACCTCGCCACATCTGTTATCAAAAGTCAATGCGATCATTCATGAGATATAAAGATAAAAAAGTTTCAGCAAATTGAAGAACATTTTCCTAAGCATGAGAAAGAGCTTGGAATATTGAGTGAAGAGAGACACCACTTGAAGACATTAGAACGCAGAGAAGGTCATAGGATCAGGTAATATGAGGCAAAGGGTAGCTGAAGGTCTTGATTGAGGGGAGGTTATTAGGTGAGAGGGTAAGAAACAAAATGGGCTTTGTGAACGAAATGAAGATTGATAGAATGTTCGGTGGGATGAAGATAGATATATCATAAGGAGATAGGTATCTGTGGGTGTAAACATTAAGAGAATATATCATTTGAACCTACTTTAAACGGTAAATTACAAAAGACTAACGTCCTTCAACCCACCAATATTTCACGCTGCACTAGTATGCCTGAAGTTCACGCTAGGGGAAAGGCATATAAAACACCTTATACCTACACCTCTAAGCAATCAAGAGGCAGAACGGTACGTGGAATTTACAGTGCAGCAATATAACTTCCATTAGCGTATGATGCCTCTCTGGGTACATCTGGTGTATAGTAAACACATAGCAGATGCATAGATGACTGGACTCGGCTTCGCCTAAATTTGAGGCCAATCTCACCTCATATGGCCGAACGCTAATTCACTAATTGGGTCATCACGCCGTAAAGATATTTAAAAAAGTTCAAAGTGTCCATCAGAAATATCTTCATCAATTATCAACCGGAATACTGTATATGCTTGATACTTAAATGGCATTCCAAGGTCAATATATTACTTACTATACAGAAGAAGAATGAATAAAAAAGTAACCTAACTGAGACAATTTAAAATGCTCCAGGATGACGAAATATATAAAAATGGGTAATGTTTTGCTTAATTTATTGAATTTGGAAGAATTATTCGATACAAAATTTCAACCATTATTATATAGTAATTTTTTCCACCTCAATGTTGCTTCCTTGGCTGAGTGATTACACACAATGTTTGCGCGCCACTTCCTGGAGCATTACATAAGTTTACGGCCAATTATGCGGATCAATAAGGTGACAGACATGAGTAACTCATCACCTCTCAAGAGCTGTTACTAAAGTGAGTCTGAAGGATCTACCACCAATATACGGAGAAGGAAATCTGCAAACACTTGTTATTCATTGAAATGGTTAATGCGCAAGTCACGGATGGCATTCATTTCGCTAACAGCTAGCTAAAGACGAATGTGTTGATGTACCGTAAAGGAGCAAAACCATCGCGGGAATAGGCATGAGCATGAGATTTTAATACCGACACATTTTAAGAATACTGCACGCATGAGTGCATGAGCAAGGATGTGTGAAGGCATGAAGGGATCAATGAGCAGACGAAATCAGGCACGCCGGAGAGGAAGTAAGACATCTGATACCCTCGAGGAACTTTCTGGTTAATTACAACTGCAGTTTTCCGAGGGAAAAACTTCGCCGCGTTGCTCTCCAACAGTTTCTTGAGAAGCGGAGCGTGATTAAAGGAAATAATGGAATGGGGCGGGAAATGTGGCAGATGGCGACTGAATCATGCTCTACATTTCACATTGGAGGTCGTACATCACGATAAGGAGCTCATTCCAAGGGGGTTCTCCAGCTTACATCGTCATCTTTGATAGTGAAATCGCACACTTGCTTTTGGTAGATGATAATTTCAAAACAAACTTTTCCAGGCGAGGTATCGAGAATCAGTGGTATGAATACACTAAAGACGTAAATTGATGACTTACTGTTCACTAAGTTATTTGCAACACGTTTCCAAGTTTAGAACGTCATCAAGGGTTCATTATTTATCACACTTATAGAGATATAAAATTAATATATTTAGCAATGGATCGTAAGGAGTTCGTTGTTTTATCCAACCTAACAATTGAAATTTCAATTTTTATAAATAAATCCAAAGTCGGTCTTATATCATCAGCTTAAGCTCTACCCGACTCCGCATAGGTAGAGAATCTCGAAAATAATTGTCTCTCGGGGAATTTTATGGGATGAAAAAACAACGTTTGAGAGATTCTAAATTTAGAGAAATAAACATTTTCAATTCCAAAATTAATGAGCAAACAATTCTGTTCTTTATGCACTTATAATGAAAGGTCTAATGAGTAATCTTGATAATGTAGTGATACGGACAAGTTAACAGAATGAACGAACACATTCATGATTTAAAAAAAATAAGATTAACTAATTTCAAATGTTTTTTCATCTAATTCCAGGAAAAGAAATGTTATTATTCCCTGACGTTTCCACCGTAATTTTCCCTCTAATCACAACAAAACCTATTAACCTTAATGCCAGCAGGTTTAGAAAATAAATTGAGGTACCGTCAGATAATAAAAATAAACCTTTTACAAAAAGCGTATGGGTGTTCAGGTGTAGTGAAATGCATAGGATACGTTATATACCGAGAATATAAAATATATGTCCTGCCAGTTCATCATCTCGAATGAAATCCACTGTTTTCAAACCGAAGGAAATTAGCCTGGATAAGATTCCCAAATTTCTTGTAACAATTATGCTTCAGTTGAAAATTAAGCCGAATTAGCTATTGTAGTGACAGAAGCCACCTGAAATACTAAACCAGCTGCGTTCATAGCCATGAAATTGTGTATAACTTAGCATAAATTATTTTACATTTTCTTCTGAATTAATGCAACACATAGGATATATGTATATTTATAAATAAAATGTTACGCAATTAAATGTACAATTTATGTATTATGATTAAAATAGGAAAAAAGGTTACATAAAATGATGTACAATAGTAATGTAATCATTCCGGTTGGCAAGAGTTAATATGAAGAGATAGTGTTCTTAAATATTTCTCTTGAGAATGGTATTTCTATTGCAAAACACTCCATTCCAACAACCGTACAATGTCAGCTTTAGATTTCAAAAAGAAAGTTATACCCTTGTGTCCAAAGTCTGAAACAAAAATTATACTCGAATACTCATTTTCAATACTTTAATTCCGAATCGGAAAAATTGAAAAGGCCAACATAACCGTTGACATTGAAATAAGTGAAAATAAATGGCTCTCGGCACTCGAATGGGCTTCCTAACTCCCATCCCGCGAATTATGAAACAGGCATTGCTTGTGGACAAATGAAACAAAAGCCCCCTGAGTCAGGTAGGTTTTTTCCTATGAGAGTGAGTAGGTTATCGAATCTACTATTTGAATACCATGGAATCAGTTAGGAGAGAACTATGAACATGTCATGAAAAGTCATGAAAATCTCTATCTCATTCTCCGAAAATTACATAAGTACGGAGAGCGTGTTTTCACATTTGTGAAACAGGTGTTCAATTATGGAAGATCTGAATTTCACATTTTAGTGTCTGTAAGATCTAGCTTTATGTTTTTATTCTTTTAAACTTTTCTTTTTCTCATATTTTAATTTGAAAATTATTTAGATGCCATATTCATAGAATACATGATAACGCTTTACGATCACAGAGCACGAAAACATACTAAATACTGGGAAAATGTATGGTTCTTGATCGTACCTTCTTTCTTTCAAATTTTCTTTTCCTTTGCTAATGATTATAGGTTGTTGAATGACATCACAGGTCACACTAAAGCTAAGAAGTAGTTCCTCAATGAAAAGGAGGTGCAAAGATTGAGAATGATTACCGAAATAATCTTCCCATGGTGCGATTAAATGGCACCGTTGATTTCTGATGATGAGGGGTACATGTCAAGAGACTCATTCCTATAATAATCAATTTTATAACAAACCCTGTAGCCTTTCTTGAGAATATTTAGAAAAATTGTTACTTCATCATGCCGCATAAAAGGACCAAATAAGTTTGTTACGTAATACGTTAATACAATGCGCTAAATAGTTTGGTTCTTAGCCAGAAAATTTGGACCAAATTTCAAACATAACTTCAAGAGTTTCATTAGCCTAAAGCTTGAGCAAAAGGGGGAAGTTATTATCATAGATGCTACTCACCGGTTAAATCGATGATTGAAAATGTGGAGAGCACCTTTTTGTTACATGGTTTAGTTTGGAAGATAAGGTGGATAGCTTATCTTAGGAAATCGTTCAGAATAGCTTAGCATCAGCATTAACAACAATGATTTCATGTAAGGTTTTGGAGCTCAAATACCTCGCCTTCACCGTGAAATTATTTCGCGCGAACGGGTAATCTCATATAGCGGTACGTATAATATCAATAACCCTTCGCTGGCTCTCGTCTGGTGAGATTCATAGATGGAATAATGATGATCAGTTTTGTGGTAAAGATAATAAAATACGGGAATTCTAAAGGAACGAAGCAAGGAAGAATAATGATTGGCCATTATTCTAGAACTCTGTATTTATAGTATTGATAGAAAATTATCAACCTTAAGAGTAATTATATGAATTTTCTTTCTATCGCTTCATTTAGATTTTTTGCACAAAATTATTAAATTTAACTATCGCAAGAAGTTTAATGAACCAAAGTAAAATAAGCAATAATGTTCTCACAATGAGGACGAGAGCTGTAGTTGTCCTAAGGCACTTCAAAGTTTCGCAGATTATTTGCCCCATTTTCAGTCCGTTAAGCAAAGAAAAACCTCTCCGTCAGTAAGACCGCGATTAACCACACCTTAAAGCTTCACGACCGCGTCGCTGGAGGGCGAGGACATTATCTCTTGGAAACGGACGTTGTTCGTGATTTATGGCCGACCTCCGACAAGCCCTCCACTCTGACGGAAAAAGAGAGTGAAGATCAAAATAAGAAACTGGAACGCTTGAGGAAAGGCAAGCTCATCGGACGAGACGAAGAGGAGGGAGGAAGATAGATTGATCATCCGCTCCCTTCCAAATCCAAGGGGTGGGTCATTCATAATGGATGGAATCCACTAGAGCATCATTCCTCGGTCAATCGAATTCTTCCTCTCTTGCCCTCCAAAGGAGTTAGGCACATGCTAAATGAATTTCTATCTGATATATCCGAGCTTCTTCAACTGAGGTGGCTACCTTGAGCCCTGGTAGAATACATCAATATGAGTCGATTTTACTTCTTGAGATATACTTTCAAGGCTGGTACAAGTAAAAAGACTTTTTAGCGCATAAATGCGAGAATTGAACAAAAGCTCTAGGTAAACCTGATGAAAACTTGAGGGGAAGCAAGAGTAGAAAAAATTTTCCGCATTATCCATGCTCTTAAACGTTAGCGTAACCTTAATAACTCTATGAGGGTAACCTAGAAAAGCTGAGAAAAGAGGGTTGAACTCCATAAACATTTGATGTCTTCGAGGAATGGTGAAGATCAAATGGGTAAGAGTTTACTCATTAAATATTCCAATGGAGATCTGGAGATAAATTGTTTTTAATAAAACTATGAAAAGGAGCAGAGACCAATTTATTGGTTACATTCTGCGACACAGCACTCCCATAAATACAGTAATAGTGTGAGGAATGAATGGGAACTCTGAATGAGAGTGATACCTTCACGACACAACCTTGAAACTGCATGATAGGATCAAGAACCATAAGTTTTCCCAGTATTTAGCACGTTTTCGTACTCTGTTATCGTAAAGCGTTATCATGTATTCTATGAATATGGCACCCGAATAATTTTGGCTTAAAATATAATTATATAGATTAAGAAAAGGTAAATCACCGGTATGCTTAAATTTCAGAATACTGTTTCCTCCAAATATACTTGCTAATCAGGACTTCTTCGCATACTCTTGTCGTAAAAATTTATATTACAAAAACTATTATTCCAAATAATCAACTAGAGAAAAAAAATATTTATGATAACTGGCTACCTATGTCAATTCTATTTCAAGGATAGTAAGAGTTAATTTAGACTTCTACTACTAGTACTAAGAGTATAAATTAAGCAAAGAATCTCCTTGAAGAAAAGACCCACCCTGAACTTGAAAGGTGCACATGACACGACGTTTCCCAGTAGCGGTAGGCGTCCTTCGACTGTTCGTGTTCACCCAATCGTTATCGAGGGCTCCGAAGAAATCGCAACTACGAGCAGGAGGAAACATTTGCGGACCGTAGACTTAAGTCGCACGCATTAGCGAGAACTCAGATGGGGAGAGGAGTTGGGTTGGTCGTATAACTGCCGAAATGAAACATTCATCTCCCTCGTTCCCGCAATCCCTCATCAACGAGAGAGCACCAAACCGCCTCTCCGAGCCCGAACTTGCCTTTCTCTTCTCGACCGGCTTTTCGCTCGCACGTCGCAATTCGACCCCAGGAAGACATCCCGCAATTCCAGCTTCCAATCTGTTGCCGCAGACCTCTCCCGCACAATCCGAGATAACTCTTCTCACCCAGTCTTGACTACACCTTTCTCTTTAGCAGCCTGTCAGGAATTGCTCGGTGACTGTTTGCATGGAACTAAAGACAATGCTCATCCCCGTTTGTAAATAAACAATCGAGATATCGGCGAAAATTAAACGTGGCAGGATAACGAGCAATACAATTTTTATGTACAAACATTCACAAGAGGAATCCTCAAAGTGTGAAATGCAAAAATACATTCAGAAATGATCATAAAGTAAGGGAAGCTAATGGTAGGTATACCAAGATATTCTTATAAAGATAGAGGCTCTACTAGGAGCTTTAGTGCAACAATCAATCTTCCTTCACATCGACCTTCGGTTATCGCATTAAATGTGCCTCAGTCCGATATTTTTTTTCCTTGCCGGACGATTCTGTTGGCCCGAATGTCCGCGGAATCCCGATAGGCTGCCGAGCCAGTCATCAGGTTTTCCAGGGACCGGACCAATAGAACTTGACACACATCCATGCCCTGGGTGGTGAAAGACCCACACAGGCGGGACTCGAACCCGCGACCCTCGGTTTAGCAGGCGAGGACGTTACCCCGCCGCCACCGGGGCAGGCGTATATCGACTTATTTATGTAAAATTGATTAAGCATTTCCTTTGTTTGTCACTGTGACGAAAGGTTCTAGTTTTTAAAACGCTTAAACAAATAATGGACGGAGAAGGTTACCTGAAGACAGATTTTTCAAAGACAACTAACTAATTAAAACACTGAGACAATAATTTTCTGGAGGTTGCATTCATCTGCAAGTCGTCCCAGCCGTTTGTAAAACCTTCAACAAAAAATAGATTAGCAAGAGAAAGACAGAAAATAGCAAAATACAAGCTCAAGAGAGAGAGGGAATGTGAAATAATAGTGATGAAAGAAGGAAGAGAACAGGAACTTTGAAACACATAACCGGAGGAAGATGGTATGACTGAAATACTGAAAGAATAACTTAATAGATGACCTCACAGTGGATTAAATTAAAATGGAATCAGTCCAAAAGCCTTGTATAATAATTAGTTGAATGAATTTTAAATAAAATATATGAATAATGAAGCTCAAATGATTTCGTACTGTCTACTTATTTTATTTCAACCTCTTGCTACACGTGTTTCAACTCTCTAGCAGCCATCATCAGGCAAGACTAAAATTAGTAGACAGTACGAAATCATTGGAGCTTCATTACTCATTATGCCGTTCAACGATATCTCGCCTGAGAAAGTGAAATATATGAAATTTAAAAAAATGGAAAAGTATTGTCAGCACTCGGAATTCAATATATTGTCGATAATATAGTACCAAATGATAATTATTGCTTATTGTTAGTCGAGTAGTTGTGAATATATCGTCCAGACCATAATATCGTCTCTGGATGTATCGGGTTCTCAAAAGTTAACCATAACGTACAAGTCGGCATGAAATATATATATTCTTCAGGCGCCCATGCGTAGTATGCGCCTCAAAATATACCTAGATGGTTCCCCAGGGTTCGGTAAGCCCTGGGAATCAAATCCAGGGAAGAGGCTCCCAATTTCGTCCAAACCAAACTTGCACGGTCAGGCTCCTTCGTGGTCCTTTCTCTTTTTATCTCAGAAGCAAGGAGCGAAACACTTACAGGGCTTTTGAAGTGAAGGGACATCATCTTTTGGCTCATCCCTCACCAGCGGAAGCGTTGATGCCACCCAAAGTCCTCAGAGGACAGTTAGGCAGTTGCGGGAGAGAAGGTTGAAGGGAAGTTTGGTTTCGGGTTCTTCCGACAGGAAGAGATACTACACATATATAAGTATGATCCAAGTAAACACATAGGTATGTACCCTTCTTCCTGCACTATCAACAGAAAAACCGGCAGAGAACGAAGCTATCATGGCACACAGACGTGTATGCCTTATATACATTTATCTCTCTCTTATATTTCTCGATATAACTCTTTATATTTCACCGTATCTTTCGCGTAACCCTTCAAAAGTCATTTTAAGTTGGCGGTGCAAAACTGTGGAACTCCCTACCTGAAGAATTACAGAAACTGCCGTCTCTGAATCAATTTAATAACTGTATTTATAATATGTCATTAGGCAACTAAGATTTCCTTTCTACTCTCCATGTACATACATGTATCATCAAAATTTTATATTCCAGCTTGTATGGTTTTTTTATTGTATTCATGCTAAAAAATTGAATATTCTAGAATTGTTATATTGGAACCTTGACAAAATGTTTGGTAGTATTTTTGTTGTACTCGAGGGACAAGGTCCCAGTGAAAAATAAATTGTCTATCCATCTATATTTCTCGGCCCGATAGGTTTTACTGGACTGTTATTATCCCACAGTCTTCCTTGCACTTGAGGCTCATTAAAAAAATTATACAGCCCTAAGGGCTTTGCATCAAAAACCAACGTACGTTTCCAAATAATAGATATACGAGGACCCCAGAAGTTAAGGGGTCTAAGTAACAAAACCACTGTTTAGAGAAAACTTAAGTCAAAGTTGAAAATGTTTGGTACAACCCACTAAGTGGTTAAGAGGCATTACCCTAGATAGCAGCACCTGTCAAGAAAATCACTTGAATCCCTTTGCCACCTAAAAGATTAATATTTTCACATCCCATTCCTGTATCAAACTTATTTTTTTCAAAAATGTCACTTAGACCCCTTGACTCCTGGGGTCCACTATATGCAAGCAGTCCAAAGATTATTGTCTCCAATTTCTGCTTTAAATTTGATGGTAGGTCGTTGATGATACTTATCTGTTGCTAAGTAGTTTCAATAAAGAATGACGAATTCTTGCCAAACCCATAGAGCATTCCGTTCGTTTATTGGTATTATCATTTTGTTTGATGGGAATGTTTTATGTTATAATGTTACCCGCGAACAGCTCGCACGATTTTACGTCTAATTACGCTAATTTTACACTGGCAACGGCTAGAGGTTTTTAAACCCAAAATTGTGGACCATGTTTCGTGTGATGACATTAAAACGGCCAATTGCTCAACTCTATAGAGGTTCCTCTTTTGATTAACTAATAGCTTTTTTAAACATCTATTTTAAATATCGTACTCTGAAATAAATGATGGGTATACGCAATGTTCCTGTATCGCTACCATCAATAGGTCTTCCAAATTTACACAAATTAAAAGGGAATTTTACTTCAAAAGTTCGTCATTTCAGAGTTTAGGAAAAACCGTTTAGCAAAAATACTAATATCATTTAGAATTCTACCAATGCACTAAAACATGCAACGAAAAGACCTAAGCAAGTAACACAAAAAAACTCCATTCCAATGACCGTATAATGTAGGCTTTAAAATTCAAAATGAATATTATTTCCTTTTGCCCAAACACGGAAACAAGAATTATACTCAAATGAAATTTATTATACATAATTCTAAATCAGATAAAATTACAAATCCCTACACAAGCGTTGATATTGGAATACCAAATAAATGTCTCTCGGCACTCTAATGGGCTTTCAACTCTCGTCCCGTGAATTATGAAAGAGGGATGTGGACCTAACAAATAAAAACCTCCTGATCCAGATTGTTTTATGAAAGTGGGTTATAGAATCTACTATTTTAACACCATGGAATCAGTTGGGAGAGAATTATGATCATTCAACTTTTAACCTCACTCTCTAGAAATTTCTTAAGAGCCGAGAACTTGTTTTCACATTTGTGATGCAGGTGTTCGACTGTGGAAGATCTGAATTTTACATTTTAGTATCTGTACGATCTATAAATCGTCGTCGTCGAGACGTCAATTTATCACCTTTTCTGATATCCCTGAAACAGCAGATGATTTTTTTTCTCAGCTAAGTTCACACGCTGCTGAAATTCATCTCAAAGTATGGCTCCCGTAAGTTGTGGCCGCAGCATTTCCCGAAATACTATCCAATTTATTTAAGGAATGGCTTCTCACAGCATGGGCACAAATCATCAACGTGAAAGACTCCAGCGACGCTTATCCATTATTGCACGACCTTCATCGAGGCAGAGAGAAACTCTTTAAACGTATTATGCAAGGAAAAGGAGGATGGCCGGTGTGACATCTTGAACCAATGTGAAATATTTGCTGAAAAAGCCATCCAAGAGGGAGGGGAAAGGCAATATTTTCTACATCCCTCGAGAGAATGGTCCTCGAGGATGAAAAATAAACCATTTTGCTGGTCAGCGGGAAGACACTGGAGAAAAACTACGAGAAGAAGGGGTAATCTAAACAAAATCGTTTTTTCTTCCGAGGTCGATCCATCAAAAGAAGCAAAAAAGGATTCGGCACGGAGGATTTGGAATTTTTTAAAGAAAAAAATAGACGTGGCCAGAAGAAATGCCCAGGGGTTACTTCGTATGAAAGATGTCCCTTTGTGCACGTGCAATATAAAGTGCCGGAAATCACATGCCAGAACACTCAATAAAGGATATAAAATTAAAATATTAAAAAAAAAAAAATTAAAAGGATAAAGAAAATAAAGGAACCTGCTTCCCATTCAATATTCATACTACCACAGGGAGTATATGCTATATTCACGGGTGGTATTGAGGGAACCACTATGACATCTACAGTCGCAATAATATCCTGAAAGATATCGAGTTGGTGTAGTGGCTTGAGTACTGGCTAACCATACGGACGGCCAGGGTTCAAATCCCTGTATAGGAGGATGCTTTTCAGAGGAAACCCGATCTCTACTTAGTGTCTTGTGAAGGGCACTTCAAGTACAGTACTCCGTCTGTCGGATGAGATGTTAAGCCGTGGTCCCCTTGACACCTATCGTTAAGAACAGGCTAATGCCGATGCCAGGTTTCCATCCACCCTTCCTACCTTGCCTCTCCCCTATGGTGCAAATGACCTTAGCTGTCGGTCGCCTCCCCAAATATCCAAATCCAATATCCTACAATTTGTTTTTTAATTATGAAGTCTTTTGTGAGACACGCCAATTTTCAAACGAAAAATTTGGAAAATCGTTTTGAAAATGCGATCAAAAAATTAATATTTTTATACTTCTCTTTAGGACCTATATTATGTTAAATTTAAGGAAAAACAAAAGGATTGCACAATTCAATATGGAATCGCCGATATTACTTTTCCACGGAAAGGGTTCCAAAAATAAATAAAAAATATGTAACATTAGGATGGTAGGGAGGAGGGGATGGGAAATCTTACATTGTTTTTCATGGGGAAGGTGGATTTAAGAAGCGGTCACAATAGCCTCACGTAATGCCTACCTGGCCTCTAAGATCAACACAATAACATAATAACACTTGTAAAGATTCTTTTGTGCTACGAATAGTTCAGAACCAACCTTTCCACGAATGACTCGGAAATGTATTTGAAATCATGTTTGATAAATGAAATTTATTTTTTTTTCTTTATTTGAAGCATGGCTCCAAAAATACTTGCTCAAGTGATTAATCTAATTATATCCAGAGAAATATAAAGCTACTATCAAAGGGATAATAACAGCTACAGCAATATGGGTTACCAGAAGAAACTAAACAAAATACAAATTAAATGAAAGATGTCCCTTTGTGCACGTGCAATATTAAATGCCGGAAATCACAGGCCAGAACACTCCACAAAACCCTTATCGACCATTGTACGACGCATAAGAAACCTGCTCCCCGTTCAAACATTCTCCAATTACAATTTCCACGAATAAAAGTAGAATGCTGTGCCCACCTCATTAAAAATGACCAATACATAGTTACCGTTGTTTGCTCTTCATTTTCAGGTTTTTTGTAGAGCTTCATTAGTATTATTCTATGAAGAACTTGAGCGCTCGATTTGTTCTTACAGTAGAAGATTGATGTGATAATTTGAGCTGTTAATTGCAATACAATCCTCCAACAATTTCCGAAATGTTTTAAAAAACAAGAAAAAATCTCAAAGGTTGTTTATGATGTTTCAGAGGATACAATTAAACCAGTGTCAACTTCATCTACATTAGATCAAATTCATCGGATCCTATAAGATGAACCAAATAAAAAACATAGCCATTATTATGAATTCCTTCGTCGTACTTCATTTATCTCTAATCAAATTCAAAGAGTAATATCACCTGAACCAAGATAATTTAAGTTTGTTATGATTCAATTTATATTGAGATGCATAATTTTAACGTAAAAAAGGCATTTCAGTGTGATTTTAATAAATTATGATTCCTATAATCAATAGTTATCGATTACTCGCGAGTGGCTTAAGTGACGTCTCGTGTGATAATGAATCTGCCGTCAGCGAAGTGCACTGCCATAATGGGCTACTCAAGCCGCGGAAAAGTATGATTTAAGTGCGAATATAAGTGACGCAGATACTATAAAAAATGTAATGAGAGCGATTTCGATGATTTACATCATTCTTGTCAATGTTGTACAACTTGGAAAACCAGTTAAATGCACAACTTTTACTGTAGAAAGCTGCAAATAGTTCTTTCATCGCGCTCCTTATCGTTCTACGAGGCTACTTATTATGACTTAGATAACGCCTACTTTAAATAATATTTTATCAACGATTACATTTAAAAAATTCAACGGGATTGCCTTGTAATACTTACTCCTACGCCTGTAGCCACTCAAATCCTTGCTGATTTTTGACCTCGTCAACAAGCTACCTCCAAGCTCTTCTGTCCTCCACCATCTCAATATCACCACCCAAACTTCTCACTTCATTTGCTACTTGGTCATCTCATCTTATTCTTGTCTTATATTAACGTGGATAAATCTGACGTTGCCAAAAAAAGAACCTGCCGAAGATAGAAAAACATTTTCTCTTATTTTCGTGGTTAGAAAGACATGATTTTGAGAGATTCCATAAGACTACTGGGGAGGGGCTTTTCAGGGATCAAAGAAATGATTATTCGAGAAGATATTCCAAGCTTAATCTTTGTATTAGAAAAAGAACTCCAAGAACGCTCAAGGGCCTTTCACACAATTTACCATATTGAGATTTCAAAGGAGTCAAAGAGAATAAACGTATATTCCGCGCTCGGTTCACGAGTTTACAAGAGAATCTCTTCGAGTTAGTCCGCCTAATTTGCAAATTCTTACCATTTAAAACGTATTTATTCTCCTGATGGAGTTACTAACTCGTCAAAGTGCGCTGAAAATACGTTGCGTTGTACCGAAGTTGCTGAAATAGCTTTCATTCATTTCTTTCTTTTGGAGAGGTTTGAATTGGCATCCTGCTTCAGAAGACTCCTACTGCCTTCCGCTCCTTGATGATTAATCCCTACACAAAATATTGGAAATTGATCCCACTATGCCCAAAGCAACAGCTTCAATCTTTTGGCTCATCTGCTTTTGTGCCCCTGAGATCAGAAAAATTAACTCAAACTTTATGACATGCAAATCTGCGTCATCAAACTGAGTGATTGGATTAAGCTTAGTTAGGGAGCAGTTCAAGCTCTTGAAAGTTTCCTGATCACCTAACAACTATTCCTACTTTTAGTTGAAGACTCTCGCAGCTTTTCTTGTCTATGAAGGATGATTTTTTTCGGGCAATGCTGCGTTTTGTTAATTTTTTAACTCTATGTTTCGCTCCTCGTACTTGAAGCGTTATCACAAGAATGAGTGTTTCGCAGCTTCAGCGAGGTCTCTTACTCATTCTCTTGAAAACGCTTCCAGTACGAAGAGCGGAACGTTGAGTTTAAAAAATTAACAGAACGCAGCATTGCCAAAAAAAATCATCCTTGATAAACTATACATACTCTTTAATTTCACCATCTTTGAAATGAGTAATGACCAAATTTGAAGAGACTATAAGAATATTGCATGTGCATTAATCTAGCCTGTTATCAATCGATGCACGATATGACTATAAATTTAACAGACGATTATTCAAATACCTCAACCAACGTTTTTCTGTATGCTCATACCTCTTACGTGGGTAACATTATGTGTGCTTGAACCATTCACCAAGGTAAACGTATGAAAATTTTGGGAGGTAAATTATTATGAGGAGATATTAGATAAAATATTAAGTACATAATTATTGCGCGATAAAATTTATTCTCCTTTATTTCTAATGTATTTAATCATGCAGTATGACTATACTGCTCATGAAGTATGTTTTGGATACCACCCTTCAACGTATCTACATATAGAAAGGAAGAAAAATGCTAATCTTTTGCAGCGCTCAGCCACTTATGGAGGGCGGGGACGTAATTAATCTGTATGCCCCCTTGAGATTACCCGTGTAATCTCCAGAAAACCAAAAGCGATGGGACATCAACACTCGTAATTCATCTCCGTACGCAACGAAACAGTGGGCATAAATTTTCCCTAACGACCACGGAGAATTCAAACGCGATTTATCTCGCATCGTGCTTCCCAACGAATACCTATCTCCGGAGTAGGGGAATAATCCGTTGAAACGGCTAATTTTGCTCCTGAGCCTGACCGAAAAGCGTGTAGCGTAAAGCGCCCGTGCCCTGGTCGGCCACACAGCAATAACAATAACAACGCAAAGCGTCTTCGCCGCCGGCCCCAGCGGACGCTATTATGCAAGCCCCTTGTGTACTTCTAAACCGTCTGACGGGCGAGGACAACATTCTACCCCCTCTCCCTATCCTCTTTCCCTCCCTCATCCCATCAGTCTCTGGCACATATTTCGAACCTCCCCACCTCCGCCTCGGTCCAGGCGCACAGCATCCCGGAGGCAGATGCGGAGAGGCTGCGGCCGCGAAACCGGCCGATAACAACCGCCGCTTCCGTGTCCCACACAGCAGACCGACCGGAGACTCGCTCCCGCTGCGGTCAATATGTACGTTGACGAGGGGCTGGGAGGGAGGAGAGTGGACAAAAGCCTACTTTATCCCCCATTGCGACGTCCATAAGTTTAGCCTACTGTCCACGGTAAAAGTTGCCGCGGTTAAGACTTGAATAAGAAACATGCTTGCCCAAATTTCACGATTGATACGAGACAGGCGCTCTGTAAGTCATAGTCAATATCATCAAGGCACCGTAAAAACGTTAAATCTGGAATTTACATGTATTTAATTGGACAATAAATGAAGTGCGTACAGGCCGTCAACATAATCACAATGTTATGCAGATATATGGAGGGAGATTTTCAAGTTTGATACATATTTGGAAATGGTTCTTCTCCGAAAGCAACCAGCGAACCCTGAACTTTTTGACCGGCTAAGCTTTGACAGTTAATTTAGTTGACATTTACATCTCATTTCAAATGTTACTCATTTCACAGAGCAATAATACAGCATCATACCTAATAAGCTATTGCACAAATTATCGTGGGACCAGATTTATTCTATGAAATATGTTTTAAAATAAGGTTTTACGTATATATGTATTGTGTTGTTTTCATGTTTCACTTATTATGTAATTTGTTCTCGGGTCTTAGAGGACATCACGTCCTAGGTCAATAAATTCTTTTTCATTCATTCAAACATATTGACTTATATGAGCAAGTATGGCATTTTTTTTTACTTTTAAGGACCATAATCTGTGTAGAGGTGATACCAATCGCGAACTTTCATGTGTATTGTTCATACCATTCTTCGACTACACCCTCCGTGGGTCACGTCAAGTGAATTTCCTGGCTGTAGATGTGTGATCTACCTTGTCAACTTAATACTTTCCACCGTCGGTAAGCAAAATGTTTCCACCCGATCTAAATCCTAAAGTAGGAGTTACTGGTATTCAGGTTATTTTCGGAGGTGTTTCATTAGTCGTACCGTACTGAGCAGCATGCAATGCGTCATAATTTGCAGCGAGTATATGGATCAGCAAAATTCTTTCAGATTCCGTTAAATTTTGTGTATTTAAGCAGCTAATTGCCCGTAAAACACAAGCCACAAAGGCAGGGAGCAACTGAGCCATGTATTTCTTCCAAAGCTGAACTCTTTAACCATCTATTCACCGTAAAATCTCTTCAATGGTCCACCACCAATGATTATTTTAGTACTAGTATTTACTAAAGGCACAGTTTTAACAACAAAGTTTAAACTTTCTCGGCATCCGAAAACTACAGATACTCGCCAGCACAAGGGTCATAACTTTAAATGTTCCCTTAAGTAAGCCCAAAATCTGGTTTGACAATGCAGTCCCTCATAGTGTAGTTTTAAAAATAGTTTACTACAGCTTGTTTTTGCAAGTACATTCAGGTGATTCCGTACTGCATTCTTCGGGGTATTTTCAAATGATTATAGTGTAAAAATAACTGTGCATCTCATGAAAATATTTATATTAAGACTACATGACGAGTGTTGAATTTATTTAAATTTCCCTCTAGACCAGAAATAATTCTCCTCCACCATCAAAAACTACCTAGCAGACGCAAATCACTGAAGAAATAGAAGCTCATCCTCCCATTTCTACCAACTCCATGGCAGATTTAGTCAAGCAGCATCATCCAATCTTCAGGCTATTATTCGGACGCGAATTATGAGCTGAAATGTCAGAGCCTTTCATTTCCTTGCCCGAAAATTTTTATCGGAAGCTTTTCCTTTCTTTTATTCCGGCGACTGTTATTTTTTTCAAATTTTCTATACCGCCCTCAGGGTCTCTAAAAGATCGAATTTGTGGTGGAGAGCAGGGGAAAGGGTCCACACACAAAAGAGGAAAGGGGTCCTTAATTCCCTGCCATTCAGGCCATTGAACCCATCGGAAGGCCCCTACAGGCTCTTCCCATCCGATTCCTCTTCCCGTGGGACCGTGTGAGGCGGAGAGGCTTAGGCCATTTCATCGACTGAAGGACAAGGCAAGAGGATTTTTTTACACCATTGGGAGATTATCCGCGGCGTTTCAGCAGACGAGAGTAGTTTGTCATACCGATGAGAGGAAATTGGCAATGGACCTCCCGACGATGGGAGGAGTGGGAATATTCGGTGGAAACATTGGGGTGACACACCCACAGAAAACACTCTTGACTCAGACTATACGAAGGAATAGATGTCTCTTGTCTACAAAGAGATATTTCTCTTCAATCACTTCAATAATAAGAAATTACGTTTATGCCGGTTTTTATATGAAGTCGTCCTTCAATAACAAAAGAATTATACTCGCCATCCTGACATCCATCCATCCATGACTCCATCCTGACGGCGGCGAGAAGCACGCAATATAGTGAAATCAGTCAGGTCAATAGAGATTGGATTGGATATTTGGGGAGGCGACCGACAGTTAAGGTCATTTGCACCATAGGGGATAGGTAAGGGAGGAAGGGTGGATGGAAACCTGGCATCGGCATTAGCCTGCTCTTAACGATAGGTGCCAAGGGGACCACGGCTTAACGTCTCATCCGACAGACGGAGTACAGTACTTTAAGAGCATTCCACAAGACACTAAAGTAGATCACAAGTAGGGATCAGATTTCCTTTGAAAAACATCCTCCTCTGGAGAGATTCGAAAAAAACATCTGCATAAACATAACGTTTACTCTCCTTAAACTATATGTTTATGCTTGCTCACAAGATCGACCATTTGTGAATCAAAAATGTGACTTATGTGTTTTCTTTTTCTTCCAGGTGAGTTCTTTGCGGGAGACGCCCCGGCGAGCCGGAGTTTCATCCCGAGGAAAGATAATGTTTCAGCTTCCACTTCATGAAATCTAAAGATGAAGTAAGGGTATGGCTGATGTTTTTCATGAAAGCAAATGTTTTGCGGAATAAATGTTCTCAAATTCACGTGAGCAAGATACACATTGCAGCGGGATAAATTATCCTCCATATTTGCATTTTCGTCTAACATCTGATACAGAAGAAGGATCATCACGCCAATGTGGAAACTTTGTTCCCGTACTTGTATGTTTAATGCAGGAACGACGAAAATACTAGGAATTTAGCCGATGTTTTTTAGCTCTTGCAGTCATTATCTGTAGTATATGCAGTCTTTATTATTGCACTTCAATAGAACTTCCTTAAATATAAAGATACTGCGCATCGAATTTGAGGTATGTTTTTTTTCTACAAAACAACGATGAAACGAGAAGATTTTACTTTACAACTAACATTCCCTTAAAGTCCACCATACTTGATTCGGCGGAATTAAACGATAATAGTAAAGGGTTCGCGATAGCTACTGTGTGAAGGTTAAGTAATAATAGCTACTGTTTCCTAAACACCAATTAAGCGTCCTCCCTGTGCAATTACCCCTTGTTACCCCGAAGCAGAAGATGTTTTCTTGGCCGCTTGCCAATATTTGAAATAGAATTCCCATTGTTGCATCCCTCGAGAACGGCAATATGGTTCGGTATCGTCGTAGAATAAACTGGCCTACATTTCTCCATTCGAGAAAATTGTATAACGGGAAAATGCCGCGTTATCTAAACGAGATCATGTACAATAATGTTTTAAAAATTTATTTTACGGGGATCTGTAGCTCTAGTTCAAGCTGCCTTTAATATGCGGTATAATAGGTGCGTATAGAGCTCAGCAACCACGCTCGATTAAGCCGGCCTCGCAAGAGATATTTTTACGTATTTATTCTGGCGTTCTCTGCTACGTATCAAACTTCTTGCGCACCCTATGCTTCACACAGCGTGTACGCAATCAGACGATGCTTTGTTCACCTGGGTGTAGACGGGCGTTCCCTAGCATCAACAGCCAGACGTTCTCCAATTGTTCACGACGAAAGTCAAAATTTAACTCAACTGATGTTTCGTAGACAAAATGCTTGGTGTAAATCAAGACTTATAAATCCTCTATCGTCATGGATACTGCAGTGGTCCAGGAAAAATATAACCATCTCTATCTCAACAAAGCATGGTTTCCGTGCAATTCAATTATCATAATTTCCCAAGGCGACATACAGAGACGGCCGTGCGGAAAACCGAAGGGAAAAGCGACACACGTGAGGTCGGTTTTAGCTTACGCTTCGAGCCATCTTTTTTTAGATCTCACTTTTATTCATTAGTAGCCCTTGATAACTTGAAAGATTTGGTTCTGCAAATGTGAAGTCCACCAAGTAGCACAGCTAAGGTCCAGGCCACAGAGATAGAAGATAGTCTGCGGTCAGTTACGTATACCGTCCATGTCAACAGGAAGAGGCCTTTCATGGAGGAGTCCTTTCATATAATGTGTTCATTTACCCAAATTTATTTATTTTAACATATTTCTACACCTGAAGAGAAAGAACCCGTAAACTTTTCCAAGTCACAATGCCCATATATAAGACGTAACGTACCCTACTCTATTGTGGGCTTAATTTAATCTTTAGTAAAGCACGAATGGTATTTTATTTCCTATAAGATTATCAACCACAGTTTATATTTGTTGGCTCATTGCGGCAGGCTTTGGTCAATTTGTTGAAAAAATTACTTTCCTATTAACAACGCATCAGGAGTTTGTCTTCTTCATGGCTATCAAAAATTCAGAGGAGGCACATGAATAACCAGGGACCATTCAATAAAGCCGACATATTCAACATTAGTCACAACAATGCGACATATCACCGGATAATTAAATAAAACTAACAATAAATTCAGCCTTCAAGTCAATGTCTAACATCCACCAACTTTTTCTTTTAAATACGGAGTTGACAAAGCCCATTACTATCCCTGAATTGGATACCACTTGGTATTTCATGAGTGTCCATTTATACCCTTACAAAAAAGGTAACTACGAAGATATTTTATTTTATAGATATCATTTCACATCTCAAGGCAATACAATACTTCATGTAGATAGCATACATGAGAAGAAAAGAGAAAGAAGGAGAAAAAGGTAAAAATAGTGCGCTACGAACAGTAAGTTCGCCTTCGGCAAAGCACCATATTAACGTCTGCGCATCGGCAGGGGTACTGGGATTAAGGAAGCAGAAAGGAAAATAAGAAAAAAGTACTTTTATAGATGGTGGCTATTCCGTGGAAGATATATAAGTATTGACTTTCTTAAAGAGCGCTTGAACAGCCCCGTCTGCTCCGTTTCCGCGGATGAACACACGCTATTAAGAGCTTTGCTTGGCTTGGGAAAAATCAATGCGCCAGTCACTTAATGTGTGTCACTTCTTCACTAGAATTTTTTTCCAATGCCCATGGCCAGCATTTTCCCTCGATCCTGAGGCAGAAAAAGGGTTTGCGTACGTCTACGAGGGGTTCGTGTCTATTCTTGTGATTTAGAGACGAGTACGACAGATATTCATCGGTAAAAGGGTATCGGGTGACATACCATTCTTACGCAAAGGTAATTGATAAACAAGGATCTGTTATTTGGAATATTATGATGCTAATATGTGATGAGAATTGGGAACGTAATCCGTTGTGATAGAGTCATCGAAAAATACCTAATGCCAATCAATAGTTCCCCACATTATAAAATCGTTAGTTAAATTCCGTTGATGAACATCAACCTACCATAAATAAATTATAAAATTCTGAATGCCTTAGCAGAACTTGCTCCCGATGCATGTTCTAAATTGAGGTAACATTTAGTCCACCAGTTTCCAGTTCCAAATGTAATCTCTTTAAAAAACGAAAATTTCATCACTGGAAAAAAACAAGATACCTACTTCTGGTGAGATTTAGGAAAAAAAGACCCAGCATAAACTTCTTTTCAAATGTACATCATGTATACCCATCAAAGTTCCTTGAGATAAAATTAAAGTAAAATAGGAATTAACGGCATGCCTTGCAATGTTAAGGTTGGTAGAGGAGCATTTTATCTATTACTGTACAAAAAGTTTCATTTATCATTGGACGAAAAATCATTTAAATTTAAGACCCAGCTGGCATAGATAGAAAACGATTCTCTCGTCTTCAAGTACAAACAGTTTGAAAACGTCAAGGATGCCATAAATTCACGTTCTCAACCCAAAACTATGGACGAGAGAATACCTCGCGCCCCGACATGAAACTGAGAATGCCACGATTTGGAAGAAGTATATGTACACATCTTGACTGATATTCAGTCGCAATAGAATGAATATTTGGGCATTAAATGTAAATAATAAAATGAAAATTCAGATGTATATGAGTGGTGTCAAGTTAAACTTTTACAACATACCCTAAAGCACTAAATACAAATCCTGTTCGTTATTATGAGCAAACGTTTTCTTAATTAAAAACATAAGAAACACCAGACGTTACACTTCATCGGGGGAGTGGAAGTCACCGAGTCAGTTTAGCGGATTAAGACAAAAACAAGTAATACATATCAAATTGCAAGCTTTACATTATCCAAGTGGCGACTTTCTGGATTAAAGTTTTTGTAATCATCAACCATCATGTAATCAACTAACTCTATCATTACCTTACTGATGTGCCCAATACTCCACAAGGATGGGACCATTTAGTTCTCTTTAAAAGAATGGTGGAATTTTTTTCGCCACTAGTAACGTTTAAATTAGCTAGATTCGGTAGATTATGTTGTGAAAGTTTGCGTTCAACTTCGCGGAAACGAGGGAAGTTTTATACGTAGCATTGCAAATGAAGAGGAACTGAAAACATCTATCACGATGCTACAAATAGTTGCAGTACAGCGATCTTCCCCTTGATTCCACGGGTAGCTTCTACATCTCATTCTATTTCATTTAATTAAAATAAAATAAAAAACTATAGTATCTCATTGCTATTAACACCGATTGAGTGAAGACGGCGTAGAGATTATTTTACTCGCATTCTTCTTAATTCTCACCATTTAATTTATGATTGGTCGCAGCATCTTATCATTTTAATAAAACGAAATTCCGCTCAATCATGAGGCCAGGGAGCCTCTGTATGTCTTACATTACATGCATTCGGGCCCCGTCGACGGCCTACCGGCTATTAATTCTCGCAAGGTTGACACTTTTACGAGGGTTAACGTAGGCGACCAATCATAATTTAAATGGCTGGCAGGCAACACGTTCACAAACAGTTCGTCTGAGACTTTCCCACGGTGCCATGAAATACATGCACGCAAAAACATTCACGTAAAATATCAGTGGACAATTTTATAAATTTTTTACTAAAAGAAACGCTGGCATTTTTATCCCGATAAATAAATTGTAACACGATGATTCCAAATGGATTTTATTCCCAAAACGGACAACTTTCGCGCAACTATCGATGTCTGGAGGGGCCTGTAGATGGGAATAGCATTACGGGGGAAGCCCGAAATGAAACTCGCAGAAAAGAGGCAGCTCCTTTCTAACTGTTTTGACGTACCTCCAAGAAGAGGGTGCAAAAAAAGGCTTAAGCTCACTAGAACACGTGCTGAAAAAATAGGTCCAATAGACTCATATAAGGTTATAAATACATTCGTTTCAGAGAGATTACGTAAATATGCGTTACTCTTATTCCGAAGAGAACAGCAACTGAAAATATTTATATTATCGTTTGAGTCCCATTTCTTGCATCAACAAATAACTTAAGAGTATGTTCATGTTATCAAGAGAACACCCTTCCAATTTCATAGCTAAATTATGCTAAATCTAGACAGCCTAAATTCGATCAGCAATAAGTAAATTCATAAGTATAATTTAAGTACTAATCTCATCATCGACAAGAAGATAGATTTGAGAGACAAGTCGCTTGCATATGATTTTTTCAACATATATTGGTGGGGAAAACCATTGAATTAATTAATGTTAATGTTAATTAATTAATGAAGTTAATGGCGAAAGACATTCCAGAAATTTTATGATTTGATGACAGTTTTGACGATTCCCTTCAATAAAATAATATTCATTAACTACTTACTTATATACCAACTCACTAGATTTGAAAACTTATGTCAAATGAGCGATATTTCAGCAATTAAAAAATTTTCTGAAAGCTTTTCCAGCAGTTACCATGGTTTTTATCGACCTAACAAAAATACTGCTTTACAGAGCTAACTAAAAAGGAAAGGTATATGTAGTTTCCAATTACTAAAATTTTAGCCGTATCTCGTGAATCATTTTATATCATATCCATGGAAAAAGATCATATACGGATATGTACTCAGTAATAGATTTCTGGAAGATAAGAAAAAGGTAGCAACTGTGATGTGATCTCGTGGAAGAAAATATATCCAACCTTGAGGAACTCATCGTGAGATCGATTCGTCCTTCCAAGCTTAACGAACCTCAACTTCTTAAGGTCTTCCAAGACGTAAAACAAATGACACACGTTCTCCGGAAAAAAAGGAAAACAGTCGCCAAAGGTTAATGGAATAATGGTGTAAGGCTATCCTATCGGGCACAGATTGAAGGAGAAAGGGATAGTCAACCGAGGCAAAAAAAACTTGAAGTTAAAACGCAATTCGGAGCCGGAATACGAAAAATCATTCTTAGGGTACTACCATAGGAAATAAAGGACCTGTAATATCATGTGATATAAAGAGAAAACTAAAGGCATTACACAGCTTTGTCAAATCCAAATAGAATTTCGAATATATTGGAGGTATTGAATGAAATGAGGCTTAACTCATTAATTAAAAAGTAGCATTATTAAGCTTGGCAAACAGTTTATTTGATAGCCAAGGCTTCAATCATCTCGGCCTTTGCATTTCTTCTCCCAACAAGAATAGCAAAAAATCATGAATTCATGTAAGAGACGAATGTTGAAAAGGAAAAGGAGGAACTAGGATATGCAAACATGACGGTGGGCGAAGTATTTTTGAGGAATCGTTACATAGTACATGTGCATAAACACAAATTTTCCACGCAGTCTTTAATATAACTGAATAATATCGATGTTACAACATCCTCTTGGAAGTTCGTACTTTAATGATGATATTAAAGCCGGTTAGGTATGCAATAATCAATGGGAAATAATAAAGTCTTTTATTATATAAATTGAATGAGAATATGATATTTACGGTTTATAAAAAAGGTAATGAATGAAGTTAGACTGAATCGCAGATAATAATTTTAATGACATTGATATAGAGAAAAAGAAATAAAGATGTCGATTAGCGCATCCTGACGCAAGCTGTAGCAAAGAAACTGATTTTTTCTGCATATCGAACTGCTCATGCTCCAGATTTCGCCTTGCAGTGCCCTCGTGCCGTTTTCTTATGTCCTTCATATGGTTTCTTTTATTAGATAGACAATGCAGGAGGCATTTCCTTTCTCGACTTTCCTTTATCATTGGGATTTCACCGGGCCTAAGTGGGACAAGCAAAGGACGCGCCAGTTGTGACATTTGCAATGGGTGTCGCTAAAAAACAGCTGAAATAATGAACAAAAAAATTCCTGAGGAATATAGCTGAGCCAATAGAGAGAGCCATTGAATGGAGACTTTTGGTGCGATCAGAAAGTCCCTCAGCTAATGAAAATAAGTAAGGCAATTAGCAGTATTACATTTCATAATGCGTTAGTCCCGGAGGCGGTTCAGTAACATCCTGAAAATCTTACCTCTGACATCTCCGATATCCTCCACACTCGTACGAAAAATTTTCATTACGTTAATATTTTGAACATCTAAGCTGTGGTCAACCTTCTCTACTATTAAAGTAGTAAAGTTTTGAATTCTCTACTATTAACACTAATTGTCTCATAATGAAAACGACGAATGAAAAAATTATTGAACCGGGTGCATGAGGTCAATTCACCGGAATCAAACGAATGATAAATTCGAGGATATATAGAAAAATTCGGAAAATGTGGAGTATCAGGGTAATTACATGCAAATTTCAGCTTTTTATCCCAACACTATCTTCCGAGAGTAAGGAAGTGAATATCATAAAGAAGGAAATAGATTCACCAGGAATGCATCCGTCCGAGAAAATCTCAGGACATTTTGAGGCATTGGCACTCACTAAATGCGGAGCTTATACAAGTTCAAATCCATAAGTAGAAATAAGTACGGCTCAGACTCCGAAATAAAGAGAATGAGACTGGAAAAGGGAAAAAGAATCGAATGAGGGGAAGAAGGAGAGAGAAAGAGCAGCGAATGGAGAAGAGGTAGCGGGAAATTAATTGAAGAGATTTGGATCGCCGGTTCACTTTGGGATCGGATTAGTTCGGGTCAGTAGAAGTCAATGGTTGGCCTTCCATCTCAGGTCCGGGCACCGAGTTTGCTTCGCAGGAGACCTCTCTTCCTTTTTTTATTTCACTTCACCCTTCGGTCCTCGTACACCATCCACTGCCTTGATCAATACTTTTAGAAGGAGAGATGTGCCCCATTGTTTTCTCCGCTCAGCTTATACGATTCCTACCCACGCCCGGAGGGCCAAGCGTCTCATGACCCATCCCACCCATCTTTTCCCCAGGAGTCTTCCCCTTCCATTCCGAAGGATAGGTTCCCTTGAACCCCCTCAAACGGTCCACACAGACCTTCCTCTCTCAACCTCTCACTCCAATGAAACCATTACCAATTCCCTTATGCCCCCCTTCTGCCAACCTCGCCGCATTCCCACTCTCCCTTCATTCCACTACTTTCCCATCTCCAGCCATTCTTCCCAAATCAGCGACCTCCGAACTCATTCGAATCGAAAAACTTGTGGGTTGGGTAGGAAGAATGCGGCAGGATGGGGTGTGCAGTGAGGAGATGGGTAGGTCAAAAGTTTCGAATCCATTAAAAATGGAAGGATACTGAAAAAAACAGCCCAGAGGATTCCGTTTTCAGTGGGACTTAAAGTTTTCCCCAACCTTTTTTTTCCTCCTTTTTTTCTTCTTTCTGGGAAACTTGGAAATAAAAATATCTTTAAAAAAATATGCTTACTCTTGATGGCAACGATAAATTACGAGATAATTCTGAATGGATTTATTTATACATATATGCTTGAGCGTTGGGCGGTCGAGAGATACGAGAGGGAAAAACTTTTAATCAAAATTTCCTGTGGGCAACACGGAATGGGATCCGGCCTATCTGCATCTGGACCGTCTGAGTTTGACGAGCAAAATCCTTGGAAGTTGTTATCAATGGGATTAAGTTTTGATCTTCAGTTATCCCAAGCTAGTTACGACACCTTGCCCATGATGTGAAATATGTGCAAGAAAAAGTAGTAGGAGCGCAAAATTGGACTAAAACCTGAAGCTAAATTAGCACTCAATCACTGGCAAATATCTCCCTCAAATACACATCTTGAATCATTTTTTTCCTCGGTGTACACTGAAAATACATTGTCATTTGATAAGCCAAAAGAGGATTGGAAAAATGTCTTTTAGGATGATAATGCTAACCGGAGAGAGTTCGAAAATGTAGAGTGAGGTTTTCTTACACCAAGGACCAAAACGTTTTCAAAACGCGTATGAAGGATTTTTACCATTGATTGAGATTTTATTGAGATTAAATTCCATTAAAAAACTCAAGTATTATTAAAAATCTCATTTCAATACCTATCTTGAAACATTTTGTTCCATACTATAGGGAAATTTTATATTTTTGAAACTCCTTTTTCCATTACCACACAAAAAGACCTTTTCTCAATACTCTCATGGTTATCAAATGACAATATTTTCAGCGCACGTCCACAGTTTATATGTGTAGGTTATTTTAGTCAGTAAAACATGGCCAAAAATCATAGAGAACACGAAAAAATTTTTTCATCTACTGAATAAGCGCAAAAGTAAAGTATGAATTAAAAATTCAATATTAGAATACTAAAATACCAAACAATTTTCAACTACAGTCATAATTTCCATTAATCATTTCCCCATGAGCCGTAAATTAAACTAGTAGGTGCGTCAAAGAGAATTCTTTCTCAGATAAAAATCAACTTTCATTAAGACTCATAGATACACCACGAACGCCATATGTTAATATCAACGCCTCCCGTGAAATGACCACCAAAAACCAATTAGTGACCCATAAACCAACATTAATCCCCTCGCTTCTTTCTAATCCGTTAAATAAGGAAAGACGACTGGCTGGTCCATAAATTCTCCCCGCCGCCACTCTCAATCTTCCCGCAGTATAAACGAAAGGGACTCCCTTCTCTACCATGGTTAAATCACACTCTTTTTATTCTTAGAGACTTCAGGAGAAGACTGCTCGCAACCTACACTAATTGAACATTACTTCCGCCTAATAGATAGGTACATAACGTCCATTTGAAGAATAATTGCGTACCTTTGATACTAAAGAAGAATGAGTCAATATATTCACCATCTTTCAGTAATAAACTCAAAATACAAGAAGATTAAAAGGAACGGCATTTGGTAAACTAACTATAACAGTGCTCAGAAAAAAATGAATGAATCGTTATAGTTTATCAATATTTTAATCAAGTTAAAGTGTAGGAGCACAAAACATTTTAGGATTTATATTTGTCCACGAAGTATTGCATAGTCATGGTAAATGGAAATACTGTTTATCAGCTGAAATAGAATGTTTAATACATAATTACATTTTTACAAAATAGAAGACAACGTAATTGACACTAGGAATCGACAACGGCATATAACTCACCAATAAATAAGGTGTGTGCGTGTGCAAAGGAGATCCGCTAAATTTTTTAAAGGCCGTTATGATAATTGTATAAGTGTTACGAGTTTAATAGAAGAACTAGGATGGGAATTACTATCATAACGCAGGTTAAAATATAGGTTAAACCTTTTAAGTAAGTTTGAAACCGATTTGTTCACAGATGACGTTAGATATATATTAAGAACCCCTGCGTATTATGATAGGTTTGCTTATATTAAATGGATTAGAGAGATAGATTGTCGTACCGATAGATTTAAAATGTCATGTTTCCCGCGTACCATAAGAGAGAACAATAGGCAGCGTAGCAAAGGGATAGGTAGGTGAAATATAGTAAGAGAAGTCTGTAGTGCATGATGCATGTAATAAAAACCAATAATCCCTTCCTTATTATGTAGATACTAACCATCTAACTCCACGTGACCCTATTATCTAGCATATCTCCCTTAAATATCCTACTTGCATGGCAATAGTGCATGTTTGGTGATCTTCACCCCCTGCCACACACCCTCGTGGTGGCTCGCAGGGTATTACGTAGATGTAGATTTAGAAAGGTAGAGAGAAATGTTTGCCATTGGTCCCTGAGATTTCAGTCATTTGACGTAACAAAGGCAAAAATAAAAAGAAAGAACTATTTATTCACATGAAATGTGGGCATCAAGAACATGTTTTGAGTATGAAAAATGTACCTAGGTTAGAGAATACGCTATTGAGTTAAATTAATGTCTCAAAGTATTTTGACCAATATATTAGGCGCATTAAATGGTCAGTCGAAGAATTTACTAAAATATCTTTAATCTCTTTTATATTATGACAGAAATACCAACGGTGTTGACATAAAGCTATTCTTAAGTGACCTGATTCCTTATTTTTCCTACCACTGGTTATTATTTAACATCAGCAACTCCGAGTGTCACCTTTTCCTTTCAAGCTACCGCATATCTTTTTACCGTTCACCAGATCTCTTGGTAAGCAAATGTAACAATCAACCTCCCTCCTGCTGATATACTCATTGTCAAAGAGCTGACGAAAGAAAAATGAGGGCAAAATTGGCAAAGACTGGATATTTACCTCTTTCTTCATCCCAATAACCAATTTAGAGGGGGAATAATGGCTCTTCAAAACGCGATCCAAGCATCAAGATTTCCCGCCTTCAACTCCCACCACCGTCGTTCCGGATTCTTCCGAGAAAAGAAAAAAAATAGAACGGGAAGAAAAATAAAAAAAGGGAGCTTAGCGTTCCATCTTACCCCGTGACGTCATCGGTGCGAAATCATCTCCTTCCAAACGACATCATCTACTCACGGGAGGGAAAAATGGCTCCACGAGAGAGGGATGGGAGATGAGGGAAAAAAGGGTTAGCTTGCCTGAGAGCGCGTTTCTTTCGAAAAATACACACGCATAATCCTCGCGAGGTATCCAAAATACGACGGGGTCGGTGGGGAAGGGGTTGAAGCAGATGAAGCACACTTCAACCACCTGACTCCTCTCCTTCGTCACTATGGCAAAAGATAATGAAACATCCTTCCGCCTCGCGAAAGTAATTTAACGCGGGAAAAAATATTTCACCCTCAGATTTTTTTATGGATCTCACATTTTTTTATTCATTTTTGGCGGCCCAAACTATGTTACCGCATCGGATAGCGGAGTAAAGACATTATATACAAGAAGGGCAAGATACGGGCGGGTTAAGTGGCTGCATATTTATTTTTTTTTAACCTTTCCGGCATATTTTCCCGAAAATTGCCCCATCAATGCCTACGCTCTTCGGGAAATGGCTAACTACTTCATGCCCGACGATCCCCTAAACGCGGAGGAAAAACAAAAGAGAAAGTAGTTTACAGATTATGAACCGCTAGCGTTACTTTCCGGAATACATGAGTCAAGAGAATGCGTAGAAACTACTTAATTCCAGTTGAATTATAAACATGTGAATCGTTATCAGTGGTTGTTCAATCCTAAGATTGGTTGACTGCAGCCCTCCACCCTTCCCCATTTAATGCTAATTCCCTTACCTCCTGGTATCTCCTCCTATGTACTTTCCCTTTTTATTTTGTCCCTGAACTTATTCCTGGATCTTCTTCTGTTTTACCTTCAATTATATACTTCACAAACCGATTGTGTCTCAGGATAGGTCCAATCTATCTCGTTCCTCTTTTCTGTGTTGTGTTCCATATGGTCCTTTCCTCTAAAACTCCTCTGTACACTTCAACATTTCTTATTTTGTCCGTCCATTTTATCCTCAGCATCCTTCTCCAGCACAAGGTTTTGAAGGATTCTAGTCTTTTCTAGTCAGCTTTTCCAATGGTCCATGCTTCCGTTCCATAGAATGTTACGCTCTACACGAAAGTTTTCACATACTGCTGAGGCTAATTGAGTTGCTACTATTATATTTTTAAAATATCTTGAGCACTAGGAGGCTAGACTAAAATCTGTGAGGGCGACCTCTTTCGTGCGAGTCCGGAATTGTTCTAAGGTCTCTGCTTTCGGGAGGTGGGGAATTGACACCGAGAGAGAGGTGTTCCAGGTCGACGTTTCTGACATTATAATTAATAAGCCCGAAAAAATACGTGGCCCGCAATGAGAGAGGCTCTGTCATAATGAGGTTTGGCAATGCAGCAAGAAGAATCGCGAAGCTCACACTATGGAGGTCTGAGAGTGGCTTAGTTTTTAGGCTCTACTCCACGCATTCAGTACCCTGATTAGCTCTTGGCAAGTTAGGTGACGAGCAACATTCTCTTCGCAAATTTTAGTCCAGCCTCCAAGGACTCAAGAAACTATCCAAAGATAATAGAGGCGAGCGTTGACTAAGCTGAACCTTAAGTTCATCACGCAATTGCTAAATGTGATTATGAGACAAAATTTGTGAGCTCTAACAATCGTCCAATGACTGAACTGACGATCGAGATAGAAGTAATTTGTTAAGTAAACATTAAGTTAAGAATACTCATTGGAAGAGCACGATGTCATCGAAGATGCATACAGAATGGTAGCATAAAACTCTCACGAGTATAATAAAGCGATAAAATCCTAGTGCAAACAATTGTATTCCGTCCAGAAACCGTGATGCTGAAAGGAATTAACGTGAAGTAGGTAAAATATGTTTAATAGCTACATAATCTGATAATGGACATTATTTGGTAAAGATCAAAATATATGTTTTCTTATAGTATACTATGGTGTAACTTTACATGTCGTAGACAGTCAATGTTGCGGAATATAATTTTAATAATTATACTTGTCAGTATTCTCTCAACGCTTAGGGTTATACAATCTCTACAGGGTTATATTATAAAATATTCACGCGTTCTCATTCACATCACTTAGCGGAGAATGCTTGAAACATGATACAAGTAATTTGGAATTAACATTTGCAACAATGAAAAATAACTCGATGATTGCTATCGACATGTAAAACTGTAGAGTCAGTGATATAAGTAGGTTTTAATAAGAAAAACAAATGAAATCTATGTTCATAGGATTTGCAAGACTGGGTATTCTACCCGTCATACTTGATGAGTGTTGAGGTAATGACTGATAATTCTCCCCAGAATCGATCAAATCATCGGGTTGGACAGGAAAATCCCGCCCAATTATCCTTCGAGGGGAGACGGTTCTGAAGACTTCTTGTCGCCGTCTTCATGACTGCGACAGTTGATGGGAGACTGCGGTTCAATGCGGTACTTTCTCCCCACCCTATTCATCCGCGATCCAATGCACGTTCGCCTCTTATCCTAGCCAACTACCCAGCGGCCATAGTTCTCAGTGCCTGACCCTTTTTCCTCAACCCATTACCCATAACCTCCCATGTGTCTCACCCTGGAATGCACCCACTCAGTCCCCATCCGCAAGTAGTCGACGGACCATCTCTCCTCTCTCCCAATTCCTTTTTTCTGCTCAATTTATACCGACCCCTTGTCAGACCATTCATGCCTCATCTACCTAGGCCTTGTTTGGGGTTGAAGAAAAAAATGATCTATACTCAAATCTTCCTTTCTTCCAAATCTCCCCTCAGATCCTCCCGCTTCCACGTTATCGTCCATCCACGCATGATGACAATGCATAAGCAATTTTCCATTCACTTCACACTGCATTTTTTACCCTCTTCCCCGCACTGTGCGTGGGCAAGAATGTGTACTAGAGATTTTCTCCCGGGACTTCAGGATCACGGTATAGTTATAGTCCATTCTAAGATCTGGAGATATTCCGGAATGCTTCTATTCTCATAAATGGCTTGTAATTTTGTGTATGACTTCTCTTGAAAACAAATAAAGACGATTTCCACGCATGTCAATAGAATCAGTAACTTTCATGCCAGTTACAAGAATTTCTTCTGCAGAAAGAAAATAAAAATAGCTCTAATGAGGTTCTGACGACCAAAGTTTTTCCAAATCATGGTGGCGATTTCCATCATGTTTTACTGCAACTATATGCGAAAGGAAACATTGTTTGAGTCGATAATAGAACGTCTATATGTCTGTGCTGTAAAATATCAAGAGAGAGTAAAATATCAATACGGGCAAGTAGATCGAAGGATGACAATGTATTTGAGGCTGGGGAGAGCGAGATCGTTGATTTAGTAACGCAGTAAAATCTCAGAAAATACGCTTTGCCATCAAATAAAGACTGGCAAGGCTCTCGCGCACTTATTCTGTCGTTTAAGTACAACGCGCAGCAGAGCCATGAAGCTTAGGAAGGGTTAAAGATGGATATTTGAATGGCTGCATTTTACGAGTCAAATGGAAACTTTCTCTTCTAATTAAAACTTATGATTATGTGGAAGAGGAGAAATTGCAAAGCATAAATTCTTTTTAAGTGCCCTTTCCCATCGCAGAAAATGAAATTTTTCTCCCTCATGTACCAGTCAGCTTAGTATTGAAATGTGTAATATATTAAAATAATTCATAGTTAAAGCGAACGAAATAAAGACTGAAGAAAACGATTTTTATCGAATCGAGAACATAGTCTTAAGTCTCTTAAGAAAGAATATCAAAACTGGGATATAACCAAGGGGTCGTAGTGCTTTAGGGTTTATCATGGTAGCAAAGTTGTCCTATCCATCTAAATGGATTATCCCAAGGAAATATAACAGCACAACTCCAAGGATGAAATATTGAGAATCCTCATTGAGGTCGTTACACTAAATAACAATTTATTGTAATGACCTCAATAATTTTCAATTTAATACATTCATGATTATATGTCCGTATCATACTTTTCCGTTATGCAGTAGAATACTACTCTCATCAGCGACTCACAAATATACACGGCATATGTTAATACAATAATAAAACACATCAACGGTATTAGCAGGAGGAATTTGGTCTTGAATGCCGCAGCTGTAATTTGAACACACTGTTTGCTTTTCATCTCCTTAGAATAGCGAGATGATAGTGTCTGCAATTGCTCCAACCCTTGTGCCATCAGTTTAATTTATCTTACCAAGAATTGCCAAAAAAAAATATACGGTTACATTTTCAGGATTTCTACCAACTCAGAGAACATCGTTCTATTTTCTTAGGACTAGAAGCCATTATGAATCCACCTCTGCCGCATGGCGGTTATGTTTATGTTTCTCACGACGGGTGTTCATAGATATGGCAGACGAGTCCGTGATTTTCCGGCAATTTTAGAGTAAATAACTCTCATATTTATCAAATAGAAGTTCATCATTATTATTCGCTTCATGAAATTGAATCGGCTTAATTCTGCTTTTGTTTGTAAGCTCACAAAAATGTTGGTTAACAAAGAAGAAGAGTGTTAAAACAATTATAGTTTCATGCAGGTAGGATAGAGGAGTGAACTTCAAATGCCTGTAAATGAGAAGCCCGTGTGAAAAGAAAAATATGTATCTTCCTTGGCCGGAAGCTGGGTCCAAGAGAACTTAACTCGTTTCATACCGAAGAAGGACTTTGAAAACACCCATCAGAAAAAGTAAGAAGTGATAATGGATGGGAATATCTTCAGGTAAAATTAAATTATTTAATCAACAGACTATAATTGAAATCTAAAATAACAATATCACTTAGTTAATTCATGCAATTCAAATATCAGTGTCATAAACAGAAAAATTGAAACATACGTCCGTTAAATTCAACCAAACACACCAATCAGACGGTCGATTTTGACTCCATTCCAATATTTCAAAATAATGTTTTATTAAAAATGAAAATAATTATTGATTAGGTCCTAAATTCCATCACTTACACTCCATCAACGTATCTCTGAGGGTATTACCCATCCTTATTAATAAAGAAAAACTCTGATCGAAAAGGAAATTCTCGTATTTACTTCTTCAACATGATATCAGGCACTACAGCGATGGGGTTAGTACGAACCATTAATTGAATACTTCGTAATAATTGCATGTTTCAAATTCGGAACGGGGTAGTGAGAAAACCTGAGTGTGGACGGAAAGCAGCACGAAGAAGAGGGATTTCGAGGGGGCAGAACAGAATGAGCGACAGAGAGAGAGGGAGAGGAGAGAGCAGAGCTGCACGGGCGACCGACGTCATTTGTTTCAAAAGCCGGACTCGAATCACCACTACCAACGGCTCAACGCGAGTTCTTGAGAAAATCTCCCGGGCGGCGCGTGAAATGCAGATACGGGAGGAGTTGAATGGTTTCTGAGGGTGCCCCACCCCAAGGATGCGCGGAGTATTCGGAATTTCAAGCCGCTGAGGGAGCTGGTTAACCGGGAAACAGAATGAAAAACTAGGAAGAAAATAAAGGCGAGTCCTAAGGGGCAATAACCCTCAAGACAAATACACGTGCGCGTTTGAATACAAAAAAAAGAATAACTTGTGTCCTCCGGGCGGTTATTCGCTTCTTCTCACGCCGACAGCCTGCAACAGAGTGACGATGGCTTGACGTGAAATTCATTAACGTAACTACGTAATTACCAGCGCCCCAAAAACATTCGTCTCCTACAAAAAGGCCCCACGAAAGAAAAAAATAAAAGAGCTTAAACTAAACGACGCCGTGTAATTTTAAACTACTCACAAAACGTAAATACGATTACAAAGCCCTTACGAGCAAATTAGATCGAAACTTCCACTGCAGCACAAAAGTTTCTGTGGGAAAAGTTCACTAAAAACTTTCAATTACCATGGGAGTGGAGCGGTATAATGATGAAATTTTCTGCTAAATTTTTAATATGAAAGAATAGTAACTATTTTCAATTAAAAAACTTGGACTATGCATTAAATAGGCTCCAATGAATTCACCAGAGGGGGAATAAATAAGTAGTTAACGTAAAGCTTAAGAATAAAAAAGGTACTTTTCTATAGTATCAAAGGCAAAAACTTGGTCTCATGCTATAATTATAGAGATGAAATGGGAAAAATAGAGAAAATATTTATGTTAAACAGTAAAATATTTTCTGTAGCACTCTTAACCTCATTCTAAATAAATAAAACTTAAATATTTCTCTTTCTCAAACCCAGATTATAAATCCTGCGGAGATATTAACACTACCGAGAAAACAACAAATGGAGTTAATAACTTCAAAAGTAGCATCATTTCACAAATTTTGTTGACGTCGCAAAAACTAGATTAGTTTACCCCTAAAGCTTAAGTGTAAGTTTTCAGGTTAAAAATAGAGGTCATGTCGGAGGTATGATTTCAAGGCTTTAGTTTGAAAAGACGTATTGCCTCTGACTATGGAGAAGAGGTAGAGGTACTGGTTATTAACTCCGTGGTCTTTCCCAAGGTTTCTCTGGCAGCCCTCTCGGCCGTGGGAAATGGAAAACCCATAATGCTTCATCAACCTCCCAAGAAAAGCCTACCTCGCGGAATTTTACGAGTCCACCCCTAATTACCAACATTTGCATAAACTCGCAGTTGATCCAACCACGCGGCAAATAAATCTAAAAGGATCCATCTCAATTTACGCCTACCTAACCAAATGGGATAATATTTGCAAACAAAGAGCATCGATGATTTTGAGTCTGTTGAGTTTATCACCCGAAAGAGGAATCCTTACATTCAAGCGTAATCAGTGCATTTTCACTCGCAAAATTGAGGACTATTTCCGATTCCTGCAGAGCAAAAAAATAAGGATGTTCAAGGTTTTAACGTATATATAGTTTCTTTGCCGGCAAATACAATTTTTTATTCCTTATTTGTTTTACTATCATTCTGAATACTTTGGGCAAAGAGCTACACATAAATTGAAAATCATAGGCAATGAGATTAAAAGTGATGCATAAATCTATACTTTATTAAGTTAGTTAAATATTCTTCTCAAGATGTCCTACATGTGGATTTTTCACCCTTAGCTGTGGTATTGGTGGCTTAACACCACTTTACCGAACAAGTAGCTGATTAGCTTTGATATAAGAATGTGGAAAATATTAATCTCAGGGCCGTGTACGAAATATAGAGGTCCAAAGCACCTAAGAGTCAATTTTAATAGTTTTTCCTCGGGATTAACGTGAATAAACTAATATGGTAGCCAAAATAGAAACTCTGAGCACTGAGAATGTTAAATGACAAATTTCTATGCTAACATCATAATTAATTTTTTCTTGGCTTAATGATATGGTGAAACATTGAAAGCATCGGCTCTTGTTTATTTATTTATTATAACCTCAAAAACAGCACAATGGCCTTTTACCGAAATAAAGGGATTGATGATGATGTAAATCATCAAAAACAGCCGTCCTACGTATATATTTCTGGATGTATGTAACTATTTCCTCATTTAATAATGCAGGTTGCACAATTTAACAATTTCTTATTAGATGTAAAACAAAACGATCTCCTAATACGTACCATAGTGGAGCTAATTTCATGTTGACACTGTAGTGCTCGACCATTTCTCCGAGCCACAGGAAGAATCAATTAAGTGGAATTCCTTAGACTTTTCCAAGAAGTTGCCATTTAATATATTTGAAGGAGAGCGGCAACACGCCACATAAACCACCACAGGGGAAAATTAAAGTAACTCGCGCAGGAAGGCTCTTTGAATCACGTGGAAGCCCAAATGAAGTGACCGTCCGTTGACTCTAGTATTATCCCGTCTCAATTAACGAGTTCCCTTTCGATTGATTAGAAATTTGTGAAGTGACCGAGGACTTTAGAGGCCGCCAGCGATAGGATGAGGGTCCATGGATCCGACGCGGGTGAGTAGGAGGGGTAACGGGGGCCCGGGGTTTGGTAGCGGCGAGAGTTAGCTCTCCATGAAAGAGAAACTTCCCGGCCGGAGCTGGGTTAACCCCCGAACCAACTTGGTCTGGGGCCTTTCCTGTTCCGTCTGCCGCGAACTTCCTTCCGGGCTGGCGGGCAAACTGAGCATAGAGGAGCAACTTTCAACAGACCGCCACACGACCGATAAGTTGGTATAACAAATTTGATATGCAACGTTCTCGATATATATCGGAAGTTTCAATTGAATCGCCATTTAGAGAGATATATCTTTCAAAACCTAAGTTTGCACCAAGGTAGAGATAAGCTACCGAAATAATAGGCACAACAATCCTTCTTTCCTCGCATCATTAATGATTATAACAAAAACTGCGAGTAATCTACATGCAATTCAACTGTATTCTCTCCACCCGTCTGTTTCCTGCTCACTTTCTCGGCTGATACCCTAACATCTCTTTCCACACAACCGTGCAATGGCTCGCAGGGTGTCATGCAAATGCAGAGGTAGTAATCAGGGTTTTGCGATGGTTAAATCCCGGTTTCCCATTGAACTGGACACGGATCAAATACCGGCTGAGACTTCTCAAGGGAAAATCTATCCTACGTGTGTTGTTCCGTTGAGAGAATTATAAGTGCGGTACTCCAATGTTCGGACGGCAATTAAACAGTGGAACCCCTCTGAATCTTTCAAAATGAGAATCTAAAATTCGGCATCGGGTTTCGGGTTTATCCAAATCTATCCTTCATTCCCAAAATAATCTTCTCCTCAATTAAGTGTCCTACAGTTCCAAATAAACTCAATTATTAGTCTATTGCCCTAGTAATCGTTACAACAACGAAGCTGCTACCGCACCGCAATGGAATTGTTGCCCACTATTTGTTGCGTGTCCATGAATGAAAATTAGTTTATAAGTACTATATTGATTTAAATGACTGAAAACTTGTTTTGTTTTAATTTCACAAAATCTTATAAATTATCTATCACAATTGGTATCATGCGTCCGGGAATCATCAGGTACTATTCATTGTATCTGATGAAGTTACTAGTACATAATTTTTATCAACTAGAATCGATTCCATCAGTTATCCCTGACAGTATTCATTTTATGCATATTTATATTCATATTATACTGCTAGAATATATCTTGATTTTTTGCACTGTTCCTGTTATTTCTATAATTATCGAGGGGATAATAAATATTGCAATGAGAATACTGGTATCTACCTTTCCCATTCATTAATTATGGTCGGATCCATCGTAGGAGCGAGGGAGCCTGATAATATCATCAATGTCAAAATTAAACTAGAATTCCATCTTTCAGTTCGTCCCCATTTCACCCATGTCACCATTTTACTCGTTTTCGAGTGTCTCTAATATTAGTTTATCCAATAAATTCGAAGGCATGCCCTTTGTTTCTCAATTTAGTTAATCACTGCGAGGCGATGCTCCGTAAGCCATAATGATCAATGTACGTTATTTTATGATAACAATATCATGTATAATAACATATAAACAATGAACGGGGAATAATAGAAGATGATGTTAGATTACTTTAAATATCGAAATCAGGCATTGAAAATAACTCAATGGATATTTCAAGCCATGAAAGAATGACAAGAGGATGTTTTTCATGCTCTACAATGAATGAAATATTTGTGCGCGGTCGCATTTACAGAAAAAACTGGAGTATATCCGTATACATATTACATTTTTCTAAACCTAATATGCATTTTATACAGCGCGCTGTGAGAACGACGAACAACGAGTGAACGCTGCAGCGTTCACTCGTCTCATACATTCGCTGATAAATTGCATCGGAATACCAGACAATGAGTAGGGAAACCGCATTCAATTTCTGTACAGCTAATTCTTAACCGCAAACCTGTGCATTTCTCCGTTGCTAGATTGCGGTTTCCACCACCTTAATGCGCGTGGGATAATTGTAAGTCTGAAACCGTATGAGCAAAACACTTGTGCATAAGTATTCTGATTATATTTTTAGAGAAATAAAAATTAGGTTATTTTTTATAAGCTCCTAAGTGCTAATAACACATTAAAAAATAAGTATACGATAGTTGGAATGACAACGTGACGAGTTAAATGCAACATTATAGCCATTTTTGCTACGCGCTGGCTGGGCCACTTAAACATCGCATGTTTTAATAACTACTTCGAGGAAGGGTAAAGTCATCGACTACGTTGTTGAAACTTATGTTTTAAAGTATTTTAAAAGCATTTTTAAAGTCAAGCTGTAGCGATAACCATGGGAGTATAAATTTGAAAAAGTTAAATCAAACCCCACAAACTAAGATATTAACCCGGAGAAAAGTACATAATTCATACCTGAGAATTGATTCAAACTAAGAGCCTTCGAATTGTCACGATGTAACTAACTCGATTCTGTATCTATCCACGAGACAACTATTACAAATTCTATTCCATGCTATATAAACGCCACACGGTAATACGAATTCAACATGGGATATCAATACGACTTGAGATATGATGTTGCAACTGCGACGCGATATGCAACGTATCCTTAAAACTTTTTGAGTTCAGGACGCTCGTTAGACAGTTAACTCTATTTCTTAGAGCTGAATTCAAGGTTATTTTGAGATAATTCCAAAATAATGTGAGTCTAGCCGTATGTTATGCCATAACTACACATTTTGTGTATGGCCCTTAAGTGCGCATGTCGTTACGTACGCAATTCACCCGTTATATCACATAATGACATTCAAATATGAAAAGGGCGCATCCAATACTGCCGACCAGACATCTGCCGCGCCCACCCGGACCCAGCGCAACACACATAGTGGGGTTTTTGAGCCAAACGGAGGGTTGAGAGTGCAATTGGGGGTGGGTCGGGGTGGGTGTGGTGGAAGCAACATCGGCTCACAGACAGATCGATGGCCCGTCGACGCGTAGGAACAAGAGTAGGGGGAGAGGTGGGTAGGAGGTGAAGAGGTGGTCGGGCGAGGGGCTTATTTTCGGGAAGGGGATCCTGGAGTGGGAAGGGGAAGGATTAAGCGACGGAAAGGGGTGGGGAGGGTCGGGCGAGGGCTCCTGCGGGCGGTCCGTCGGTTAGGGCGGGAGGAAATGAACGCATCGGTGATGTTCCGAGTTCCCCGTCACCTCCCAGTACTACACGAAACTTGAGAAAACCGTGTCACTTTCATATCAACTATAGTGAATTTCAGCAATCATGTGCCTAAAAATTTCAACTTGATGGATTCATCTTCTCCAATTTTCTAGGTCATTCCCATGAAATACATAACGCTTCAAATTAATCATATTCAAATTCAAATGCTTGATTTAACATTTTACCTATATCATACCATTATTTAAATGATTTTTTGTATATCCAGAAATGGTACACTTTCAAATCAACGTATTACATTGCTGGCCAACACAGGATCGTGTGTAAAGGAGTATTATAATACTAACCATAAAAAATAGAATACGAGAGTTATATTTTAAGAGGGTGAGAACGCAAGTGTACTGTATAAACGAAGCATCATAGTCTCTCAATCTGTGCTTGCTATTGTCTGGTTTTATTTATATAGTGTTTATAGTATTTATATATTTATTCAGGCATGGAATTGCAAAAAATACAAGCTCTCGAAATATTTACGTGAGGAGTGATAATTGTAGTAAAATAGTCCGTAATTTTGGAATCAACGATGAAAAAGAAAACAAAGTGTATTTTTAAATAAAGCCTTATCATATTCTATAAATATTTTTTACCTATTTTAATTTTCATCTGTAACTTTGTATGGCAATAGAATTGATCAATTAATCAAAGTGGCCTACGAATACTTGATCACCAAAAAAAAATGAATATCACCTTTACATATCCTTTACATATCCTTTACATAACTTTTGCTTATTTAAAAAATTATATTACTTATGCTTATTAAATGAACCTGCTTAATTTGACTATTTTACCATTTTCTAGAATTGATAAATTGGTAACAAATCAAAGGAATTGAAAAAATTTCTCAAACGTTAAGTATAGAAACTGACTTATGTTACAAAAGACCAAAAACTAATTATAAACGCACAGCACGATAAATTGCCAGGCAAAAAAAAATAGAAATCTCAAGTCGCACAAATGTGCGTGCTGACTTTGAGCAATTTATTCGTACTAAGCGAGCCATTTAATGATTGTTTATGTTATATGTTGTACTACATGCCATACTGTAAATAGACCTTGCCTTTGTCATTGCACAGAACATTGTTAATGACATCCGTCTTCCGTTGACATTGGACAATTTAGTCCCCTTACTTGACAACTAATAATAAATATTTTAAAAATTGATAGTTAAAATTAATTATTATCTCGACTTTTCATTTAATTTCATCGAGTAGCAGAACTGGCAGAACAGATAAGAACGTGAGATTAAACTTCAGTAGAGGAAAACTGTTATCTCTATTTGGAGAATATTTCAACTGGGATGGAGAACTTTTGAACTCCATGAACGATATGAATTTACAAATGGACGACGTAAAACTACGCCTCTCCGCACACAGTACTGGTCCGAAGGCATTCAATTAGACATTGAATGAGAAATATTTCCGACTGCTGTTAATTAATAAATTTCATCCTAGCGCATAGACTATTTCGTACACTCCGCGTAATGAGTGTTGCATATAATGTAGGATGTGTATACTCAATTTCCGGGAAGCATCATCCAATATCCGCTGTTGCGGTTTCATTACCTACCGCATTTTGCACCGCTACCAGAAAAAAATAGCTCTAAATGCTTCAATTCCAAGATCACTACCATCACCAACTTTGATATAAAATCTACTTACCAACTTATCTATGACGTCACTTAAAATTTAAATCGGCCGTCTCATTCAAACTTGATTCCTCGTTTGCCCTCGTGAGATATATAATTGAATGGAACTTTTTAGATTTAAAATTAAATATTAAGGAAAACATATATACACCCGGCCTATAGGGAGATTGTAACTATTATTATTAAGCTTATTAGATAGGAAGTGCAATGCGTAGTGCAAAATTAAAATAATGCTGGTAAAATTATATTTCACGAATAGCCACCGGCCGTACACTTGGGAACCAAAACGGCTTTCACGATGCTTGTATTCTTGAGATACTTCTTGGTTGACTCAAAAAGTATTCCTACCTTCCGCTTCATGGGTAACTATTACTGGGTAATCTGGATTTAAGATCCCTTGATTTGAAGATGTAATTACATGGGTTCGAGAAGAGAGCCAGAGATTGAATTAATGAAGATATATTATTTTTCTGGAAATAAGGATCAACTATAACCCTGATTTTCTTCGCATCAAGTGCAGCAGAAAAATAAAGACTTTCATTTTATTCTTGACAACTCATGTACATCGTTATGAAGATTCTAAAGGACAAAATATTTAATTTTTCGTCTCGAAGAAGTAGGAAATTGACATTCAAAGTTTCAATCCTCATGACATATGACATAACATGACATGTGATCACTTATGAGCCTGTCATGAATATTGTAGTCTCATTTACATTCGACTCATTAGTCTCAATTGAGATTATTTCCTTTCGGTCGGTCCAAATGAATCCTAATGAAAGACATGTTCAGGCAATCACGGCCAAATTCTTGAAAAAACCTTTCGATATATCATCACATATTTTGATAGGCAGCTAGTTTTAATGTATAACATAGTTGATAAAGAAAAGCAAATCTGCCATTAATGTGCAGGTAAAAGCTGAAGTGCGATTGGCACATTCCTACAATATTTCATTTATTATTATAGAGAATTTTTAAATAGAGCCATAGAGTTGATGTCTATCTCCCATTTGACCAATATGGCTTCCTGTGACTTTGAGGAAATGTTCATCGACCGAGGGTGCTGACTTATTCACGACATCGATATTGCCGTAACTCTAGCTACTGGGTAGAATTACGAGAAGTTGAGCTGGGTAAAACTACAATTGTAGCAAAAACAGCTTCAGTTTATCTACATGTACATCTATACACTACCCTATGAGCCACCACATTGGCGTGCGGCCTGGGGTGTTGGGTCACAAGCCGTGAAAAGATAAGGTTTTGGGAGGTGAAATGGTGACGTGTATTATGGGAGTGTATTTAGTGGAGCTTTTTTAATGTGGTCACTTATCACGCGCGGAAAGAACGAGTTATTTTACTTTGCATTTTCTCTTATTTTATCACTTCTGTTAGACCTAGAGATATAGTGAGGCGTCATGATAATATTTTTGTGTCACTCTGAAACACTCCAGTTCTGAATTTCTCAAGCAACCTAAGCCTAGCGTATAGCCTCCAGGTCTCTAACGGCTCCCACCTTAATCCGTCTAAAAGTTGAGAGACTACATGTTTGCTCGTAGCAGTTATTACCAAAACTTGCTGCTTTTATTAATATTTTGTTGATTTTTTTGGTAAAACCTTTATGACCAGGGCTGCAAATGCTCACAGCGTATTCGAGGTGTGGCCTAACCAGAGCGAAGTAGCATCTATCTTTTACTTTTTCATCCGAGGACTTTCCTATTATTCTTTTAAATAAATAAACAAAAGTATTGACGTATTTGCGTCAAATTTACGTATTGTGTAGACAAAAGAGATTATTTTAAGTTGTTTAAAAGAGTATTTACGCATGCTCAATTTTATTTTGGTAAGGAGTATTATTTTTTGCATCAAAAAATATCAATTTTCCATTCAGCTCAGAGGGAATGGGAATAACGGCCTTTGGAACTGTGTTTGAGTGGTACTATGAGCAGTACTCGAATACTACAATATACATCCCTGAGGTTATCGTGATCGGTAGGCCATTTCGTCTTTCTCCGCCATCATCCTTCACAATGAGTTCACTGTGTCGCATTACCTGCCTCCGGCGGTGTACTAATCTCTCCAAGCCACGCGGGGCTTCGGTCGCTCCTAACCTAGTTATTACATTACACAACGTGGATACCCTTAGGGATCACAGCAAATGCTTTGCTAGCTCTTTCTCTTTAGCCTGTATAAAATGCTACGCTGGCATAAAACAACCATACTCATGAGAATCATCATTAATTTTCAGCGACTCTTTGCTCATTCAATAAAGACACTCAACAATAACAGATTTCACGATATTTTCTGGGTGATCGGTCAAATAAGGTGCTCATCAAAGGTCATGCAAAAATTAGCTGTCCAGAAAAAACATGAAGAATATTTGCGCCAGGATATGTAAACTGCAACTGGAAATTAAAGCCATTGCATATATTTATATTTACGCATCACATTGAAGAAACTACCAAAACGTAAAGAAGTCTGAGGAAGAAGGCAATAGTTTTAGTTCACAGCTAGTGCATGAATATTATTAGTCTTCATATAATGGAAATACTCCAGGAAAATAACTTAAGGGTCACGGACTAAAAATGCTTTGCATTTCCTCCAGGCCATGAGACTTTGAAACATAACTAAGTTACCTTTAACTTGAATCCATGCGAATTATAAGAAGAATCAGCATTACAAAAAAATCCGAAAATAAGAACTTCAGCGTTACTCCATCTACATACACACACTTAATATTAAGTAACTTTCTAAATTCGTTTATAAACAGTTAATTCCAGGAAACTCAAATGCTAGTGAAATAAAATATCTAAAAGCAAGAAAGCTTGATGCCAACCCTCATACAATGCATTTTGATCGTCGGTATGAAACGCCAGTGACCTGAACTTTCGATAATCATTTAAGTGATATGGATCAATAAGAAATGATTCAGAGATTATTCACCCAATGAAACGATTTGCATATTTTGAGGTGATTGATCCGTGTTAACAATCAGCCATAGCTATTTCCTTCAAGCTACAAACATTAATAGAACGTATAAAGTCTCACTGTAACAATAGCTCTTGATTGCATGATTAAAACGTTAATTCAAATTCATGATTTTTGTATCTCAAGGAAGGAAGTCAAAACCTTTAATTTTGCTGATGATCGAAAACACTCCTCAAGTTAATTTTGTCTTCTTTGCTAGCATGTTGGAGAAAACCTTTCCACAAACTCGATCAGCGAAAGAATTTCTTACAATCTATGGTCAGGCCTCTACCCGACAAACGAAGGTGAAATTAAACCCATTTCCCGAACTCCTCTAAGTCTTTCCGGAAAGTTGCAACCTGGTCTGAGAAAAAGCGAATTAAAGAGCAAATTTCGAAACGGTTTTCCTCCATCACCCTTCAAAGCCCCAAGTAGTCTCTCAATACAATTAACCAGAATCCTTCGGCACTTAAAGGGAGTCTACCTTTCCTCATTTTGCCCTTTCACCATCGCCTTTCCGCTCAGACCGTGAGTGAACGGGACTCAAGACCCTGTGCCTCTGAGGACCACCCCTTTGCCTCGGTCCTCAAGGAAAAGCAGGGCCGACGAGAGTGAGGAAGAAAGTCTGTGATTACGTCACAGTGCCCTTCGTCCTTTCCCTACGTCGCCCTGTTCTCCACAAACTACCATGCCCTATGCCCTTTTGACCTCTATGAGTCCGAAGAGAAGCACGGTACTTTGCCGTCGGAAAATAATCCAGAGACCATTTTTCCGGACCCGAAGACACATTTATTCTGGCTCAGAGACGATTCCCGATTAAACTAAAAGAAACGAGCACCTACCATACAAGTTTACTTCGGCCACTATGGGATACAAAATTTGTTTCCATAATTGGCCGTTTTCTTGAAGACATCACTCAATTTTAACTTCTTTAGCACGAATCTTTTGTTTCCAATTTTAAATCACATTTTCCGTGAAATCTTGCTGCATTGCTGAGATTAAATAAAAACTGTCATAGATAGAACCATCAAAATGAACAAATAAAATAAAATTGATGATATAATCACATTCTGGACGAAGTTTTCTTGTAGCTACACGTCGTGAACAGCTTTTAATAACACCGTGAGGATAAAATTTGATGTCGCAATTAGCTGGCGGATAGAGTTTTCCAGGAAGAGCACGTTGGCAGATAAAGTAATTACATACGCAAGCAAAATGATCAATTCTTTATGTAGTATTTAGCACAAGAATGCCAGCAAGACATAACGGAACATTGGTACGAGGTATATTTATAATTCAAAGCATCTTCACAAACGTAGAAATGTATGAACATTTTAATCTTAAATAGAGTGAAGACTTTCTTGGCGTCATTTTGTGTCAGGTTTCCGCTAAATTTTCCCAAATGATTTTTCTTTTCAATTTTTCCCTTACGAATAAATTATATTTTTAGGGCTTGATTTGATTAACCACGTTCTTCGATATTAATATATTTTAGAAATTATCTCTTTAAAACTTTAGTATACCTCTTCCTTCCATCCATCTATCCATCCAGAATCCATTAAAACTTACAATTATATGATAAATCGCTAAAAGCGTGTAACCATAACATAACAACGTGTAACATAACAAGTCCTAGGTTTAATTTTTAACGATGTAGCTATTGCGTCGAAATTAACAATGGATACCCAAACGTGCACAAAAAACACAAGATACTCGTTGGTTTAGAGCTTATTTACATCCAAGTGTCATCATAGCCTCGCAACGTCTTATGAAGTGTACATTAGAATTTTTTCAAACTAACTGAAATGCAGTGGCAACATGTCGTTAACTCCTGTCGTGAAATGCACTGGTCGTTAACTCCTGTCGTGAAGAACTTAACAAGGTCGGAGTGGACTTCTTTTCAACTTCCAGAGCTTGACCATGTAATAGATTCCGCAAACTAATGGCACAAAGATTCGCATCCCCTTGAAAGGCACTCTGGTTGGGACGCGTCAGTCACACGAATTTTCAATTTTATTTCATATCTGTCTTTAGAAAGCTTCAACAATTGATTTAGTATGAGTCACTTGACAGGCACTTTCGTAAAACGCTAGATATTTACTACTTTACTTGAGATTTTGCGTGAAAATAGCGTCCGTCATTTTGTGACATAATATTGCCTACATTTTGGATAAAAACTCCTTAAGTTAAGTAAAGTAAAAAAATGGTTTTAACAGACCTAGTAGTTTTTTATCCGACCAAATTCCTCCCAGTGTCACCTTCAACTTAAATAGGAAGGTTTTCTTAGAAAACTGAAGTCGGGGGTAACTTTGGAATTTTTGTTATTTATCTCGGAAACGGCGGCAGAACATGACCAATGGCATGCCATTCCTTGGTAGCCAATCAATTGTATTTGTACCAAGTTTCATGATTCCATCTCCAAAAAAGCCATTTTGGGATTTTGTCCAGTTTTTTTTTATTTCAGCCCACTGTGGAATGGAATGAAACTACTCCACAACGTCATGAAAAACGCATTATTACGAAGGGAAGGAATCGTTCCCACCAAGGTTTTCATCTTCTCCTTTCAAAATCTTCGCATCACACTCTTCAATCTTGTTCTCGATCTCATCCGCCACCTCGTTCGAGTACCTTCACCGCCCTCGGCCGCGAGAACTAAGAGATAAGGAGAGAGTAGGATAATGATAATACCTCCAGGCCCGTTTCTTGTGACCCGCGGCCTCACCCCAGTCCCTACATCCCTCCGAACCCCCCCCCCCGCCCCTCCTCATAACTCCCCCCTCACACCCTTCCCATTCGGTGATGCTCCGGGGCGTGCCAAACCCGATTATCGGCTGCGAGACTATTTCCGATTCGCTCTCCGGGTGCCGCTGAGTGCTGCCTCTCACCCCTTCCCGCATCACCCACACACGCCAGATATCCTCCTCCCCTATATTTCGTTGGTGAGGCGACGCAGAAGTTGGAAGGGCGCGCTAATGGCTTTTTTTCCCCGCTCCGAGGGATTTCCAGTCGGTCGAGGTGTTGATTGAACTCGTAATATCCTCGAATCATCCGTGATTCTGGTAGAGTAACGCACACGTTCGTCACCCTACTGGTTTCTCACTCGCTACCTCACATATTCTGCGCTCTGATGGCCTGGGGCTCGATTTGGGGGTGTAGTAATCCGGGGATGGTTTGGGATTGAATCATTTTTCTGATATTTTCGGGTTGACGTTCACGATGATCGCTATACCCGGTCTCCGCTGGTTCCACCAAACTCTGCTCTGATCTCACGAAATACGACACGCTGTATCCATTGGTCCGAGCATTAAGCGTATTATATTAGGTAAAAATCGTTTCTAATGAGCATAATCATCACTAATGAGCTCCCTATTAGGAGATAAAATTGAGCAAGATTTGCGGGCTATATTACGAGTGTAAAAGGTATATTTGGAAATGATTTCCTTCTCAATGGCAATAAAAACAATTCCTCTCATATGCCAGAAATAATATAGAAAGCCATCAAGAATATACCTAGATAAAATAACTAGAATTGCCAATAATTACGGGAAAATTGTCTCCAAAGACTAGCTTGTATAATGGTTCTAATTAAATCATCAGTTAAATTTTTCTTATGTTATCGGCAGCAATACGAAATATTCCCAATTAGAGTGACTTAATCCAAGCTAGGGTATCACAAAGTATTTCGATCCTTCGATTTTAACTGGCGTTTCCATTTCGCTGCATCCATCTTGAAGCAGTTCGTTTTCCTTGTATTTGGGCCAGGGTATTTAAGCCATACGTAGCCTATACTGCCATTATTCTATACATGAGTACTTTGGATGTAATTTGAGTCCCTGTATTAATCATTACACCATCCCGGTATTAATCTGACATGTAATGAAGTGCTAAAATTACTTCTAAAGACTTTTGTGTTTCATAAATACCGGTTTAAATATCACACCCATGTTAGGAAAGTACTCGGAAAAGTGTTGGTTTTTCCAGAGAAAATAATTATTGCAGGAGGTAAGAAGGATGTGATAGTTCGAGTCTCGAGATTTTTCGAGTTTTGAAGTAAATGTCAGTTTTTTTTATTCCCAACAGCCAGTGAAAAATATAACTGAAGTATATTCTAATTCCTTGGCCTAAGTATGAATGAATGGTTTATTGATGCTCTGGGAAACCCAAAAGAGTAAAAAAGAAAAACATAAGTACAGAAAACATTCTGCTCAAAATACAATAATTATGAATTAAGCATAGCATAAACACAAGAGCAATCGAAAACAAAGGTTTTAACAAAAATTAAATTAATCAACACAAAGATTCTTACATTTCAAAACAACAGTGCTACTGTTTTAAATATTCGTACAATTTACTCTTAAAAGATTCCGGAGTGGAGGAGCATTTTATTGAGGGGGGTAATGAATTCCAAAACTTGGATGCTATAATCGGGAAGGAATTTAGGTATTGGTTGGTACGGGCATGGGGTATGTGGAGAAGGTTTAGGTCTGTAGGAGTTCTTCTGACGGAAACAGTAGTTCTGAGGGTAAATAGGTTGTAGAGGTATTCAGGCATATGAGTATGAAAGAGGGAGAACAGAAAACACCCCAGGAAATAGTTCCTTCGGGAGCCAAGAGGCAGCCACTTCAAGGCAGCAAAGTAATCAGAAACATGGTCATCTCTGCGAAGATCGAATATAAATCTAAGGCAGCTGTTAATTAATCGCTGGATACGTATTTCGAGAACATTTGTTAAATCGATATACACTAGTTTCCCATAATCTATAATTGGAAAAAATCAATGAGGTTACAAGTGAAATTCTTGTGTGAACAGGTAAATTTTTCTTTTGAAGCTTCAGTAAATAGAGAATTTTATTTCCCTTGTTATACATTTCCACTACGTGCTGATCCCATTTTAAGTTAGTGGAAAGAGTGATGCCAAGGTATCCAACAGTTTCTTTTAATTTAACAATGCTCGTGTGAACAAGAATAGGCGGAAGACTATCATGATCGATGCTATTCAAAAGTCTTGAATTTCCGAAAATGATTTGTTGAGTTTTTATGGGGTTTAGTTGTAAGCAGTTGATATTAGCCCAATGGCTGATGGAGGAAATATCACTGTTAATTAATTCAATGAAAAATGGAAGTTCATCAGCAGAACAGTGAATATAAATTTGCAGATCATCTGCATAGAGCATAAGTATGATGATGCTCTAAGAATGCTTTCTCTCATAGCACGAGGAGAATTATGTCATTCAACTGGCAAACACATATATTCATAGCTTAATGATTCATAAATAAAATATTTGATCAATTTGGAAGTTTGTTAGGTGGGTAAAGATAGAGAACACAATTTATTCAGTTCTGTAAATGTGAAATGCTGTTATTCACAATATATAGGAGTTTCTTTTGTCATATTGCCTACTTAAATATAACGAGAAAATCTGGCGGCAAACGAGCGGTTTGAATTTAAGAATGTCCAGGCGCGTATCTGCGATTTATTCCTATTACCTCTAAGCTAAACCGAACGCGTAGCTGAATGGACTAATAAATCTCCTTTTTCAGATGACTAATAACTAACGCCTCATCTTTACCTCTAAGATATACTTTATTCTAACACAGATAAGTAGTGCGCATTTCATTGCTCACTGTGAAAGCTAATCTTCTATCTGACACATGGATTAAACTGAAAAGTTGCTATATAACATTCTCTACGAACAGATTTTAAAAAGAGCATTTGGATAACTTTTCGTGATGGTTTTTGGTTCGGCATGACAAAATGTGTAGTAATATACGAAATATAACGCTTTTATCAGTCTTTTATTTTTAGTTTCGGAATACTTAACAAATTTTCTGATTTCTGTATGTATTCTGACTTTTCTTGTATTGTTTTTGAAAGGCGAGGGAGTGCAGTAAAGAAAAACGGCTAAAGAGTCTGTTCAAATGGGATGGTCCGAGTTGCAAGGACGCAGAGTTAAATATGAATTTACGCGTGGGAAACAAGGATAAAGGGCGAGTTGGACGAGAGCTCAGGAAATAAGCAATGAATGAACCTACGAGTAAAAGATTCTGATAGTTTCATCCACGAGTCCCGCATTGAACAAGAGGTAATATTCCGCATCAACCCAGCGTGTAACGTTGGCACGGATAGCCCAGAATCACCGAATTGCAGTTCCAAGAAAAAGGTAAAAGGCCAACAAGAATTTCCAAGAACAAGCTTTAAACAAGGATTCTCTCCTTTTGAAGGCATGAAGCGTATAAAAGACGGAGAGAGAAGGTCATCCATTTTCCACGGCAGTAGGATACTCTCATTCAAAAACGTCGACAGTGGATTGCCTGCAGACAACTCCCACATCAAGGTGAAAAGTTTTACAAGTCCATCGAATCTCCATCCCTGGCCTCTTCCTTTCAGCAGCTGTGGATTTTCACACAAAAATCCGCGTTCTATGTGGCCCATTCACCCACTTCCGCTAAAGATATTAAGCGATAGGAAATTGCTCCTCCGACCATTTTTATTCGCATGTCATTCGTATCGTTTGTATTTCCCAAGTAAATACGGAAAAACATAATTTGGAAATATAATTTTCTCTTGAGATTGGATGTGGTAAACTCTCGGAGAACTTAAGTTTGGTATTTACTCACGGGCTAAATCGTAAGATTTTAGCAAGTATACATTGAGTGTTTTCTAAAGTCCAAAAAAGTTAAATTCATTTTTTGATAACGGGATGATTCCAATGCAAGCTGTCAACACCCTTAGTCCTAGAAGAAAATTACTCAGGAGCACCTAACATAGAGATTGTTCTATTTATCGAACAGTTCTAATACATCTTGAACCCATGATGAGCCGGACAAAAGCGGTCATTTTTACTCCAAAGAAAAAATAGTGGTTAATTATGCATTTATGAGGAAAGAACCTGTGTTCTAAATAAACACCTCATGGTTAGATTTGCCATAATTTACTTAAGATATCGATGGGTCCACGATTTTTCCGTCACAACCAACGGACCGCGAATTTCTCATTTAAAGCTATACTATGAACACTGAAGTAAGGAATGAGATTTAACAGAGATAAATCAATCATTTTCGACACCATCGAAATGGGAAGCAAGGTATCTGATCATAACAGCGACCCTGCTTTAGACCATCAAATATTCTTAAACGGCAACAACGCTGTACTCCATACTTATATTCAACTCACTTATATTCAATTTCAAATATAATTCAACATACTTATATTCAATTCAACTCACCGACGACCCTTTCAGTAATTATGTACCGCTACCAAGGTGATATCCATATACAATGATATGTATTTATCAGGAAGATACATTGATAATGGTACATATGTGCGGAAACCGTGGTCGGTGTTGAGTAAAATTTTAAAAAACGGTGAAATATAACGTTGTTTTCATTTAAGAACATTTGACGGTAAAGTATTCCACCGAGTGATGTCTGATACTGCTGCTAACGTTCTTTAGACCACAATTACATTTTTGTAGCCGACAAAACCATGCGAGTTACAGTTGAAAAATATCATTCTAAAATAGCTTTAAGTAAAGCTGTATAAAGAATGACGATACTTCTAACGCAATCGTTCTTATTACTTTTTCCATTAAGGAAAAGTTCTCCTAGATGTTATGAACGAATTTCTTTCATTGTAAAACAACCGAGTCTAACACTTTCCACAATAGAACACGAGGGAGCATGCCAGGAACTCTCTTCCACAGGCTTATTTCAGCGAAAAGGAAAAAAAACCATAGAACAGCTTGCCGGAACGAACGAAGCTTGCATCCCTATACATGCTTCTCTGGCTTCGAAGAAAGCTGCTCTTTCCCAACTTTCTTCAGTGCTGGAGGTGCGGCTCCAACAGAGGGAAACAGCACGAATCGTATTCTTTTTTTTTGTTTACTATCATCAGGGACCAATTCCACCAGAGACGTGAAAATCTAAGTACACTTAAGACTGGGCAAAATGCGCGTTTGTTCACATGGTAGGCCGCATGAATTTTTTTTTCTCCTAACTTTTGATCTTTCTCACACAGGGCAGCAATATATATATACATGACAAGTGAGTGACCCAGGACCTTGAATTTTTATGCGCATGGTGTTTGAGGAAATTCCTTTAAATTTAATAAAGTCAAATTTCTCCGGTGAAAAATTGTTGCGCTTTTTTCTGTAAATCATTATTTGTATCAAAAAAAGTTTTTCTCATCTGGCTCACGATACGTAGCAAATTATTCCTAGATATCGTGGGCATGGGAAAGATCTGATTTTGCTCATAAAATTGTTAATTAACTGTTAAAAAGTAAAATTTCACAACCGTTGGTTTAGCATGGTTTGAATTTTTTTACCAAAGTATCAGTACCATATATTGCTTGTAGAGGACCCGGATTGAATGTCAGAAATTAATTAGATAGCTTTATAGCGCCGACTAATGTTTTTTTTACCAAATTATTGTCGATGACGCTGAAGCGTTGAAACGCATAATGCCATTGAAAATATTCAGCTGTCAGTTCGTAAAAGTTTTCAGTAATGAGGGTAATTGACAATTTTTACGGCTCGCTATGAGAAGAAACTGCATTCCATTTGTGCGCACTATAGACTCTCGGGCACTATGTTGCTATTTTGCATTTTTCCTGAAGAGCACTTCCAACGCTACAGACTCAATATAGTTGAGTGCTTTCCAAAACCAGAAGTACCAAATTCGGCTAATATGGATCGTGATTTGCTTTAATTGTTATTTTTAATGCTCTTTTTAATTGTAATTCTACGATGTATTTCTCATTAGTGTACGAAGAACGATAGATTGCTCCGCAGCATCGTCAAATTATGCATACAGACTGGAAAATAAAGAAAGCTATCAAAGACCGCAGACGACCGACATGCCTTTAGAATCAATTATCCTATAAAGAATCTAATAATACCTTCAAATGCATTGTTGAATTATAAGGTGTCATTTAATAAAAAATTACTTTCTTGTGATATGCTCCTTCACTGGGATGAATCCATTTGTCTGCATTGCATCACTCATAAATACCCAAGAAAACGTAGCTGATTTATTAGTGAACATAAATACCATTAAAAAACTACAATAATTATTAAATATGGCTTGATTATTTATATTTTATGAAGTACAAAAAGCCCTAGTTCAGAAGATTCTTTTTAAAATAAGGAATAAACTCTCATCTATATGAAATAAGTAAATAGTGACGGTTTTAAAAAGAGGGTAATTGACAATTTTTACGGCTCGCTATGAGAAGAAACTGCATTTCATTTGTGCGCAATATAGAATGACGAAACATCTAAAATGATTTTTTAAAGTTCACACTTACATCGAAGGATGACAACAAAGGCCAGGGTTTCAAGTTTAGGACATCCAGTGCAAGACTCTGATGTTAGAGGTCTCTGGGATAATGGAAAGCCTTGCAATCACAATAAGAAAACAGGGGGATGGATACAGAGTGGGAGAGACAAGAATTCTGAGGCGAGGTAGCCGAGATACGCGGGATATTCCCGGACTGCATTTCGTAGAATGGGATCAGCCACCGCCCGCCGCTGCAGCAATATGTGGCCCAGAGGAACTGTGTGTAATGAGAAACGGAACGCGAAGAAAGGGAAGGGCAAGGAAATTGGAAAAAAGATAAGGGAGAAGGATTTTCATCCGCGACAAGGGTCGCATGCTTGGGGGGCTGTAGAGAAAGGAAAGGAGGCAAACTATCTGGCGTGTAAATCATGGAAGTTAGAGTTCCACAGCACTGGAAATCATGAATAGCTGTGGCATCCCTCTGTATGACCAGGAAAATTTCCAAGAGGATTAAATTAAAACAATTCAGGTTATCCGGCCATTCCGAGACTTGAAATGCAATGAAAATTAGGCATTTGGAACACTTTAGAGATTGTTAACAAAAGTCTAAATAAATTACTTCAAAGCCGTATATATATTTAAACATCCGTAGTTACTAATTTGAGTCATTGAATAAAATAGAAAATTTGCTGATTCTCATGAGAGACATTAACTAATGCAATTACAATGCAATAGTTACTACTTATGGTAGAATTATTGTCCACATTCGGTTTATGCAATACGAAAATTGGGTAAAAATGAACAGTACTCACTGAAACCCCTAAATATCCACAATTTTGTCGATATTTTTATAAATCTACGGGTAAATGCATCATATATTCCTACAGTTTCAGGTTTCTAAAGACCTATATAAAGGAGCGTATACATATCAAAGTTCTAAAAAAAGTCATGCATGAAGTGATTGGGTGCTGAGGCTGCACAGCCAATTTTATTTTCCTTTTCTTTAAATGCTTTAACCTTATGGACACATCTCTATTAAAACTCAGATAATATCGTATTATGCAAAATAAAATGTTTCTCCTTAAGAATTATTGAAGAAAGTGGGGGCCTTAAGCACTTAATGTGATTCTGCGCACTACTCACAGATGTCGGAGGTAAAAATTGCTGATATCGAGAAGGGTCGAGAAGATAAATATATCAGAAATAAGTATTAACATATTAGAAGTAAATTAGTCACACTAATCAATAGCCTAAAATTATTAATACATTACTGGCGCAGCAACGTAAAAAAGACAAACTTAAACTCTGGATAAAATGAAGTATGGGTATACTCATTCAGACTGAGACAACTACGTTGAACAAATCTATAGTATTCTTATAATAGATAAACACATGAGTTGATGGATGACTCTACCCTATGCAATGGAAGCTTCTTTTTACCGATATTAAAAGAATATCTCAGCAGAAAAGATGTATTTTAAATATGTAGGATTACAAATTTAATTTCGTAATTTTGTACAATGATAATAAGATTCAGAAGTAAGTTAACCATGCTTTAAGTATTTGGAGTAAAAAATGCATGGGTAAGCAGCTGTACGCTAAATGTAACTATTGAATCTAAAATACAAGAGAACAGTTTGTCTCCGAGCAAAATCCAAAGTCAAACAAATAAAGCACGTAAGCCAAGAACAACGCACTCAGATTTTTAAATCCCAAAATTGGACCACCACATTGCTTTTGCAGCATAAAGGTATGAAGTATAGTGAATGATGAATCCCTATAATGAGTAAAACCCTGGACACTCTCTGAAATACCTCTCCTCAATGAATTCTTGACATCTCAATGCTGACGATAGTCATGGTTTTTAAAATTTTTCGTCTCGACTTTCTATTCTTAACCTAGAGCTCCTACAAGAAGTCTATTAGGTACCACTAACTATTTATAACTTAAATATATAAATACCTGACGGAACTTGGCAAATAAGTGATTGACTACTTTACATAGTAGCTATCTCCCCGCTCCTACCCTATCTTCTCCATTCTCATGCCTTTTTCAACCCCTTGCCTCGGAGAGCGAGTATTTGTATGTAACGGACTTGAAAGTTAACCTAATAATGTCGTTCAGCGACGATGCCAAGGTCGTTCAATAAAAATCTCATATGGAATTAACGAAGTTTTTCAGTCCGTAAACCCCAGAGGTACTCTCAAATTCGGTTATTTAGTGGACCAAAAATAGGATAAGACGGTGGGATAGAAATAAGATAACCGCACAATTTGGGCCTGGATATTCCAAATTGGAGGAAATTAAGGAATTCGATTTGGAGAGAAGCAGCCGAATAAGTCGCGTTAAAAGCTGATATGTTCACAGATCCGAACGAAGAGTGGATGAGTAAAAAACAGATGACTGTCTTAGAGAAAAAAAGGTATTTATAGTATCAAAAGTCCCCCACCAGGATCGAAAGAGGCAGTTATCGAATCATCATCCGAACGAAAACTCAAATCAATTTAAAAAACGTTCGTGAAAACCAAGTAGATCAGCATTAAGTCGGCAGATTAGATTGGTGCTGTGACAAAAACACATCTGATAACTCAAATTCGCATTTCATATTTAACACAATGCGCTTAGTAGTAAACTCTTAGCTGATTGAATTTTTAAACTTAAGGTCTCTGCTGCTCTGTGAATTGATCCGAACGAAGAGTGGATGAGTAAAATATATATATTATAATCTAATTTATTATACATTTTAGAAATTATAATTTATTGCACAATCCGTATTTCGATGTCTGGCACCATCTTCAGGTGCTCACTGACAAGTATAGAAGGTATTGCGAACTATATGAACTATGTAAAACAAAAATTGCTATCTATATAATCCTTCGCAATGTCTTCTTTACTTGTCCATGAGCACAGGAAGATGATGCCAGGCATCGAAATCCGGATTGTGCAAATAATTTTTGGAACTGTGAACTGACCAGTGGTGTGTTAAAATTATTTTCACTAATCATAGTAATAAGGAATATATTCACGCATTCACAGCCAGAACAAATAATATATGTTTCTGTTCTCTTTTCTTGCCATCAAAGACAGTAATTCACGAATAAATGTATTATTTCAATAAACGCCTTTACTATAAAACAAATATTTCATCAAGCCTATTAATGGTACAACTATTTTCCTACACCATAGGTTATATTATCCACTTGTTCCACCTTAATTAAAGCAAGTAAATAACAGTTCAAATAATTTTAATGACACCGTGTACCCTTAATTTCCCCAAAGCGGTGTCATAAACAAGAGAAAAATGAGAAATAAGCATTAAATACCCAGAAATAAGGATAGAAAAAAGCTATCTCGTAATATATTTTATAGTTAATGGCAAAAATCTGTTTGGAATTTAAATCCGTATTGTAAAATTCCAACATTCTGTTGAAACTCAATATCTTAGTGCAGCGTGCTAGAGGAATTGAGCTCTCGGGGGAATTAAAGTAATCGCGGAACAAATTACCCTGACCGTGTGTGGCTGTTTCTGAATGCGTTGAAATAACGCGAAATTTATAAAAAAGGTACGATGAGATATTGCGATAAGAAAAAAACCTAGCATAACAAAAGCCTGAGTTCATATCTTTACAATTTCTTTAAACCCAAATTTCTCAAATGAGTAATTTTTATGCACCTACGGAGAAAAATTAGTATCCTGCCACTTTAGTCCAATCAATTCTTCTGAAATGACATATTTGAGAATTTAATCACCTTAGAAAATTTCAATGTTACTTTAGTACTAAGAGATCATATCAGTGAAATTTCCGGATTCGCTAATTCGTCCATATGAAAAGTAAAGTTAGAGGTGAATAACCAAATACCACAAAAAATCATTATACCACAACTAATTTGATTTCTTAAAATGTTTACCCACATTATATAATCGAGAGTATCATTTAAATTATTCCAAATAAATTCATCTTCAGTAGACGAACTATAAAATTTTATCCTATGAATGACAGCTATACAGCACTTCACGATTCGGGAAATTATTTTTATTTCCTATGGAAACATATCGCCGTTCACTAATTGAACAGCTCACAAATGAGTGTTCTAGGAATGGAACTCCACCAGTTAAATTGTTCCAGGTAATAAAGAACAGGCTGAAAGAAATGAATAGCAAATGTCATTAACAAATATAATGACTCTGACAGCCAATAATTCGCCAAGGGTGCTTCTTCCATCCCTCGCTCGCCGAAGGGATGCAATCACGCCCGCATTGAAAGTGCTTCGGAAAATTATCAATGGGGCTTGAATAATGACCAACAGCATTCCACGAATACATTTTAGCTAATTGATTTTCTGGTTACCAAAGCAATTAACCGAATCCAAAAACCCAACATCAAAGATACTTTTTATAGATATTTTGGGATCGTACACCTACCTATTTGTTTGCCGTGCCTAAAAAAGGCAAATCAGCACGCACTATTACCAATGGCATAGGAACAATCAATTTACTCAAATTGGCTCTGTCTGCCACGCAAGGTAAAACTTTTAATAATCGAGAGCAGAGCATTAATTAATTAAAATATGGATCCATCCATGAATGAGTTATTCAAACATTTTTAGCGTCCATCAATTTTAATGCATGGGTTTACTTGCTCTGAGGTTTTTGAAGAGCTTAAAAAAAAGCACTGGCTATTTTACATGAAAAAACAGAATGAGATAGAAGATTCTTACATTAATTAAATAATAACCGTATTCAATTAATACATGAAGGGTATTCTTTCCTTTTTGTTTAGCCAGTGCATGTACCACAAATGAAATCACATTCTTTTTCATTTTTATATTACTTTTAAGCTTACCAATATTTTTATACGCTTACCTCTTTCAACACAGGTCTTTATTATAGAGAGAAATATGTTAAATCAGCATCGTTGATTTTAATCATTCTACACTAAAAAAACGCTAAAATTCGATAATTTTTCTGGAATTGGCTAGGTGACAATTCCATTGGAGTCACCCAACATTCGTTCATGTTTCTCCTTTCTCACTCTTCCACGACCAAGGTTCAGTAGTGATTTCGATAATTAAGTACTTTGACAGAGTTTTAAACGAAATATCACCACTCAAATATGAATTAGAAGTGATCACAGTTACATGTCCGTATTTCTCTTTGCCATGGTCTCACTCTGTACAAAATGGCATCGATTCTTCCCATGAAATCTATTATGCAACAATAAGTTGTCCATTAGAAAAATCCGGCCCAACATATGTTTTTGAAATGACGAAGGAGAAAAGAACATTGCACGATGTAAAAACATATTACTATTTCAAGTGACTAACGGCCAATATAGCAATTAAACCGTGATTTGTATGATGTTTTGATGTTAGTTACAACATCATTAATACAAACAATGCTTAATCAAAAAATGAGCATATTAACGCAACACAATTAGGGGGATTCCAGGGAAAATGTAAGTCGGTATATCTAAGTATAGTAGCTAAATATAATTTAGTATAGCGACGAAAGTTGGAACTACGAATAATCCGCGGTTTTTCCTCCGTAATGCATTTTATAAGATATCCGAAGATAACTTCGTGTTAAACTTGACCAATGCATTTTTGATGAAAACTGTTTAATTTAGGGTGCGAGGAAAAACAAATACCAACCGTCTGAATGAATCAAAAGACTAAGCCAATAAGAACGCTACAATTATCAGAGACCACTGTCCCCTGGATCCATGATACCGTCTCAGAAAATACAATGGTACATATGGTGGCGTGCCCACAGGAGAAAATGAGGTATTAGGAGATTAACATGATGAGAGAAAGAGGAAAAAAATCTATCTCCTGGGGGAAGAGAAATTCCAAGGGATTTTTTAAAGTAAAAAAAACGAGGGGAAGATTGTTTTTCTAGTGAGAAGGCTTATGTGAATCAATAGCAACGGGAGAAACTCCGGCGAAACCAGGGTAAAGGGAAGTCGGCACGGTAACAATGCAGAGTAGAGGATTCAGGCGATGAGGAGTCGCATTACGAAAGGAGCAGTGGCAGATTATGAGCTGAACGAACGAGGGTAGAACTCATCCATCCCCTTGCAGACTCGACACAAAAGCGCTGATTCTGGAACAAAGTTATAACCGGATGAGGCTGGAAAATAAGCTCATACGAAAGTGATATTCGCACGAGCTGATACGCAGAATCTATCAGAAAAAAAGGGAGGAAAACATTGACTTTGCGTAAAATTTGGTATCCTTGAATCCCTCCATGGTTGCGCTGACTCTAAAATACTTCTACACATTGAAATATCATTAAAGTGAAACCTGTATTAACCGGCCACCACAGGACCTGAGAGATTATGGCCGCTTACGGTGATGATTGCTGAAGGGAGGGAAGATTTACATCACTTAGATGTATGGGAAATTTATTCCGTACCCGAAAAAATCGGCCACTTTGAGAAGTAGCCGCGGCGGCTGGTAACACCGAACATAGTCATTAAAATGCATTTTTATTCACAGTTCTCTCGTCGATTCTTCTTTCTATTGCGTGTTTTTTGTCAAGGATATCACCTTCTAATTACTTTACTTTTTTCCCAGAAATGTACATTTCTTTTTATACACTTGTTTCATATAGATCTGATGAGGGGAGGGAATATGAGACTCTATATCGCCATAAAAGACGAGTTATTTACATTACTGATGAAAACACGCCGCTAAGAGTATCCATATCAACTTGCCAGTTTTATAGTCCTCCATATCAACTCGTTTGAATATTTTTATTTCCAATTTAAAATTTTTAACTCCGCATTGAATTCTAGTAATTTTAAAAAGATAATCAAGATTAGTTTTAGCTAAAAATTGACGTTTTCATTTCATTCTGCTCAAGTAAATATTTAATTTCTTTCATTCATTAAGGATGGCAATGAGATGATATTACATGTACCAATGTGAACAGAAGCAATTTGGAGTGGTTTCAATAGAAGAGTATTGGCTTTATTTTACGTCAACAGGTGTATTCGAGAAATCAACACCTTTTTATCAGCTATAACGTCGTGTAAAGACAACTATCAGATAGCCTAATGCTGACATGCAAACCATAATACATAGATAATTACCTTCAAAACTTTCCGAGGAAATAAGTTAACAATAAAATTCAAACAGGAATGATAATTTGTATATTTGTAGCAAAACCACTATTATGAAGGCCTGTCAAAGTAACGCAGGATCAGCCAATGCTTTCTAGCATAGGCGATTTACAACGCGAATGGCGATCCGATATTACAAAGGGGATAAAACATACAAACGAGAATAAATATCCATGTATCTAACGCTCACCATAAGCACTAGTATTTTAAAGGCAGGTATCTAAGTTATACGAATAAATAGGGAAGTCATCATCCCTGAGCATGCATGGACCATCATCGCAGGCAGTCGATTACATCGTATCTGTGAGATAAATAGCCGTCGGGTGTTGCTGGCATTTGATGATATCATATTTATGATGTGAACAATTACCCACTCATAGAGCTCACGTTTCTGAATACAATTAGGCTTTATATTGCTCACAACTTAACGATCGATAAGTTCTTAATAATGATTATCTAATTCACTAGGTACTTGGCTAGTTCATAAAATTATAATAATAATATCTGGAAGGATATGTACGAAACGACGAGGCCATTCAATGGAGACACTCCGGCCATCGCACTCTTTAAAGAGTTCTGCGACCGCCACCTACACAATGTGGATGGACCCCTTTCAGTCACGGAAAGTGACGTGAAGCACGCTTTGTCTGGCAAGAAGAATTTCGCGGCTCCAGGAATGGATGCCGTGAATAGCTTCTGGTGGAAGAAGTTCACTTCTACCCACAAACATCTGGCCAGAATCTTCACGTCCCTCATCACAGGTAGAGAACCATTTCCACCTTGGCTGACTGAGGGACGCACGGTTCTCATTCCGAAAAAGTGAGACTTGTCCAATCCGAAGAACTATCGCCCTATAACCTGTCTAAACACTGTATACAAGGTGTTCACCACGATCTTGAGCGACCTTATCCTCCGGCAGATCCAGTCTGTGTGGGAGGAGGTGTACGAGCAAAGGGGGTGCAAACGAGGAATCGCGGGATGCAAGGACAACCTGCTCATTGACAGGTGCATATGTCAGGATGCCGCCCGACATAAGCGAAACCTATCAATGGCATGGGTGGACTATCGCAAGGCTTTCGACACCACTTCGCATGAGCTTCTCATCGCCGTGCTGAAGTTGATGAAAGTCCACCCAGAGGTGGTGTCCTGCATCCAACGCCTGTTACCACTCTGGAGAATGCGCTTCGTCTTGACATCGGGCAAACGGACCGTCTCCACTGAGTTGGTAACATACCACCGTGGCGTTTTTCAAGGCGACAGCTTGAGCCCCCTCCTGTTCTGTATTTCCCTCCTCCCCCTCTCCTTCAAGCTGACACGAGGTCGAGGATACATGTGCGGCGTTCCTGGTGACAGGAAGCACAAGGTCACCCATTTGTTTTACATGGATACGACGACCAACGACAAAGAACTGCGCGTTGCACTGGACACCGTACATCAATACAGTGAGGATATAGGGATGGAATTCGGATTGGACAAGTGTGCATCCATCCACCTGGCGAAAGGAAGAATATCGGAGGACAAGGAAGACTTGCAACTCGTTGACGGGAACGTCGTTCGTCATCTGCAAGATGACGAATGCTACGAATACCTCGGCGTCCCCCAGCGTCGAATGCAGGAGGTAGCAGCAGTGAAGGAAAGACTGACCGCCAAGTACAGACAGACTCTCAGAAAAATCTGGAGTTCTGAGCTGTCTAGCAAGAACAAGGTTCTTGCCACGAACATGTTTGCGGTCCCGACACTGCTGTACACCTTCGGATGCATGAAATGGAATGTCAACGAGTTGCAAAACCTCGACCGGGGAACGAGGAAGATGCTGACCATCTATAGAAGTCTTCATCCGAAATCTTCCGTCGCCAGATTGTATCTCCCTCGCAGTGTAGGCGGTAGAGGTCTGTTGAGCCTGGAGTGTCTACATAACAGAGTTGTTTTGGGTACAGTTTGCCGTGTGTTCAACAGCACGGACCCCCTGCTCACTCTCGTAAGGGAGCACGAAGGTGCCGGGGTGGGGGCGTTTCTCTTCCAGGCGGCGAAGAGGGCAGCGGACGAAATCGGTCTGGACTTTGACCTGTCATCCGACGGTAACGACAGTGGCACGTCAATCGTGCCACTGAGGGCAGACGTCTTAAAGCTCGAGGTCAAAAAGGCTGAGCAGAAGACCTTGCTCAAGACGCACACCGATAAGCCCATGCATGGAGGTTTCTACCGAAACATGGAAAAACATGGGCTATCGAAGGAGCTGACGTTTGCCTTCCTTCGCTCCGCGGGCTCAGGTCCGAAACAGAGGGTTTCGTTCTCTCGTGCCAGGATGGTGTCATCAACACTCTCGTGTACCGCCGAATGATATTCAAGGCGGAGGTGGCGGACACGAGATGCAGAGCGTGCCGAGCCAAGCCGGAGACTTTGAGTCACCTTCTCTCCGGCTGCAGTTATTACGCGCAATCAGCGTATTTAACTAGGCACAATGCAGCTCTGCGAGCGTTGTATTTCCACCTTCGACATCATTACGGCATCGACGAAGTTTATGTGCTGCCCTATGCCCCTGGAGGTATTGAGTCCGTCGTGGAGAACGACAAAATAAAAATCTGGTGGAATTACTCATTCCCCACCACCAGGCAGTTGGAGGCGAACAAGCCTGACATCGTTCTCCTCGACCGCCAATCTCGTTCCATGTTCGTAATCGAGTTTTCGGCTCCGGCCGATACGAACTTGGACGCGAAAGAGGCGGAAAAACGGACGAAATATCAAGACCTGCTGTTCGAACTTCGGCAGATGTACCCGGGACACTCTGTAAAACTAGTTGTCCTAGTCATAGGTGTGCTCGGTGGAATCAAGGGCTCGCTGATACAGAGCATCAAGTGTATTCCTGCTTGCGTGGCACAGGCGGAATCACTTGCAGCCCGCATGCAGAAGGCCGTCCTCTTGGGGTCGCTCCGTCTGCTCCGTGCGCACGACCCGAACGCAGCGTAGCCACTGATCCGATGGGTTAAACGGAAGCGGCTACGAACTCTGCACCCCCCCTCTCGAGTTCTCGGCCATTATGACGGCAACGAAACTCGATGTTAGCCGGGGACTCGGAGGGGAAAGTTACAGAAGTAAAAAAAATATATAATAATAATTTTTATTCTTCCTAACATGATTCATTACAAATATTTTTTCCTGTATTAAGGAAGTAATGTAGCCTATAAGGCATTAAGCGTGTGTTTAGGCTAATTTCAAAATCATTAATGCGGAAAAGAACACATCAAACCATGATTTTCAAAGTATGAAGAATATACAAACAAAATAGGTGCGTAAAAAAAAGAAATATTACCACTGTGCTGGCTTAAGAACTTACAAAAATAAAAATAAGGAAATTGTACTAAAAATGCAATTGAAAATAAAACATACTTATTATATACTAAATTCACTGACCCTTTACAATAAGGTTACTATATCATCAAATGTCAACAACCATTTTAGAATCAGTCTTTGATACCTTTTGAAATGGGTAGATTCTTTGACATTATTTGGCAGGAGATTATCCAATTTGTGCCCCATATAAAGAAAACATCTTTTATATATTGTGAGATTAGGTTTGGGTGTAGGGACCCAGAAACCTCTTCAAAAATGAAACATGATATCACTCCCTAATAAAGATTGACAGTAACACTACGTAAATAAAAGATTTTCAGTACTTTATAGCAGTACAAGTACCTCAACGGGAGTATTTTTAATTCATTAAACAGAGGTCGGGAGTGTTCATAAGGATTTTTTTGTAATATAAGTCTTAATATTTTTTTCTGTATGGAATAGGCTGACTTAAAAGTGCACTATCCATATATCCTGGGTTGAATTAATACTTTTTACGTGCCTATCTATTCGAGACGTCAATGATAGCATTCCCCGAGTTCTAACCACGACTGTTCAAAAATAGCTGTAATTTTGTGACACTTTTAATGTCGTATTTAACTTTAGCTGTATATAATGTTAAGCATAACATATTTAAACAGTTGGAATGGGGATGCATCTTCTCGTTTGGATAGTCAAATGGAGAAATTATTTTTTCTCAGGTTCCACCTACGTGACTACAATCTCGAAATTCATTTTTTGATTCTGTTTTTATATCAATGGGTATTTTCAACTGTAAAATAGAGCGTCAATTTGACAGAGTATTACGTGAAATACTAACAAATCACGAATGACATCATTGTAAGTTGTTAAAAATTGAGTCATAAACACCGAATTTAGAACTATAAATCACATTTGACAATTACGAAAATAATTGCCTGTTATTCATCCTACATCAAACGTATCTTCCCTTAGCAACAATTTAGTTGAAGAATGTCTATTTCCATGGTAAATGAGGAAGTTTGAATACATTGGAAGAATTTTTTACAGTCATGAAAACTGTGTGACACGTCTCGAAAAACGTCGAGAAGCATTCAGCCAAATTGGGGGTAATGGGCAATAAAAACGAACCCTCAGTATGTACCAAGATTTTTTTACCTTTATTTCGTAAAAATTATATCGACTACCATTAAATCACTACCATCCGTACAATCGGCCCATATCGTAAAACACTATTACGATCAAATCATGTAAATCGGTATGAATGTGGCTGGCCTCTTGCACTTTTTACAACCTCCTCATGAAAGAAGTGGGGATATTAGGGCATGGGAAGACCCTGGGTGCGTTTTGGGAGTCTAATTATAGTCAACGCCATTAGTTAACCTCGGGCGGCGATTTGGGAGTGAAAATGAAGGGATACCCAGACCGTTATCACAGCAGCGTTAATGCTTACACGGAACTTTATTTGTCTCTAAATCTCTTCCCTCCAGCTTCACGTACCGAACTCCCTCCGGCTTTATACCCCAGGGTTCTGGCGTTCAAGAATTGCTACTCGCTTTTTATTCCGGTCTGCGGGTCCCGGAGCATTAATCGGCGATAAAGATGGTGCGAAAAATGTCTGGGAAACGAAAAATGCCATGGCGAACAGCGTCTGCGATCCCGGATGTAAGAAGGGACGTAAAGTTTAAGAAAATACGGCTCAGGCGAAAGAAACCTAAAACCTCAGCAAAAACACGTTAGAAGAGGAATCTGAGAAATATGTGCAGTCGGCGGAATTTTAAAAATTTCAATTATGCCCCCACGTTCATGAGTAATTGATTAAAAAAAAAAAGCGATTCCAAAATTAGTGCTAGTAAAATGGAGATAATTTATCAGCAAATCCTTGTTTCCAGTAGCCACTGCTAGTCCCTATTTAAAGGAAAGCTTTCGCCGACCCTTCTGCTTTCTGCTTTCTGCATCTGATGATATGTTGATACATATATTTTATTTACTTCTCAATTTAGCATCCTTTAAAGACAATTTTTCGTCGCTTTACAGTATTAAAAGAAGAAAAAAGAAGGTGCCTCGTATCAGAACCTAGAGCATCATAACCGAAATAGACTAACTGCTTATCCATTTATTATCCGAGCGAAAGAGTTTTATTGCTAAGCAGGTATTCGAAGAGTTTCAGACATCTTTTCAAGTAGCTTTAATAGGGAATAGATGTCTCAAAACCTAACGTTACTGATATATTTCTCTTCATAGATGTAGTTTTTGCAAGTGAATAATAATCCATATCGGCAAAAAATGCCAATCATTTAGTGATTTTTAGCTTACTTTATCCGGTTAACATAGTTAAGAACTGGCCATTACTCTGCCAGTTATGCCAAACATGGCAACGGATGGTTTTCAAATGGACGATATTTCAGTGTATCTCATACATGGCGGTCCAAGTACCAATTTTGAAGAAATTATTTTTCTAGTACCACAGAAAATGGATGTGTACATCATGGAGGAAAATCCGATGTAACCCATGATAAGTACTGTATTTTCTTAATCCTCCTGGGTACAACATAAAAAATATAGTCATTTCTCAAAGATTACGTCATTAATTTACCATCTACCTCACACCACCCAATTATTTTACCAGACTGCCTGGTTTTGCTGCAATATTAAGTCTTCATTACTCTCTTTTTAACTTATATTAAGCGGATGTATATATAATTATTTCAATTCATATACTTCTGCTAGAGTACGAAAATTCTCTTCGTAGCTAAGTAAATACCATTCTCAGAACGACCAAGATGGGACGATCCAACCTTCTGTTCTAGCTTCTTCGCAACAATTGTACCGTTTTTATCAAGACAAACTGGAGTATATCCGACATAAAGTTAATTTATTAACATTAGGCACTAAAAGTTTAATCATGTGAGGAGAAAATTCAATGAATATCTTATAAAAATTTATTTCGGTTTAACCAGAGTGAATGCCATAGAAGGTCATAATCATGTACATGAAATCAATATTTACATTCTCCTATAGCACAGAATTGGTTGAACACCTCAGAATTTACCCCACATATATCACCGGTCCCTTAATAATACACCGGTCACACATCCGGAGTGTCATCAGAATCGAAGAGCGCATCAAATTTGGGGAGCCTAACGACCTAGGGGAATATCCCGTAATAATATTGGGTAACAAGGGCGAGATGAGAGTCGTTATCCGCCCGGAGAAAGCCCTGCAAAATAATAATTTCCTTACCGAAGCGCTCGGAAAACGTTCATCGCTCAGGCTAACGAGCTTATTATCCGAAAATCCTTCCCGTCAGTCGAAACCAGTCTTCCCCACTCCTTTAATTTCTTTCTTTCCGATGTCCTGGTACCTTTTATCACGGTCCTTGAGCACCTTAATTCGAGGGTTTCTGTCGGCAGCCCAGATAATTTTTCTCCAATCGACCACTTACTTCTTTCGCTCAAATTCGGAAACGCTAGCTAGGCTTTCCCTAGGGTTCAAGAACATTTTGGCTGTTTGTTAGGTTGGCTAGAGCATAAATAAGAACGTTTAAATTCCAGCATTAACGATCGAACCACTGCAGAATCAAATGAGAAGAGGCATAAATCAAACGGAAATTGTAGAGTCTTTAAGATTCTGGATTTTTCCTACCTCTCCGAATAGTAGCAAATATTAGAAATGTAAGTACATTTTTAGCCATTCAAAGTTCACTCCTCGGCTAGGATTATGCTTCGATGAGCTCACACCTTAAAACAATTACAGATTCATTTTATTATTTCTATCTTAGTTTGCGTGACAGAAATTTATTTAGTTTCCTAGACATTATTAGTAACTTAGCACGCAGTATGAAAACCTTTTTTTGCTCAATATGACATACTAAATTTTTTTACCATACACCTGCGGTCCACTGGTGCGATTTAAAACCATATATTTATAGAAAATATCTTCAGTGTAGGAGAGACTTCATGTAGATTAGGGATTCTAAGAAAGATTTAAGACTTATCGAAGACAATTTCCGCATAGTCAAGGGTGCTGAAGGTCGTATCAGCATCTTTCAAGACGAGGAATGTCTCAGAGTTGAAAATATCGGAAAGAATGGAGACTTTGACACGGTAGCAGACGATAAAAGACCTCATTTAGCGAAAGAAAAATTGTTTTTCTAAAAGGGTATATTTTTAGACGAAAGCGTGGGAAATTAAAAACGAAAAAAGATTTGTGGAAAATTTTGTAGAGGAGTGATGTTATATGAAAGCGAAACGAGGGAATATATAGAAAGATTGAGAATCATTGAAGACGCTCCTAATGTAATAATAGATGAGAATTTAGGAATTGAGATGAATATGAAGAAAGAAGGACGATGATTTATTCGGCAAGGTAATACATGCATGGGAGCTCAGGATGAAGTTTAAAGGTGGTCCGAGTATGAGGATTGAAAAAGTGGAATTGAGACGAGAGAAACATTGAGGATTTTAGTGAGAGTTGAGGGATCGGTGATGAGGATGGGACAAACAGTCTTTTTGTCGGTAGAGAGGAATTTGTTGACATTAATAACTACATTAAGAAAAGAGAATCCATATTGAAAATGAGTATTGTACTTTTACACAGTTTCTATTGTGAACGTACAACGCGTTTTGCGGCTTGCAGCATCTTCAGGTACAATTTTTTTCTACCTTTTTTCTACCTCCCCAAAGAGTAGCGAAGAATACGCAGGTAAGTACATTTAATGTCATTCAAAGTTCAGTCATCGGCTAGGATGATGAGTCACACTGTAACATAATTACAGATTAATTTTACTCATTCTCTTTTCGTTTCCGTGATGGAAAGTCTTTTAGTTTTCAAGACTTTGTAAGTAACTTAGCACGCAGAATGAAAACCTGTTTTTGCTCAATGTAATGCACTTACTTGTAATTGATAAAAAATTGTACCTGAATATACAGAAAGCTGCGAAACGTGTTGTACGTTTACAATATATAGCTGTGGGATAGTACAAGATTCAATTTCAATATGGATTTGAAAATAAAATATCCACGAAGTAACGCCAGACGGTGTAAATTTATAAGAACAGAAAAGTAATAAGGTTGAAAGTTTAGGTACAAACTGTTCATCAACATATACTGGAAATAGACCAAATAAGATAGCATTTTACTTCAACATACTCATTGAAAGGAATTATGATGGTCCCGCGACAACTCATGCGTGAATAACTCTCTATCCACCGCATATGGCTGAGTCGATTAGACTGGTGAATATTCTCACTGATTTACGTCCTTTATCGCGCCTTCAAACCTTAAGGTTTCGATAATTTTCTCATCGCTATGAGGGGTAAAAGAATCCTTGAACTCATCTGTTAGACAGTCGATTACTACATCTTCGTTGCTTGCACATAACATGCCGTTGCAGTGTGTTGCCAGGAAGAGTACCAAACTATTCAACACACGTACGAAGGTCTAGCAAGCAAATGTCAGCTGAGTTTTACAATGAACCTGATTGAATGAATATTACGTGTTATTTCATGATTCCTACATCGACATACTCATTTTGCTGAGCGCTGTTTATTTTATTTCAAGTTATGGAAAAATAGAAAAGAATCAAACATATTTTCTCCCTCACATTCTCTTTTAAATCTCTTCGCCGATGCCCATTGATCAAAGAAACCCATGTCAATTAATTTAAACAAGAGAATTCCCAAAAATATGTCACATATTTTCCCTTAAAAAGTATGTATGAATCATCCAGTGCATGTATATTAAAATTTCTTTACCAATATTATCAAAATATTTTGCTTGTTTAATGCAATACAAAAACTCTTGAAAAGCTATCACTACATCTATAAAATCAACTTAATAAAATCTAAATACAAATATCCGAAATTATACTCGGTTTTCTCAAGCGTGACTTCAAGGAATTTACCGTATATTTTAAATGAAATAACTTTGTTATTCAACACAAGTCTTAGTTAAGACGGGTTTCGAAGTGGAACGCCATCATCACCTGATTATGACGTTCTACGTCGAAACCGGAGTCGTCATAAATAAAATTTATGTGGAATAACAAAGTTACTTCAATTTAACTCTCAACTGCTTTCGTCGGGTCTTTTGTGACCCAAAGAAATTTGCAATAGTGATAAAACGTCTGCTTAGAGCAACCTTGGCTACAATGTAATCTACAAATGTACACGGGGAGGGAGGAGCCAGCTGATACGGTGCGGGTGACGGTTCTTGTCTACAAGCAATTCGAAAAATCGGGACAAAAAAGACCCAAGGATAGTGATTACGTGGCCAAAAATCACGATAGTAGTTAATGGTAAAATATTCGTAATTAGCCTAATTCAACTCTGAGTAGTCTCGTACTGAGGTGCTCTCGGAGCAGGTTTTCAAGTAACCAAGCAACGCCTCCTCCAGGAGTTCCTACGGGGTAGTTTTTCGCAAGAAACTTCAGGATGCCCAAACTCACGGTAGCACCTATCAGTGGGGGAGATGAGAAATTGAGAGAGGATAGGATAGAAAATGAGAGGCCGGGAGCAAAGAGGAAGAGGAGAGAAAAAGGATGCTGGGCAGGCGAGCATATCAACAGGCTGCGGTGAACCGGGGGGGAGTGGTGCGGAGGGGGGGGCATGACGGAAGAGGGAAAAAGGTGAAAGAAAGGGGTCGAATAAAATGGGGTGCAGCGAGGCGCTTTGGATGGGGAGCAGGGTTGGAGATATGGGAATGCTGGGACGGGAGATGTGCGAGGGCGGAGGAAGAAGATGAGGCATCTGAGGGCATTCGAATGAGGCGACCGGAGATGGGAACGAAAGGGAGGATGAAAGACGAAAAGTGGTTTTGAGGAGGTTTTTTTTTCTTCTCTTCCGACCACCAACGGGTGAGTGCGAGCGGCAAGCAGACAAGATGGCGGCCCTGCACCATTATGCGTCACTTCTCCTACATAAGGGGGGTAAGAAGGAGAAAGAGAGAAGGGTTTGGAACGGGAGACAATGTCCAAAACTTGAGCATTATATTTGAATGAATACGATAGGTGAGTTATACGATAGGAGTTAAGAATTGAAAAGACCACCAAAGATGAGTATGGCAATTTCGAAAATAATATTTGGACCACGAAAGGAAACATGAATAATACTTGAACTACCGAGGTTCCATACGGCTCCGTATAGCCACTTACGGTAGTTTGAGCGAAATATCATTTCACCCAGAAATTAATGACATTTGTTTCATTTTAAGGAAAAACATCTCACTCTTCCAATGACACCAAAAATTCAATCCATAACCACATTACCATTTCCGAGATATTTGCCGAAAACTACGAGCCCTTTTACATGGGAAATGGTACTTATATGCACTTAAAAGAGAGCTAATTTAAAAAATGAGGAATTTATAACCCCTCAAGCTCGTAAAAAAATTAACAGTGTGTAGTTTGTATGTTTTCTAAACTATTTCTGAAATATATCATAATGTCACCGCAGTTAATTCTTCGATATCACAAAAAACCTTCCGTTTTGAAGGAGTTTCAAACGTGCAAGAGTCGAGTTAAAGACTAATACAGATATTTTTATTTAATTACTTAGAATTTTGTCATATAACAGTATATATTTGCCAGAAAATACCAGCCCTTCAACAAGGGAAATGGTATGTCTATGCACTCCAGAAAGACCTTATTTAACAAATGACGCATTACTAACACTAAGATCTCGTAAAAAAATCAACAGAGTGTAGTTTGTGTGTTTTCTCAACTATTTTTGAACATTAATCATATTGCCACCGCAGTAAATTCTTAGAGATAACAATAAACCTTCCGTTTTGATGGAGTTTTAAACGTAACGTACGTGAAAAAAATGAGTCAAGTAAAATACTTATTTAGATATTTTCATTTGATTACTTCAAATTTCAGTCATATAATAGTATACATTGCACCATTAAAAATGCAATATTTAATTCATGTGTCCTACAGCTGGTTTAATTCAAACGCATAATTCGAATATGGTCTCTATCATACTGGGGAACTATCTCGCTCGAGCTACCTTAATGGACCGATCTTCACTTTTAATATTTTGTCTTATCACGATCAATGCAAATTTCATTGTAATATTTGGTTAAATGGCAGCAAGCCCGTTAATCAAATATATTATTATTGTAACAGCACACGTACAGAAGAAAAAAGTGATTTATTGTCTAGTTGCCAAGAAAAAACGCAATGGAAAATATTCGCGTATTTTTAATTTAGATTAATGTCAGATCTGACTTCTGTGGAATATTTCAAATCGCTAGCAAATTTGAAGTGGAAATATATCTCATATGTAACGAAAAATCTAAAATAAGAAGACGATAGCCATTCGATGCAACGGAACATCGATGTTTTTTGGCGATGAAAATTGAATGCATGATGAGTGCTTCTATAAACATCAGAAAATATAACTTACACTCGATCCCTACTTCGAAGTGAGTGATTATTGACTGACAAATACAATATTCAGCTATGTCATTATATCAAAGATGGCAGAAAAATTGCTTAAGCAAATAAAACAGATATGGAAGACCTTGGCATCCATGCAAATGAAACTGGGAAATATGAGATTTTGCGAAAAAAGCTTTGTGGATTTGAGGAATTTCGGAAAAAAATGTAAATGGTCCTACGATAGAAGGTCGTGATGCAGGATGAGGAATTACAGCGAAAAAATGGAGAAATTTTGCGTGTGCAAGAGAGAGACAACCAAGCAAAACAGTTCTTTGTTGCGGTCCACTATTTGCCAAACTGAAAAACGAAGCAATAATATAATATATGTACAAAAGTAAAAAGTTTGTGAAAAGTGTGTAATACATGTATAGAGTGAGGTATAAGTTCCTGTTACTTTAACGCAGATGGCAAGGCAAATCCGATTTGAATACTAAAACCTCTGTGATAAGCAGTTTTATACTGTTTAACAAGGAGAAGTTTAATTATTTCAATTCAACCATTATCATTTTTATGGCAAGTTTAAATGAATTCATTGCGATGATAGAATACAGTGTGCGACAAGAATTCAATTGACGGTATCACGTGAAATGTTTTACTGATTCGATTCTACTCGATGTGCGACTTAAGAGCAATCGGATTTACAAGTATCATTACTGCATTATGACTGAGGAATAAAGGTATGAAAAAGCGATAAAAATAAATCTCAAATACAACTGAACTGTGATTAGTATCCATAGCGTAATATACATCTACATCTTCATCAAATTTTTGTTTACGTCAATTCGGCTCTCTCTTAATTTATCGCTCTTGTATCTCTCTTACTTTATCGCTTCAGTCACACCTAGAGATGTAGTGAGGCGTCATGACAATATTCTCTCTGTAGCTCTGAAACATACCAGTTCTGAATTTCTCAAGCAATCAAAGTCTAGCGTGTGGCCTCCGAGTCTCTAAGGGCTCCCACCTTAATCCCTCTAAAAGTTGGGAAACACCACGTGTTCTCTCGTAGCAGTTTTTTACGAAGCGTGCAGCTTTTATTTGTATTTTATTAATTTTTTTGTTAAATCTTTATGACCGGAGTTCCAAATGCTCGCGGCTTTTTCGATGTGATTTACTCAGCATTCAAACTCTGACATCGCTCAGTCGTGTCTTTTGCAATGCGGTTGACACACCGACTTTGAGAAGGGAATGACGAAGGATTTAGGAATAGAATTGGCAAAGAACAACAAATTATTCGGAGTGAGGAACAGCTCCGTGTTTATAACAGGCGGAAAAAAGCAAGTGGGTGAAGAAGCGCGATAAAAGGACCCATTATTTTTAAGGGTCTCCTGTGCGCAGGGGTGGCTCTTAGCCATGAATAAATTTTTATTTTATTCAAATTTTTCAAAGACGCCCAAACTAGCGGTAGAATAAAATATATCGCAGTTATACTCGAGTATTATACCCACAGAGATGTGAAGGGAGACGATTGGTACCTTTTGAATGATTTCTACCATTCGGAGAACCAATGCAATCCTTGAAATCAAAAAGCTTCTAAGCCAATTGGTTTTATTTTTCGTAATCTCATGCACTTTCCCCACTGCTGCGTCATTAAATATCTCACAACACAAGAAAGCCTTCCGAAATTTCTGCCTAACTAAAATTGACTCTGACCTGCAAATAGTCGAATGAACGCAAGTATTTCTAAAAAGAGGTATTTAAATTCCCTATGCCCTATGCTATGCCTATTATATTCCTCATCGCATAAAATTATATTTTAAGTGACAATACAGTCAGATGTCAAACCAAAAGGTCGCTGATCCCAGCACTGGTCGATGGCGCGTAGAGAATTCAGCCAGTCACACGACCAACCTGTATAACCCTACAAAAAATTCCTATTGGGTTTACGGATGGCTTAAATCTGCTTCCATCGGCTGAAACCTAAGGTTTTTTTTATCTACAGAGACGTACTATTCGGTCTTTTCGGAATGTTTTGGATACGGCATGTCTAGTGTTGCCAACTTACAATCACAATCAGTAGCTAAATCAATAGTCACTTGTCAGTTGCTAGATAAAAAAACGATTAAATCCACTCGCTTTTTCGCGATATGAAAATGCAATAATTTGTATTTTACGCGTAAATTATATATTTTATCTTGAACTCACGAGAAGTCTAAGATAATCCTTTGTAGAGGTTTTTTGGCTTTTGAAAACTATTTCACTGTAATTAGAATTTTATTGTTTTTTTAACCTTATTTACTATTATTTTATTTTGCTTTCGACCAACAAATTATTATTCATTTTTAGCTATTTACCACTCGTTTAGTAAATTATGGGATTCTTTAAGAGTCCAAATTTTATGATCGGCCCAAAATGTTGAAAAGTGGATTCCCACTCCCACTTCTTCTCCCTAATACACTAGTGCGGACAGAAATTAGATATTTTGTCATTAGTCGTGGTAAAAAATCCTCAACAGAAGAATATCAAATCAAAATTATGCAAAAATATATTGAGATGCACTCAGTTTTTAAACAAAAAAGAGGCTGTAGGTCACTAGTTTCGTAGTGCAATAAACATGTCCTTAAAAGTTGTCCAATTGGTCACGAAGTGATAAAATTTCTATTTTATTGTCAAAGACAGTGATTTCGTTTGGTTGGTAACACAAAATGTTTTCGATTGCAAAGCTAGAATTTAAAATCCTTTTTTTCATTGAATTCGTGCTGTGCATATTAAATGGTGTAAAAAAACGAAGATTCCAATGGCGTGAGAAAGTTTCAGCTGCTTCCGAACTTTCAAAGAGCATAATGATATTTATAATAAATAATACGTAGTGTTGGAAATTAATATCCATTATTTCCAATTAATGTCTATTATTGAAAATCAATTTCCAAATTTCGAATGAGCTGAGTAATCAGCACTTCATTTACTTAAGACACGTTTCCACCATATCAATCACAATAACCAATTTAAAGGTAATACTGGAATTTATTTTATTTACATAGTAAACTTTTATAGTGCAAGGACTCTGCATTTTTTATTATGGATAGAAAAATAGGCCTTAATCCTATTCGATTTTACTATTAATACCATATATTTCCCATTCTCTTTCCATCTTTTCCTTTGCAATAGGCTCCATTTTCCACTTTCATCAACGCAATGGACCAGACATGACGTCAATAACATCTTTGATCTATTATTGATATGCTAAGTATATCTTCAAAAAGTTGTGCTTTTTCAGAATGACTTTGACTGTTTTAGTACAAGGAATATTAGAGCACTCATCGACTCAATGGTGAGGGAAAAGTCTCAAGATTGTCTCAAGTCCTGTTTTGTGAAGATATTTAAGTTGCTACAGATTTCATCAGGCTCTTTGAAAGGTCGGAAGCATCTGAAACTTTCTCAGAGCATTGACTTTTTATTCCATCCGTAACACATCAAAGGAACTTCCACGGAAGGATATAACTGCAGAGAGTTTGAGAGAAAAGGGTCTTACTTTTTATCCTAAGGTAGAGTCAAATTGGAATGATCCAGTCAAAGGGGATGAAGACAAATCATTTGGAGGCGAAATGTTCTTTCTCAAGTTTGCCTTCATCCTTATTTAGTTTTAACCCTTGTGACGACTAACTTACCAAAACTTAAACGAACATTTAAGTTCGTTCCAATAAAAAATGCTCAAAAGATAGCGTACTTTAGGCTTCTAAAAATAATGCATGACAGTTGTCGCACTTATGATTCAGTTGAGATATTGGTCTTCGTTTAATTTTAATATGTTTGCACACCATTAGCATTTTTATCGCATCCATTTTGAACAATGGGAAAATATCGTTTTAATGTACCAATAAAATTCCCAAAGCAAACAGGCGTGTATCTCCACTAATTCAGAGAAACATTTGGTAAAAGTTAAACTTATTATTTATTTTAAAGTTAAGCAACGAATTGCACTTTTTCTCTGAGACGGACCTATTTTTGGCTAAATGTGTTGACAACCATTGCACCAAAGGTTGAAATTTGCCATGAAAAAATCATTTTACTTGACCAGAATTCGAACCCGGATCTCCCAATTGCCGGTCAGATTAGTCGCGAGTTACACCACCAAGCGTTTGACTTGACCAGGTTCGAATTCCGGTTAAGTCAAGTGATTTTTGTCATGGATGATTTCAACTCTTGGTGTATATGCTCTCCTGCGAGTGACTTCGTACCATGTCCTTTGTTAAATTTTATTGCGTTTTAACAAAAGCATGTTCTTGTTGTACCAAGAGAACGAACGAAATTGATCAAGAACTTTTAGAACCGGACCGTTTACAAAGCATGGCTCTATAGGAGGATAAATTGACAAGGGCAAAAATAAAGTAAACGGTTAAAAACAGATAAAAATCATGTTAAGTGATCGCTTTGAAAAGTTTATAATAAATATTAACTGTAACAGGTAAGAGAAAGCTGTAGTGATAGTTAGAAACCACACAAAATATTGACTTCACTGTGTCGTCAGAGTCAGAAAATTTGGCCAAGGTAATTGTTGAAAATTTAGGCATTGATTGTAAAATCGACAACCATTGTATTTTAACCAACCCCGTTATGGCCATACAATCAGAAATTATATGCGGTATGAAACCAGACGATGTCGGCGTAGCAAAAAAATCAAGGGAAGAAAGAGTCCCAATGGATTTCGATGGGGCAACTGAAGGCATTAACTTAAAAAGATAAAACAGCAGAGATTTTCCTTGAACCAAATGAGTCGTCTAACAAGCAGTGACTCCTGCAGAGCTAAGCCGTGCAACTCTAAAGTAAAAAAGAGGATTAAGCTCCGCTCACTCTCCCCCAAACGAGAAATCAAACTCAGTCACCATTCTAGGCCCCTATAGAAATGCCGAGTCAGTCCATGCGCCCCTTTCTCCAGTCAAGATCTTCAGACTCGGTGATGAAGTTGGTAGCAGACATGATTAAGGAGAGTGACGACGGGAGGAGGATGGATTACGGAAGGGGAACTTCTCAAACTCCACCCTTGACGGAGTTAGATCCACAAATTTTGGAAAGGGTAGAAGGCGTAGAATACAAAATTGATTTCAAAAAGTGATGAATTGGCTCTGCATCTCCTATTTCGTGGCAATAAATTAACACCAAGAAAGCTAAAATTTATCACCATTTATTAGTGCTGCGGCGCACTTTTAACGATATAAAACAGAGGCTTGCGTAAAATTTTGTGAAAAATTCCCACAAGTTTACTCAACATCTTCAAAGCAAGTTGCCTAAGGGTGTGGAAAGGGGAGAGATTTCATCGGTACGCACAATACTGTATCCACCTAAATGAAACTACAACTATTTTGCATTAGTAAAAACCTACAAACACCAGTCATTATGTCGAATTTTATCTACATGCACCAATGTAGTAATACGCCCCCATGTTATACAAACAATGAATATTTTTCGTATACCGATCAATCTCTAATAAATTTAGAAGGGAGTTGGACGCCTCGGTTCCTTAACTAGCTGAAGCACCTGGCGCGATATCGAGGGATCAAGAAGAGGGAACAAGTCCAAGTCTCGGTGAAAGATCTTGCAACACCATAAATACAATGTGATACAGGATTTTATTAGTGAGAATGCCAGTCGAGGTTGTAACACTACAAATTAGATAAAGAAACAAAGATTACAGATTAAGACGCAATTTTTCTATAATAAAAATATATAAACCTTTTCGTAATATTCATAAACATTTCTACCGTATAAAATTCCAAACTGGTGCCTGGAGAGTCATTTTTGTATGACTGGAGAATTATTCTCCTGCATCATATACAGCAATTTACTAATAACAAGAAAAAAAGCCAATCTCATCCCTGTTATACATTTCCAATAGCCGAAAAGGTAGATTCCTGATAACAGTGCATATCATAAAGCAAGAAACATATATTGAAGTTCAACGCTCATCTTCTTTACCTCAAGCATGGACAACAATAGGAACTACCACTCAAGGTTGGAGGGATATGCGGTACATTCTAAGAACTGTTTTCTACTAGGAAAAAGTTAGAAAATATTGCATTAAGATGCGATAAAAATTTAGTGGGCTCATATTATAGCACTCAGAACCCCCTCATCAGCGTTTGATTCGCCCTCGGCAACCTCAAACTCTCCGCTAGAGAGAGGCCACGGCAATTCGCTGTACCTATGGTCTAGGTTTCCCAGTAAGGGAGCGCTGTAGGCTCGTCTCACGAGCCCATTTCGGCCTAACGAAATCATAATGGGGTGAAAAAAAGAGAGTGAGAAAGAAAAGGCTTTCCAATAGGCGTCTTGCTCCCACCCTCCTCTCCCCTTCAGTACGTCCCATCTAAGGAGTACCCTTTAAGCCCCGCCCAAACCTAAAATTCGCCGGAGATAACCCTTCTCCCTTCCCTAACCAGCTCGTCCAGCCGGCGGAAAGAGTTGCACTCCTGCCCTTCCCTCCCCGCCCCTCGGAGCCCTTTTCAAACCTCTCCAATTTTCAGACGGCCCTCTATTCTCGAGTAGTCAGTCTCGCTCCTTCCCTTTGCCTCATCGGCCTCCCCTCCTTACTCCTCGGGCAGAAAATAATCTCTGCTATATTCGGCATTGAAGTAGTATCGAAAAGAAACTATCGATGCGAAGAAAAAATGTTTCATTCATATTGTTATCCGATGTATTTAGCTCGATTCATACTGAAAAAGCACCAAATTCTCAGCTATTTGAACCCAAGGTGAAATTTTTAGTATTTTTGCCGATGCTTCCAATTTATTAATGTAAATTGATAATGACTAACTCACTTTATTCGCAAAAATGAGTTTTAGAAATTCATGAGTAAATTCTTTTAAAATTGGTTCTATTTCATGATATGTAAATAAATGGATAAATAATTGAGTGGTTATTATTTAAGTATTTGTATCGGTGATTAAAAATCTTCAAGATGCTATTCAGGTGATCATATATTAATCATCAATAAAAGTTCAAATTTAAAACCACTGACGAAATCTCTGTGAAACTCGGGAAAACTTAATCTTACCGCATTTTCATTATGATTTCACTCTATGGCGCTCAGGACACAATTTATAAAGAAAATTGTTACCTGGGAAAACTGGTGATTTACAAGGCAGAAAGCTGTAGCCCACATATGTGCAAACTTTTTAATTTTTTTAAAAAAAGAATCCTTCGAGAAATTCGATTACAGGCATGGTAAAAGTAGTGGCCATGGACATATAGAAATGGATTTAAAACAACTTTTAACCTTGTACCCACCAATTGTTTCCAGGGATTTTTTTAAATAACCGTATCTACATGTTTTCGGCTATAACCTTAACCTGCCAATTGCCAAATTTCTTGAGGGATTTTTTTTGTAAAAACGAGTTAACGGCCAGTAGTAAGAACGTTTAGCTATTCAATCAACAGTTACGAGATTCATGAAGTTATGAATCTCTTAAAAACATTCCGGTTTCAGGAACACATCAGCCAGTGTCATAACTTAGCTACTAATAGTTAATTGCTTTTCATATTTGCTCTAGTCTTCTACCGCATGACTAAATTTATGAAGGTTTATACTTTGTATATTTACCAAAGCACATAATAATTAGTCAGCAAAAGAGAGAAAACTTGTCATTCGTAACATATAACTCTTTTATTGAATTATAGTCTCAAAGCAGTTAATTATGCGACCGCCATATTGCCATTAAATGATGCACACAACTCCACTCTATTAACTCTGAGATTCTACTTACTAAACCAATCATTTACTTCAATGTTTCTACCACAGTTTTTCAATGGTTTCCATGGTTTATGCGTCCTTTAACATTATTGAATACACATGTCGTTCCTGAAACTGGCAATTAACGAAAACAGCGCACGAATCTAACTTCTATATTGCCAATAACTATACACCATTGCCCTTTTATTCTGATGCGGAGAATTAACACAGTTAATGCCAGTTTTGAAGTATAACTTTCGTGACTCGTTACATTGAAATACGAAAATACGTAATAACCAAATCGAGTTGAAGGAAACAATAAAGTAAAGAGCAAATTCCTTTGGCCTGAATAAAAAGGGCCTTAATGGCATTCAAATAAATTCAAGTTTCTTGATGGCGAAAAATTGAACCTTAGCGATAGCAAATCGAGTAATATTAACTTATAAAGTAATAGAAAAAGGATACCCACATTTGGTGCCCGGTTTTTGCCATATGTAGTCAGTTCATTAAGTACCATTGTCCATCTGAAGTCTTCTAGCTTTTACACGTAATGAGCTAAAAGATTTATATTTAAAATGAGTCGGCAAAAAAGTTACAAAGGTCAAATTTGGCAAGATATCGCTAATACATACTGTTAGTTCATTAGCAGACGGCTCTGTCCAACATTAGCAACTAAAGTGACGCGAAATGAATCCAAACAGACTTCAAGACGACTTCCACCAACCGTAGGGACACTTAGGAGGCAAATTTAGAGATCACTTCAGAGGAAATATATCGTGGGTGAAAACATCGAAGAGCAGAAACTATCGATTTATTAGATTGTCGATCTTCGATTCCAGAGCCTATCTGAAAGTACACATCCCTAAAGCCCTGAACTTCCAATTCCCGCCTCAAGAAGCATTTCGCTCGATTTCGGCGCAAAGACCGTCCGATATCGATAGGTCGATAACTCGCGTCCCCGCACCATGTCTCGACTCCCGAATCTCTTCCCTTTATCTCCGAACCGCAGACTAATAAAATTTAATAAAAACGGAAAGGGAGGAAAGGGATGGAGGCTCCCAATCGCTCCATATCCCTTGCCCCACAAAAAGAGAAAGAATCGACGGTTCCCGAGGGCTGCACGCATCGCTTGCCGCTCTTCTCCTCGCAAATGACGCACTTCTTCCCCGTCATTCTCCCGACCAAAGGAGGATATAAGTAGATGAGGTTGTGGTTGGTGGGGGGGATCCTATTTTTCCGCCTTAAGGGTCACCAAAAGGAGGAGCTCTACATCATTTCCCTCTCCTCCTTCGTCCTCTCTCCCAAGACTGCAAGCGGTCGAAGACTAGAAAATGATGGACTCGCGATGGATGGAGGTGCTTAGCCATCACGACAGCTGAGTACCCTCAAAAAGACTCGAGGGAGATGACGAATCCCACTTTTTCATTAGGAGATGACTTTTTACGGCTAATGTCCATGATACCTAATCCGTAAGTGGTAGATATAATTATACGTAAAAGCATGGGCTGGAATTTAGAATACCCGAGGTCTAATCAGTCGTCGGGTGCTAATAACAGGCTGATTCAACTCACCATCAACTTTAAAATAATATATATGACCAGACAAATGGTAACAGCGAGTTTAGTCATTCTTTTCACGAGACAGATTCAGCACTGCTCAGTAGAAAAATTTATTTATAATGAAGACGGAAGGTTAATATTTTCCTAAGATTGATTTTACACCACGGTTTCAGCAACAAATTTCCATTTTCAACGTTTTAAAGAGTGAGTTAGAGTGGACAAGCACTGAGCTAGTTTTTATGAAAATGTTCCTTAAAGAAAATATCTAGATACTCCACGTGATGTATTGAATGGAATAGTTGAATGCGATGAGCTAAATACTAAATATACTCTAAAGAATACTTAAGCTGATCACATGAAGCAACTTAAATTAACCCTCCTTTGACAATAAGTAAATGCTGGATAAAATAAAGTTGTCATTCACAGCGCGTTTGACACAATATCCTTACTTAGTCATTTAGATCATCAGATGAGATTAAACTATAGTCATTCTCAGCTCAGTGAATAAGGAAATAATGGCTAAAATTAAATGGCAACGATGGAAGTCAAGCGTTAATTCATTAGCAATGTCATTTCAAGAAATTATATAGCAGTGGGAATTTATGGAGGCATATATGATGTTGGTGAGAGAAGGTACAAAAAGATTAAAGGAATCAGTAGGCTACGATTCAATAGAAACTGTTAGGCAATTCAGGGAGATTCAAAATAAAATAGAAACTTTGGACTGCAGGAAGTGTCTACATCGAGGGCAAAACAAGGAAGTGAAGCTAAGAAAGAATGCAGCAAGAAAATTAATACCCACGATACTATCGATACATAAATTCATTCCTGTCTGGAACTCCAAAGGCGATGCATTATTTAGTCAAATATATACCCGCAGCAAATGCTCAATTACTGATTTTATCTTTCGTGGAGAAGCAGCGTCTTCATGTTTCCAAACAAAATGCATCCACGCCAATCTAATTCATTGCAGAAGCACCTCCATAGTGGAATTTGAAAACGTCATAATAGATAAAGAATACACGATTGCACTAATTTGATTAAAAAACTACTAAACCGAATAATGAAAGCACTCGGCTTAAGCCTTAAGATTAATTATATATAACAATCACGTAATATATAGAATAACACTAAGACTACAAAGAAAACAATGAAGTGTCACTACACAGCGTGTGAATGAATATTTATACTCGTAGCACTTCACCACTGATTTCCATTAACTGTGACTAAATCCTTACCCACGAAGTGAAGCATGTCAAGTATGTAATGTGCTCAAGTTTGTAATATCAGTGAATAACTTACAATATTCCAATCAAAGTATTATTTTTCAGCAAGGTTAAACAGCCGAAATTTTCCGGTTTCGCTTATCTTACAAAGAAGACTAACTTCCCACTTGAGAAGATAAGCATCATGAAAGATGCCATTTATTGACATTTTTTCTCATTCCCCATGCAAAATTACCGATTATGTATTAAACCAGAGGTGGTTTAAGACCTTATTGTAAAATAGTGGTTTAAGCTTATTGGAAAAATTTTACTATCAATTAAAGGGATTCAGTAATAAAACCTATACGATGATTCCACCGAGTAACAATATAGCCCATAGGATGATTACCAGCTATGACTAGATGATTACCAGCATTAAGGAGACAATGTTTTTCGAGGAGTAAATTGTGATCAATCGTTGTACTTTATTTTATATATTTTACTTTCCATCAGAATATTAACACATACATACACTAATAACTTACTTATGAGCTCTGCTTTAATAAGTTAATTCTTCCCTTTGGGGCCAAATTTTATTTCAATAAAATGTCCTCTACGGTACATTATGCCAGTATGATGATGGCATGCGCCAATCCTCTTCGATTAATCGCATCACGTGGAGATGGAGTCATAATAAATTACCGGAGGACATTATGTAAGAATCAGAAAAGCTTTTCCAAATATTATGACCAAAAACTGCACAGGTTATTCAAGAGTAATGGATGAATGTATTATTCTTTACACTACAACTTCCACGTATCAAGAGTTTTTTTTGACATTGGTTTTGAGACTGAGAACTATATCAAACATGATGACAATTAAAAAGCTTCCGGGCACATTTATAATTTTCTAAAAATCACTTTGCATTCAAAAATATAAAACATCTCAAAGCCATTTGCTCGACGAGACAAAATACTGCTACGAAACATTCAATGTATCTTTGGTAAAATGTTTATTTAATGAGACAAAAATACAACTCTGGAGGATTTTATGTAACTTCGGTAAATTTATCGGCAGTAAACCGAACAGAAGCACTTAAAAGTTATCATTTTTAATGCAAAGATTAATGTATATGGCAAAGGAATCGTGGAGCAGTTTCTATCCTCAAGAATTTCAGTCAGGGAGAAATATCTCAAGTTTACCTCCGCGAGACTGCCAGGGATGCCCGTATTCATTTTTAATTAATTCTCGACGTTTTCTTATGAGCGAAAGGATCCTGCTAAGCCCCAGTGCTTTATCCCGGAAAATAAACAGGAGGCACGGGATCTCCTTCCCAGCGTCGTCGACGTATTTTACTCGCTGTTTCTTTCCTCTCCAAAAACCACTTCTTTTCTTTCCATTTCCATTTTTTTATTATGCCTCCTCACTAGTAAATATCTTACCTGGTGCGTTTCCAACTCCTTGAGGACTCGGTTTCAATTTCCGCCCGGCTTTTTCCATTCCACTCCGTCCACGCAATGCCGTTTCTCATCTCGCGTTCCCGAAAACCGCCCTTGTAATTTCTTTTCCTCGACCCCGTGATCTTCAATTTTTCCCCATCCCATGACCCAGCCTGACCCTTCCACCACGCCCCAACATGGACATCGACGCACTCGAAATTCGATAGAATCCTCACGAAATGCTGACGGGAGAGTTTCGTAATCCACACGTACAACGGACAAACACGCTTGTGTTTCCCAACTTACCGTTCACCCCTCGTCGCGGCGCTGCCTATCGCCAACGTCGTCACATCGCTGTAAATACAAGCTCACATTACGAAGAGAACACGGACTTGAAAATAAAGTTCATCTTAGTAAATGTACACTCATACGATAAGCATACACAGAGTAAATAGACTTCCACAAAAATATTTGCACTCGTCCGACAAAAATTCATATCACTAGCGATAGTAGGCAGGAAATTGAACCCTGCGAAAAACACCGAACACTAAACGCTCCTATTTTCTTTGCGACCTATCTGCACCTGGTGATTCTTAATTGAGTGATTTCGCCACGAATTTCACATTGACAAGGAAGACATATTGATTAGACACGATGGGATGCTCTAAAAATTCTCTTTTGTATTTCTTCTACCGGCAGTATGTATATTTAATGGCGAGATATTTTTAACTTACAATACACATACAGAGAAAGAAATTATTCCGCACATATTTGTATTTAGTATTTGAATCTGTAGTCATGATGTCACCATAGTAAGCCTACCAGACCAGTGCATTCAATTAATTGTCAATGATAGATGAGCGATATTGTAATCGAGATATTGTAAATACTCTACCAGCAACACAGTACACTTCCTGCGGTAGTCATAATACTAGCGCCATATCTACACTTTGGATGGAGTAAATATGAAGTCTATTGATAAAGTCAAATACCTATGGATTACCTCAACTAAAGACATCGTGAAGAACACACACACAAAACATATGCTGCTCAGCATTTTAAAATCCAGGATTAATTAACTGCATAATAGGAAGGCACTCAGATGAAAATGTGAAAGAGGGTTACTACTTCGCTATGGTTTGGCCACGCCTCGAATACGAAGCTAGAATTTGGGACCCTGGACAGAAAAATTTAACAAAAAAAATAAATAAAATACAAAGGAAAGCTGTGCACTTCGCTAAAAACTGCTACAAGCGAACATATAGTGTCTTACAACTCCTAGAAGGATTAAGGTGAGAGCCCCTAGAGACTTGGAGGCTACACGCTAGGCTTTGATTGCTTGAGAAATTCAGAACTGGTGTGTTTTAGAGCGACACAGAGAATATTATCACGACGCCACACTACATCTCTAGGTCTGACAGAAGAGATGAAATAAGAGAGATACACTGCCGAATAGATAGATACAATAACCCGTTCTTTCTGCGCATAATAAGCGACCACAATAAAAACTGAGCTCCACTAAATACATTCCCATAATACACGTCACTATTTCATCTACCAAAACCTTACTATTTACCCCTTTACACGGCTAGTGTCCTAACACCCCTTGCCATCGCAGGGTAATATGTGGATGTAAATAATACTAAATCTATACACAGGCATAACGAAACATGTGCAAAGGAAACTCGGGATTACTAATGTAACGATAATGGGCAATTTTCGCGAGGGAGCTCTGTCGGGTGAAGCATTTTGCACCAAAAAAGAACTTTTGAGCTTCAAGACGACATCCTTTCTCTCCTCTTGTTTTTGTATTCTTGCTCTAAGGGACCTGTCCCAAAGTATAATATACGATTATTTTATTCTATTCCCTTAATCTATGGCTCTGTTGAATGTTTTCGAGATGAAATGAGTAAAGGGACCGAAGACAGGTACATTGCCGAACAGAATGGTACAAAAACTCGTTCTTCCTGCACACAATGAGCAACCACAATGAAAACCGAGTTCCACTAAACACACTCCCACAATACACGTCTCCATTCCACCTCCCAAAACTATATCTCTTACAACTTTACACGGCTGATGTCTTAACATCCCCTGCCATTTGTTCATGCGGCGGCTCGCAGGGTAGTAGTAAAAGGTCTTCGAAGTCAATTGATAGCAGCAACATTCAGGAAGTCGAGAATTCTTTGCGCGGTAACGGTTGTTATACTGTCAGAGAACATGCTGGAGAGTTTTAGGTCTCGAATGGGTCATATAGTGAAATGACGACTGAAAAACTGAGCATAAATCGGTTTGCAACAATATTTGCACCTCAATGGATGACATCTGAGCGGAACGACCTTCCTCCACCACGACTAATTAAAAGACTGTCCTTTCTGAGCCTACCAACTCACCTGTCCTGTCCCCATATGACATATTTATTTCTCATATTGAAATATATACTACAAGGACGTCTTTTTGACACCATTGACGCCATAAATCATAATTCGGCAACGGCAATATAGGTGATACCTAGAGAAGCATTCCGGGACTGTACGGCAAAGTTTAAATACCTATGGCATAAGTGTATCTATAGATAAGGAGGATTTTGAGAAGGATTTAAGAACCAATAAGTTACAAGTACTATATAATTAACTTTTTGAAAAAGTTCCGTTATTTTTTTTAACAGGCCTCGCATGTGTTTTAGCTCCTGTGGCTTCATACTCTGTCAAAAACTTGATTAAATACGGAATAAAGCACGACCAAAGGTTCTACGGCAAACTATTATTATGGGGTGAGCAAGCTTTTGCGGGTATGAATAAGAGGAGAGATGCACTGGCGGCTACATCATCTTCAGAGTATGTGTACGCACGCCTTGATCTAAAAACTATCCATCTGAAGATGACGCTCTACCCCCGAAACCCAGGTTCATTCATTCAATTGACACTGCTCCGATAATTGCCATACATATGAACCTAGACCAGCATTTTTCTCGGATATTACTAACAAGCGTTTACATACCACTTCAGGAGAATGACGAACCCAAATAGTAAGGGAATAGCCTTTCCGTGAGGCGGGGTGCCCCCCCCCCCCCCCCACTTCGCCAATACCCATCCAACCGCATTTCGCGTCGGCTCCATTTCATTTCAAGCCTCTTCTTCCACTCCCACGACCAACCTTGGAGGTTCCCGCATCCTTCCTCTCGTCCTGCCATGTTTCCTTAACTTTCACTTTCCCATATACCTCCATCTTCATCCCCTTCACCCAATCAGATCCCTTCCTCACACCTCTCCAAAAAAAACTCATATACTCGCACACTTCCACCCCTGGCATGACCCATCATCCCACTTCTATTCCGGCGATCAATGCCGGGATTCGTCTCCGCTCGAAATGTTTCCAGAACATACCATGCATTTTTCAAGCCAGGGGACCGTTTTATTTGAACCATCGGAGTCGAAATGTGAAGGGTAAGTCGCTATAGACGCGTGCAAAATTTAAAATGTTTACGCCAAACCCGAACATTCTCTTTACTCATACCGTTAGCTGCAGCGATCGAGTGCGCATAAAATAAACCCTTTGAATGGGTGACCCTAAAATAAAGTGAACAAGATATTTTTAAATTCTACGCAAATAATATAACAGGTAAAATCTGGAAAAGCACAATGGAGAGGTAAGTGCGATTGAAATATTAGGAAAAACACGGGAATAGGCATCAGTTACGATTGATCAGTAATTTTTTGGTGAGTCTCTTCTAATAATACATCTCTTCCTATTTCCTATTTTCATGAGTTTTTACCCTTCAAAAATGTCATTTCGGCGTTGCAACTATCAAATTCCACTTTACTTCAAAATGTTACATAGAATTTTTGCACGAGTGATGTGGACAACTATACACTTCATGCGAGAAGAGTGATAAAACCAAGAAGGAGATTCTCCAAATATCATTAAACTTAATTTTATCCATTCAATTGCTTCTATACTCCATTTCACAGGCTTATAAAATATCTTCACAACCGCAAATATTAACAAGTATGCCAGCTTTCATTCCTAACACAAAGCTTCAATTAGCTAGCCTATCTTAGAATTCATAGAAATATTGACGGAATATAGATGTTCAATTAGCCGAGGTTATTTGAAACCACGACAACGAAGACCCTGCGTTAAAAACAAGCATAACGTCCATTCATAGAATGGGGTTAGTCACCTGCTCACCTTCCGATGGGTGCAGAAGCCTCTCGCATCACTCTCGTCTGTCCATATTTAAGCCAGTTTTGTTCTCTAAAGCCCATGTAATAAGGGCGATTCAAAACACGGAACCAAAACAAAATATTATTTTGCATTCGACAATTATCCGGCGCGATTGATGATAACGAAATAAAAAGAGAAGAAATAAGATGTACAGATATGAAGTTGCTCAACGATAGATACGATTTTCTCAAAGGAATAATGCTGCATAACTGCCACGTACTTCGGTTGGCAGATACAAAAAAAATCTAGTAAAAGTTGTATGTAATATCATTTTCACTGAGATGAAATAAAAGCATTCCATAACCGCCGTGGATAAGTTTATGTTGTTAAATTATCTTGAAAATCACAGTATTACTTTCACAAAAACGGTCACAATTTTCATTGTAAATTTGTTCTTTTTTGACTCAAAAAAGACGTCCATCCCTAGACGGTAAATAATAACGTGCCAAAGAATTTAGTTTATTATGGATAAATCGATGCTGTGAAGCTCGAATACAGAGCTGAAAAAAATTTACGCCCCCAAATTTACATAGCTATAACTTCCTATTAGTATAGACAAATGATTCATGAAATGTAATACGTCGTTGGACCATTACGTGATAAACATTTTATAATAAAATTATAAAACGACTAAAAATCACTGATGCAACTAATACTTCGTACATGGGGATGGTTTGCAAACTTACACTTCACAATGCCTAGATGAATTAAAGCGATTATCAAAAAGAACCAAGATTATTTTCACAACCCAACTGCTTTAAACCGGAGTGAGGAAGAGGTGACACCGTGACAGGGATTGAAGATACTTTTTATAAATCTGAGATCGGGAGCCATAAAATTTGCATTACATCTATAAGATTAGGAGCTGTAGAATTTTTTTTGGTAAATAAAACTCGACCAGTGTAGAGAGAGAGGTTAAGAGTGGGCTATAGGATTTTCAGAGAGGTGTGGGAAACGTAAGCCGAATGAAGTGGAAAAAATATGAGAGGAGTTAGATGTGAGAGGAAAGAAAATGAAACGGGCGAGAGAAATTTTCATGAAGCTACAATAATGGATTTTGAACGTAGTGACATGTAGCGACATGCAGTGGAGGGCAAAGAATGTTTAGCATGGACGCTTCAGAATACGAACTTTGGATGGAAAAACGGGATGCAAAAGTTAGCAGTAATTTATTACTCACCGTAGAAAAGCTTGATATTTTATATGAAAACGAGCGAGAAGATCTTATGAGTGGAGATCACGTGGTTAAGGGACCATCTAACCAAATAAATAAGAACTAACATCGCTAGATTTTAGGGTGTTTGATTCACTCGCGACAATATCACGCAGTCATCCCGACGGATATTTTTTTGCCGGTGTCTTCTCTCGTAAGCGAGAGAGCGGTTTCTTTGGAGTCACGCGACACTTTCTAGAACGGTGAGTAAGTTAGGAATGCCCAAACCGACGAAAGGGTATTGTGCGTTCGGTAAACCACTCCCTCTCACAAACCCAATGTGATCCCCTTCGCTTACATGAGATTGGAGTGATTTCGAAACTACATCTGCATGCCTAAGAATGCAGCCTTCAGCTGATTAAGAGGAAATGGAAAAATCTCTAACTGACTGACTCTGAAAAATGAAGACCTCAGGCAATTCACCACTGAAAATCGCCATTTGACGGTAAAAATATTTAAAATTGTTTCGCCAAAATATAAGAGCTATCTATATGCTTACTTAGGAACTTAAGTTATCCGTAGGCGCGATTTCAATATAACACGATAAGTTAACGATAAAGAGATTTGAACTTGGCACCTTATTGCTAATGGTCAATACTTCCAAGTCATTGTTAACGGATTTCCAATCATTGCATTCAGAAATGATATAGTATAAAGTCACTCCCAGGGGAGCAATAACGCCAAGGCTTGAAATTCGCCATGAAAAACATTTTGCTTGACCGGGATTCAAGCCCGGCTCTCTCAACTGTGTTATCCAACCGCGACAGTGGCTTTGTAAGCTCGAATATCATTTCATGTGCCACAATGTAGACTTTGGGCGTGAACATCTAGTTCACATAAACCCCCCACCCCCACGAAATTCGCCTTGAAGGAAGATGGCTCTGTTTGCGTAACTGGATAGCACATCTGATCGGCAATTTGTAGATCCGGGTTCGAATCTCAGTAAGTCGAATGATTTTTTCATGGTGAATTTCAACCCTTGGTGTTATTGATTACGGAGTGGAAAATCTCGTTTAGAGACGCATGGAACAATACTGCAGATGATTAATTTAACCACCAGAATGATTAAAAACCTACCCATATGTGGAACTATTTGAAATTGCACCATTCAACTCCTTAGTTACTCGATCTAAATTATTATATAAAAAGTCAGACCATTATTGCAGGAGACCTATGGGAAAACATCACCGAGACAGACCCCTAGGGTGAGCTCATACTTGAAGGACAATAATGTCATGGGGAAAGGCCTCAAATCCACATTCTCCTCCCTTTATTGCTCCTCATCCCAGGTCCTCAAGAAGAGGAACGCTCCGATAGACCCCGCCCGAATCGAAAACTCCGACAGTCTCCCCAAATACCGATCTTCCAAGCATCTACCTGTTTAGGCAACTCGAATCTCGTCTTCCCCGTCCACAGACGAGGAAGACTCTCTCCGTATATAACACACACACAGACAAACGGGGTGGAGATCGAAGCTCTTGCCAATAGGAAAACCACTCCATTTCTAAAACCTCGAGGCACCAATAAAACCGCCCATCCCAGAGACACGGTTTGTCACTCTTTATTCCCCGAGATTCCTCTCCGCGCTCCTCTCCCGGAAAGGGAGGGAGCGAAAATCGGGAAGAAGAGGAGAGATTCTTATTTTAGAATCCTTTAGATGGGAGGAGCAAGGAGGGGTAAGGATAAAAGAAAGCAGGCTGTCTCAAAGTAAGTTGCTAGAGGGCCTGACCATTGGGTAACATGAACCGGGTAAGGACGTGTAGGAAAAAATGGATGGATGTAGGGTATCAGGGTGTTGGAATAAATCCTAACATATCGCAGGTGACTAATTTCAGTGGTCGCACCATTTGTGGTGTATGTTGTGCGAATAAATTGGCATAAATCGGAACGATGAAACTAGTATCGCAGTGTATGAATACGTATATTGGATGCTTTTCAATGTATATAGGGTGAGTACATATTTTCAATTGCTATCATCTATATCTATGTATCTATATCTTCATATTACCCTGAAGGCCATATTAAGGGTGTTTTGCAGGGGATAATTTATCACCAACATGGACCATAGAGTAAAAATTAACTTTCACCAACATGCACTACACTGCAGGTATGCTACCAATTCTAACAAAAACTATTGAATTTGTACATAATGGCATTTCTTAAACGAGATACAAGATTTATGCAGTGATCATGCGGAATGTGATATTAGTACTGCATGGCATATTTAAAAAACTAGCATTATGGACCAAAGCAACTAATCAGCTACATGAACTGTCGACTAACCTGCTTCCAAGTATCATTGGCAGCCATTAAGGACTCTTATCCATCGCGGGAAAAGCAAAATTATAAACCTATCTGTTCTGGAGTCAATTTCCCTGAATATTGAGCATAGCTGCTTTTCATTCACCATAGAGTATTGCTAACGTCACTACACAAACATGTGCTTCTACAAAATACCGTGCAAGCCACCACCAGGGTGTGTGGCACGAGGCGATTCCATACCAGGTATGAAACCCTCACCCCAGCTGCAATCAGAACTGCGCACGCCCACCCGGATGCCAATGGTCAAAAGCAGACATATGATAATACGCGGTCAGACCAGAAACAAGGAGAGAGCAACGTAATCGAACATGCTACCATGCAGTATCCTATTTAAGACACAACTACTGGTTAGTATTATTAATGCGGCTAACGAATAGTATTACAAGGTACATTGTTCTCATTAGGTACTCACGCAGGATCTATATCTTTCCGGATATTTCATTCAGTTTCCATTCGTTTCAAAAACCGCGAATTAGGCATACATTGAAACAGATCAGGAGAAGACACTCTCCATATGCACCACACAATTCGAACAAACTCAAGAAGAGCTTTGACAATCGCAACCGCGATCTTTAATCATGTGATGATTTTCAGCAAAGGTAGTGGCAACAATGGATTAAGTAAGTTTTTAATTTTCGGTGTTAAAAACATTGCCTTTCTTAATACGTAGCTTTGAGCTGTCCATTATGCCATAGACTTGGGTCTCGGTTACGAGTCAAGTGGTCAAGGAGGATACACCTGCGCGGGTGTTAAAAGCCCCCGGCAAGTGGGAGCCGATTACCCGGCGACCAAATTGGTCCGAGCTATTTACGGAGGCTTCCCCACACAGTGGCGGTCAGTATTTCTCCTCATGTCCATAAGCGCGGGAGTGATCACCTGATTACCTTCTTCTCCGGACCGCCGTCTCTTATAGGTCACAGATATTTCCGACTAACTTTTACCCTGCTTATACCTTGCCCTAACGTATGTTCCGAAATCTGTCGCGTAGTGCTAACACTATGTTGTGCATGATTTCTCCATGATTCCTGCATGACTCTTGTGTCACGTTTATACAGCTGCATTGTCAATTGATTTGGTAGTTTCTGTAGCATTTGTAACATGCCCGTGGTGTGGAGTACGCAGGTGAAAGCTAATTGTGAATGTTGGTGATCAGTCACCCTTTTAAAAACACCCTTGAGGTGGCTTGCAGGGTAATAATTAGATGTAGCTGTACCCCTCATTGAGCCCTGGAGTGACCAGTCTAATTACTAGAGCGCTTGTTAGTAAATGTTTTTGAGACAGAATTTTTTGCGAGGTCCAATGTCTGATCATTATCAACCCTAATAAACCCAGCAACCTCTCAGCTAGAATAAATTCGTTCACAAACAATCAGATCATCAAAAACCAATAGAATGACACCTACCGCCAGGCTATCGAATGCATATGATTGCCTTTCACAAACGTTGAAGCACGTTGATGTTCTCCCATCTATGCAAAATGCAACTCCTTGAATGAATCCTCCCAATTTAGTCTAACGCTATCGTAGCACCTTCCTTATACTTCTTCAACTAGGGAAGTACAATAGCGTTCGCCTGATAGAACTGAATCTCCACAATGCAGCACCTTAAATGCTCGGAATGTGTTTTTCTCCACAAACTAGAGAGATAACCAGAGATGGGACGAATATTAAAGAGTGAGAAGGTAAAAAAAGTATATTTTAAAAATTGATTCCGTCGGAGAGGACGGACGGCGCGATATTTCTGACCTTTACTAAACTCGAGCGGAGACGAGTCCGGCTCGGGAGATATTTTTGGGCTTCCCTCTCAGAAAGAGAGAATCGATCTTCTCTCACGGCACACTGCACACGTGTGCTCTGGCGCCTGCCTGCATATACACCTTCGTGAGCCCACCCGAATGAAAAAAAAATTAAAAGTGAGGAGCGGCCGGCCGCTGAGCCGTTGTCCTGCGCCCGTTTCGGACGTGTCCATCGGAGCGTACTTCTTTCTCTGTTATCCGGGCGCCACATTTTCACTAACCCGCCGTTATGGGACTCTCGACCACACATTCCGAGTTCACCGGAATTCGCTGCGCAATTGTCCACGCGAAGCCAGATTCTTGCGCGAAAGTGAGATCAAAATAGTAAAATGTGTTATAACGGTTATGCGTGCCAATATAATCGAGGGAATAATATAAAGGAATACCACGCGAAAAAAACCAAAGGACTAAACGAAGAACACTAGTCTATGAATTACTTAACAAGACTTTGCAGTGTACAAGTAAAAATGGAACGAAACACATATCGGCTTCAAAAACCGATGACTTTTGATATTATGAATCCTTTAATTATCAAAGAAACCCTACATATATTAGCCGCTTAAACCACAGGATCCCTGAACTTTCTTCTTCAAGCATTCAACCCACGAAGCTGTCAATTTGACAGCTCAAGGGTAATTTATGTTATTTTTAATGCTATAACGTAAGAGAAAGATAAAATATTATAACATTTAATGGGTTTTGGAGACTTTTTATAAAGTTTACGTTCTGTAAATACGCTCACGTAACAATACACCTTTACCTTTAGCTTAAGAATTGAGGGAAGGTAGAACTCCGAGGTCTATTATTTCTTCGACTCTCATGTGAAATGATATAATGTAATTCTACAGCAGCTTATTTACCACAAAATATGCAATGAGCAAGAATCAGAGTTATTTTGATATTATCTTGGAAATTAGACGAGTACATTAATTAATTAATATGAGTAAATTTGCGAAATAAACGTCGATGAGTTCACGCAACTTTGAGTTAAAACGGAAATTTTAGTCATAATTTGCCCTGCATGTGTATTTTTTTACTGCCAGAGGTTTACATTTTCCAAATCATAGCTTAAAGAAAAATAGTCAAAAAAATTGGGAAAAGCAATCAAAATGTCTGCCTCTGGGGCCCTTGGGCTAATATTGTTCGAGTTACACTTGAATACAGAATAGAACTTGCATCCAATGATTTTGGCCTCATTATGAAGGAAGAGATGTGACATATTCAATAATACCAAAATATCGGCCATAAATGCCAGCAGTGTTGACAAATAACTTAATTATTAGGAATTCTAAACACACACTTATCTTAATGCGGAAGAAAAACATGTCTCCGTTCCACCGCACCATGTTCTAGATATTTGCCAAAATATAGCCTTAAAATATGATTACTATTGATGCTTGAGAACAAGAATTTTTTTACTAGTCTGTTTCGAAGCGTATCATTTATGTTTTGTTAATTATAATACCTCTGGTTATTAACTGAGGGGTTAAAATAATTCTCCGTTTCCTTTAAAACTCGAATAATGAGATATTTAAAGTTATTGTAGCCTAGCGAGTAGCCTTCACGTATACAGCGGCTCCAAACCTACTCTTAGTCCTTGCAAGTGAAGTTATACTGTGAAAATTGCTCACGTACATACTTTGAGCCTAATGACGCAATGTTATTTTTCACAGCGGTTTATTTCTAAGTATCCATGGCTTTGACAAGTTGTACCATCTTTCAACTGATCTTTTCTCTAAACCATTGTCTGTTCGAAATAAATCAAAGTGAAAACATAACACTATCTTTAACTTCACCTGAACAACTACCCACATTTGGCTTCAACGGTGTACAATGAATTTTATAAAAATTAAATTTGAAAATATTTGCAATAGTTTACCTTAAGCTACCCCTCTTTACAACAAACTTATCGGAACTAATAGATGATAAGTTCGGGTGGTTCAAGCATCGAGTTAATGGAATCCGATCCAGTCAATCGAGTTAATGGAATAACTTTATCATTTGGGAACCTAAACACGCACAAATCTTAATGATTAAGAAAAAACAGCTCTAAGTTCTTCCCTTTTCAAAGAAATATTATGTCACTCTGACGGGAATCTACCTCCTTTATAACGGAGGAAAATACTTTTCCTTACTCTCACTTTAGAGAATAAAAACGTATTATTCTCAGAGATTAGAGCAACATGGCCACTTTCTCTTCGATTGCGTTCCCTTGAGTGTATCAAATTCTTATGTATATATATATAACTGGCAAGAAAAAGAGTGAGTGATTGGATAAAAATCGTGTGGAAAAAAATGAATGGAGGGGACAAACCATTGATCTTCCAATAGACACCATATCAATTTCCCTAATCTAACAGCCTGAACCTTTGGATTGAAGATTTTCGCCTCTCTCGCCTGTCTCAGGAGTTTGATGGATGGCACGGCCCCATGTCTTAATCCCCGAGAGGTAACGCGCAGAGCTATCATAGCGTTTTTATATCGGAGCCGAGGAATTAGTAGCAAGCCTATTATTTCATCCCCCGGGAATATGGGCGAGGTACGCCAGCAGGAATCCTAGGGCGGAAAAAATCTTTAAAAGCAAGTAATACGAGGTTAAAACAGCAATTAATGTATGAGGAAATTAGGGAAAGGCATACTATGTAGTTGAAACAGAAGTCAAGAGGCGAAGGTATGAGAATAGTTCTTTTAACTGCACCTTTTTATGTTACAATCACCACATTGTATTGGCGTTACGTTCAAAATACAATGAAGGATTTTCACTTTTTCATTCATTATTTTTTCACTATTTTTATGTGGATTATTTTTTCAATGCTAAGAGCAATACGATAGTACTAAATATCATAAGGTGTATCGACAGGTTCCGTTGCTACAATTAATATATGTTCTCTCTGTTTAACCAATATCATTCCCTCTATCATGACCTTCATCATACCATTGACTCTTGTTACCAGTTCCAACCACATGCTAGGACTCCTCCTAATTCCCTCATCTTAAATAATTACATAAAATATTTAATTTTAAAAAAACTTCAAATACAAAACTTTGCGCGATAGACATATTGAATTACTTTTTCTGGGAAAAGCATAACTTCAACATCGTGGCTGAAGATATTATGTCACTTCTTCGATTTACGTCAAGCACTTTTGATTTCCTTTGTTTTATGAATATCCCCGACTAACTGAGGTCTTAAACCATCCTTCGATTGGTAGTAACGTATTTCTCACACTCGCCAAAACCTAGACAAGCTTTAGTGACTGAGAGTAAGAGTGGGAAATTACTTCGGAGTAATGGAAAGCGTGTGTCCCCACTGGTCTATCTTCTAATATCATACTATTTAAAGATCAATGCAATGTTCTGTTATGAATTTCAACGAGCAGAGTAAGACAAACGCAGAAAAATAACTTCGCCTGGTTCTGTCAGCAATTTTTCCCTAAATATTTAGTCAAAACTTTGGTATTGAATGTAAACCAACTCTTCTACGGAAGTATATAAAAGTTTGCAATAAGTAACAATGAGATGATGTATATAAATTAGCTAATCAGATCCCTACTTACATTATGTGACCATAATTTGACTTTACATCAAATTAAAATATATAATATTTACATCATGATATTGCAGAATTGAGGACATGAGCATTTACGTTAAGTTAAAGAAGTCCACTAGTCTCAAACAAAAAATATAAACCCATTGAAATAATTTTTCCTTCATAAATTAAACGAAGTCTACTCCCGAGGCTATATCGATTGCACTTCGTAAGTGACGGTGTTAAAAACTATCAATAATGGGTTTTTCATTCAAATCTCTGCTCCCGTCTACGGCCAATGATTTCAAATAAAGTTTCGGACGACAAAGAATATAAAAAACCGTCGAAGTGTTTTTGGCAGGAAAGTCCGACAAGGATTACGTTTCAGTAACACCTACGCCCACCGTACTGAACGTAGAAATGTAAAATGGTTTAACCAAAAAACTACGTCGAGTACATGAAAACATGGTAAGGTCACTGCCAAAAGACACGCAATCCGTCGTCCGTTGCTACATTGCAAACCACAAACTCTTAATTTAGCCGAAAAATTTAGCATCCAACTCGGATCATAATTAAAAAATGAATCCCTTGGCAAGAAATATTTTCGAAAAATTGCGTATAAGCTATAACAGCTACCCTTATCTTATTACCTCACGTCCATAAGTACTCTCATTTGAAGTTTTTTTAATAGAAGAAACATGTTCCGTAAAGCAAGCGATCGCGAGATTAAACGACCCTAAATCATCCCATCTGGGTTCGTGAAAGTGCCCTTAAATTTCGGGCTAATTACTCCCCAAGCCAAAACTTCTTTCTCCCGCACTCACTCAGATATGAAGATTCGGCTGCGAAGGACTTTCACTCTGCGAGTATCGACCGAAGGTGAGGGGTAGGGTCGGAGGGGGGAGGGGGGCGGGTGTTGGGGGAGAGGAGGCAGACAGGCGGACAGACGGACTGCTTATGACGAGAGAGGACTGAGCATTCTCCTCCCCTTCACTCCCCTGATGAGATTCGAAACAAAAAAATAAATAAACGTTTCCATACTTTTTGCGAGTGGTGATCCTCATTTTTTTCCTCTCTTTAATTTCTCTCTTTCCCGCATGGGGGAGCCCGAAATTCACACTGCGAGAGCGAGGCCTCTCACTTCGATTGGCAACCGGCCCTTCTCTCTCTCTCCAGCGCCTCTTCGGTGCAGCCAAGCGCCACGCCCCCTCCCCTCGCAACTGGTGCAGCAGCACCGCGTCGCTCATGCAGATTCACACCGTTAACCGCGCACTCGAGTCGAACGTTCATGTACGCGAGCGCCCCAACCATGCCGGGCTCTCTTAACCACCAGAGGCCACTCCATGTGACGGACGGGGCTGGAAATCCGCGTGCTGAGACAGGATAAGACATTTGAGGGGCTCGGATCGGGGTTGCACATGGACTAAGCCAGCGTAGAGGAGTCATGAGATCCGGAACACTCCTCCCCTCTTGAAATTTTTAATTAATAATTATTAGTGGCCTTTCAGGAGAAAGTTATAGTACTCAGTAAAAGATAAATGGCTACATATTTTTTACACTTTTTATTAAAATACCTAACCGGTGTCGATGTTACAATATCATCCAAAGAGTTCGTGTATAAACCCTCTTTGTGCCGTCTCCTGACCGCGGTACTAGTGAGAAATACAGAGGGTAATTTAATGAAATAAATCATCTCAGGAAAAAATATTATGAAGTTATACTTCAAGATATCTTTATGCAGTTTATTTTAAGTGTATAAAATGAATTAGGTAATTAATATATCGGCCCGTCGCACTCACTAACAGTGTTAAGTGCAGATGCAATGGCTTTATATATGCACGGGGAGGACATGATGGGGAGTTTCGGGGGGGTGAAGGATCACTGGGAGGGGAGATGATTAGGTTAGTTAACAAAGCGAGAACACTACCACAGGAAAGTGTCTAATGTTTAAAGATATGGGGAGAGACACAGCAAAATGAGGGGACAATTTGTCTGGAGTAAAATCGTTTAAAATCCTATGACTACATGTTTTAAATGCTGAGACAATTTCAAAATTTTCTAATAGATCCAGTTGAACACCTTTTTCACAGATTTGTACAATAGAGGGATTAAATCTCTTTTACTTTGCCTAAATTTCACAAAGTGCAATCGTCTACAATCACGTATATTATAGTACTCAAATAAGGATGTTGAATACAATTATTCTTCAGTTTAAATAAAAATTTTAATCAAGTCGTCAGTAATGTTTTTAAACTGTAGGGTTAGTATTCATTCATAGGTTAGTCCAGCTAAAAACTTCAGATTTCAGCTATAAACATTGCATTCGCAATTTTACTCTCAACGGCCTAAACATACAGATTTGATTCCATTTTTCAAATGAAGCCATCTGTTATTTTTAAAAACCTCTGTTATTTTTTTAAAAACATTTGTTATTCTCAGTTAAAATAAAATTTTTAATAAAGTCGTCTGTAATGTTTTTAAACTGTGGGGTTAGTATTTATTCATAGGTTAGCCCAGTTAAAATCTTAAAATATCGGCCATAAACACTTCAGTCGCAACTTAACTCTCAACTGCCTAAAATCACGAATTTGCTTCTGATTTTCAACATTTTACCACCATTTCCACCACATATCCTCAACATGGACTCCTCCCCCGAATCATAAATCTGGCTAATTCACTGGTTATGTGGTCAGAGAAATTGGCTTGACACAATGTAGGACTCGAGTTTTACCCCAGTGCAATATCTCTTTCATCGGCTTTCGTCAATCCAAGGTTATTAGTTAAAAAATACAAATAGATATCAGAGAGAGTAAATGCCGATGGAAGGAAAAGTTAAGGAGCCATTACAGACTCAGAAGCTGTATACTTGACTACGATTTCTTTATAAATACGGATGAGGGGAGTTTTAGTAGAACGCAAAGGATGATACTGAATTACGGACCGTAATTTTTAGAACAGGTAAAGAGACATAATTGATGAGATAATGCAACCGAAGTAATATGTACGGATATCCATATCACTCTCTACTGGTGACTAATGCAAAAGCATAGCGAAACAATAACACTCCCTTAGCAATAAATTTGTCCTCCTTTCTGTCTATCCCATTTCCTCATCTTTCCCGACGCCCTCTGCAACACCCCTCGGCGATGGCTGGCGGGATAGCATGCAGAATGACTACAACTCTTCCCTGTCCCCTGGTTATCCTTTTATGCCTTAGTGGTACTTCAGCAGACCAAGTCCTGAAGAAGCAGAAAGCATAATACAGAGCTCAGCTGTCTTTTTCGATTTCTTCACCCTTTCTTTATTATTTTTCAGTTTAATGGCTGATACGTATTCCGCTTAGTAAACAGAAATTAGAATTATAGAATTAGAAATTCATGAAGTAAACTGCTTCATATACCCTTTTAGATGGCCAATATTTAAGCATGATGCTCTTTCTAGCTTTTTTCAATCTATAGGGAGAGTTTTGTAGAACGGTCGGCTAATGCCACACATTTGACCCGATCTAAATAAAACTAAGTGGGTAAGGTCATTCTGCGGCACATTATTCGAGACTACTTGTGGGTTGTGACCCATAGTTTGGGAACCGTTGTAAACTAGGAATCAATTCCATGTAAATCATTGCAGTCAGTAAAGAAAAGTTGAGAACATTCGACGGGAAGTATGGCACGAAATGATTGATGTGAATTCAGTTAGTATTCAGTCGGATAAGTACCACGACGAGAGCGGTAGCTAGAAAAAGGCATAGGAGAGGAAGGTTCACGATTACACTCTCGGGCGTCCAATATAGACGATTGAATCCTTGTGTGACACGGTGCTCAACCTTCCGCACAAATCACAGCCAATCTCCGACTCTGGAATCTGATCTATGGATGCTCGATTTGGTTCATGTCTCCCATCGAATTTCGATGACACTTTGCCAACGGTAGCAATTCGATGTCTATCGCCGCCATCTTCCCGTCGCATCATCATTTACGACTCATCGAGTGACTACAGCCTTTTATGATCGATTATTGTGGTTCGAAATGTTCGATATATAATAATCGTCAGTAAATGACAAGAAAAAAGGACACATCCTAATTTTATTCATTTTTTCATTTCTGCTGAGCTGATCAGTCACAATGGCATTACATAATATTAGCATATAATATATTTAATAAAGATGTGACACCATGAAAGTCGGTCTCTCAGCAAAAATAAAAGTTATGTAAAATTGCGAAGTTTTTTCATCCTTTAAGGTAGTTTAAGCAAAATATCATTTTACCTAAAAATCAATGAATTTGGTCTCATTTTAAAGAAAAATATATCACCCTCCCATTGACACCAAAAATTCAACCCCGTGCCACATTACTAACACACCGCTTAAGGAAGGTGGGTTCGGAGGAAGGTCTCGCTGCATTTTCCACGGGTCTGCTTACGTTAAGGTCAACATCTATTATTTACAATGCGTCACAGGGCATTATAAATCCCGAATTTGAAACATCTGTTTTCATTGAGTCCAAAGAGGAATCCCGGTTTAACGGGGCAAATTAAAAAGAGCGCTAGAGAAAAGAATTGCGTCCAAAGATAGCCCTAGAATATGAATTGAAATTTCCGAGAAATAATTGAGATTTGAATCAATTAGACTTTAATTATATTATTGACAATGAGTGAGCAAGGGCATCTACAGCTAGAAAATCGGTACAAGTGAATAAAATGATCTAATTATGATAGGTAGAAGAAAAAAACATGACTTCTAATTTATACAAATGTTTACAATTTAAAAAAACGACAAGCTATTCCATTGACCTAAACGTTTCAAGGAGTGGATTAGCAGAATATTATTTCGAATATAAACGGAAAATTACGAATAAATGTTACCGCTACACATTAATTGGAAAAAGTATATCATTTAATCAGATATCGTATCACTCTACTGCCATCGAAGCAACAAATATTTTTCTTCAAAAAGTGTTCATTTCTATGTCTGGAACCTGTCATATCTTAAAATGTTAGAACTAGCCTTCAGACAAGATAACGATAAGGGACAGCCATGAATAATGGTAATGTTGAACTCACTAGAAAAAAGGCAATAGTTCCCACTCCCAACATACGTTTCATAGAGACGATTTACGGTGGCTACAAAAGGATCAAACTTTTCGTGAATGGGCTTTGATATTTCTGACTTGTCATCGCAAGTCTGAAGCGTAAAGCAAACACGATTCCAAACCAATGGAATTGAATTAACTGAAAATGAGAAGGCAATCCTGCGCAAAGTATCGGAGGGTGGGAGAGTAAATAAAGTTACGTAGCATTCCCGGCAAGCTGCCCAATCACGACTTCCAGGCCATTTGAAAAGCCATTGATTTCCTCTTGTTTCACTTCCAACCGCAAATAACTGGGCACCAGCGCTTTCCTCGGCAACTCAAAAGGAAATTTAAGATAAATAAAAACTCACTTCAATGACGAAACTCTAAACACAGACACAGGCCGCAAAAAAGATCAACTCGAAATGCTTTACATCCTTGGAAAATCTAGAAAGTTTTGAGAAGTGGTTAATGAAGCGTCGATGAAAGGGTAGTTGCAAAGTTAATTCTGAAGCAATACTTGGCGTAATGAAAGCTGAAATTTTCGGGCAGTAATTTTATCCGACAGAGCTTTTCAAAATCAAATCGATACAAATTTGATTGCTCTTATCTATTGCTGGAAGTCAACCGTCCGTAGATACGCATGGCAAATTCGTGAAAGAGACTTAATTTATCCTTTTGATATTCCATAACCCTTATGAAGGGATAAAAACATACTTTTCGGCAACTTTACTACTACCTCTCTCAGGAGTTCATCTAAATTCATACCATGCCAAACATATTTAATACAACCTTTGCTCTGTTTGTGTCACAATTCCTCAAAAACCTCTACACCCATCCCTAACAATGTATGCATTAATACTTCAGTGATCGCCTGAACTGTCAATTCTCTACGTATTCTATCAGAATTGCGCTGCTATCCCCTTTCTTCAACATAACATATTTTTTCGCTTATCTACCTGTTATCCTTCTCACACAACTTCGATCACAACATTGTTCCCTATCCACGACAATGAGCACGATGAAAAAATATAGGTTCTAAAGCACTTTCAATTCCGATAAAAGGAGCATTATCCCAGCTTGACAGACGCAACAAGAAAGTTGAAATATAACACATGAAAAGCAAAGGTTCATAAACATAGAGACCTTTTTGAGAGAGAATAATAAATAATGCTACCATCTCCCAATTACATGACACTTCTGCTATTCAAAGAAGCTACATCATATGGGACATCCGATTGGGAATCCTATTTAGAGGCATGCGCTCAACATACTTTTACCATATTTCTTTATAATATACGGCTACGTCTGTCACTGGTTGTACTTCTAATCCGTGCCTTATTTGACAAATTTCAAGCTATCCGGGACTAGCCACGGAGTTCCACTTTTACGGAGTCACCCGCAATGCAAATATTTCTTATGCGATTCAGACATGTACAGCCCTCAGCAGATGTAAGAAATTTCATTTCTGATATTTCAATCTGTCTATAGTCAACGTTTCTTGGTGCCCAAGCTTTTGATGGGACATTTCAGAAAAAAGTAAAATTCTGCGAGACACTCGAATTTAGGAGGTAGAGTGAGAGTTTCTTTGTCACAAATAGCCATCAATTATTACTGCCAACTGTCTAATAGATAATTTCGCGGCGGGTGAATGGCGTTCAACACCATCCAAGCCTAGAACTTTGACTTCGTAGATTATTATTTCCGAGTTGGCGACATATTTCAACGACTTTCGTTATTTGGCTGGTGTAGTGGCGTTTGTTTTCGAGGTCCCAGAATCTGCGCTCGACAGAGGTAGAGATTTTTTTTCAGTTTAAGCTCGATTTCTATCATGGTGATGAGTGAAGAACACTTTATGTGTATCCGCTACTTCTTTTATCGGATGAGGGGTTAAATCTGGGACGCCATGGTGTTTTTTATTAAGAGCAGGAAAATGGCAGAACTGGGCCTTTCTTCCCAGGTTCTCGAGTGATCATACCCTTACCCATCAATACAACTGCCTTCAATGGCACTGAGTACCTTAACCGTTAATTGCCACCAAAAAATCAACCGACCAATCGTTAATGAGTAAAAGCCATTTGTAAATAGAAAACTCGAAAACAAATGTGAATTTTGTTATATTTCAGGTCTACCTATTGAACAAGTGATTATATTTCAGATTCTAAAGAGAAATCAATCATAAACTCCGGTACTACACAGCACATTCATTATGCATACATAAGAATTTTATTCAAAGAATATTTTCCTGAATATTTTAGCCTTTTCGGCATTAAATTCTGATTTATGCTTTTTCTAGATTAAAATTGTTTTTTTTCAAGTTCCATCATGATTTTTGTTTTAAATGTTTTTTTTGCAAATCTCATACCCATTTTAACCTTACGGATATTTACCCTACGATTATCTTTTAATATATCTGTACCTATCTTTGAATTCAATTGTAACACATGTACAGTTTTTATCTTTCACTGAGGGTAGTTGTTTTGCCTATTTTTCTTTGTTATTAAGCTCCATTTGTTTTCTGATTTGAACACAACTAAATGTTAATTTGTCAATTACCTCGCTGCTATTTGATTGTATCTTATTGTTACTCTAGGGGACCTGTTCAAGAGTATAATAAAGGTTTATTCTATTTTATTCTACATTTCCATTGATTCCAACACATATAATTGATATTAGCAGTAAAACACTCCGTACAGAATGAAATAGAAATTAGAAGCACAATATGTAACCTATGATAGAACGAAAATAGCTTAATCCACACGAACCGTGTCCACATGAGTCGAGATGAAACAAAAAAGTCAAAAAGCGTCAGAATCGCTGATTTTTTTCCGATTCCCAATGCTGCCAATGCTCTCCGAAGGAGTTGAAAGGTAGAGAGATGCGGAGAGCGATAAGTAAACTCACTACTGCGTCGACAACTACCTGTCCCTGTAACCAATATCGATGTCGAGTGAGGGGAAAAAGAGTGTCGAAAGTTCCTTTTTTTGGTTAAAAACGAGCAACGGGAGGCGTAAAACGCAAATGAGGCCGACGGCGACGACAGCATTTGCAGGCGGAAAAAAAATCGACGCAAAACTTCAACGGGCCACAACGAATACGGAAATTAACGGAAGCTTACGAGACAAAAGCAATGCACTTCGTCATTCGTGAGGATAAAAAAAACGGAATCCTAAGCCGGAAAACTACCGAACAAACAGGGGACTCGAGCGGAACGGTGAAGAGTATACGAGAAAAAAAGACATACGCAAGAGGAACGAAGAAGAACCTCCAACTGGTAGAGAGGGAAAAGACTCGAAGCACTCTTATACACTATCATAGGTCTACACAGATGTCGTACTGGGGTATGAGAACTAGGGAAATGTAAAAATGTCGTGCATAAAAACGAAAACGCCAGAGAAGAACGAGCATATGGTGTTGTTCATGTCGTTGCTTACACTTATTTCAGGTCAAAATGCTGGACAATAGGTCAGCATCTTTGGAAGATAAAAAGCTGAAGACAGCATAACATGCCGATACCATGATCCGAAATGAATCGACTGCGGAAGTGTACATGTGTTTTTTCTCTTCTGAAGATACGGGAAAAGCGTTTTCACAATGTTAGTGCCAGCTCTATTTCTTGCATTCAACATGTCGACGGCTAACATTCAATATGTCGAAATGGAAAGTTAACACCGCATATTTTTGGCTATATGTTACCCTCCATCCATGATAGATGACCTCAGCACGTCGAACGCTTTTTAAAAATCATATCCATTATATTTCTGACTACATATATGATTCATTTAATTTGTTCATTTCTTCATATCCTAGCGCTTCTTCCCCAGAAGTCCATTTCCAGAGATGTCAAACTTTTCTAGTCTCTTTCTTATTCCCCAAGGTCCTGATTCATGAATGCAGATATATTCCAATATATCGTCCCCCTATTTGTGGATTTTCAGTTATTCCCTGTGCGTCATCTTTATTTTTATGAAATATTAAGAGTGTTCTACCTAAGAAGTGGAAACAAACCTAAAGGAGAACCACAAGCCAATAAATATAATCTAAGATCTATGAAAATGTATATTTTGTCCAAGCCAAATTTGTCCTTATTTAAACGCTCATTTATCTATTATGGGTCAAAGTTCATTCTCATTTTATCAGATGATATAAGGTGTACAACTAGTTAAACATCTTTTCTGAACAGGGTAAAAAGATGGTTACTTAATGCAGAAAATCTTTGTGTTTTTTTTGGAAATAGTATAGTAAACACTCATATTAACAATATGCACGACAAGTAGAGATCAAACAAAAATTGTCATCTTTTTTTATGTATATATTTCTGTTATGTATGTGGTCCCAGTTCTTTTTTTTCTTTTCTCAACTATTAGAACTTTAATTTGTTTATGAGAAATCCCAAATACAGGCAGGCAATGCCTAAAAAGGGATTCCTAATTCATCATTTTTATTTGTAATGTAATGTGTGCATGAAAGGTTCCTACAATGGATAAATAAATTATTATTATTACATAGTTATGCATGTCAAATTATCTTTTTTCTTATTGGGTCGTTCAGAATTATGTTGACTTACATCCCTTTGGTCTGGTCCTATTTTATGGAAAATATGCTTTTCATTTTCGTCACATGGAGAGAGAATAATTCTTAGGTATATACATAAAAGAAGAGAAAGTTTTGATAATATTTGTTTCCAAATTCAGATAGGATTTTTTATCATCTCCCACTGCCACTTATACCGTCTTATTAGGGCTCATTGTTGGTTCCAGCTTTGGTATTCTTGTACGTCTAGAGCTTACGCCTGGAATCGCGGGTGTGAAAGGCATTCAGGAATATACACCCGTTTAAAAAAACCTCATCTCCGCAACAACTAATACACTGAGAAAAAGATATTATCGTATTGGATTGCGTTAAAATACCTGTACGTTGCCATAACTTCAGAGTAATCGAGGGAAAGGACATTTGAAATATTTGAGGAATGCCAATAAAAGATGCCAGAGTCAATATTGCTAATAGTAGAAACATTTTCGGACGGAAAAAGAGTAACGAATTTTTACTTCCTGAAAGCCAAGCCTCATCCTGAGTTCTCCGCCAGTACATACAAAATATACACTTTCCACTCACTATAAACGGCTAAAAAACAAAACGGAAAGCCAATTCACCAAAACACACTTCATTTCTTTTTCTTTCTCTCAACAAAGAATTATTTCACCTTCTTGCTACATTTTTAGGACGTGAAAAAGGAAAAATACGCAAGATACAATAACTACATGTATATATAACAATTACTTTGGCACTAACTTTTATTTACTTGCGATGCAACAAAGTGACACGACACGAAATGTTTCGAAAGGGTGGATCCTTGCATTTTGTTTCAGGAAACGAATATTCACCAATATAGTTTTAGAGAGAAGTGACACAGTTTATTTAAATGCACTACTAAATGAATGCGCGTGTGAATGAGAAGAATAAGTTTGAAGAATAGGAAAACAGGAATAATAGCACTTCGCGAAAAGGGAAAAGCTCGGGAGATGGAATGGGTGGAAAGTTAAGGTCATACTTCCTACAGGCATAGTCTTAAGGTTTACTATTCTGAGCTATGAAATTTGCAGCACAGAAATATTCCAAGATAACAAGCAAATGAACAAGGAAAATAAAGGAAAACGAAACAGCAACTCTAAAATATATAGAAACTCGACCATCAATACCCGCGTCACAACACTAGGACGAATACGTAGCGGTAATCCAATTCAACGGAAGTTACTTCTGGTTCTTTCTCTCTACTTCTTTATTTTAATTTATATTCTCTCCTTTTTATTATGGCTACAGTTCTAAAACCTCCAAGCCAAACGCTCTTACGGCTGCCTGAGGGTGGTGTGCCGAAGTAACACATGTGTGGCGAGTCGTGGGACAACTCAGAACATTCCAGCGGTGAATGGATGGGAAAAGACGAGAGACGAGGAAACACAGTCACTCCTGTAGTACAATCCCTACAGGGATTTCCTTTCACCCATGCTCCCCCTCCCCTCCTCCACCGCCTGTAACCTCTTGCTGGCCTGACAGGGATTCGAAGCCGCCCTGGGATGAGACAAGGAACTGAGGAGCGAGAGATAGGTCAGGTCAAGGACGGGGTGACCCTACAAGGTCGTTGACCCCGGCCGAAATTTCCCCCTCCCCTCCCTCTTCCGCCAAACTCCCCTCGTCTCGCACACAAGCGCAACAATTGATTGATTTGAGAGAGAGTGTCCCCCTCCCACACATCAGAGAGAAGTCTACGTCATTCGTACACGACACTAGTTGGACCGAAAAGGGAGGAGAGGACCCATCTATCTACTTGGTCCTTTTTCCCCCAAATTTTCGCGTCAAACGAGGGCTGGCTGCGGGGATTTTCCCCTCCCTGACGTTAAGAGAGGGAAGGGAAGGGGAATTGCGGCACGCGGGGGCAGAGGGTGGGGAGAAGGGTGGTTGCAGACTGGGAGGGTGGAAAAAGGAGGTGGTTGGGAAGTCCTCGTTGGGCGTGGCAACCCAGAGTCTGGCAGCTGCGTAAAAGGGAGGTAGGAGGGAAGAGCCGATATGCCGTTCCCATGGTTACCGACTGGTCCCACCCCTTTTACACCGCCCAGACGAAAACCCTCTCACACTCCCCTCCATCCCCTTTTACCACCCGACCGTCTCCCACCCCCCTCTCCACTCCCACTCGGCTGGGCTGTTCGATCTCCCATCATGCACCGCTCTACCTTCTTCACCACCCCCTGTACACGAAGCTTCTCCACTCCTCAATTTTTAAACGCCATCATTCGATTTGGACCTTCATCTCGCATCCCACGTTTTTCGCCGCTTCTCTCACTTTCCAGTACCCTACACACATACACCCAAGGGGCTCTCTACTCATCCTGAAGCCCTAAATAATTCAGGAGATGTTTTGCATCAACTTCACTTAGTTCATTGCATATACGTGTGTACATGTGAGTAGTTCTCTGTCACGTCTCAGCCGGTCCGTGCAGTGCCGCCACCGAAATTTAAGCGCCTTCCTCCTACTTACGGGGTAGGTAGGTCCCTCTCTCAAGCCTTTTAGGCCCGGCAAGGGAAGGAATGAGCTCTTTGGGCCCTCTAAATTCCGCAAACCGGCTTATGCAAGCCTCGGCATGCGGCACATGTGAGGCAATGAGGTCTCCAAAAGCATGGGGAAAACTCTGTTTCGGCAGCGAGTCGAAATAAAAGTTCCCTGTCGTGAGTGCCCTCGAGAAAGCATTCCTCTGATTTTAGTGGAAAATAGAAACAGCGACAAATTTAACGCTACAGTTTTGACGAGCCTCAGCATTAACATTTTAGAACAACCTCTTTCTCTGGGATACTGTACTTGTGCTTGCAGGAATTATGTAAAGTTTATGGTCTTCAACAGCACAGAAAACAAAAAAATTTCTCGTAGATTACTGGACGGTACTAAATAACTAATGTTAGGTGCGGAAAACCTCACTAAATACCCACAAATAAACTATGCAGTCTCCAGAATTCAATGAGTGAATATCATTTCCACGTAGTATTGCATAATTTTATTTTATTTGAACTCATATCGTATTTTATATTTGGTTTACTAAACTTTCTGCGCATCTAGTGTGTTCCGCCGCATAGGAATGTCTGAGCATAACATCAGGTATTCTTCTTGCGTCGAGGTGTTAAAACTTTCAAGAGATATAAGCATATACAATATGAAATCATGCAGCTATTTCTTAATTTACAGCAATAAAATTTCAAAAATCCTACCATAACGTATACCTAGTTTACTAAAAATGGAGAGAGAGATAAATTGCATCCTAAGTCGTGTACTGCTCATGTATATCTACGTACTATCCTGCGAGCCGCTGCAGAGGCTCATGGCAAAGGAAGAAAGGATATAGCCATGAAACGGAAGGGAATATAGATAAGGATACGGGGAAGGATACATGAATTGTATGTAAACAATCTGACTTATGCTAATGCTACACCATTTTTGGTTTTAATCGATAAATATTGAAGTATTGAGAGTATTTAAATAAAAATAATAGTATATTAGGAATAAAAAAATGGAGAAATTTAACTCAGGGTCGGCATAATTACACCATTTATTTTTAATCACATGATATTAACATTTAAAAAATGATTTTGCGCCCTTTTTGAACGACAGAGAATAACGTGAAAACTCAATTAAAAGTTCTTGAAGCATTCCATTGAAAATCACAGAAATTGTCGAGATTCGACCCAGTGATATTCAGTATTCGATTTTATGAAGCAGCCATTGTTAGTAATCGCATTCTGGTAGAGATTGTCACGATTGCAATTTTGACAAGGATGATATGCGTGCGCCTAGGATTAGTGAAAAAATCGGCTTACAACGCGTGTTCACTCGCATAGACGGTTGTCCAATGGATCAGTCTTCCTTTTTTTCTGCTCATATCAGTCAAATTTTCCATGTTTTGCCGAATGACGGATGTGACCGTGGAACGAGATGACAGATGGATGGACGCGGTATATCAGACGAAAAAATGGGAAGTTATTATAGTAAAATAAGAGAAAAATATGTGAAAGATAACCCAATTAATAAATAAGGACTTTCGTAACGAGGGATATATCTTCTTTCCCAGCGCATGGCATGAGAAAAATTCTTCCAAGGATTCCGACTTGGTCAAGAGTTAACCTACTGTAATTTCCATTACGGAATTTGCCATCATCAGGGGGATTTGATTCTGGGACCGAATTTTGCTGCAATATAAAAAGTTGAATGTATGCCAGGAAAAAACTGAATGGCTTTTGAAAGGAAAATTTTGCGCAAAAACATACATTTTCTCTCATCGCATTAGTTCTGTCATCTGTCCTTCCTGGGAGACGACGAACAGTGGGCTGAAATCGAAAAAAGCTGGCCAAAAATTATTTTTTTTCACTTTTACGATAAGTAACACAATGGCAGTTTATATTAGTAAAATATCCAAACTACAATATCCTAAAATCATTTCAGCATTACGTGATTTTTAATGTCAGCAGAGATCTTTGAAGATTTGCAATCATAGTCACAAATACCATCCGTCATTTTTTCGTGAGATCTGTAAAATGTTTTTTGCTCTTCACGCGTTGCATTATCACACATTGATTTTTACAACATATTACATGAAACTGTGTATTTTATATATGAGGTTGAGAAATAAATGTTTACTTCATATTGCAATTACAACTTTTTTGAAGACTTACTTTGGCATCGCGACATCACAGTAAGTCTTCGAAACGTCGGAACCTGAACCTCTATACCCATTGAAAACCCAATTAATACTTACTCAAGGACTACATAATTATTTAACTTTCAACGGAATAGGAAATTTGCTCATGCCATCCTAAGAATCATGAGTTTTTTATATTTACCTAATTATTGTTAATACACAATTTTCATTGCAAAATTATAAGATGGCTTGTTATTCCACAGAAATTTGTTCACATACTACCCGGGTTTTGACGTGGCACGTCACTGACGACCTCGGATTCGATTTGGACTGTCAATATGTCTATTTTTACGTGAAATAACGAAGTATTCTTGTCATTGGCAATATTAAGCAAGTTCCATCAATCCTCGCCTGAGACAACGGAGTTTAATACAGGCTTCAGATTAATATTGTCACCATACGAAAAAAACGTAATATTAGCAGCTATTCATTAAAACATAAACACAAATGTGTTATTTGGTTAATATGGACCCAGGAACGCAGAACTGTTAATGGCAATAATCCAGCCTGACACCATATCCTCTGTGTCATATTACTCTGTGTCAGCAACCCATGGCGTCAACTTTAATATGTCGGGCGTCACCCCGTATCTTTCCCTTCACTTTCTTCATCACATCCATCTTTTCCCTTTCCAAATCCCTTCACTCAGCCTTTCAAACTCACTCCTTCATTGAGGAGCATCACGGTGAATCCTACGCGAATCCTGTTCTAAATGGAAAGCTTCCAAAGCCGGAAAAAGTTAGCGCAACGACAAGCCCTTTATACCCTTTCAGGAAATAAAAAAACGCTGCTTGATCTGGTAAATCTCCCAACAGAAATCCCATTCCAGGTCCTTTTCGGTTTTTCCTTCGGGAATTTGAACGGCGGTGACGCCTCTCCACACAAATATTCCAACCCCCAGCCTCATGACTGTGAATCTCTTTTACTTCAGACTACCTTTCGCGACTCCATGATCCTCATTATCTCACAGCAACGACTTGAAATACCAATTACTACTTTATAGAGGTAACACACATGTACAAAGCTAGTTTCTCTGTTCACTCTATAAACTAAAGACTGCCGCGATATGGTGAATAGAAATTTACCAGCTCACAGTAACTCTGATGCGTCCGAATTTGGAGAGTAAGGGCTAGATATTACCCTTAGATAGAGTTGCAATCAAAGGCCAAGGTTTAGTGCAACTCCCATTTACCCCGGAATGACCCAGAACATTGGACAGTACCGGCAGTACTAAAGCCAGTTGTTCGAATCACGCTTAAAGACGAGCAGCATCACTAATTACCCATAATGAATGCATGCAAAGCACTTCACGGGGAGACCAAATACAAGAGTACTTGGCAGATAGTGCCTACCTTTCGAGTCGATAAGCACTTCATGAATAAACAGCGTTTAACCATTTGCGTTACCCGTTCAGCGACCGTACATAAACTTGGATTGTTCTCTTCTAGGACCCGGCTAATGATCTCTTTAAATGCAGCTCTCCTTTTGCTAGCGCAGCAAGAACATTTGCAGAACAACTTCAGCTTGATGGTACACTTTCACTGATTTACATTCAAATCTCTTTTGAGGCCTTTCACTAATCCAATGGTATAATAATATTTCACAATATTTATTCACAATTCATTAGCATATTAGTGATTGTATTTTAAAAGTAACTAAGAAAAGTAACACAATCAAATTCCATCAGCATTATCCACTGAAACCAATTATCAATATGTACCACAGCCATTCTCATTCCTGTTCCTAGATACATAGCAAAATAATATCACAACTACGGATAATTTCACGCCGTAATCTCTATAAAACTTAACTCTATCAATAGAATTGGTTGGTGAAAATAAAAAAATTAGTTTTTCTGAGCAAAAACCAGATGAAAACTTCATTTACAGTCCAAGGTATTGATGTAAATACTCCCATGAATTCTGCCACATCTTAGTGGTAGTGGAGATCCTTCCAGTCCACATACAACCTTATCTTTTTGTTATTTCCTTGGGCACCTATGCATCCACAAATCGTTTTCAATACCATCAATATGAACATAATAATATAAATCATAATGTACACTGTGCCTAGATTTAAAAAATAAACACTGAATTGTGACGCACAATAAATTCTTTGCTAGGTTTGAACCAGAGTCCGGGACAGAGAAGAAAATCAAAATTCCGAATATTGCAGTTAAAATGCATGTTGGCGATTTCATATGGAAAAACTAGGTAAATTTCACGTGAAGCCACTTTTATAGGGGGATTCCAAGGAAAAACCATCCCACTTTCTGCCAATAACTTCCCGTAAAGAAAATCAGTTTAACCTCAATGACATATATTGTTATGGGAACTTACCAGGCACTTAAATCGGTAAATTACGACAGCGATAGAGACTGAGGTTGTTATCGAGATTCCTCGAGATCTCTCAGCAAAGAAGCGGTTGCATTTTCATATAAGTCATAATCACCAGACTGGAGATGCCTTATCTCTGAAATCAAAAGAGTGGTTTGAATATAAATTTCATCAGAATGGTCAGAACTTAGTTTAGTATTAAAGAAATTTATCAAACTAATGTTATTTAAGTGTCAATAGCTACCTCATTAACCGCTCAGAAAGCAAACTGTACATTTGGATTCCTACTGACTTTACTGAATGGAGATTCACGTTTAATGACATTTTATATCAATGCATTAAATAAGCAATATTTAGGGAAATTTAAGAGCGTTAAACTGGATCATCATGATATGAAAGTAGAACCATTTCAAATGCACCTTATACTATACGTCTGAGCCACGATAACACTAAGGAATATTTTTACAAAGGACACTAAAGGCAAAAGGTAATAAAGCAAGTGATTTCTTGAAATTCACTGAAATCGTTACAATTGCGCATTAATTTTATAGCTTAAAACAGCTTTATAAGGCAAAAGTATACATTTTTTTATACTTCAACACATACCTCTTTACCAATTTGTTGCTTTAGCTAAATTTACATCTCTCGCAGCAAAGTTTGCTATTTCACCGCGCTCATCACTAATCGACACCCTTAATATACGCTGTAGGTATATATCTTTGGTGATAATCAATGGTAAAAATTGTATTTTAGTTAAAATTCAATCTTCAAAAATATAAAAGAAAGCCTTAAGCTATCGCTGCGATTGCAATTAGTTACAAAATATTCATTCACTTTTAACAAATAATACATTCTCACTTTTCCCTGTAAAGGGCTATCAGCCTAATATTTATCGTTATAAGAAACTAATCTTACCGATTGGGTCGCTTCTAGACGTGTGAAAACAGATAAGAATTAGCACTTTTTCACTCATTTCGTTGAAGAAATAGATACTGTTAGCAAGGCTTAGAAGCCCTAGCTAATAAAATGGTTATGAATTCTAAATCAGGTTGTATTAGGGGATGCATATTTTTAACACGGGTTTTTTCGCTCTAATGATTTATTTCCATTTGAAATCAACTGAAGAAGATCGATTACGACGAATTATTGCCCCATTTCCCTGGAAACTATATTTTGGCATAAAACCACCGAGTGAAATTATTATAGGATATACTAAGTATTCCCAAAGGATATACGTCCCATTTTTAGGTCCCGTAAGTATCTTGAAGTGTCGCTTGAGGGATTTGTCATAACGAAAGATGGAATTTTGCTAATATTATTAGACTCTGGGCACATTATTCTACAAAAACCTCATTATTGGAAAAGCTAGCTATTTTATTTAACCTCTTCAAGGAGCTAAGCCTGTGAGACAATATTGTGTGAAGTAACCTTTATTGAGGAAAACCTAACGTCTCCAATTACTAAAGGTATCTTAAACTGCAGACGGGGCTGTTCCATTGGAAGTCATCAGCGCTCTCTTAAATTTAATTAATTGGTTCATCAGTAAGGCGCTCCAGCGACAATAGAAAACAGTCTTATCTAGCTCTCTCCCTCAGGTCAGGTGGTTCGGGGAGATTGTGTAGAGGAGAGAGGATTTGCTCCGAGCTCTATCTCGATCATTCCCATCCTCTTCTCTTAAGGCGATTCTAGTCTATTCAGCGAAGGGTTCAGACTCTGACTTTGCAGACCTACCCTCCCCTTCAACCCGCCCTCCCTTCACCCCCTGCCTCCTTAACTCTCTCAAAGTCTCCCCCTTCCCTCTTTCAGACCCTCCTCCAACCCCATCCACCACCCACCAATGACGCTGTACTCCTCCACCATCACCACCACCCTCTAAATGCCACCCACTGCCTCCTATCATCCGTCTCTTCACCCTCTCTCATCAATCTCCTTACTCCACCAAACCCTCTTCCAGCTCTAAGTGCCACTACATCCACCAAACGTCATCCTCGTGCTGAGAGCAGAGCGCGATATATCACATAAATGTACACTGAAACCGGACGCAATATGGCAAAGGTAGGTCAATAGAAATTGAATGCGATGTGTTAAATATACGTTGATTGAAATTGGAAATGATACACCGTGTATACGTCTACGGAAATTGAATGTGATACATCGAGTACAGTCAATGATTTAGTACTTTCCCGGCGAATATCATGTGTGAAATTCTCACGGGATTCACTCCGGGTTAAATTTTTGGCTGCTGCCAACGTTTCGATGGATAACACTTCCATTGTCATCAGGGTAGTGATGCCCGGGCCGCCTGTGTTCTCCCTTATATAGGGTCTTGGACGGTTATCGGGAAAGGCTATTTAAGTAAGCCATAGAAATACATCTTCAGCCCAATAACTTAAATCGGGACTCGGGGTACTCGACAAATCAAGGGTGGAAACTAAATAAAAATTAATGGTAAATTTAATAGTAAAATAAAATGGTAAATGTCAAAAATAATAACGGAAAGAAGTCACAACAATGGTCAGTCAGACGTAACCGTCCAAGACCCTATATAAGGGAGAACACAGGCGGCCCGAGCATCATTACCCTGAAGAAGAAGGAAGTGTTATCCATCGAAACGTTGGCAGCAGCCAAAAATTGAACCCGGTGTGAATTCCGAGAGAATTTCACTCATCGAGTACAGGTCTACATAAATCGAGAGCCTTACATATAATATATTGGTTCATAGAAATTGAACGTCGAATTATCGACACCCATCATCATCTAACACCGCATGTAGCAGTTCGGTTACTATCCGATGTCTCATGCCAGGCTCCGTGCCACCCGCTTGCGGGTCCGTATACTCTTGAATACGTCAAAGATTGCCTCATTGGTGCATAGCTGAAACTCGTCATTTCTAAGGGGTGTCACCCCGGCGGGGATATCCTGAACAATACTCGATAAACCATGGAGCATTCCTCGGAGCGGTATGTTAAACATTAGGAGCCACACACGGCAACCATCATCCAACAATTTTTATAGATATTCAAGGAGTGAAACTATGATCATCATCATTCATTGGTCGTTCAATCCTAAAATTGGTTGACTGCAACCCTCCACCGTTCCCTATCTAATGCTTGTTCCCTTGCCTCCTGGTATCTCTTCCTGAGTACTTTACTCTCTAATTAGTCAATGAACTTATTTCTGGGTCTTTCTCTGGGAACTTTTCCCTCTACTTTACCTTCAAATAAGTTATATTCAAACCTATTGTGCCTCAGGGTGTTCCCAATCCACCTGGTTCTTCTTTTCTGTATAGTGTTTCATATGGTCCTTTCCTCGCCTGCTCTTGTATAAAATTGATTATTTCTTATTTTGTGAATCCATATCATCTACAAAATCCTCCGCCTTCACCAGCTTCATGCTTCATATCAGCTTTCATGATTCATAGAGTGCCACGCTCCACATAAATGTTTTCACTACATACCGAAGAGAAAATAATACTATCAGAAAAAGTTTACTTGATCACTCGAATTTCGATCAAGTAAAGTTACTACTCGAAGTATACTACTGAAATCGTTTTGGCGATATCGAACTACGTGCGATTTAATGAGATATGAGGTATTGTGTATTTCATCCAACAAAGAGTGCAATCCGAATCGCATTTAATCTATTTAAATATTTACCAAAACATCTACGTTAGTGGTACGGAGGCTTCCGCGGTTATTTAATGACCGTATTCTCTTCGGGTTTTTTGCCTGACCCTTCGGGTTTGGTTCGGGACCTGACGGAGCCAGCTGGAAGGCAGGCGAAACTGTTGTCTCCCAAAAAATGGATCGACGCGGCAAAAACCCGAAGAGAATACGGTCATCTCCGTTAGTGATTATCTAAAATTTAAATACGGCGTATCGAATATCGATGTCGACAAAGCACACGTTATATCTCAGGTATCGTTTTACCGAAAACGAACGCGATAAGTCGAAATGCAATTAAGGTTAATGAAGTAAATCGTATTTTACAACGTTTAGAATGGGGAAAAATTCAGTTCAGCGCAAGGTGACATAAAAAAACAGGGTGCGACAACACGTAATTCAGGGTAATCATTAGGCAATTTACTCAGCGTACGAAATGACTTGAATCACGTCATAGTACGATCGGCACGTAGTAATTTTCAATACAGTGGGAGAATAAAGCAGATAGCTATGTAAGAGACTATTCCTATGCCATATTACTATCCATTATTTGCTATTAGAGGAGGAACGCCAGCAGCCACGTGATATCCTGGGATAGAAGATACGATACGAATGTAACGATGCGATATTTGAAATATCATCCATAGTCGTGGCTCAGAAGATTTTCTGAGAGAACCCATCCAATTAATTATCATTTCAGCCTCTAAATTCATTCCTTTATAAGTCTTCATTTGGATGTCCGTCACCATCACTTAGATGCATTCATCTTCCACGCTACTTATTCCAATGACGAAGAGGACATGAATAAGCTGGAGGTATTTGAGATGTGGACGTGGAGAAGGACGGACCAGTTGCGGTGGACGGAAAAGAAGACGCAGTAAGACGTACTAAGTCCGGTTGACGAGGAAAGGAAACTTCTGAATGAAATCCGGGACTCGAGATGTGATAGATGGGAGGATTTTGGGAAAGCGTGTAAGGGTAAGAAAAAGTATAGGTTTCATTGATGGGATGCAGAAGGGTAGACCGTATCTATGAGCCAAAAAAGAAATATAAGAGGTAGTTAGAATCTTGATAGTGGTTAAAACCGGGAAGATTATCTTGCACTTTCAACAAAACCTACCTTTAACCGGTAGAATACTTTTAAAAAATGCGATATTCAACTATAATAGATATTCCGTAGTATGATGCGTCATTCTCTGGACTTGATAATGTTATTTTCACATGCTAGCATTATCTAGGATATTATATTTTAAATATTGCAATCTTGGTGTCGGTGATGTCCTTGCCTGTCAACCCAAGGGTCACGGGTGTAATCCTGTCTGTGTACAACTCACAGGGCTTGGCTGTGTGAGTTCACCCGTTGAATATTTAAATGTAGAAGAGTCCTATATATTCCCAATTTTGCTCTGAAATAAAAATACAATATTTTTATTTCGGAGAACTTCAACACTATTTGAAATCAATCTCATGTAATCAATTGCAATATTCCATAGTAAAAACTTATCTCTTATCCGCACAGCTAAGTCGATGAATCGACTTTCTCTCAGCACAAAATCTAGAGAATTCACGATGCGACACTCGAATTTGCACATCGCAAGGCATTATTCCAGCACGCTCCATAGAACGCAGATCTCCTTCTCCTCCATATACTCCCAATCTTCCTCCCAGAGCGAGTTTCTCCACTGCCTCACTTCCCTCTACATCTACCTACGACGGCAACTCTCGGAAGATGTTCCGTTAAGTCCTGAGGCGATGTAGGAACCTATTCTCCATTTCCTCCCGACAAAAGAGAGCCCCCCCTCCCTGGATGCTCCCCGGCTCACAACAAACTATTCCGTCTTTAAGAATACCCATTTACTTCACCCTTTATATTATCATTTTTTTCTCTCACTCTGGTGGGGTTTTACAGAAAAAATTGAATCCCTCTCTCTACATCCCCACACCTTCCCAACAGCCTCCCCTCCTTACAGCCTCACACCAATCTCACCCAATACCCACTCTCCCGCCCAGGATTTTTTTTGCCTCGCTCCTTAATTCATTTTTCTTCGCAAAACCTCCCACCCCCCCCACCCCTCCCACTTCCCCTCTCTTCGTCGCCCCATTCTCCACTCCGGAGCCCTATTTCATCCTGCCTATGCATCAACGACGCGACGGTACATAATACCCCGAGGGCGGCCCGCATTGAGAGGAAAACAAATCTCACAAAAAAAGAGGTCGACCGTGCATGAGCCCGAGAAAGACTAGTGAGGATTAAATCGAGAGAGGATGATGTCACAGTACGATGTCTATTGGCATGGAGGAGAGAAAATAATTGGAGGAAGCATCACAAAGCTCTCGCATTGGTCACTAATGCTACATCTTAGGTAGCAAAATAAATTTTGCGCGGGAGTGGTGAATTGAGGCGTCACTTTGTAAACGTTTCTAATGTACCTGAACAAAAAATTTAAATTTTTATTGTTTTGCAAATTATTTAACTTTCCGAGGTTACAACGCCTTAGTTTCAGATGATATTTGAAGGTAGGTTCAAAAGTTGACAGTTTTACTTGGTGGAAGGTAGACATTTTAGTAAATCAAACTTTCAGTATACCTGATGATGACGTAATTGCCGATACCGGTTGTACTCAAACAATAAAACTGTGGGAGATACCAAGTTTGATTCCCTACAATGATATTTGGAGTTCCATTTCAAGAAATTGTGATTGGATCTAGGCAAATGTTGGAGTATTTACTTCAAGGCATTGAGAAAATTCTTTCAATTGGACATCAGTAAAACTAAATTAGTATTTTCTGAATTTATGTGGAAATAATGAAAAATCCTCTTTAAGTTACGATCAGATTATGAGATGCGGAAAGAATTACAGAAGAATGCGCGAAGATTGGATTTTTCCGAATGTCAGTTCTTTCTGAGAAGATTGGAATGCCTTCTTTCCGCTGAAATCATAATATGCATGCGTCTTAGTATGTGAAAAGATATTTATATCAAACGTCAACCGGTTTTTTACAAAGCATTGATATTCATGTATCACTTTCAAGAGTACCTCAATAACATTTATGGCACTGCCAAATAATCTCTAGCTCATATTTGAGAATGAGACAAGGGAGTTATTTTTGAAGGAAAAGTGAGGAATTACAGCTCACAATTGTGAAAAAAGAATGAGTAAGTATAAGTGCACAATTAGTGCTTAAGAGGTAGAGATGAGCAAACCCGTTCATTTTTGGCAACTCGTTCACTCTGGACTGTTCTTTTTTGCTACCCGTTCCTTTTGAATCGTTCACCATTTTATTGGTGGCCATTTATTTTTATTTTTAATATGTTCTTGGTGTTTAAAGAAGGTAAGAAACTTTAGTAATACTTGGTGCACCGTTATGATGGCGTTAAAGAGTGTTAGATGAAATGAAAGATGAAAATTAATATTACCAACAACCAATTTACGTGGTTTCGTAAAAGATTTTACAAAGAAAATGCAGTACTGATAATTGCACCACTATCAACAGCATATAAATTTTTGGGATGTTTTGAGGATCAAAGTATCTCTTAAAGATAGGAGCGATAGTTATGACGGTCCGTCATAACTATCGCTCCTAATTTGAAAAGAACTATGGACCGAAAGGAACGACGGACCGAAAAGAAGGACCGAAAGGAACGGTCGTTCCACAGAAGTCGTTCAATCCATGTTTCCTTCCGTTCAATCCATGTTTCCGTTCAATCCATGGACCCGTTCATCCGCAAACGACCAACCTCAATGCAGAGGGTAAGCCGTGCCAAAGATGAATAAGGTCACGGTCTGAAACAACATTCCCAAGGGTTGCATTAATTGTAATTTAAATTAATTTGTGAATATTTACCCCATTTACTATTATACGTCATGAAATAGTATATTGCGATACTAGTGACTTAAGTGACTCGTTATAACACGGGGTGAAGTTAATGCCCTAGTAAAACAAGGACAATAACACGCCGCGCCGTGTGATAAGAGCCACTAAGTCATGAGTATCGCATACTACCTTATTTAATTCGTCGTCCTCCGTGGAGAAACAATTTACTGAGTGAGCATAGTAAAACAAAATTTACAACCAGTGCAATTTACAACCAATGCACCACATAGTAATCGTTGTTTGCTTTGGATTTTCACGTCATTTTTAGAGCCTTATGGTTACACTATAGATGAGAGAATCTGAGCTATCAATTTATTTTTGTGCTAGAATCAAATAATTTACTCTTTTAGTTCTAAGACGGTGAAAATGAACTCAAAAAGTGATTTCAGTGATAATTACGGTGAAATTTTCCAGAAAATATTGAGAACCAGCAAAAAATATATACCAATGACCCTGTTGCCACTAGTGGTCAGAAGATTTTATACAGCAGCTGACGATACATTCAAGAAATGGCATAGAGAGAATGGTTCGAAGTCCTTCCGCGGAGATGTTATGCTCGCGTACTTTGATAAGCTTTCGAAGAGATATGCACCGTATGAGGTTTACATTGCTTAAGACGAAATTAATACATATTAACATCAGCAGTTGCAAAAATGGGTTTACTTCACATAAAAAAATCAGGATATCGACTGAAAAAATCATTAGTTTTTACAAATATATCACAACGTTCACGAGTGATTAAGTTCACGAGTGAGAAAAAAAATTAAGGGAGCTTCCGTCAATCAGCAGTAAATTATTGGTGCACAGAGAATACTCGTGTAGTAATAAAATTATCGTCTGCACAGTGTAATAATCGGCCACTTATGGCACAGAAAAGCATAGAAAAGCACAAATTAATTTCACGCAGAATTAATAATATTTGTTCATTCGTCCCCTTAACTTTTGGTGAATACTAAATGTTTTTTATTATTACGGGTCTTAAAATATTTTATCATCTATAAAGATTCCGTGAATTAGGAATAATGAAGACCACTGGTTTAGAGGATGGAGATATTTAAAGAAATTCGGTCTTGAAAATAAACGTGACCCACATAAGGTTTCACAAATACAAAGTTCAATCTCACGAGGGAAGAAGAGATGGCAGTGAAAAGGGAAAATGAAAAATGAAATTTAGGAAGAGTGGTATGAAAAAAGGAAATGACGTAAGGAAAAGGGAATGTTAGATTAAACTCTAAGATAAATGACACCTAAGTTATAAGCAAGCAAACTTGAAAAGATGAAGATAGTAATGATTGTAAATGAGAGTCCATTTACACACTCGCGAGTGCATGAATATAATTAATAATGCAATTACGAATTCTCACGTTTCTACGTATTTTCAATTCATACCTTGCAATTTAAGTAACGCTAGAAAAGAATGAAAACTCGCTATATCACGCTACAGAATCCGGTGAAACTAGAACACTAAAAAGATAGCTTAAACAGCGGATGACGCAAGGCTAAGGAAATTACATCCACGTCGGGGAGTCCAAATTCATGCATTAAGGGTTCTGGCTCTCGTAAGGGAGGCAGTATCTTATGAAGAAATCATGATCTTCGGAAAGAGAATCAGGAAATAAAGGTGGAGAAGAGATTGTAGAGGTTGATAACGGAGGGAAATGAGGTTAGCGTCAATGGAATTGGATTGCATCTACAACGGAATCACAGACAAGAAAAAATAACTCGATTCATGCCACGAGCAACTGCTTTCAGAGAACTGGACGCCAAAAGAAATTATGTTGGCTTGAATAAGAATGAAGCATATAAAATATTTACTTTGACATAATAAAACACAAAACAAAATGATAAGGAGAGCTAACATTAGAATTATAAATAGGTTTCTAACGTTACACGTTCCGTGAGCTTTTGCTTTATAAAATTTAAAGATTGCAAGACGTTTCACCTCTCATTGAGGACACATCTACAGGAATAATTAAGCAAAGGCGACGAATCCTTTCATTGGTGCAAAGTTACATACAAATATAGTGAATTCGCTCTCTGGATCAAGCACTTCCTCTGAATATTATTTCAGAATAAATACAGTGAGAATCCTCGCCATAGAAACCCTTTATAAAGTTCCATAATTGAACATTTATAGACAACGTCTTAAAATTCTTGTCAAAGTACGTGGCTGAGCGCTGTTTCATTATTGCTTCCCTCAACCCGTATTCTACTGAGTGACCTATTGGTACTACTGTATTTAATTCAAAGATCAAAAACACCTCACTACACCAGTTAGCTAAGCAAACATAAATTATAACAGTCGGCTCAAGTACTGAGTAGCCTTTTTCTTCCTTTTTTTATCAGTTGTTTAATCCTAAGATTGGTTGACTGCAGCCCTCCACCCTTCCCCATCTAATGCTAGTTCCCTTACCTCCTAATTGCTCTTTCCATGAACTTTACTCTTTATTTGGTCGATGAACTTATTCCTGAGTCTTCCTCAGGGGACTTTTCCCTTTATTTTACCTTCAACCATTCTCTTCACTAACCCATTGTGTCTCAGGGTGTGTTCATTTCTTCCGTTACCTATTATAAAATGTTAACTACGAAATAATAATGAGGAAATATACTCTAGGATACCCACAAAATCACAATTTTTCTCATTATAAATTTTTCAGATCGCAAAGGCAACTTATTATTCATCCGTTCCGACGTATTCACAGCATGCTTCGTTCCTCAATCTTCGTCTTGCTCATCACATTCTTGTTTATCCTTCGATGTCTTCTTATCTTCCCAATTCCAGTATTCATCGTCCTCCTCTTGGCCATTTCTTCCTCATGGTTTCATTGCTCTTCTTCGAGTATCTTCTTTTTCAATCTTGGACCGAGTTTTGGCCCGATCCATCCAAGCCCTTAAACGTTACGACTCATTCTCTTCCCTCGTTCGCATTTTACGCATTCATCCTCCCTCTTCTTCCAACATTCTCTCCCAAGAACGGTTTTTGAAAGTATTTCCCTTCGACCCCAATCTCCTATCGTACTCCTCTCCACCACCTCTCGTCCCTAACTAGGGTCCATCACTGCGGAAACCCTTGCACGCAATACGAACTTGGAATGTCAATTTTTTTATTTTTTTCAAAAAGTAAATACACATTGTGAAATATGGATAACTAATAAATCCTCTTAATCAGACTCTACTGCCCACCTCTACCTCAAATTACGCAAAGTTTATCGAAAATAACAAAAACGAATCGAAAAGTTATTTTTGTTGACCCTGAATTTTCATTTTTATACCATTTATGCTCGTATAACCTGGTAAGTCAGCTCAAAAGCTCTAAAACTAAATTCTCTCACTCGAAGGTTTTCGTCTGGAAGGATACGTGAAGTGAAATTGTTTCTGCCTCCATAAGATCTGTGCCATTCTAATCTCAACTTAGCTGCACTAAGAAACGATTTAGTTAATGTCTCCATACTTCAGTCGAATATTCATCCCTTCCAACCTCGTAATTCATTCAAACTATCCGTCCTAAAAATAAGGACATTCGTTCTCTCTCCATGAATTTTTTCCAACCCCACGCATTTTCGCGCTTCGTTTTGCTTTAACCAACGGATGAAGAAGTTATATGGCTCGGGAATGGTTTGAGAGAAAGAGGAGGAGAGAAAACGGAAAGTAAATGTCCCCGACAGAACATCTCGTCGCGTAAGCAGAAATCCGGAAGACAGCCTGAAACTATGGCCATATTCTTCCTAGCTTTAAATCCTCATTACGGTCCGAAATACGTTCTTCACCATCTTGTATATAAAGGAATATCGCCATTGTTTCTCAACGCTATTGCTCTTCCTCCTTCCCTCCGCCCCTCCCTCTCCTTACAATCTTTCGTCCTCGATTCCACAACATCCCCGCTTATAAATTGCTTCGTGGACAGCGCCCCATGCTTTTTAACACCTTCTCCGCACGCTAAGAAGCATACAACATTCGTCCCTGTTACAAAGGAGGATTTTTTCGAGGATGTTACTTTTCCTCATGATAGCCATGAAACACTTATTTTGCAGTGCAGCATATCAAATGCTTCAAAATGCGTAGTGGAGAAAGGCTGCGATTTTTGTAGTCGAGTTAAAAGAATGAGAGTTAGAGAAAAGTGCGCGATCCATTTTAAAACAACCATTGCTGGCTGAATACGGAAAGTAAGAAGTAACGATTATGACATAAGTATGTATTACTGATGCAATTTCTTATATAAATGCTTAGGATCATACAGAGATCAGAAGCTGTGTATGAAAGTATAGATGGTGCTACAGCCCAAATCGGGTCTTAGTCTCCTCAATTTTCATCCTCCATTCCTCTCCACTCTTCTCCAATTCCTCACCCCAAGCAGCTCATGTGCATCCTTACTGACGTTATCTTCCCACTGAGCTCTGGATTTTCCCACCGGCCTCATCTCTCTCATTTGTCCAGTGAACACACTATTGGCTGCCCTAACCTCCGGAATCCTCAGGGCATGTCCTTCCCATTGGAGCCTCATTAGTTTGCAGTAGTTGTAAATACTGGATTCTCTATTTAGGCTATATATTTCGTTGTTATTTCGGATTCTCCATGCTCCTCCTGTGTTCACAGGCCCGAATATTCCTCGCAGAACTTGTCTCTCGAATCTGTCCAACAACTCCGCAGATTTAACAGTCATTGTGAAGATTCACAGCCGTAACACATCACTGAACGGCTGAGTGTTTTATATAACCGAACCTTGGTTTTCTTGTGCACATTTATAGATCTTATAATTGGGAGTAGGGATAAGAAAGTGCGGTTAGCTGCGTTGATTCGTTTTCTTTTTGCTTTAACCTTCATGAAAATGCCTACAACCACTAGTAATAAATTGATTTAGACTACGATAACTTTTTTTAAACTTTTTTTTTACTTGTAGAAACTTACGGAAAAAAACTCAATCTTAAAACCAAAAACAATGAAAAGTATCGCCACATATGTCAGTACTTCTTTATTCCGCATAAAATATGTTTCATGATATTTATCGTTCACGCAGTTAAATTCTTGATTCATACTCAAGAGTCAAGGTTCTGTATGCAATATGGTCACCCGCAGACAGAGACTAAGCATATTGCATGAATTTTCCACAACTCTTAAGAAAAAACCGCAAGCAACAATATGTAGCAAAGTGTCGGAAGTGATCGGAAATCATAAATGTTTTCCCACTTAACTGCAGGCATTTTCAAGCAAGCTAATCACAAGGACGACTGTCGACCGAGGAATGTTCTCACCAGGTTTCAGTGACGTTGAGGATTTTACTAGCCTGTTACTACAAATTCCATTTAACATCCACATACATTACGGCAACACATTTACCCTTAATATTGGGGCTTCGTTCAATAGTAACATGGGTCCCAAAACACATGAAATGCCTCATAGAAAGCTTAAGAAGATATCACTGCAACAACTCTTGCATTATATTGATTTGGTATCAAGGGTACATTCGCCCGCGATGCGAAATACACTTTTCTTTTAAGTAACAGTTCTTCAACATTCAACTCAACTCAAAGTCCAGGAATGCCCCCGTTTACGCCCGCTGTCTACTTCGCGGAGAAATGCGTTGGCGACAAATATATGGCGAGAAATGTGTAATCCAGAAACATTGTAACATTTTGTATCAACCATTCTCCTAGGCCCTCGACTATATATTGAGTATTTATTACTTGGTTGAATGGAGGATGCTGAAGATCAAATGGACGGACAAAATAAGAAAAGATGAAGTGCATACAAGATTAGAAGAGGAAAGAGCCATATGGAACACAATATAGGAAAGAACAAGATGGATTGGGCTCATCCTGAGAGACAATGGATTTGTGAAGAACATAACTGGAGGCAAAATAGAGGCAAATGTCCCCAGAGGAGCACTCATGAATAAGTTCATGGACCAAATAAAGGGGAAAGTACATAGGAAGAGACACCTGGAGGTAAGGGAACTAGCATTAGATAGGGAAAGGCGGAGGGCTGCAGTCAAACAATCTTAGGATTGAATAACCAACGAAACAATGGTAGAACCACTATGATAGATGCTGACTTTATTTACGTTAATTTTCAACTATTCCAACATCAGCCTATGGTTCGCGAGTCGAACTAGGAACTTCACACTTTGAATCTGTAGCAAGCTGCAGCTTTATATGTTCATTTTATTTTGCAATAGCAATCAGGGAATGAAACAACTGATCATCCTCAGGTCAGTTTTTATTTTAAAAACATCCTCATTTTGTTCCGATTTCTGCCTCTTCAGAATTAGATCCCTAATTCCTGGTTTTGGAAAATGTAAATGTGGAAACCTCTGGAAAGCATGGAGGACCGGAACTGAGAGGATTTTCTGGGATTGAAAAGATTGAAGTTTATAATTTTGCTGATATGTATCCATAGAGGTCACTACATTTAATGGTTTATATAATGCACGGAGTGATGTTTTAAACTGGTTTTGGAATGTGCTATTATCTTAACAATATCTGTCCTAGAATTCGAAATACTGAAGGTGAATCCCTATGAATAGCAATTCCAAGGTAATTTATATTGAAGTTTTACATTGTCACTGTTGTGAGCCTTTAATAAAGTGGCTGTTGATGTACCATCATGTGTTCTATTTTGCATAGCTCTGATGGGGGGTTAATTTTTACTGGTTTTCTGGAATGTGCAATTTCCCAAACAAAATCTGCCCTAAACAGTCTATCTACTGAAGATGAACCCCTGTAATTATTAATTCCAAGGTAATTTAAACATTGAAATTGTATATTGTAATTGATGTATAAGTGATTCTTTTATTAATTGACGGTTGTTGTACCTTCATGTACTCTTTTCTGTAAAGCTCCGAAGATGGAGTGCTCCGAAACGTAGGCAAGGTATTATAGTTTCATTGTTCCTGACGCACCCTTGCTACTGGTTACAAGTGGTTATAAATTAAAGGTCGATAGAGCAATACTGTACTTGAGAAGATTCTTGAAAATACGGCCCCATTTAGCCACTTAAGTGTATTGCGTACATTTGTAGTGCACCGTGAACCGTATCATGGCCGTCGTTAAATTTGAACGCAGACCAGTTCTCCTTTCACGCCCATTTGACCACGATCTCATTCCCAGACGCCGATTAATCCAGATATTTTCCCTTCTCAGTCCCTCTCAAGCCCAACTCTCAGTCTCTCTCTCTCTCTCTGGGTCCACTCCCTCCATTTATCTTCAAATCCTTACACGCACCTCTTTCTCTTCATCCTTTCTCCGGGAAATATTGTTCTCTTCCCTCCACACTCCCATCCGTTCCGCCGATTGTGTGCAGAAGCGATGGAAACGTCGAACTGCGAAGCTAGTAATGTCTGTAACGTGATCTCCTGTCTTTCTGCGTGGAAGTTTGGGCGTGGGAAAAGAGAGTGAAGAGCCGACGTTCAGCCAAGTGGCAGGAGTGGATCTTCTCGATCGGAATCCTTCGGACACCTTCAGATGGGGATGGAAGGTACCGGGAGAAAGACTCCCACGTCACATAAATATCTTTCGTTCCGCCAGTAGTTCTCACGGAGTTCTCAAGTACCCGGTGCCCACTTTCTACGAAGAGTCCGATCTCCGATTCTACGAAGAGCACACGCTTGAGGGATACAGAAAAGCAGGAAAGGGCCCGTTACTTTTAATTTTTACTGTGTTATACAAACACTGGCTTCGAATGTGCCACGAACTCGCTACGGTATTTCTTTTACGGTCTCACCCCCAAGTTTACACAAGTGCGAAATTTCCAAAAAGTAAAAAATGTCAATCGCTGGGATCTAAAATGTCACCTGGCTTAATACTCTGCGTTAAATCGAAGGAAGCGGGTTCAAGTCCCGGCAAAGGCGGGTGATTTTTCCTTCTTAATTAGATTTTCATGCCTAAGTACTAGACTATCACTTGCATCACTTCAGCTTTGGTGTTATAAATTTATGAATTCGTCTTCTAAACCAAGCTAACTTGGACGCGAGGGCCGATAATGAATGTATTATGCCCTAATATTAGTTCATAAATACTATCAAGGGAGAATAGGACAAGTAAATATGTTAATAACTCGATGAAAATAGAAGAAAAATATCAAAAATTTGATAGATTTTATTACAACCAAACATGAGAATTTTTCATTGCTTCCATTAAGCCAAGCCCTTCTGGTCTTAAATGCATTTTAACTAGAACGAAAGGACCTAAACACTTCTTCAATTTACATCTGGGATCAGTCTACGATGGATTTCTCTAATGTTTTTATATATTTCTCCTTTGGGATCCGAGTTTAATTTCATATATTCGTCACTATCCACTCAAAGTTGGTTACGATATCCTCTAGAGAAGCCCGCACCAAGCTGCTCTCATCATCATCATTGGTCGTTCAATCCTACGATTGGTTGACTGCAGCCCTCCACCCTTCCATATATAATGCTAGTTCCCTTTTCTCCTAATATTTCTTCCTATGTACTTTCCTCTTTATTTGGTGCATGAATTCATTCCTGGGTCTTCCTCTAGGGACTTTTTCCTCTATTTTGCCTTAAATTATGTTCCTTTCAAACTCACTGTCCCTCAGGGTATGTTCAATCCATCTTCATCTTCTTCTCGCTATCGTGTTCCATATGGTCTTTTCCACTTCTATTCTTCTGTACACTTTATCATTTCTTAAGCTGCTCTATTTATCACTATTTTGGAGAGGCTGCGTAACTGGCGGCCTTGTTCTTAATAACATGTCATCTCGAAAATGCCTAGCACCTTCTTCACACGTTGGGAACTATTAAGTGGGTGAAAAATGGAAGTATTGAAGAGTCAATCATAGCTCATATAGTAAAATGACGTATCTATCATCGTACTTTAATTACGAACTACACCTATGAACGCCCAAGAATTCTACTCCACTTCAAAGCCCTGTTCTACCCATTGGTCGCCCATCATTTTACGGAAAAAAAATACTAAAAATTAAGCTTAACAGCCATAAGATCACGGATTTAAGATGGCTTATCTGCCCCTCAGTTCCTGCGTCACAGCGGGCGTGTCGATGTGCTCTCTGCTTCCATTATCGCACAGCTGGGTCCTCTTCGTCGACAAAAAAAAGTTGGACACAAAAATAATAAGAAAGGACGTCCTTCTCGACTCACGGAGCCGTCTTTTCCCTTCAGCTCAGCTCTCTCCCCCTACCCCAGCCAACGGTGGCTCCCGCACTTTTTGCCTTGCAAATCCCCTCTCCCTTTTCATCCCGGGCACACCTTCATAATGCCTTGGCACTCTCAACAACACCGCCCTTCTATCTTCCCATCCCTTTCGCATATTCCCTCCCTACATTTACTCATCTCACCGATCTCACACCTCTCTTCCTCTCCCTCTCTTATCCTCTGCGTCGCCGGAAGATGTGATGCGACTGGGTGGGCCACCCGAACGCCTTCGCGCAAAAGGGAATATGCCGTGTTATTCTTTTTTCTCCTCTCCTCCGACTGCGACTTACATCTCCGAATATTTTCTCACATCGCACGTTCTTCTCCGCGCGCCTGACAGATCGTGCGTGTCTCCCCTCCTCCGTTTGGTATTTCTCTTCGTTCGGTCTCGTCGTCGTCGATGGGGTTTCGGAAACAGAGCCGTTAGTACCTCTCTTTTCCAAACCCGCGTCAGCGAGAGTCCATTTTTCTCATTGATAGGTCTCCGAGACTCCGTGCGTCGCAGTGAACTTTGTCCGGGGACTGGGGGAAAATCAATGATGCAATGAGGAAGTGAAAACCACCCTAAAGGTCAACTTCAATCACCCAAGTGCAATGTAATCAGCCCTCTGCTGCAAGTATCGGGGACTTGGTTGTGCTTCAATTACCTTTACTTTTGCTTTTTGTTCACCTTGCTTTTAACAATATAGTCATTGGTCATTCAATCCTAGGAGTGGTTGACTGCAGCCCTCCACCCTTCCCTATCTACTGATACTTCTTTTATCTCCTAGTATCTCTTCCTATGGACTTTATTTATGGACCTCTTTATTTGGTTCATAAACTTATTCCTAGGTCTTCCTCTGGGGACTTATCCCGTAATTTTGCTTTCAATTATGCTCTTCACATACCCATTATGTTTCAGGGCGTGTCCAATCCATCTGTTTCTTATTTTCTGATTGGTATTCCATTTGGTCCTTTCCTCTTCTACTCTTCTGTACACTTATTCATTTCTAAATTTCTCCGTCCATTTTATCTTTGGCATACTCCTCCAGCAACAGGTTTCGAAGGCTCCTATTCTTTTCTGGTAACCAATGGTCCATGCTTACGATCCGTGGAGTGAAAAGCTTCACACGAGTTTACCAAGAGTTGAAATCCAAATTCCTTACCTATAACCATTATCTATCATCAAAGCTAGTTTTTGTGAAGACTTATCAGACCCTCCAGTGGGTCAAACTCTACATTTCTGTCAACTTTTTTATGTACGAGTCGTATATCGATAGTTATGCTGAGTGTTGATCAAACAATCGGCAGGAATGTAGAACTTGACCCAGAGGAGAACTCGATAAGTTGCCCCCATCAGCATTCGCTGGGAAAATCATTCTTCAAACATAAATTTACTACAAAGTGAAATATTTCACGGTTAATTAATTTAAACTCATCGCAATGTTGTTCCAGCAAGTGAAGCCAGAAAATTTATTATATAATTTTACTATGCTTAATTTCTACACTAGATTCATCAAACATTTATATACCTTTAATATTCCTTATTTTAACATTACTCCATAGTAGGTACCTCATACATATCTTGATCAACCATTATTAGTAATTCTTTCCATTAATTAATATTTCCAATATTCTTTAAGGTCGATTTTTTTATTTAAGTCGGCCTGACGATCTTGTTACGCTCGGGCTCATAAAATGACACTAGACAATTTCTCTTGTGATATAATGAAGAATATAATTAGAAAAAATCTCGGAGACTAGTGACATAATTTTCCCGATTAAAAGTTAACAAAGTCAGGGAAACCTGAGTATGGAGTGCTTCATTTTTTTTAGATATATTCCTATAATTAGACTTAAGGGGACTTAAATGGAAAGATTCACCTTTTAGTCAGTCCTGACGTTTACTTTCATCAGAAATGAGCCGTAAAAGGTCACAGTAACGCATCGATAAAGGAACTGTCCATGATGTAGTGCAACTTTACCACATGCTGAATTTCATTAAATGAGCCAAATTTACCTGTGACTCCGACAAATTGGTGTAACACAATTAATTGATGGCCTCATTTGTGCTGAGTGCGTTATATACTACAACCGTGCGTGCTTTTTCATAAAATTGTTCAAACAGCTAAATGTGTGATAAATTTTATTTTCATAAACGGAAAATATACGGTTTTCTGATTCATTTAACCTCCCACTGACCGTGACGCACGTCTCTGACGTCAACCAACCACTTCTTCCCCCATCTCTCACCCTCCCCAGATCTATATATTAACTCGTATACCATGTATAATGTACCTTTGAAATGATTGCACGGCAGTCGAAACCTGGGTCGGGAATTTAAGTTTTAAGTGTGGAAAATACTAAGAGTTCTCTCTTTTTATTCATGTCAGTATTGTCATTCCACAAAGTTACGACTTCAACCATTAAGTTTATCCTAAATTAATTTTATATTGAGATTGAATAAGTATAAAATGTATCTTCATCACCTTCCTACTTTCTACTGGTCGAAAAAATGAAGGAACTTGTGCAATACTCACTGAATGTGAGTTTTAATTTCAATTTTAATTTCTTTAACTTGTATGTGTATAATATACTTCTCCGAACATAATGAATTAATATTTTACTGCCCCAATATTGGCGTTAACAAAGAGAAACTGTATAGCAGTAATATACGCCACAATTTCACCTCATACAATCCTAAATTAATACATAACAAAGTTAACTGAGTAGAGCAGAATTTAATTCTTTAATATCATTTCAGTGTAGCTAATACGAAAAACTAAATGCAGCATGCCAAAACAAACTAAAATCATAAAAATGAAAAGTTCAGTTATTTTTAAGTTAAAATCTTAAATAATGATTAAAATAAAAATAAGAAAAAATCCAATTAATATAGAATTGCAGGATTTGAGCGAAAAAAATGGTCGGAAAAGCGTTACATATTTCCTCAGAGGACTTTCATTGAATCAAATTACTGTCCTTGAATAATGTCAGAACATTAGCGTATGATCATAGATAAGCACGTTTCCACTGAGTTGCAAAAAAAAAGTCGTCACCCCGGTCGGCAGATCCGAAACGACGCGGAACTCCGTAGCTGATAACGGGTGTAACGTGAGCTGATGGTACGCGTCCAGTAAACAGGAACCTGGAGGCTTTATCGGTCAATCTTAATCCCGGAGAACATGAACACCCGTTTGGTCGAATGACCGCAATCGCAGGCCGAAATGTGAGCTGAATATCCGAACGGGCCGTTTCGGCACGGTCACGTGTCCCACGATCTAACGATTGGAAACGCTCGAAACAGATGCACTATCTTCTCTGTCACCCATTCTCACCTTCAAAGCGTGCTCCGTCACGTAAAGTCACTCCGATTATCTCCGGCCGCGTCCATTTTCGGTTAATCAACGGAAATGCCTCATCGAGGCCACCACGTGTAAGTACGTACGCTCCGCACTGTAAGAGCCTTTCTCTTAATTTCTTCCTTATCCCCTCTCATCTACAAATTCCCTTGCGTCGACATCAGCACGCTCCATAGGAATATATCTCGCTCGGTAGACCAATATGGGAAGCCCAGGGCGCTTTTTCACGGAGCATCACGTGTTCACTCAAGTGCTCCACGGACAAGCCAGGAGTCAGCAGATCCTCCGATCAGGAGCGCGTTGCGGGGGAAAGTAAAACGTCGCATGCATCTCCTATCAATTCCCCACAGATCACGGTTGCAGGAAAAAATCACGGAAATGTTCCCCGTCATATCATTCGAAACATCTCTTTTATTATATATGAAAAAAAGGCTAACGTTACTTTCACTAGGATATTCAAAAAGCGAGGGCCCTTAAAAATCCTGAATAAAATAAGCAATCAAAAAGTAGACGGCACAAAATTTCAAATTTGCTCTGGAAAAAACTCAGGTAAATTTGTCTTCATTTTCTCGATATTATGGAAGAGACAATGTCAGAAAACAATATAAATGAGGAGTGTGAGAGAAAAGCACAAAAAGCAAAAGGTTTACCTAAAGCTCGAATTTGCGAATTTTCCTTCGGTATGACAATTTATTAAGCCACAAATATAAAACTATTAAATAAAGGTAGTCGAAAAACCGTCATAATTAACAAATTTTCAACGCGTAAAATACGATAAAAAATAAGATATTATCACTAAAATATGATTACACGAACGATAGAAATAGCCCCTGAAAAATGCAAATAACGGTGCCAATGTATCATCCACCTGGATAGCAGAGCCCTTGGACTCACTAAAATCATTGGTTCCTCTATCAAATTGCTTATCTCAGAAGAAACAATTTTCCAAGAAAAAACGAAAGAAAATCCTCTTTGTTTTCTGAATTTCTTCAAGGAGCGTCAGCGTAAGTAGTCACTTTTTTCTACTTCCCACCGAAAACTTCATTCCTTGACAACGTATAGCATTAGCCTACTCCTTTTGGTGAAAACATCAATCGCACATATATCAAAGACTTTGAGCATTTCATAACGAGTCGAACTCTACGACGATGAACATGCTTCCAAAAAGAGATCGCAAAGCATCGCTCCTCTTTTACATCAGATTCGCCAACTCCTCCTCTTTCCTTGGCTTGAGTGTGAAAGGCAAGCAGGATGAGGTATTCCCTCATCCGAGCCTGAAGGACCCCGTAAATGGGACCCTCTGGACGATGTAAAAGCCTAGGCATTCAGCTAACGGAATAGGGGACGGTGGGGAGAGGGAGAATGAAGAATTCTTCCTGGGTGCGGCTGAGGCTTTAGATCCGAGCGGATTTCTTCGACTTATCAAAGTAAAAGGCTTCACGGAAAAGCTTTCAAATTTTTCCGTAGAATTCAAGCAGGAGAAATTTGCCCGTTCAGTAATTCTTTGGGTAGTAGATAAAATTAACTTGGCGTCCTTTTTTCCCGCACAAGGTATTTTTTTTCGGGTACCCTATTCAGCATAGTTGTTACCAAATCCACACATCGACGCGGTAGATTTATTATTAACAAGCTTCAGCTCAAAAAGTCGAGGATTTTTTATAAAAACCAGAAAAATTTAAATGACTAAACCACATTAACAGACAACTCCATATAATCCTCTAGGCAATTTTTTAGCTGGTGAATATTAAATTTAATGGCAAATACCTTGTCTAGCCATAAAAATAATCTCATTTTTTACCGAAGAAGAAAATTATGACTAATATATTTTTATCGATTAACTAGGAAAACTCCTTTAGAATCTATAAAAAAGTACGCAGTTCTTTATGATTCCAGACAGTCAGTGTACAACTACTTTAAAATAGTAAATTTGTAAATCACACAAGGGTTTAGAGATCCATAAATTTCATTACTTCATATTTTATAATAGTCCAATACTTCTGTCGAAATTAGGAGATGTTTCTCTAGATAAATTTACTAAGGGCATGCACTATTAACTGTGTAAAAATTGGAATAAAGAAATTTGTAATTTTACTATGTTTCATATACAACCATGCATGAAAATAATATTGGGAAGTCAACTAGTGTTTACCTACGGAGGATATAGAGATCAAGCTAATTCCCTTACTATTTTAGCCATGCTTCTTAAACATGGCGCTCTTCACAGCCAAATATTGTTTAAGTAATCAGATTCAATAGACATAGACATACGACGCAGAAAATAAGCATGCTAGGTAAACAAAATGTCGTAAAGACAACACGTGCATCCAAGAGAACCCGTGAACGGATTTTTAATTGGAAATCATGCCAGAAAAATCAACCTCTATCCGAACGGTAAAGATAAACGGTATCGATCACGTCTGGTAGGACTCCCGACACTCCGCAAATATCTCACAGGCGAAAGGAAACATCCCCTTTAAGCGGATATACGCCCCGTCGACTCCATCAAAGAGATTCATAAAAAATATATGCATGAAAGAGGCTGTTTCCGGAACATTCGTAGCTGTAAACCTAAATTGACATTTTAACGGCCACTCCACTCTGTTTACACACCATTAGGTCACACCTCGCAAGTGAAAAATGGAATAAAAAAAGGTAGATATATCAATTTTAATATTGTCCATTTTGTGCCACCTAAGAATTTAAGAGTTTATCTCCCGTCCAATTCTTTTGATTCTTCGGATGGACATAAATCATACAAAGGCCTCTTTGCATGAATTTATATATTTTCAAGATATAAAATTTCCAGTAAAAACACCATTCATCCATATTGATCTAAGTTTGATGACAACATTTATGATCCAGAAAGCCTCCATATATTGGAATTTATGCCCATGATTTCTAGACAGTTATTACTACCGTATTTCTATCAGGTAACATTAACGGTTTTTTTGCCATCGAAGGATCGAAATTTAGATAAAAAAAGGTGTTTTGTATTTGAGAAAGGGAAGAAAACGTTTACTTACCTAACAACAACTAATTTAGTCACGCAAATGAAGATGAGACGTAAAATGGCAATTAGTACACAACCGAGCAGTGTATCTTTCTGTCGAAGGAGAAAACGTCTTGGGAAGCATTCTGTTATTTCATTTCCTAACAGCTTTCGGAATTCATTTTTAGCTCTAAACTGTTGCGATGTATTCTGAGGCCGTTTTATGGTTCAATACTACCGCAGACTAGCTCTCACGTGATTAATAAAACTGTAATTCTTTAGTGGAAAATTCACTTCATATCATGGGTCGAACGATGAAATAGTGAACGAAAAATTACTCCTCGAGGGAATGTATAGGCAACCAGTGCCGGCTCAAGGCGCGGGCAACATGGGCGAAAGCCATAGGCAGATGTCATCTTATATATTACAACTTGAGTTTCAGGTCGAAAATAATTATACACACTGCTTTAGTGGTTGGTTTGTTCTAATAGTTATGCGATTTAAGGTAGTTTGAGCGAGATTTTTTCATAGCCATAGCGGACCATATTCCACTTGCCTCATTTTTTCACGGCATTCGCTGAAAATGCTTTCATAATCGTAGACTTTTTTTGCGTTTCTGTAAAATTTACTGCGAAAAGTCATTGATTTTGCTTAAAATAGTTGAGGAAGTATGCAAGCTACATAAGTTTCAACTATATATATAAATTAACACTATATCTTGTTATAACAAGTCTTTGTGGACCAAGGAGGAGTCATATACTTGAAGTCTCGCTTACATAATGGGGATGAGTACGTATGTCCTATAATTCTTCCATCGAATTATCCAGATGTTTAGAAGCTAACAGAGTACAAGCACACTCTGCATAAGTATGTAGGGGTAGCACAAATACCACTAACGAATTCTCGAATGAGTTTGGATTTTCACGGGGCAGGAAAAGTGTAAGGTCGGCCAAAGGAAACATTCATTTGCCGAAAGAATCAAGCAAAGGTCTTTCCTTTGCCAGTGCACCCTCTTCCTGCCACTTAATCTATCTATCTGCCACTTTTCGGGTCACCTAAGTTGATTTAACCGATCCTCTTTTCACACAATCGCACGATAAATATTGGGTCATGCTCTTTACATGAGCAGTGTATAGAGCAGTACATTTATAATTAATTCAGTCTCTCAGCATTAACGTCGTTTCAGGGTTTCGTCACGTCGGGGCAGGGTTTCCATAATTTACTCCGATAATGTTCAAATTTTGTGAAAGCACTATCTATGCCTTAACAACTCCTCGTGTTTTAAATAAAATCACAAAGGAGTGCATACCTGTACCGCTTCAAATAAAAATGGTTGGAGAATTAGCAAATACCTCGCAACGCAACACGGTAACTGGTGTTATTCTTAGCATATCTAATAAAAATTAAATCTGTTTTTATACGCGGACAATTACGTCAAATTTTGTGTGGAGTGAAAACCTGCTTTAATTCCCTTAAGTTATCGAAACTGGTAAACAAATGCATTTTTAGGGAGGGTCGAATAAAAGTTTCCCCACACTCGCGAAATATCTTGGTCCGCCAGAGTCGACAAGGCCCGCTTCTGCGATATTCGAATGCCATAGGATTCGTGCGCCTGCTAGTGTACTGTAGCATCGGCGAACTAGAGGTGTAAGCACATCTCGTTGGCTCCAGTCTTTTTCTCTCACCACCCAGTTGTTACCCTAAAGTGGGATGCCTAGTGTTTGCGTGAGCAAGCGAATCTAAAACCCTACAGCTCCTCCATGAGAGCGATGCAAGGCTTACGCCGGGTTCCATTCCAAAACCCTTCCATGGCCAAAATCGTCTTTCTTATAGTACTAGCAAACACAAAACTCCACTGAAAAGTTTCACTATAACAACCCGAGTCTACGAAATGCAGAGGCAAAAAGAATTATTCCTGAGACAAAATACGATTTCATGATTGTTAAAGAATGTGTACAGCTGCCTTTCAAATGTAATTCAGCAGATCCCATTATCTTTTTTCAACCAATGTTTGACGTAAGTCAAAATAGGGACAAAAACTGACTAAGAAAGATGGTTTAAAGAGCTTCATTACTTAATATTTGCACTTGCATTGAGGTGAAAGCCATTACAAAATTTGCACACAGTTTCACATTAAAATAGTTTTTGATGCGTAAAATTGATTTTAATTCAGCTATGGTATGATTACGTTATAAAAAAACATCTCGATAGCTTACTGACTTAAGCGCTCGACCGAAAATTGAGGAATCCGGGTTAGAATCGCGGTCATGGCGAATGATTTTTTTCTCGGTAGAATTTAGCATTTAAGTGCACTTGCGGGTGATTCCGTAAAGGTAATCCTTCCGGGTAGAGCTGGTATCCTAAAAATGTGATTCTTCTTAGATTCATGGAAACATCATTACCCAGTTAAATGATCAAGGTATCTGAGACAGCCATCTTTAAAATCACGGAAACTTTCAACAGTTACCAATAGGAGCTTTCTCAAAAGATAACTTGCGCTGGCCAATAACTTATTCAAATTTCAATAAATATTATCAGTTGGTTATTGATTTTTCTATTCATATAAATAACGATACCGAAAATAAAATATTCTAATTAAATGAAATTAAAACATTTAGATGGGAAAAATATTGTATTGATTTACTCTCATCCCTACTTTTTCTTAGTTGTTTCATAGAAACACATTTAATAATATTAAAATGTGAAACTTAATCTAGAACTATTGCAACTGTTTCCTTCGTCAACCTTGGAGCAAATGTTTGCTCAGCACCATCTATCAGATGCGATGGTATCAATCTGCTTATTCAGTTAAGCGTTGACCCGAGACGATACAAATAAGAATAGATGTATCTCCTGAACATGCGAATCTCGTTGATGCGCGAGCTTCACCCCCGACCAAGAAGCCTTTCCAACTCCACAAATTCACAGACATGTCTCTCGGCAACTGAATGCCGCCGATTAAGGTTACTCACGACGACGTATGTTTGTAAAAAAAATCCAATTATACATCAGAGAGCTGAGTTACGTCTGGCCCGGCGGCAGGATTTACTTATTCGTGATACTAGGGGTAAGAAAATTCATTGTTTCGGTTCAAACGACGAGCGAAAAAGAAACGTTAGCGAAAGGCAGCGTTACACGTAAACAGAGCATATGGGTCACTCATGAGTTGTTGAACACTATGGCCGTGCTCCAATCAAAGTACAGCCCTTAGTACTTAACTACCATGTACGATGTGACAGCAATTTATGGGGTGACTAACACATTGTAACGGACAGCCAAAGCTCATGCTTGGATGCGGTCGCCGCCGGAGTAAAAACAAAAACATATCGGTAGGCATTCATAAGCGCAATGGACCAAGGAAGAGGTGGGTCGCTCGCGAACGAACAGGACCGACGGAACGGGTTCATGGATTGAACGGAAGGACCGAGGACCGACTTCTCCTGAACGATCATTCATTTCGTTCATTTCGTTCCTTTCGGTCCTTTCGCTCCTTCCGGTCCCTCATTTCATTCGTTCCCTCGTTCCTTTAATATTTTGATACCAACCCGTATTTTGAGTTTTATTATTAGTTATTCAGTATTGTAGGACGCGATTATCACAGCATACAAATTATTTCTAGTTTCTCATATAATTTTTTAAATGCTAAGTACATAATGAAAATAAAAATTAATGTTCATTAATAGCAAAGGAACGGTGAACGAGTAAAAAGGAAAAGGTCCCAAAAAGGACCGGTCCAGAGTGAACGAGTTCCAAAAAAGTGAACAAGCTTGCCCATCTCTAAACGAAGGTACTCAGGAAGACTGGAATTAATCACTTAAAATGTCACAGAGAATTTGAACCCCTATCAAATTAATTTAAGCAAGGCTGAACCTCAATTTAAATGAAATGATAAAGCAAATAACATAAGTAATCGCTCACCACTAATCAAACACTTAGTACAGTCTTGGCACTAGCCTCTTAACACGTGGATCACGAATAAGTTGCCAATGCAATATTAGTAGAAAGGTACAACGGAAATCAAGCGGAGAAAAGCCCAAGCAAATAAGGCGTTCGTGGGGAGAAGACAAATGCTGTGCTCAAAGAAGATAGGACTACAAACCAGGGAAAAAAATGTGAAAACATTTGTGTGGAGCGTAGCACTCTATAGATCGGAATCATGGCCCATTGGAAAAGCTGACCAGAAAAGACTAGAAGCCTTCGTAACCTGGTGCTAGAGGAGGATGCTGAAGATAAAATGGACAGACGAAATAAGAAATGATGAGACTACAGAAGAGTAGATGAGGAATGGACCGTATGAATAACAACAGAGAAAAGAAGAACCAATGGATTGGACACACCTTGAGACACAATGGCTTTGTGAAGAATATAATTGAAGATAAAATAGAGGGAAAAGTCCCCAGAAAAAATCCAGGAATAAGTTCATGGACTATATAACGAAGAATGTTCATAGGAAGAGATACTATGAGATACGGGAACTAGCATTAGACAGGGAAGGGTAAAGGACTGCAGTCAACCAATCTTAGGATTGAACGACCATTGAATGAATGTAATATTAGAACTATTTACAAAAATAAACTTAAAAGTATTTACTCACAAAACTTAAACGATAAATCCACATTTAAGTGATTTGAGTATATTTAAAAATTAACTAAATTGATTAGTGCGGCTATTCAAGGTTACCACTATGGATTAGTACGACTGGTGGGGCGGGTAAGTATGCCTTGCCTCGTGGTAACTCGTACCTGCCATTTTGTTGACGTCAAGCTGGTCCAAAGGCTGAAAACGTGACGTTACTTAAAACTAATGGTTGAAGGCGTAACTTCGTGGAATGTTACCGCAGACATTACGAAAAATCTCTTAGTAAGTTCCACACTTAAAATTTTATTACCTAAAAGTAATACAAATAAAATAGTACAAAAAATTTTAAGTGTGGAATTTACCAAGAGATTTTTCGTAATGTGACGTTACTTCCCGAATGTGGGAAAATTTTGTGCGGCTAGTTTGTCTCAATGTGGATCTGAACACGGTCCACGTATTTTTCGAGACGCCTTGTTCGATAAAAATATGGTTAAAAAAAATATGGTTTTTGCCTCTACTACAAAAATATTAATCGATACAACTTCCCAAAACAAAATTCTCCTGAACATCAAGCATGGCCATTTATAAAATTGAAGATACCACTATACCACACGCCACCTATTTTTTCTTGGGTTGATAAATAACTACTGAGTTTAATCATGATTAGAGGAGATCATAGAAATGCCAGTTTGCATTGGAAGCCTTATGACAGAAATTCTAATACTCTAGAATATCCATGCTGCTGAGTTTGACGAGATGAAATTATCATTGAATGCGCACATAATACATAAAAATTTATGTATTGCACACATGTCAGATTGATATCGATCCGAAAAGAGAACATCAGAGCAGAAAAGAATTTTAGGAAATTAAATGTATAATCTTTTTTATACGCCTCTTCACGCCACAACGATGCTTAAAAAGTACCCTCGACTCAACGCCATTTGTCCTTCGCAAAAAAATGACGAAAATGAGTTTTCCTACGACGTTCAAAGTCCCATGTGACTGACTAATGCATCATCTTAACACGGAGTCACTAATTCAATTATAAAATCTCGATATATTTCATCAATTAAACCCTCTTCAGCCGCGATATGATTCTCCGGTTCGATACAGGATGGGATAACTTTGGTATCAATACACCGATCGTTTTAATTGTACATTTTATGCAGTTGTTTCGATTTTTGACTGAAACATTGTCAACAATTTGCATATCAAAATCCACACCTCACAATATCGCCATTGAAATCAGAGTAAACAATACATAATATATTTTGTAACAATGCCAATGTTTTCATGGAGTAAGTCTCAAGTCAGCCATTCAAATTATTTGATATTAGCTGGATATTTTTTGCATTTATCCTTTAACCAAAACAATGAATCTGGTCACTTATTTTATTTCTTTCATTGCAGGTAAGAATGGCGCCCATGAGGAATGAATTGGGTCGAGCATTATTGGCAGAGAGACTCGAGAGATAATTGTATCAGCAGTTTGAGCAAGTATTACTACCCTTTAAATCATACTTTCCTCGAGACAGAAGGACATTTTCCGATTCATGTACGACGAGCGAGGAAACTTTTCTCAAAGTTGTTTAGAGACAACTATCCAGATTTCTGATATAGTTTAAATTTGCTGAGGGAGGAATGCATGCGACATAATTGTTGTTCTGTACAATGTTCAGATATAACAGAGTACGTACCAATAAAAAAAAGTGCGCATACCTTCAAAATACTTTATGTCAACCGATATAAAACCTCAACATTACATATAGCTTAAGTTTTCACGAAAACATTCGTTATCAGTTTAATAAATTCTAGTAAGTTTGATCATTTAAGGCTACAACTCAATGCCCCGAAGAAATAAAGCACCATCACATGGAAATGAAAAAATAAATAATGCAGAAAAATGCAAATTCTATTGTACTACGTGAGAATAAGGGAAAAAATTACATTTTTGCTCAGTCTACTCTGAATTCAAAGCACACATGTGCTTACATATGCAGAGCATAACACTTATTTCCCGCGCTGTTGTAGGATAAAAATGTGGCGCCATAAATTACAGTGTCTTCCGGATATACCAAGCTTTCATACCTCGGAATGTCAGAACACCAATTATTTTTTTTAATGATAAAAATCTCTAATCCTCGTAAAACCGGGGCAGCGAAATACTTTCCTCATCATATTCAACAAACATGATGTGATAGAAAAATATTTTATCGGACGAAAGATTCACGCTCCGTGGGACATATTGTCGAACAATGAAATGAGTTTTAACCATAAAGAGCACACGTTTCCAACCTAGGAATGAATGGGAGAATTGTGCGAAATAAGAATAGAAAGTACAGGGGAGAAAAGAACAATTGTGACCCGAATTAATGCCGGACAGACTGGACCACCTTTCGCAAATAAGAGTATAAATCGGACAGCACAGCAGTGAGGGAAGAGGAAGAAAGATTAGACTGCGAAATTTTAACCGATTTTATTAGGAAGACTAACAAAAATCAAGTAATTCTTTCTCTTTCGTTCGGTTGAAATAATCTCCCCCTAGTAATGCAAATGGACTCTCTTGTCGGGGCACTGGGTCTGCATCAAAACTTATGAAATACTAAAAACGAGTCCAAAAACAGAAAAATCAAAAAGGACTTTTAAGAATTGGATAAATTTACTTCAGTTTATTATACGATTATGGTGTCACTGAGGAAATATTGAATATTATGTCTCAATTTAACACCCCTATAATGAGTATGAACGTGAAAAAAAGAGCAAGATCCTCATGTTGCCCAAGGATTTCCGAATTTCATCATGCATTGCCGATCGAGTACTTAGTAGTGTCGTTGAATAGAAGGATTTAAATGGTATAAAATTAGATGAATTAGATTCTAATAGACAAACTTAGCAATCTCAACCCTCAACTCAACAAGTGGTAACAAAGACCAGCTTCAACATCTGCGCATTACATTCAGAAGACCAGTAAAGAAATGAAAACCTAAATCAAGTAACTAACCTGACGGTGTTAATTGCTAAAATAGGAACCTTATTTGGGGTACAGCAAACTTGACCTTTGAGAGAGATCATGAGAATATATACTTAGATAAATATTTATACGTATGACAGATGACAATACAATTTTGCTTGGAAACGCCAATCACGACGGCAGTCTGGTCACAGCACTAGCGCATGAGGATCTCCTTCCCCATAATCTCCTTCAAGTTCTATTGCCTTCCTCTAGCGATTCACAAGGGCATGTATGCCTGGCGAATCACGACGCAAAAAACATGCTCAGCAGACCCGCATATCTTGCCCAAAAACACTGAGACCTAAATGGCACAGCTGTAATATTGATGGGACTGTTTTCATATTAAGACAGCAGATTCTGTGGCAATCGTGAGGACATGGAGCCTTGTCAGATTACACCCCAAAAAAGCCTTCGCGCGACTAAAAGTAAAACAAGCGGAAAAAAAGGAAGACGAGATAATGAATGAAACTAAGTAACTAGAGTGAGCCAATCTGAGGCGGGGCAGATGAATAGCACAGTAAATGAAAGGATATCACGGATGCTGTGTACCTTTTTTTAAAGGAGAATACTGGATAGGATGGGTTCAAGGAAATGAATGGGCATCATATTGGTCTTGAAATGAGGTAGGAAGAATGCGACTGATATGCAGAAAAAAATCGTGGATAAATCGTAGAAAAACCGTAGATAGGAAATAGGTAATGATAATGATAAATTGATACTTTTCGTAATTCAGGAGTTATAAATCGAAAGAATATACGACGTTTATACTCTGAACTCCTATTACGTGATCCCGCAAACAATCACCTCAGTTCTTGGTGAGTGTAGCTAGATAAGCGAAATTACTTCAAAGATCATCGATTTAATTCAGGCTGGCAAGTCTTAATATCTTCGTCAACGGTGCGTACATCAACTAAGGCTTGACACCGAAAAATCTACCAATCTAAACTAAAAAAAATACATGAGAATAATGCCTGAGAGTTCTTTGAGGTAAACCTCTTGATAATGCACCGATATAGCTTTGGAACAGGTTGTGGTTTGAGGCTGAGGTTTGGAACAGGACCAGGTTGTATAATGCAATGTATATGCAATAAGTGTCATTCTTTCGAACTGTGAAGATCTATTTAGACTGGTGAAAAAGCAATAATGGTGTTCATCATTGAGGTACATAGAAGGGGCACAAAGTCATCAAACTGAAGCCTGACAATCGAAATAACCATATTGTTTGACCCTGCTATCTCCTCACTTTCCTACGTATAGCACGACGGTATGAAGGAATTAGCGGATGTCAAGCAAGAATATCAACCATCTGTTTGAAATTTTAGGCAAGCCACTCATCAAGCATAAATTGGTAACTTGATACTTCGGATTTTACCCGATTTCACCCTAGTTTTCAACGGAAATGCGGATAATTATTAATTTAAATAATGAGGGCGAATGGTGAAGTAATTGAACAAGTGGATGATTTTGTGTACTTAAGTATGATGTTTACGAAAGATGGACGGATAGATGAGGAGACAAAGAGACGTGCGAATGCTGCAAGGAAAGTGGTAAGTAGCATGTGGAGCATATCAAGGAATGAGTGCCTGTTTAAGGAAGCAACAATTGCCGTGACTTCAAAATAGGAGTGCATGTATGAAGCAACGTATGGGAGTAAGTGAGGCAAAAGAGGTTTGCACGGATAGGTCAGTATGGTGGAAATTATTGAAGCACAGTTAGGTGTACAAATATGTATTTACCTATGAGTGAAATTTAGTGACTGTGCCTACCCCGGAAGAGAACGGCATGATTGGTATGTATGTAACGATATATGTACGGAGAATCCACATTAAAGAAGAAGTGCATACTGATTTCTAATGATTTATTAATGGAAAACATTGTAAAATTGCAAAATTAGTGCGTTACCCCGCAAGAGCTGTAGGAAAATAGAGGGTGAACGAGTGTCGTGGACTGGCTTCAGCTTCTAGTATTGGCCAGAATTGCAAGTGCCTTCTCCATGTACCTCAATAGTGTCATGATAGGAAAGGTCATATCTAGATGTAACAGGTCGGTACACAAAAGGCTGTACATTTGAGCAATACGAAAAATCACACATGATTTAAGATGTTTTAAAGTTGACTTGGTAATTAAATATCATTTATTGTTAAAGAGGTACTTTCCCGGCTATTTGAGTATAAATTACATCTTGCATTAGAAAATATTTCATGATGGATATCCATCAGTGCATAGTATTTACACAGAAATGAACTATTAATCACGAACACATTGGGGGATCGGGTTAGTACGGTGGCTAGAGTACTGACCAACCGTACGGACGGCCAGAGTCCAAATCCCGGCAGTGTAGGATATTTTCAGAGAAATTAGATCCCTACTTGAGTGTCTTGTGGCGGGTACTTCAAGTACAGTACTCCGTCTGTCGGATGAGACGTTAAACCGTGGTCCCCTTGGCGTCTTTTCTTAAGAGCAGGCTAATACCGACGCCGGGATTCCATCCACCGTACCTCCCATACCTATCCCCTATTGCGCAAATGACATTAGCTGTCGGTCGCCTCCCCAAAATCCTATCCGACGAACACATTTTTCAAACAGTATAATGGAGTAAGGTACTCTGGTAAAGCGAATTAAATATACGTGGAGACAGCAAGAAGATTACACCCATGTTAGAAACATACGAAAGAATAGGATTTTCAGGACTAACTTAACAAGGAATCACATAGCAAAAAATTCTTATTCTTCTTATACTTACGGCCAAAACAAGTGAAAAAAGCAAAATTACTTTCATCAGTCATATGTCTACTTTAAAAATCTACAATTAACTTGAGTTAAGCAATGTGTTTTAGAAAATATGATTTAAAAAACATGTTCTTAAACAAACTGCTCCAAAAAGTTCAGCCCTGAGAGTACGTAGAATTGTGGATGAAAATGCCGGAAGACAATCGCAAAAAGGTGATCACGAAGAGATAGAGAGGAAGAGGTGCGGGGAACTTCTTCGGCGAAAGACGAAATGGCTCCGAGGCCCCGAGAGTCACACTCTTAGGCGAAGCACGACAGAAATATTAGAGTAAGTAGACCGAGGGGCTGTTGGCCCTTGGCTCATAGAAAGGGGCCCATGGGTATTAAGCAGGGTTGGCAGACACCAGACGCGAAGGCGGTGATCTTGACAAAAAGCGCCCATAAATGAGTAGATGAGGCCCGTGTACCTATAGCTGCACCAGGCTCCCGGCCCCTTCATGCTGCCGACGGACTGCCGCGAAAACCCCTCTCTAAAATGCATGGACCCGACAGGGCGGGGGCCGTGTGAGGAATCCCAGGGCAAGACAATGCGGTAATATTTTATGCGGTCATTGTTTCTTTCGAAAAGGGGCGTCGAAGGATGGAAGTAAGAGAGAATAGCGTGGATGAGGAGATAGGATGAAAGGGAAGAGGACACGGTAGAGTAGGAGCTCGAATCACCCTTAAGGAAGAGTGAGTCGGGTCGGTGCGTTGGCTATATTACAGGCTTTCCATCCAGAGTATAGCCCTTGCAAAAGTTTCCGGCTCTCAGTGACAGAGGACGAATTTGGGAAATGGGCTACGGGATTTTCAAAATTCTGCAAGACGGGGGAGGGTGATGGTTTAGTATGGTGACTCAGAAAACCCTTCTAATAGCTGCCAGATCTTTGAGAAATGGGGTGCCTCAGAAATAACTGACGTCCCATTTCGAGTTCCCTGCAATGAGACCTCTGGGTAAGGTGCTGCGTTAAGTCATTGAGGTGGGTGGTTTTAACCTCTGGCTTTGCGTGCTTTTGCTTCAAAGATTTTCACATAGCTCGGTTCCCCTTAACTCACTCTCTCTCGCTATCTCCTTAAGTCCCCTACGGTCATTTTACCACAGGAAGATAATGCCGACACCGGGTTTTTTTTTACAGCTTTTCGCCCATAGCTGAACTAATCCTCCCCTCACTAACCCCCTGCCCTTCAAGGTACAATTTTCGATCTCCATCAGAAGTAACCGACCAGCCAATGATTCTCTCGGGTCAAATTTCACCTCGAATATCCTGTTTGTATATTCAGGTGACAAAAGAAGACTGCAAGTGCTGGCGATTCAGCATTGAAACTTTTAACTCGTCAATCAAACAACATGTACAAAGGAAAGTCGAATATTTCATTTGATAACTCCTTGAGCAAACAATAAGTGGAGAGACGACCAAGGGATTAATGAGGTTTACGCAGTTAACATTTTTACAAATATGTTAGAAGTCTGTTTTAAATTTTTGTGACTGATATGTCTTGTCCATTAGGATAAAACAAAATGAAAGGAAATATTCACCATGACATTATAATAATATGAATTGTTAATAATCCTTCAGTACAGATTTTTTGGGTTTCTTAGTTTTTGCATAGACCTGTAATTCCTCAGGAAATCATTCAAGAAAATATTTGAACTGATAAAACCTTTATATATGCTAACCTAATTGAGTAACACTGGTAAGAACGATTTAAAAGATATAAATTTCCGATTAAAATAAAACTCTAGGTTAAATGAAATTGTAAAACCCTAGAGTATCAATAAAATTACCTGGAAATTGGAACATTCTATGCCGTTACCCTAACACTTTCCATAAAATGTGATCCGTCACGTAAATCTAAGACAAGGAAAACGCAAATTCTTAGCAAGTTTAAGAAGAAATATTTTTGTATATTTTCAGACGTTATGCCACATCATTGCTCTTGGAAATGAGATAGAATTGCAGGTACAATCTGATATTAAGCATACCTTTTAAATCAAAACACAGACACTGTCATCCCGAAAACTACAACCAAATTTCAATTGGATTTTTAAACTTTCCGAAGCTATTCTTTTGTCTCTCGTGACGACCAATTGTTTTGTAACTCGACTGCTGGTTCATGTGTCCATCCAATTCCGCAGAAAGTCGTGCGGGTAACATTCATTTCAACATTTTCTCTTCTAACAAAATTTCTGTAATTCAGGCCCTTCGCAAACAAAGCAGTTTTTGCTTCGATTCCCATTTCACTCGTGACTGTCCGAAATATGTTGCAATATATGATAGCGAAATGCAGCGACTGCACAATATTTGAGCCTCTGCCAATGCATTCAAAGCGTCTGTTATTTTCAGAACTTTATTATTTAGCTTCTGTATTATTTAGAGCCACTGCTTTTATTATTTATTTATCAGATTATTCGTTTCCATAGAATGCATTGAATACAAAGTTTACTTTTGGACACGAGATTAATAAACCTAGAAATACCTACAATGTTATCTTTTTGTTTTAAACATTGGATGTGTATGTATTAGATGAACTCAACATTTATCTAAAATATCCTTGATCAATTCCCAGGACTAGAAATTCGTATTGCACATACATTCCTAGCGCTCGCCTTGAGAAATAACAGGGAAAAACAGATATCTAAACGGCAGTGAGCAAATAACATGCATAAAAGCATACAAAGTACCGAAGACTACTCAATTGATTGGTCTGGACGAGTTTTGTAAGAGGTTTACCATAAAGAAAAAGGTCAACGACTTCGCGGAAAACTGGAGTGAGGGGACACAGATTGACTTAAATCGGGAACATTCGAGGGCAGAGAAAGAGGGAATAAAAGGAAAACACCGAAAAAGAGGGAGTTCCAAAAAGATGGAGGGGAAGGAGGCGAGAATATTCATGAGACAAAAGCGACGAAGAAAAAAATACAGGGAGATGTCGGAAAGAATGAACGGGGGGTGCGGGGTAAGAGTGGTAAAAAAGGGAGTGATGTGAACGAATTTGAGGGTCGCGGTAGGGGGGTGTGGAACCCTGGGAAAAGATAATAAGGGTGTGGGTGGTTGCAGGGCAGTTGGGGGCGGGGGGTATTCCCAGAGACGAGCACTAGAGGCACTCAAAAGAGAAAAAATAACAAACGAGGAAAAGAAAGCTAGAAGAAGAAGAAGGAGAAGGTGGCAGAGACAAGTAACATTTATTTTACAGCCCGACCAAAAAAGTAAAGGGAGCGGTGCGGCTTAAATAAAAAAGCCTACAGAAGAGACCTTTTCCTTCGAAGGAGAAAAGCGGAGACATCCAGACGCTAAATTACATTAGCCATTCTTTTGAAGGGAATAAAATGTGGCCCGCGAATTTTCACAGGACAAGAAAAGATTCTATTTTCGGTTCGACGACCGGTAAAAATATCTCAAGTTCCGTCCCATTTTGTAACAAGCTGTGGAATTCTCTTAAAAAGGGTTTTAGTGGTCGTACAAGATATCAGTCTGTTATTCGATGGATTTGAAACTTCTAATCCACACTCTTTTTGAATAAGTAAAACGATGAGAAGAAAGGCCAATTGGCATTACAGTCATAATCACTTCCTTTGATTCCATTTCGTGTTTCAGACTTTACTGGGTAACAATGATCACTATTGAAATATTGTGTCATGAAATGAAGCTCATTTTAACTTATGAAAACATTTACGTCCACGAATTCAGGTTTTCAACAATGACATGTTCCCTAATCTATTGCATGATATTGAGTGAAAATTTTGGGGCAACTTATCACCTGCCATTGTAATAGTAATAGTTTATTCCGTCCTGGAGACATTACAGGAATGTACTGGACAGGTCAAGATAAAAAAGATGAAAATGGTTCACAAAAAAGGCACGAACAGATTAACACTACAAAAAGTACTCTTCCACACTATAAAAACACTTTGACATCAGGAACTTCCTTAGCTGGCATTTGAATGCAGACATTGTTGGAATGTTTTGTAAATGAACCGGAAGGGCATTGTACAATTTAATACACATAACTCTGGGACCTGAAGAAGAGACCTTAAAATTTTGCTGAATAACATGTAGATCAGTTATATGTCTTGTATTGTGTTCATGATAACACTCATTTTTTACAAACCAAGATAAATTTTCCCTGGTAAAAACCAATGTACATAAATAGATGGCACAGTATATATATATAAATATAAATAGATGGCACAGTAAGCAAGTCTATTTTTTTTAAAAGAGGTCGGCATTGGCTCCTGAACTGGGCATTACACACAGATCTTACTATCTTCTTTTGAATTCTAAAAGTATTGATTAGTAAGGAGGAAGAACCCCAAATAACAATACCATACGACACATGAGAATAAAAATATGCATAATAAACACTTTTGAGCACTTCAACACTAAGTGAGTGTTTAACTGTGGACAATAAATAGTAGGCAGAGTTTAATTTTTTGCACAAATTCTCGATGTGGTGAGACCAATTTAATAGTGGGTCGATTAGGACACCAAGAAATTTAACCCAATCCCCCAGTTGAAGATCTGCATCAATGCAAGAATGCAATTTATGAAGACGTCTTGAGGAAGCCGAAAAGAATATAGTCTGTTTTCTTCTCGCTCAAACATAGTTTGTTGCCCCAGCACCAATCAGACATCTTAACCATAGTCTCATTGCATACCTCCACAAGGCCATTATAGCCTGTATGCCCTGGCCATTGTATGCCCTGACATTTTCACGGGCAAAAATGATCCATTCCAGAATATTATGATTCAACAATAAAAGTATAAACAGCAAAAACAGCAAAATTAGTTTAAATTTACATAGATGATATTTTAAAAACTTAATAAAGACTTCTTTCGTGTATTAAGCGTTTTCAGGGATTACACTCTTAAATAAACAAAGTGAGTTGCAATACAAATTTTCTTCTACAGCAAAACCCCCTCATCCTTAACACACCCCAGTAATCATTAGTCACGTATTGCATATTTGAAAGAGAGTTTTGGATCTCACCAAATTGTACTTCCGTTGACTGGTTTTTTATACTGGTTTCATAAGATTGACCAATTTGCTCAAAGGGACTTTCTGTACCCAACGATTTTACGTTCCTCAGCAATGCTTTCCCTTTACCTTTTTTCCTTGTTTTTATAATTCACAAACCGGCTATGATTTTTGCCTTTACATGGTACAACGGAAAATACATTTAGGCAAACAGGTTTACCTTGAGATGTAGATCACCAAGAGCCACAGGGCTACGCTAGTGGCGTTTGAGAACCTTGCTGTTTCCATGATTAATACGAACGCAGCACATTCCAGCAAATTTTAGGTGATCTTTTTTTGTTAATTAAATAATGTACTTACTAATAATTAGAAGATCCGAGAAGAATTCTTATTCACGATGATAGCCAAAATGATGAAGGCAGAAAAAATGTGCACATTACAATTCTATGTTAAAGGAACATTTAACTTCCATTCTACATGTCGGATTCTATTTCATTGGCTTAAGCGTAGAGTATTGAAAATTTTGACACACTTGCTTCACAGATACAACACATGTTAGATCGTTACAGCCAAGAGAAACTTTTTGAACGAGATAAGCCGAGGGCAAACATAAAAAGTCCCCTTAGCTACGCTTCATTAATTCTGCTTGCCTTTTCATGAGAACTCCAATTCGAATCTCGCTATTACCAGCTTGCCATTTTCTGATATCACCACGGCGGAAACATAATGTAATGTAGCTGCACCACGCATTGTATTTAGGGTGGTAGAAATTATTTTAACATCAAAAACTCCGCCAAGGTCGGATGGGTCGACGACCGCGGGAGATTCACCCAAGCGATATTATTATTGAATTATTAAGGAACACGGGATCGTAATAATTAAAATGATAAACAGAAATATGGGCACAATTGGGTGAGCAAACCATGCAAAAACAACAATAATTTAAACAAAACCTAAGCATAAAAAATTCCCTGATTCCTTTGAAAACTTGCCATTTTCACCATAAAAATGTCAACATAAGGGTAGAAATAAAACCAGTTAGCAGCAGATATTTTATGGCGACGAAATCAGCATTTTTGCATATTAATTTTACGTCTCGGGAACCTGCCTTTTTTAAATAACCGATGAAGGCACCTGCTGCTTCTTGGCTAAAATCATAGTGCATTAAACCACCCCTGCAGTGAAGATACATTAAACACCTCACAAAGGCAACAAGTGATTCGCAATTCGCCAGCACGCAACGGGGCAGCGTACATACGAATGAGTCAGCCATTCATGCAAGACAGCTCTAATCTCGCCGCTTCGTCAACCCGTTAGTTTTACGAGCGGAGCGCGGAAAGACGAGAGTGAGCCACTAACACGGCCGGGGAAGTAAAAGGTGAAAAGGGGAGGGAAAAAGCTCAAAAGGGGAGAGGAAAACCAACGCATGAAAATGCACTTTCTCAATATCCGCCCTCAGAGTCACTGCAGATTCCATTTGAAATCCCTGCTTTGTCAGATCAGAATAGTAAACAGCAAAAGGTCCAGTGTTTAGCGTATAAAAACCTAAATAGCTGATGGAAATAATGCCAGTATTATGCACAGAATATTTTTACTGAGAAGCCAAACGATGCTTTGTGTGTTCTTTGGTGACCAGCCATCAAGCATTACGCGGTCGAAACGAAATGAACGATAAACGTCATTAAGTCATTAGATAGCATCGGTTGTGAGAAATATCAGCAAAGAGTAACTTTCTTGAATTGGAATAAACGTTGAGCTAGCTCATTTGACCGTTGGAGTTGTAATAGTGATGCTCAACGCCATTGATGAATAAGTTAAACAGTTTTATTTCGCGCCCTGTGATGCTTACAGTAATGCTTCCTTCACTTAAAGTTATCAGAAGCGGGAATTGTTTCCTAAAAGAAAACAGCAAAATTACGGGATTTGGTCGAACCGCATTTTATCAGTCTTATCAGTCAGCTATACCTAATGTTATATGATTCATCATCATTTCGCGCTGTTGAAGGAACTGGCAAAGGGCATCGCTGGAAAAATATCTAGCCTTGGGCAACCTAACGAACTTGCGATACACATTGTCTTCTGCTCAATTAAAGCAAACAAGAATCAAATTTTCCACCAGATTTATTTCCATATGAACCTGCCAAGCTACACTACGTAGAACTCTTGAATGCATAACTATTTGACGAACGACGGGGGAATGTGAATGCAGAATAAATTGGAAAAATGGTCGGCTATAATTTCGCAAAAAAATCCTTCCGAAACAGGTTAATAATTCAAACAAAATGACAACCCTGCGCGACAGCTTGACGTCCGATAACGCACCCATCTCCAATATCCCAAGGGCTTTTGTGAATATGGCGGCCTACTTAAAAGAGCTTGTATTTTCCAGCAGCGACAGCATCATTTACTCGGCATGAAATGGAATAAAACTCCGCCTTCCCGGCACAATTCCCATTGCGAGCGAAAAAATTGGAGAACAGATAAAAAAATAACGACAAACCAATGCCTCGTCCATTCATCATCATTGCGCGCTGTTGGAGGAACTTGCAAAGGGCATCGCTGGCAAAATATCTTGTCTTGAGCACTCTAACGAACTTGCGATACAATACTTAATTATGCAAAATTTAATGAAGAAAAACATTTCATATTAACAAAACTACAGTTCCGATGCCTGTTTTGGGAGACAAGAATCTTTCTCAGCAATATATCATCTTGGTAGAATAATTGAACTTTTTTATTTATTATTACCCCGTAAAACTTTACTGAAAGCATAATTAATTACAACCTGAGTACTAACTGTAGATCGCCATTTAAAAGTCATGTTTTATTGTTTTTGTTAACGTTTCGAGGAATATTGTGCTAATTTTTCGCCCTCAAATGAATAGTAAATTCATCTAAATCACGCTCACAGCAACTGATTCTATTATTGAACCCTAAACTGAGTAATTATTCACTAGATAAGGTAGTGTCCTGCACTAGATAAAGTAGTCCACAGAGCAGTTATGAGTTCCCCGAGAACATCTGATGCCACAGAGGTAACTCAAGTCGTGCTTCAGCCAATGGTTTCTCTAAGACACCCACCTGAGAAGTTGAGACACTTAGGTTGATGGCCGGCTCTGCCCACCACGGAAGAAAATAAACAAAACCTTTTGGCCATGATAGACAGTGAAAGCAGGGCGACACAACTTGGATTGCTTCCTGGAGGAAAATAAATGCCCAAAATTAAAGCACTAGTAGCAGAGTATTCCTTAAACATATAATGGCCTATCAATGAAAGTGACAGATTTTTATCAGCAAAAGCTATTTTGATTATAGGACATGAATTAAACTGAAAAAAAACATTCAGTAATGCTTTCTATTCATAAAAACCGACTCATAGAGGAAAGGTTCGGGCAACAAGAATAGCGATCGCTCCCTAAACATGTGTTATACGGTAGGAGTTTGACTCCATCGCGGGAAACAGGGCAAAGTGAACGTATACGAGAATCGGCCTCGTTCCAAAGAGGGGGTCGGAAAGCCTGAAGGGCGAGCGAAACTGTATAGTAAGAGAGGATAGAATAGGGAGAGAACAGTCAAAGGGCTACACGAACAAAAGGATGCAAGAGTGAGGACTAATTAGCGAATAATCCCGCACCCGACTGCCGACGAACGGTGGGAGTAAAAAGGACAGTAAGAGAGAGAGAGAAACGTGATAATAAAATGAAGTCGAACTGAACTTCCCGACGTCACACACACAGAGAACGAGTAGCAGCGTCCTCCCATTGGCAAATGGGAGGATTTTCTTTAACCGTTCCCTCTCTCTGCTAAAGGGGTAGGTTTTTTTCATCCTTTATCTACAGTAGCACAGGCATCACAAAACGATGGCTGAATCTCATCCCAGCCATCCACCCGCTCACCCACCCAAAGCCCCCCCTTACGCGGCAGGGGTGGCTAGAGGGCGCCTTTGTCAAGTGGAGAAAGGAACGAGTAAGACAGAATATATTTTGCTCCGATGCATAGATATCCTCGAAAACGCTCTCTCTCTCTCTCGCTCTCTCACTCCCTCTCTTCCCCTTTCATTTGTTTTACTCTTTTTTTAGACATCTCGACAACGGAGAGGCTCTGTCGTGATACGAAAAAATATAAAAAATTGGAAAGACGGATGAAGGGGGAGAAGCGAGATGTACGTTGTATCTCATGTTACGGAATGGGGGATCCGTTATATATTTCTTTTTTTTTAATCCGATGGATATATATTTTTGCCGGACCCCTCCCGTCATCTGACGCTCAAAGGAGATAAAACAAACAATTTGATAATGGAGTCTCCATAATTCAGCCGATTCAGCGAACCAAGACCACTTCGTAAAAAGCGGAGGCGACATTATCGCCCATTAATTCAATTTTCCAATATTTTTAATCGGAATGAAAATACATCTTTAAGAGTTTTCAATGGCTCGATAACGGCAATAAAATAATTCTCCCGCAGAATTATCTGCCGACATTGAATAAAAAGTACAGTTATTTCATTCTGCTGTTATTAATCATCATTTTTTTTTGGCGAAACTAAGATTTTTTCAGGGTACTTATGGAAGAATTCTGGTACTTTTAATGATGGTTTCCCCAAATCTTGACACCTTTGGATGCCTTTGAATATTCGCATTTACAACACTCAGAAACAAGTTTTTTAACTAGATAATCAAAAATGCAGATCGAGACTTAATTGAGAGAATATGAGAAATTTAGCAGAACAAGATAGGAAATAAGCTCCATCGGTTTTGAGAAAATTTGTGAAAAGTAATGCATGATAATAAATAAAGTTTTGAGTTTCTACTTCAGATTCATCACCAGGGAAAATATCGCCATCCTAGCAAAGCAATTACAGCAAGGTTTTCATCTAACCCCCAGGGCAAACTCCAAAACATCTTATTTGCATTCGTGTAATTCCCTTAAAACAGTAGCGAAAGACGTTGAAGATGGCAATTATAACTCTCATAAAGGAAAAACTTACTCGAATCCAGTCTCATAATTAATTTTTACGGAGAAGTTATTTCATTATCTCCCCCGTCATTTATACCTTGAACTATGTAGCTATCCTGATTTACGGAAACAGGTTGATATAATTGGATTTTCATTACTTATTAATATACCACTTAGAAATCATGTATGAAAATGTTAAAACATACTGTAGAAGGAATATTAGAAGTCTTAAAAATGGGAGGGCGAATATGAAGCAATGTAAAAGTGTACTGAGAGCCAAAGTGGTTTGTAAGGATGGGACATTGTAGGGAAAACTATTAAAAAAGGAGCCAGTTTTCAAGATAAAAGGACAATAACTAAACTATTTGACTTTGCTTCCCCAAAGGGTATAGCGTGATATATGTGTGTATATGTTGCGTTAGTTTATTTGTTAGTTTGACAACCCATAACATAATTAATCAACATTTTACGCAGTAGAAATGTGAGCTTCTAAGCGGGACCATTTCGGGAAGCATTATCCCAGTAATCTCATCAGCTAAATATGCATACATACATCCGTTCCTTTTCGGAATGGGTACAGGTTTATTTCTCTCTCAACTAGTGTAGTTCTCGACGAAAAGTCAGTTACAAAGAGTCGGCTTTTCATAATTTCCAACATTACTCACACATAATGAACATGATGATTACCTTCAACAACAATAGCTAAATCGTGGTATTTCGTAAAAAAGTAATACTCAGAAATATTTTAAGTATATTCTTCTCGGATTTACGTCCGAGTTAGGGGCTCTAGATTTATCCTTCGCCGCCGTTGTCATGAAAACTTTTTTGTCGTCATCAGGGCCGTTATAAATAAGTCTTTCATCGAAACGGCTCCGACGATGAAGATGGAGCTCCAATCCCGGACGAAAACCTGAGAAGAATTTACTGCAATTATTCACCGGGAGAAATAAAATCCGACATACATATAAATATTTACCGGGATGTCCAGGTAGGTAAAATATGTTTTGATCAAACCCCGGACAACAGAGTCACTTGCAAATCCCCACCAATTCAAGTCAAACCGTATCGTTGAACGATCATTAAATGGGATCGTCGAACCGAGCATCGCTACCCGAGGTTCCAAAAACCACCGACGCGGCATCCCAAAACAAAAATAGCGAGAGAATGGAAAGGGATTTCTGGGACCACAGTGTCAGGTCTTAAGCCTCGCTCGGGTTGCCTCGTAATCAAGGGGGATCTACTTTGGAGTCAGGAGGACGTGGGAGTGGAGAGGGGGAGGCTAGGGAGAAAACAGAGACAGGACGAGTTGATGTAGGGTGAGGCAAGTCTGTGAAGGGATGAGGGAAAGGACGCATACAAGACACCGCTAGGGCGTAAGCCCAAACAATGTTATCCCTCCTGAAGACCCTAAGGGACACAAGTGGCGACGGACTTTGAAGGTGGCGACAGGGCGATTGTCGGCAGGGCGGAGTGGAGCGAGGGTACGAGGGGAGATTCTCGTCATGACCCTTGGCGATGGCCATCCTGTCCCCTGTCATCTTTGCAGACCGCACGGAACATCATTCTCCAGACTCATGAAGTTAGTTCCCCACCGTTTGGGTAACCCAGGGTGCCATTTTGGAGACTCCGCGCTGGGATTCTTAATTAAAATCACGAGAAGTTGTGTTTGCAAAGAGAGGGGGGAAGCCCAGGAGGTCGTTGAAGATGTCACCTCGATAACGACTTGAGCGTATGACCATTAGCGTAACCTGAGGGTCTGGAATTGAACATAAAGTACTAGAACAAAAAAAATACTACTGCTTGCCTTCAAGTTCACGAACTCCCAAAACTGATGCTGGAAGTTCCGTTCGTGTTATTCGGTTCTACATTTCTTAATGACTTTTCAACCAGAATGTCTTTTGAAGAGCAAACCGACGAAGATATCACTTCCATAAATGCATGAGCACAAAACTCACCACAGCTCGTACAGAGTACCACAGCTCGAGAGAACAAAGTTGCGGAGTATTTACGCAGGGTTTCACAGATTTAAGAATGAAGTTCACTCTCCAATTAATCAATTCAAAACTGTTTTGAATCCTAAGTTCAAGACCATTAGACAATTATCTTCCGGCGTACCAGCCGTATCACAACTAATTTAGTTGTTGCACTCTATAGAGAAGAATAACTTCTAAAATAGTTTAGTACCATTCAGATATAAATGGAATAACTTATGGCTGAACATTTATCTAATTTCTAGTTATTCTATGGACGCAAAATGATGTGATGAAAAGGAGAATTTTGATATTTAAAAGTTACCATAATATAATCGATTATAGTCCACACACAACATGAAACAAGGCACTAATGAAAATATAAAGTGCTTAGGATAGAAAATCGTTAAGACCTTAACGAATTGTCCGCTGGAACAGAAGTAGAAGGTACGTACTTGGAAGTAATTAGTGGTTGCCAGCAAAGTAGACGGTATCCCACTCGAATAAAATAGCTTGCGTATTTGTAATTAATGCTTATTTTTATCTCTGACGAGTCCCGGTGTTGATACAAAAGAAACATACTGATCATTTGCACAAAAATCATACAAACTGGAAAAAATGAGCATCCATCCGGATTCCAATAATTATGATGCCAGAAGGCATTCAACGCAAACAAGTCGGAGACACTTGAAACCTGCCCAGACAAGATTGAAATAATTAAATAGGTATTACAAGTAAAAATAACGTTCCGCGGCAATACACGATACTGACCAGCAAAGAACGAAAAGAATAAAATATAACAGCGCGAAAATATTAAATTCTGAGCAGTGAGTGTGGATACAATTATCTATGGCTATCATGCTAACAATCATCTGCATTAGGGCTATGTTAGGATATCTTTTTTAAGGTTTGGGGGTTTTCTAAGCGTACTAAGAGGATAACTCTGAAAAGCAAGTCTTACAAGAAATCTAACAGGCTTACTTCTAAAAGTTAACCACTTTCCAAATAAAATGAGCAAAAAACTATAATCAGAGTGATGGAGGGTTAAAGCTCTTCAGGGGTATGCTTGTTCTGCAATATATTTTTGCAATGTATGCTTTTAATTAAACTCCAGCATCCAAAAAAATTGATTGGTTTGTTCAGCACAGAGGTAAATTAAATTTTTGCCGCACAGTGAATCATTGGCATCAGCCTTCAAAAAAATGTAAATCCATTCCATGTTTACCGAAGGATACTCAATCACCTAGTCGTATCCAGCGAGCATTAACTTCATCAGAAAGGAATTCGGGGATGAAAAACTTTTCGAATGTATTAATCAGACACTTCACAACTTTTCTCTGCTTCTAATCATCAAGAATTACTTGGCGTCAATTCAAACGCCAAAATGTTTCCAAGAAAAATTGCTCTACCTCAGCACAAAGGGTATTGGTCCTACCTAAAGGGTAAGGGCATCGTCACTGCAGTTCTCAGAGGCTTAAGGAGGCATTTACAACTACTTTAAGTTGACCACACGTGGGCAAACTTTCCTCAAGACCAAATGGAAGGTAATATCTGTCAATAGGAAGTTGAAGTTTGGAGACGCCAAGAGATATGTGATGAAAGTTGGGCTAGAAAGGGATGTGAGAAAAAGATACGACGAAAAATACTACGCAGGAAACGAGTTCCAATGTCGTATGAAGAGAGGAGTAAGTTTAGAAAAGGAAAAATTGGAGTATATTAAAATTTTAAAGCGATCGTTTCAAGTAGACTAATCAAGATATCCATTTCCCTTATTGCACTGTGTCCAGCAAATTTCCATTAATTTTTCCCCTGAGTATTCCAGGTAAATTTTTACATTTTTCCAGGCTCTCATTCCACTTTGTTACTGAAAAGTTTTCTTGAATCTTAATCTCCACATTTTGTGGTTATGAGGAACACTAAAATTTTGGGGCACATATAGCATTACACAAAATAATAAACAAGATACGATTATTTTAACGCATTGTGCAAATAAGTAAATAAGCAAAGAGCACGTTATATTTTAAAGGACAAATAAACAGAGGAGAATATCTATCAATCAAATGGTGAGTCTGATAATGAAACGCCACCTGACGATGTTACTAAGCGACGAAACCTAGCTCGTCATTTAAACTGTGTTATTTCAAAGTAAACGAATTGCTTCATTTCCATCTTGCACACACTCAGAAACTCAAAGCGCTCCGACGTTAATATTGTCTGATATTAAAATTTAATATTAAGTAAAATGCCTTTTTGAGTCTACAATCTTAAGAATCAAAGAGTTAGTTGGTTGGTTAGGCAACGGCCTTTACTTAGTTTCCGCGGAATACTGCCTTTTATGATAGTACTCGAGCAGATTCAAGTTGTTTAACAGAATCGTGGGAACGTAATACTCATCATGGAAAAATTCTTCGCAGTTTTATTCTTCGAATAGAACTGTTTTAACCAGCGCTCGATTTTTCGGGAACGAATTTAGAACATTAATGGAGAGGGGGGTGTTATAAGCTTTGGTTTACGTTTCACGTTAATCAGTTCCTTCTTCACCATTAGCACAAAACGAGTCATAGGCGTCAAATGGGAACGCAGCACCAAGCAAAACGTAGTACGTATGGTGAATACAGGCATGGCCGTGACTCAGCATTGCATTGAGCCGAGCAAAATATATAAGCAATGGCGAAGTTTTAACCCCTTCCTTTATCCCAATGCAAATCAGCCGCCGTAAAATGTCCAGGATGTTTCTGAAAAATTCAAAAATTCCCTCATATTTTCCTGTATTTTCCCGGATCACCAGGTATCTGGACACCTTATTATTGCCAAAGAAATGGCTCAAGAGCTTAACTTGTAAGGATTCGAATTACCTAAACTCCTCCGAGTAAATCTATTTTCATTAGAGACATAGCCCTCGGATTCCATCGCATAAATAATCCTCCTATTGGAGCTTACAATTAAACTTATGTGTAAGAATTGATTAATCCAAGAATTCTGAAAATCTGCGCGGAAGCACTTTGATATGACAGTTAAAAATAAAATAAGTTGCAAGATCTTAATCCCATGCCAACCACTACCAAAATATGGGTCGGTTGACACTAATCTGAGATCAGTGAAATGTGCTTACGGGCGAAAATATAAGAACGACCACATACTTAATTGCAAGAGCAAATGCTCGAGGGCAAAGCTCTGAGCGCAGTTTGTACATCCGCCAACCTTTATGGCCATGCCGATCGATGAAAGACAAGCATTTAGATTGATTAACGCACAACCGGTACTAAACCTTGATGGGTCATTCCACGAAAGGTCAAATCCAATCCTAGAAATACTAAAAGGGAAAGTGACGACTTTTAAGGCTTATTTCCAGCTGTCTCCCGTGTTCGCCCTTGAAAGGCATAACGGCCCATTTCCGTAGTTTCTGTTTAATCACCGCACCAGGACATAGACAACTGTAGTTATAGGAATGGACCCCAACATTCTCTTTTTTACTGCCGCGCTATATGCGGAAGTCCTCTCGGGTAAAGCTTTTGAACTGTTTTTGCCCAATTTACCCCTTTCACAATAGCTCAGAGCACCACCTCCCTTTCCAAAGTAGTACACCTCAGGGCTTACATCCTTATCCTTACTTCCTTACTAATATATAAAAATGTAATGGTGCTCGTCTGTTGTTCCATCACGCATAAACTACAAAACCGATTGAGCAGAAATTTGGCATATAGATAGAAAATATATCTGGTAGTAATATAGACTGTATTTAAGATCCCTTCAGGGCCCCCGAAGATCCCCCCTGATGGTCCATGCTAAGCATCGAATTCGGTGCAGTGGTTTCATTTTTTTGTTTTTTTTTAAGTATTTTCACTCAAGAGAGAGGGTTGGAATTTGTTTATCGGATGCCTGAATTAATGAAGTTTCTAATTATTTCAGTCAATTTCCTTTTACGCTTCGTATCCTGTTTTCCTGAATCCTGTTTTAGCTGAAAAATCTCACATTTTTCTCTGAAATCAACAATGGTATATTTCCTTGACAACCAGAGATTTTATTTTCAAAGGACATTCACGCCTCTAGCATTTAAATATCACGTTTTCCTACAGGCCCATGATAGCACGTAGAAAGAAAATCTGTGTAAGAAGGGCCCACAGTCCCAAGGGCCACATGATAGATTTCTTCGAGGGGTAATCGATAAATTCAATGCATATTAACAACAAGTATACTCTTCAATGTCAACACTCAGCACGCCTACTACACAGAACACAACGTACAAGACAGGTTACGAAATCCTCAAATGACCACGCTGACAGTATTCTTCTGTCCTTGTGCTTTTCTCATAATTTAAGGTTTTCATACCCGTTGAATTTCAAATGGTACCTTCCGCTAGTTCCAAATGCTATGAAAATAATACTCGAATTGTCCATCGTTTTGTTTTAGTACATAAACCTCTTTTGATATTATATTATATAATATAGAAACCACATTTTGCATAATTGTGATCCCAATTCCCTTCCACCTTCCACAAATACCTCCATAAGGGGGAGACCCCCAGATAACACGAATTACTGAATCGTTGAGAACCCGTCCTAGACTCATCCAAGGAACACGCCGTGAGTACTGGTAATGTGAAAAGATTGTGACAGTTAACTTGAAATACGTCTCTTAACAATTGGTTATGTAGTATTTTTCTGACCGGTAATCACCGACCATAGTCAACCAATCCAATTATATTCTCTACAAAAATTTTTAAATCAAGGTCGACGATGCAAGTGCTTGGAACTTAGAAACTGATGATTATTACTTCCAACAAGAAAAGAAAAAAAATATAGACTTCTTTTTAACATACAAAATGGAAGCGTTAGGTAGCCTTAAACGTAATGCCTGTGTAAAGGTTACCTCCAATTAATATAGACATGCGTTGCCAACAGATAGATAATCAAAAACTGGTCGTACAAAAAATATACATATTACACCAACAATCTCCAACAATAGTCTTACAATTCTTATAAATGGAAAAATGTGTATATGCAATTCAATACATAATACAATGCTTAATAGATACTTTTATGTCAAACAGCGTTTCAATAATCATTTTCAATTTATTTTACCGATAAGCATTCAATCCACAAAGTTAAGCCGGCATCTTTATCCTTTAATCGCACTAGGACCATCACAAGCGAGGAGTTGACACCGCAATTGGGCATAATACAGATATATGTGCTAAATAACTAAAAATGTAACAAAAAGGCAAAGGAATAGACATCATATTACGAGAGTTCAGGCAGCATTTACAATGCCATAGATGAACTTGCCTCCAGCTCTAGCTTGGTTGCGAGAATACAAACTTTCAAAATTTAGGAATTGTCCTTTACTTTCCAGGTATCGTTAGGGAGATATAGGACTCCATTTTTTACGATATACTCATTTGAAAGTTTTCCATTATCAACAATCTCGATGCTGTCAAATCCTCCCGCAGAAACCATTTATTTCCTCCATTTTTAGTACTTAACCTCTAATGATAATGAACGACTATTCTGTCACACAAGTACCCAGTCACCTCAACAATGGGGGGGATGTAGGACGTGACTGTTTGGAAGCCTATGAGATGTGTTGGTGTGGGGCGTAAGATTGCGTAAGACGCATGGAAGGGGGTGCCAAATTTATTCGGGCGGTAGCAGGGAGGGGAAGGAGACGAGGAGAGACAGGGAGGTCAACGAACTGACGGAGGGCTTCCCCACCCTCGTCGCGGACGCGTGGAGGAGAGACGACGGTAAGAGGCGAGAATCAGCGGAGGGAAGACAGAAGGAAGAGAGAGGAAGAGGTGGAAGAGGGGGAGAAAGGGAAAGTTTCGGCGAAGAACGAAAAAAATACGCACGAGAAGGAAAGCGAGAGGGAAAAAGAAGGAAGTAGGGGGGTGTGACGGGAGGGATAAAAAGAGGAATTGGGGAGGCGGGAGACGCAGGAAACAGAAAAGGGAGCTGCGCTTTTCCCGTGCGCTCCTCAGTTGTTTTACGCCGCCGCTCGTTATAATCCTTTCTGGGCCTCTGTAGGTACCCTGTGTCGCCTTCTCTCCTCCCGATATGTACCCACCCACCCACTTCGTCTTCCCTTCACTTTATGCCCTCTCTCCCGCCCACCCTCTCCCGCCCACCCCTGCCACACACTCACCCACTTCCGCCGAAATGTGAAAGACGCACAAATCCTAGTTGAAATGGGACGAAATCGGATTGGACAGGAAATGGGTGGCTTAGACTTTGACAAAATGTTATTCTCGATCGTGAATTTCAATTTGGAATCCATTGTAAGCATAGAAAAACCTCCAATGATAGAAATTCGTAAAAAAAAAACCTTTATGTATGCACCATAACTCCGCCCATCCCTCGCGCAACAATCACCTCCTACGCCTTTCAAAATTCCGACTTTCTCTCTCCCAGCGTTCCCTTTCTCACAGACTTTTTAACTTGTACAATTCCATCTCATCTTCCCGTCCTTCCCTTGATCTCTGCACATCCTTCTGAACGTTCAGCAACCACCTCAAAAATATTTCTCCGACACCTCATAATTCCCCCCCCCCCATTAAATGCAATGGTTCTCCTTAACTTTTAATGCTGGTATGCAGAGTTCGATTTTTTGTCACTGACGTGTTATTATGGGTTTTATATTTTATTCTTGTTGACTTTTCTGATTTTATGTTAATATTTTCATTGTAAAGGCTGGCACTGGCGGTTTCCGAACATTTCAAATAAATCAAATCAAAGTAGTTGAGCAGGCAGAGCGGGAAAAGAGCGGTGCACCCCAAAAACCTAGACACAAAACAGGGAAATACTAGCTGAGCTACTGGATAATTAAACCAATGAGTACCTACTAATAATAATGAAGCACGAGCATCGTATAAATTGTGGAGAGCAACGGGAGAGGTCCCATGTCCCTGTCATTCAGCTATGGTGCTGGATGAGGATGCTAAAAATAAAATGGGCAGACAAAATAAGAAATGATGAACTGTAAAGAGCAGAAGAAGAGGTAAAGACCATACCATATGGAACACCACACAGAAAATAAGGACTAGATGGATTGGACACACTCTTGAGAAACAATGGGTTTGTGAATAACTTAATCGAAGGCAAAATCACTCCTAGTTTCTGGTCTGACTGCGCACTGATGTCCTGATTGCTTTTGAACTGCACTTGGCATCCGGGGAAACTTGCGCGGTTCTAATTTAAACTGGGACGTGTGCTGCATGCCTGGTGTGGAAACACCCCGTGTCACACACGCTAAAGGTGGATTACACGGTATTTCGTAGATGTAGATAAAGGGAAATGTCCCCAGAGGAAGACCCACGAATAAGTTCATGGACCACATAAAGAGGAAAGGACAAAGGTAGAGATACTAGGAGATTAGGGAACTAGGGGATATGGTTGGTGTGGAGGCTAGAGTACTGGCTAACCATACGGACGGTCAGGGTTCAAATCCCTGCAGAGGAGGATGTTTTTCAGAGGAAACCCGATCCCTACTTGAGTGTCTTGTGGAGGGCACTTCAAGTATAGTACTCAGTCTGTCGGATGAGACGTTAAACCGTGGTCCCCTTGGCGCCTGTCGTTAAGAGCAGGCTAATGCCGACGCCGGGTTTCTATCCACCCTCCCTCCCTTACCTATCCCTTATGGCGCAAATGACCTTAGCTGTCGGTCGCCTCCCCAAATATCCAGACCGATAAGGAAAATAGCATTTGTTGGGAAGGGAGGAGGGCTGCTATCAATCAATCTTAATATTAAACGACCACTGATGGTGACGGGCGAGGTGGGAAGATGATATGACTAGAAACGCAAGAAAAGCAGGATACCGAAAGTCAGGATTTAATTACGGCAGCGGAAAACATAGGAGGGCTTAGATGATATATCGTAGATTTCATGGTCTGCTGCAGTTATTGAATGAAGACTATCAGGAATTACTGACTAAATACTTCCTTCAACAAAAAGCCATCTCAAAGGAAAAATTAGAATCTATTCGTGGTTTTCAAGAGAAAAGAGCGTTGATGGTCAATACAAATAAATTCCTGACCTCAAAGAGGAATGTTAAAATAAATGCTCGTCTTTAAAACACATGGAAGGATAACAAATGCACCGTGATTATAATTTCAGGATCAAAACATTACAGGATAACGCCATCAAAGGAGCAATCACGAGATTTAGCCGACATCAATGCTAATATTGTATTTTTCTTCAGCTCTCCAGTTCATCATCATTTCAGAAACTCCCTGTTTTCCTTCATTGCTCACTTTGCCATTTGCAATAGTTTTCTTTATGGATTCCATTCTTGGTCTACCTCGATAATTTTTCCCAATCCATCGGTTATTTTCATGATATACCCAAAAGGTTTCGTCTTCCACTTCGTCGAGTAGACTTGGAGCTTTTTTCTCCGCTATTGTGCGGCATTTTTTTCAATCGTCTATTTTATGTTCATCACGCCGGTATTACACCACATTTCTAATTCTCCATCTAATCTCCTCTGCTGCTCTTATGGATCAAGTTTCACTTAAATTTAACCTAATACGTGACCGGTAATTGGAACATTGTATTTTAATGTATTTTGGGTACATTGTACACGTCAGGTGTACATTTTTTGCCGTGAACTTAGTTTACCGAATATTATATAGTCACTTTATGATCTTGCGACGAACATCGCGGAAAAACGAATTGACACGGTGGGAAAGGAGTCAAAATGACCAATACGGAATGATTTCCAACAGTCACACTATATTTAACATAGTATATTACAATTAGGATTACACAACAACGCCCGCAGGCTAGCTGCCGAAACTTGACGAACGACGGGTGCTGTCGAGGTTCACACTCCGGTAGCCGGCAAGAGAGGGGCCCGCTGCGACGAAGCGCCCGGTGACCGCCGTCAAAGGAGGGGAGGTAGCTCTGGATCAGTGGAGAAGGGGGAAGTAGGGGAACTGTTCGTCCAGCCATTGGTTGGGACGGCGGCATAGAGGATCACTCTTGCCATAAAGTTCCGAAAAGAGGCCGCTAGATGCGAGTTCACTATAAAAGTAGGGCACCTTGTTCTTGTCGCGCAATATCGCCGACAACGCGCAATATCGCCGACAGTGCGCACTTTGAAATCTCCCTACCGCACTTAGAACATCTCGCGTTATGTCCGGCTCGCGACGATGTCCGCGAGCGAAAATGTCCGCGGCGAAATTATAGCCAAATTTGTGCAGAAAATTCGGCACAATCTTAATTCTCAATAGTTTAATCAGAAATCAAAATTATAGTAAAATTAACTTTGAGTTTTGACATGAATCCTCGCGCACTATAGACACAGGAGTGTCAAAAAAAGCACCATTCCTAAACGCTTTTTCTAAAGGAAGTGGATGGAAACGGCTACGACATGAATGGCAAAAAAGGCCTCCACATTATCCTTTTGGACTGTAGAGCGGCGTCTATTAGTTAGCTGGGAACGGGAGTGTGGGGGGCCACCGCTGACCGCACCTTTATCTCCTTAAGCGGGTTCGCCCAGAGAAATGGGGCGAACATTTTCTCTTCCAGAGGCACATTTCACCAAGCCCACGCGAAAACCGCAATACGGGCAAAGGATACATTTATTTCAAGGCCGTCCTGCTTTCATTGCCTTTCTCGAAAAAGGATGATAATATGAAAAGGCGTGTTTCTTGCCTGCATTAATCACGCTAGATGGAAATGAGACGAGTTTTGAACGCGGTTGAATTCGCACACTGCGGTCCCTTCTCGTTCGCCGTCCGTGTATCGACGGCTCGACAATTTGTTTCCCAGACGATCGTGATTCACAGTCGAGTTAAGAAGTCCTGAGAACTTTTAAGCGGCCTTGAAACCTTATTAATTACCTCTGGAGAACTTATATGACTTCAAACGCCGCTCACCGATAGAGGGCATTTTAATCACCAACGTATAATCAATTTCCTTTAAGGCTTCTCAGCCTATTCAAACGGATTCATACTTTGGCGAATAAATATGCACCGGCGTGAAATCACAATATAAGTAATACGAAGCAGATTACTTCGTTCCCTCTACAGCAAATTTTGCAAGTAATTTCATTATTAGACAAAAAAAAGTTTCCTTTACTGTACACAGTCTTGACAAAATTATCTTATTCATACAAAACTCACTTCTCCCCATAATGTCATCTAATATCCTTAGGACAGTTTTCAGTCTCATGAGAAAAAAAAACGCATATGCAAGAAAAAACGCGAAAATTAATTTCATTCTGAATTACTACTAACTCTCCGTAAAAAATTTCGATTTCAATTGAAGGAAATGAGGATGAAGAACTTGAATTTGGAATTATGTTCGTGACAGGTAGTAGCATATGTGTATACGGAGGCGACATAATTCATTTTTAGGCTAGCACCCCGCAACTGGACTTAAAAAATAAAATGTCTGAAAGAAGCAGCCTAGCTTTTCCCAGATTCATCGGTATTTTTCGCTAAAATTGTCTTGGTCTAGTGATAAAACTTGCTTCAATACACTCTTAGCCCTGAGGATGTGTACAATCCTTCTAAGAGTCGAAATATCAGCAATGGGGTAAAGAGCTCGATGGAAATGACCATGCTAACCAAAGGAAATGCTAACCAAAAAACGATTTGATTTAATGTTTTAAGACGTCTTCGTGGTGTTTTATACATAAAAAAGGTAATATACTTCCAACAGTTCTCAAAAATTGATCCCAACTCTGTTTTTAACCTTTGCAGAAGGTTAAATCTCTGACCTGAACTGAAATAAAACCCCTGACGAAATTAAATTTGCTACAGACTAAACTTTTTTGTTTCACCTTGGAGCCTAAGTTTGCATACCTCTCTTGACATTCTAAATCCAGCTTTCAGAGAATCATTTTAAAGCTGATATTTATCAACGAGGTCTCATAAAAAAGTAAAGGGTTATCTTCATGGCGAGCAAAAATAAATGTTTCCTTCGTAAATATTTTGATAAGGCCAGTTAATTTACACCGCAGAAAATGTTAAGTGCTTCCGTGCCGAGCGGGATAGAGTGACGACACAGTTCGGAGAGATATATTATCCCACATCCTCTTGGTATGTCGTTCGGTTCCATGACGACGTATAGATCGGCTCGAGCCCTCTCCCTCTCTCAATGGCTTTGCACGTGCCCAAGGGACAAAGTGGTTGGCGGAATGAAGAAAAGTCGGGCGTCGATATTACTTTGCGGAGGCGACAGAGGCGCAGAAGTGTGGTGGGGCACACGGCTTGAATTCGTAATCGTCGGAGAAGGTCCTTCACTAGAAGGCGGAGCTGGGTCGTACAACAACCGAATGGCTGCGTGGTTGTGACGAGAAAAGATCACACCAGGGACCTGAAATCGTTGTTGCTCCGTTGAGTTGGTGCTTAAGATCACGCCATGGTCACAGATTGCGGGGGTCGTAAACATTTCGCGTCGAAGTGACTGCTAAACAGCATCCACTCGGTGACATGCGGTGCTTTCTATGGTGGATGCAGAAGTTGGAAAGGCTCAATGGGGACATAACGAGTAATCTGTCACAATAAAGTTATAGAATGTTAAGAACTTAAGACTATCTTAAGACGTTCAAGACTATCTCTAGTTCGTAATGTATCTTAAACCTGCCTTCATGCTATCCGAAATCCCAATATTTGCCTTCCTCTGCTCTGTTTCTTTAGCATCATCCCCGCTTTCACCTTCGCCAACATCCCCTTACCTTTTCACAGATCACCCGGATCTTTGGTAAGTTTTTGCAATGAGGAAAAGCATCGTAAGAGCAGTCTAAGCATATCAAGTCATACTCCACTCCTGTGTCACATCATTTTCCTATTCCTTTATTTTCTTCATCTCTAGTCTTCCTCTTGATGTCAATTGCTTTATGTCTGACTCTATAAAACTCACAAATCCTGCACTTTCCCTTCAGTTGTTATACCACAACATTTAACATACCATGGAGATCACACATACAAAACATATGCGGCACAGCATTAAAGAAACTAGGTTTTGTTAAGCGTATAATAGGAAGGTCCTCGGATGAAAAAGTCAAAGAGAGATGCTACTTTGCTCTAGTCAGACTACACCTCGAATACGCCGAGAGCATATGGGACCCTGGTCATAAAGATTTACAATTTGAGATCAGTCAGTGAACTATCTCTAGTTCGTAATGTATCTTAAACCTAAATCCCAATTATTTGCCTTCCTCTGCTCTGTTTCTTTAGCATCTTCCCCGCTTTCACCTTCACCAACATCCCCTTACCTTTTCACAGATCCTTGAACTTTTCCTGTTACCTCCAAATACTTTCCACCAAGTTAGAAATAGTAACGTATCATTTTCTCCTGATTTAACCTTCTCAGAACCACGTAAAATAACCCAAAATGTTAATTTATGAAACTGTAACCTATCTGGCTTGACTTCATGGGAGCATAAATTATCCATTGTGAGCAATAACACTTTTCCACATTTTAATTCAAAATGGGTTTTATTTTTGTATTCTATATTCCTCCTCATCTTTTTTTGCTAGGCTTTTGCTTTGCTAGCTGGACCCTAAGGTTATCATTCTTACTCTAATGAATACGATTAAAACGCCTTTCTATGAACGATAATCCTATTGCGTAGCTTGAATTTCTCGAAATGATTTCGTGACGATCATCCCGGCATGATAACTGTCACTATCATCCAAAATCACTCTTTTTCTCATTTCCTCAGCTATAAGATACATCAGTTGCGGTGAAAACTTATGATTCCAAAATCTGGAAATTACGTACATATCCATAGTCAACAATAAGTATTTAAACTAAAAAGTTTCAACTAGTTTTCACCTAAAAAGCGGATACTTGTTACCAAGCAATCTGTAACTTATCACTAGTCATTGTAACTTGTTACCAAGTTACAGTGGCTCATTCTCAGTCCTCCATTAAATTACGAAGAGGCGCATCTATCACTTCCGATTGTCATTACAAGGCCACACCACGCCTCGTTGATGCAGCATTGTCTTCGGTCATCAGACCTAAGAAAGAATACGCGGCCACAAAGTCAATCACTCACCGCGTTTTAAATATAACAGCTGAAATTGGTTTTATATTTATTATAACTTAATAGCCCTGCTTGCGTCATAGCAACTTTAATTAGCAACTTTAAAAGTACATTTAATATGAGAGGGCAGCATTCCACGGCATACGCACAAGTCAGACGTAACTATCGTACGCAAAGATAGATTTTTTCGGTTTAAAAATGGTCAATGGACAAGTAAAAATGGTCAATGGAAAAGTACCGGACGGCTTGGAAACAGCAGAAATATACCTACTACAAATATATTTATAACAAAATTCATCACGAAGTCTATTCGAATAAATTTTTTTCAGCCTCTTCTTCGCCGCTTCATATTGTTGGGGACGAACTAAATTCTATATTTCAACGTGTAAAATATTTCCAGCGTTAAAATGTATATCACATTCATTAGGAAGAAGCACCATTACCATTACTGACTGTTAGTAAGCATGAAAAGCACCGCCACTGCATTTTACTACAGGAAAGTTTTGACCTACGGTCGGAAACAAAGATATCTCCTCTGACTCATGTATCAATGCAATGTTCTTACTATGTGCATTTAAACAGTTAAGTATGGATCACTTGATGCATAGAAATCCAAAGATGATTGACATGGGTCACTGACTTTTGAGAGAATAATGTAGATTTTTTGGTTAAAATAAACGAGACTGCTAAGCAAATTATGATGTTCATCAAATCTGAAAGAAATCTATATATCAGAACAGCGCTTGACTAAAGAAATCCCAGCACTGAAAACAACCTTCAGATAGTTGCGTAACTGCAAGAATTTTAGCGTAAAATATCTAAAGTCGGTCATTGGTGAATGAGAACTACATGGCAATTCAATTAATGAGTATATGTTGTTAAATGCAAGCGTGACGCATCAGAATATATAACCCACTAGAAAGTACTATTTTTAAGACAGCTCACGACAAACTCTGATTTGAGAAACCTAGACCATAACGTGAGTGAGATCCTCCAAAAGTTCTCCCGAAATAATTTCCTGCCCCGGAAGGTGGCAGAAGAAGACAGCTGGGGAGGAAATTGTCGTTGTAATAAGTCTTTTGAGGCGTCCCTCCTTCTCCCCTTTCAATAGATTACACGACCCGCTCTGACCGGAGATCGGCAGAGAGTGAGAGAGATACAGAAACACCTCCAGACCTAGAAGCCATCAAGGAAGCTCCGTCGGGTCGTTTCCCAAAGCGATCGGAGGGGGCGCTGTCTGCCCATAGCGCCTGAGCTGTGGAGACCGCCCTTTAAAGATCCTGTGGATGGCCTATTACTCGGAAACGTAATCGTCTGACGAAGAAAGTCCTTTCGGACGAAAAAGTGGGCGTTGTCCTTCCGACAGGAAGTCCGTACGGGAGGGAAGAGGGGTGGGTGCCCGACACACCTCATCGACTCGAAGAGGTCATTGTCGTGAGACGAGGAGGAAGTGGCGCGCGCGGAGGTGCTTGCTTATTCCGAGGCGATATCCAGAGGCGGTGTGGTCCCTCTGTCTCTTTAAACCCGTGATCACCACTGCATTTTATTCCTGATACTTTCATGCTCACGCATTTCCAAGCTTATTTTTAGCTCACACACAATGAGAGACCCTAAAGCCTTCAATCGCTACAGGCAGAAAGGGCAATTAAAGTCCACGTCATACTTGCTACTCTCCATACCAACTCACAAGGATACCTACTCTTAAGTTCTGAATGGACATGTGTTTTAATTCGTGAGCTTCAATGACTATCCCAGCTTCTCCAGACCACTTGAATGACTGTTAAGAACTATGAGTGCTAGCAGCACCAATTACCATTTTGTATCAGAAATGATAATGGCTTAGCGATAATTGAGTTATTTCATATCAACCAACTTAAAGACTAACGGGTGGACATGCACTAGCAAGAACTCCGTTCATATGTACAACCACGCATAATTATATAAATCATATTTGGCGCTCTAGATTACCACCACAAGGAAAGTTCAAATAAATAACAGCAAAGTAGATGAATGAGCTTTGAATGAGTCCTAGCTTATTCAAAACTTAAGAACTATCGCAGGTACAGGCTGTGGAAACAATTTGTTCAAACGGGTTTTCTCGTTAATACACTTTTCATTATTATTATTAATCAGAAAAACCATTGTTCTTACTTTCTCCAGCAGCCTCACCCATGTATCAATGTGTGACAATTTCACTGAGGAAAACTCATTCACCTTGACCGAGAGTCGACCACTGGTCCCTCGACTGTGGACCGAGTGTTTCAACCAGTTAAGTTACTGAGACAACCACCTCCTCTGTGGTTTTATTTCTATGAACCCACGCATATATCTAACTATATATATATATATATATATATATATATATATATATATATATATATATATATATATATATATATATATATCTCTTTCACCACTGTCTGTGTGCTTGAGTTATTCTTTCATTTCGCCTTCTGTGTATGTCATTCCTTCTCTGCCGGTGGGTGATAAGCAGCCCGCGCGCCATCTACTGGCCGCTCTCGTGGGTCATGCCCTGGGGAGTGTTTGTTCTTATAAACCCCCCGCCGATTCCAGTAGTTTCTTAGTGGACTGGGTAGCTTGGTGGTCTGAGCATTGGACGCGAAATCCAAAGGTCCGTGGTTCGATCCCCGGTCCAGTCGAATTTTTTCTGCTTGGAATTGGCCATCTTTACATCTTCACACCACCATTTTGTCTGTTGATTTTATGTGTTCCTATCCACTTTCTTTCTACCTTTCTGTATTAACATTTATATTGTATATGTTTAGTATATATATACACGATGTGGATAGGATGGAGGAGATAGACACACAAAAAAAGAGACGATCACACTTACATAGCTAGCTTTCGGAACTAGTCCGTCTTCAAGGCGTATCACGGAACAAATGACATGATACGCCTTGAAGACGGACTAGTTCCGAAAGCTAGCTATGTAAGTGTGATCGTCTCTTTTTTTGTGTGTCTATCTCCTCCATCCTATCCACATCGTGTGTTCATCGCCGCATGGCTGACTCCAATCCATCAACGTATTTAGTATATATATATACATTTTAAGGTTTCAAACAACTGAAAATACCGGGCATTCATTTCTCCGTCTCATCATTGTACAAAAAAAATGTTATTCCAAATAGGTGAGATTTCATTTTGCGTCTTGAGCAAATATGACTCATAGTTTTCACGACGTCAGTGTAAAAACTTCACTTACTGTTTTCTTGAAAGAGTATTAATACTTTTTCTAATCAAACCATGTTTCATATCCGACGGAAAAATCAAATGCGCCATTATTAGTACTCATAATAGTGACACTGGTTAGCTAGGAATTTTCTAATACTGTCAGCATAATTCGTTGTAAACTAATTATCGATTATCGAAATAATACATGTCAATTTCAGGTACATCCACGTCTGGGCTCTTTCCTCGTCCCCCAAAATACCTACAAACTCTTCAACCACCAGAATTTTTATTTCTGTGAAGAAATACAGAACTTCTATCCGGGTTAAGTTATAGGAAGGTCCTCGGATGAAGATTTCAAAGAGAGATGCTACTTCGCTCCGGTTGGAGTAATGCCGCGAAAATGCCGCGAGCATTTGGGATAATGGTTATAAGGATTTAATTAATAATTAAAATGAAAAGTATTAATAAAATATTTGGAAAATCTGCACGCTTCGTTGACAACTGCTACGACCGAACGTAAAGTATTTCACAACTTTATCCCTTGGATCCCCTACAGACTCGGAGGCTACTCGCTAGGCTCAGCTTGCTTGAGATATCCAGAACTGGTGTGTTTCAGAGCGACACAGAGAATATTATCATGACGCCTCACTAAATCTCTAGGTCCGACAGAAGCGATAAAATAAGAGAAATACATCACCGAACAAATAGGTACAAAAACTCGTTATTTTCGCGCACAATAAGCGATCACAATAAAAACTGAACTCCACTAAATACACTCCCACAATACACAAAATCATTTCACCTCCCAAAACCTTATCCCTTACATCTTTACATGGCTGTTGTCCTAACACCCTGCCATGCGGTGGCTCGCATGGTGGTATGTAGATGTAAATCTTATTCCTACCTCCTCCCTTCGTCTCGACCTCTTGGCTCGGATCAAGGTGCATGCATGCACAAAATCAGGTCCGGTGGGGGTGACGGGGTAGGGAGAAGAAACCGGTGGCCAGTTCCTTTGCCCAACGCCAACGCCGTGGGCGAAAAGAGCCGCAGATAAGCACCAAGGTCACCCACGAGGCAATCAATGAATTCAGTCTGAGGGAAAGAGAGGTTGGGCGCTCGGGTCAGAGAAGAGAACTTAGGGAGGGGTCAGGCGGGGGTAGGGTGGGTGTGACCCCATTCAGACCTTCGTGAGAAATGGGATGGTAGGGGAGTTAATGGTTAGGTGGTCTCTTCGTGGAGGGGGAGGGTCGCAAGGTCTCGCGAAGAGGATATTTAGGCACCCCGGAATATAAGGGCACGAGGGATGAAAGCGAAAATATGAATTAACGGCCGAGCACAGAAACATCATACATAGAAAATGTATGAGTGACCGACGTAACAACACAACTGTGATACGAGCCACAATGGAAACGAGGGGGAAAAGATTTAACACGTGGTTTAGGGGTGGAATATTTAAAAAGAATGATTTCTTACTTTTTCCCGTTTGCTGAAAATAGTCCGCGGAAATTTTTTGCTAAAAATAGTTTGGACTACAAATAACGGGCAAAGGGTTTACCAGTAATGTCTCAAATCTGTTATCATTCTTCCCTAAAGACTTTCAGATCAGGCTGCGGAAATGCAAATGTACGTTTTACTTGCAATGGGAACAAGAGAAACTGCCAAGCAAAATTGTCCAATTTTCTGTGATTTCTGAAGCATTGACTTCATAAATGTCCATGATTAACCCTTTAACACTATTACATGTCTTTTGTTTCGTGCCAATTAGCACAATTCTGCACCATACTCAGTTTTTTCACGCATCCGTCGTTCACCCTCGATATTTAATGGACCATGTTCCGTATCATTATATGGTATGTAGCCCATCAAAGTCCATTATAGCTAGTACTTTCTTCCATTGTAAATTCTGGCATCCGTCATCAGCTTTCATTGAGAACTCTAGCTTTGGGAAGCATCCTTGACGACCATTTTCTCTCAAAACTGCTAAAACAATGGCTTTTAAAATCCTAATTTTAATCTCCCTTCACTTAAACATAAGAATCTTTATATTTTAGGAATTGTTGGTAAATATAAAGCCGGATGAATGAAGCTTTTTTTCACTACACCAAGTGCTGTCGTTCGGTTACACATCGGAACCTCATTCACAGATTAAGAACTCTGCATTAACAATACACACAGAACATCAAGGCTTGCTCAATCTAGTGCGGACACTCCATCTTAAGAGTCAACTAAGGGTATAGATTTTGCAATATTTTACGAAAAATATCCCTCTAGGTTTTTGTTATAATAAAGTGTCCATAACTATCTGATAGAGTATGCTGATAAGTCTTGTTTTAAACAGAAACTGATCTTTTTTCCATTTTTTCAGAGCATTTAAGCTGGTTTCAAAACATAGAGGCCAAATGGCACAGGAGTGATAGCGCAGCCATCCTCTACCAGGATAATAGTAAACACATAAGCCATCAAGCTGTTTTAACCTAATATTTATTCGCTGATTACTTTTGCAAACAAAAGGAGGAGGTAAATGAGATTGAAGGAAGATAATTAGGGAATATCCCTCTTCTGATTTCTTATCTCCTGGCCTGCAACAGTCCTTATCTGAGGCTAGCTTTTTATTGTCCGGCATCTGCTGTCGTCAGCCTCCCTTAAATTTTTGTAAAAATAACATGGTTTACATCTCGCACAAGATGCTTAGTTGTCATTCATTTAGGATATTACCACATATAATAATTTATAAATGTAAAATTATAACGTATAACGATACCAAATTGGATGAAACACAGTAGGTCAGAGAGGAAATTCAGAAGAGATGAAGGAAATTTGGTAGGGCAAAAAACAAAAGGGATACATTAGTTCGTAACGTAACACGTTCCATTTGGAATATATAACATTTTTAAAATTGAAAAGACATCTCATCACTTCAAATATGGTGAAGCTTGAAAGAAAATTAAAAATTGAATGATTTGTACTTAAAATAGTTTTCAGAAAATGTCTTACTTTTAATGAAGGCATTTATATAAATGAATAAAACTATCTTTGATCTGCACGCAAAAAATATTTCGCAAAATTATAATGACTAATGATAATTCCATGAAATTATTCTAATATACAACAACCCTGCGTTTAAAAAAAACATTCTGTAATACGTGTCATGCAAGATTTTGAACTGTATATTATGTACGGGAGATTTAATGAGTTAAGTACATACTATCATGAGCAAAGCAATATTGCAATTATGAAAAGTAGAGCAGGCGTGTGAGACTTACTGTTAGTAGACGATAGCGATTGAAAGAAAATACACCACCCGTAAATCCACTTATCTAATTAGTCTTAATGGCAACTCTATCATGGTTCAATGCTGATCGGAGAAAATGTATGTATGCTGAATGACACCGAATCTGGCTATTTATTTTCGACCTCAACATAAAAGAAAAAATTAGTATTGAACTTCCACTAAGTAATACGCCAATGTTTGAACCTATAGCGTTTGAGTGAATTCTAGTCCAGTTATAAACAATTCTCACAAAGACACTCACATCCAAAGCAAAGATATATTTTAAAGCCACCTACCACACATTTTGAGTCGGCCTACAGGGAATCGCGTTTATTTATACGTCAATTTTCCACAGCATTAGTCTTCAGGATTCTTAATGCCCTTCACTAGCGGGAGCATTCATTATGCTAGAACCGGCGAGCAATCCTTCGATCGGTAATGTTAACGGGAAAGTTGAAAACCGAATAATATTTCACAGCACTGTATACATAACGCTACAGGCAGTGGAAACCAAGACGCGGAAAACGTTATGGAGCGCGGGTGTACGCTCAGTGAATGAAGGGGACCACACTTAGATTTTGTTTGCGTTACCCTTAACAGTAAAGCCATGCATTATTTTTTGACTGGAGTTAATTCATCATTATCAATGTCATTCTCACGCTTTTCAAGAGTAAAATCGGTCGTTGATGATGTATCTTAACGAAATCAACCAGAAGAAAAATATGATAGCGCAAGTAAGAAAAATTATTACTCACTGTTAATTTGAATCAATTCACGACACTTCTATTTAAAAATATTCTTCGCCATGGAATGTTATTTCTCCATTATTAAACAAGCAAAGACGTAGATGCGCACAATGTTGCTACCAGATGGCTGGAAAAAAAGCAGCGTGATCTAATGATAACAATAATTGCTTAAGATTGCCTTCCTCCGGCTACATAATCAACGGACAAGGCGATCGCTTGCGATTTCCTTGAGTTGGTTTCCTGTCGTTTATACCTTGGTCCTTCCACATCATTTATTAAGTGAAGTGTTCGTGGTTCTTCGATCCTGTTTCCTGCGTGTCCGAGAGAGAAGTTTGGGGTAGTAGGTCATTTGAAAGTTTTTCTGACGCCGAACCAATTATATTCAGGTCGGATGTTCACAAGTATTCCCACGTACTACCCATTGTCATCGAAAAGTTTCCTGCTTAACCTTACTCATCGATAATATTCGAGGTCAATTTTATCGATGTCATCCTTCCATTAGCAAACAAATTCCGAATATTTGCTGCAGGTACAAGCTAATATGAAAGATTACATGGCACAAGCGCGACTATACTGCTCGCACAGTTTCTGTGCACTGGAGAGTTCCTCCAAGCGTAGCTACCCATGGTAGATGATCAACGATTGGCTGCCGGCGTCCAATCCCGTAAACCGGTTCTTAGCTCAGTGCGCGCCGCGTACGAATACTGTAAGTGTCGACCCAAAAGAATCGGCGAAAACGAACGGATGTATTCTAGTTTCTTTCCCAGCGATAAAAATGGTGGTTTTTATGATAATTAGTCGCAATTTTCGTATTTGTATTTTTCACAATGCTGGTGAAGAGGATTTAAGTTTTGTTTATTTATCGTGTAACCACGTCGACCTCCGCCGATGAGGATTACTTTCTAACCTCACTGCGAAGACTATTGCAATCACTGCAAGTTTTGACTCGATATCTATAGTAGTTTCTTGTCCAGAGTATTTCTATTCTAAAGGCCGTCGCGTCGGCGAGGCAGAGCGTTCGTTTTTGCCGATTCTTTTGGGTCGCCACTTACGGTATTCGTACGCGGCGCGCACTGAGCTAAGAACCGGTATACGGGATTGGACGCCGGCAGCCAATCGCTGCTCATCAACCATGGGCAGCTAAGCTTGGAGAAATTCTCCAGCGCACAGAAACTCTGCGAGCACTATAGAGTATGACGATCTTGGCTCACACGGGGAAAATCAAGGCTCGTCACTTCCCGCGCTAGCTCTGGTACCAGAAATGTCGGCGCCTGTGCAGGGCATTACGTGAAGAAACTGATGATCAACTCGGGTAACCATACAGGAATATTTAAAGCTTCAGCAATGAACACGACGCCGTAGCCGGAACTCTTCGAAAGCCGGCAGATGAGCCGCAGGCTCCGCCGCCGCCGGCGCTCACACAATCGTTTCGACTCGGGAGACGTCTTCTGGGCTTTCAGTTCGAGCGGATGAGACGAGGACGGGGAGCTGTGTGGAAGATAAAGCCGGTGGGATCACACGAATCAACGCCTTTATCGACCTCCTCCACACAGACGAGAAGAGGATGGGGTCTCAGTGTGGCAAAGGGCTGAGGATAAGGCGGCGACCTGGGAATTGCTTTCGGAGGCGGATATAGGCTCCCAGTTATAAGGCAATGCGGGAGTTGATTCCGAGCTAAGGTTTTGGCGCGGAATCCTCCCAGTCAAACCATCCATAGGCAATGAAAAGGGTGGAATGTACACTATATATCCATCGGATTACCTCTTCAAGTCCCACAGCGAAGGATCAAAGGAATTTCCACCCTCACTGCGGGTGATGATGACATGAATGAAGGGAGAAAATGAGACGAAAATGTTAATGCGCCAGGGAGCGATTCTGCACTTTCGCAGTCACTCCAAAAGGGAAATTTCGGGCCAAGAGACAAAGGAATCATTTTGATCACTCTGTCGTTGGACTACTCGTCAATATTTTTACGGGGAAGAAATCGAACCATCGTATATTTTTCTTGATTTTAGACAGTCTATGAAAGGTAGTAAGAATAAGAAAGAAATAGAAAGCCATAATATATCCATCTATACGAGAAAATTAAATCAAGTAACAGACTATCCTCAAATAAAAAACAGCAAATGAACTTCGGTAACGGTTCAAGCTGACCAATTTTATCGGATTTAATCACTAAGGTTTGGGAAGTTAGGCTCCACTTAATTCGTCTTTAAAATCTCTATTTCTGCTGTTGTAGAGGCGATTCGAAAATGTTTTAAACTCACGCACTGAGATTTCACAGATTACAAATTTCTCATCTCCTTGTTTGTGGTGCCATAATAGGTATGGAGCGAAAAATAGTATTAATACCACGCTTAGTACAGTCTATAGAGTAGCTGATCACCCCAGTGCGATTCCTTAATGACTCCGTATTTCAAGGATTTTGCATGATCTTTATCCGCAATAACAATATATAGCGCATCATAATCCTCCTACGATCATCGCTCATAACAGCTACCACATATACCCTACACACATTAGCACCCTGAAAATGTTTGCACGGTGTTAACTCATAATAAATTTACACACCTTAACACTCTCCGCCTAAGTAAAGCGCATGATTTTCTGAAGAAAATACTTCACTTACAATGGCACGAAAAAAGTAGAATATCGTAACTCTTGCGAAATAATATGAAAATTTCACGGGTGATGGCATTCTTCAATTGATGGTTCTATCATCTGTCATCTAACTAGCCTGCAGTAAGTCCTAAGATTGTGCACAGGTAATATAGTCCGCTGCTTAAACATCTTTTGCAATTACAATTGAGGAAAATATATATTAAGTCTAAAACTTACGCAGACAATCGCACAGGAACTATATCCATGAGGAGATGACAATACCGTAATTAGATTCAAACTTTACACTTAGTAAATCAACAAAAGGACTATTTTTTCACGGATAAGAAGGAATAAAGATACTTTATGTGGTGTATAATTCTAAATAAATATATATTTGTTCATTCATTGATTTTTTCAATCCTAAGATTGGTTGACTGCAGCCCTCCACCCTTCCTAGTTCAAATGTACTTTCCTCCTTATTTAATCTATGAACTTATTCCTGGGTCTTCCTCCGGGGACTTTCCCCTCAATTTTACCTTCAATTATATGCTTAACAAATCCATTGAGTCTCAAGTTGTGTCCAATCCATCTGGTTATTCTTTTCTGTAAGATATTCTATATGGTCCTTTCCTCTTCTACACATCTGTACACTTCATCATTTCCTGTTCGTCCGTCCAAAAATTTAGTATCCATTTTGAAAAGAATACTTTGTACTTTTACACTACTATTCAATTTGTACAGCGCGTCCCATAGCTTTACTGCATCGACAGGTAAAATGTTTGTACCTGAGGATAATGCGTCGTACAAATTAAATAATTGTGGATAAGTGGGTACATAGAATTATTTTCAAACATTTGAACAAATTAAATAATTGAATATGTACATACTATTCTTTTCAACTGTTTGTACCTGACAATGCAATAAAGCTATGAAACGTGTCATACTTATTAGATGATTGTAAAAAAGTACAAGGTATCCTAGTCAACATGATGTTGAGTTCTTCTACGAAGTAACACCTGATGTCGTCAAATTTACAAATTACACTTTACCATAAATTTATGATCACACTGGTCGCTGAAATAACCTGCCATTAAACCTGGAGGGCCAGCAATTTCAAATACAAAAACGCAATTTGCAACTAATGGAAAAACAACCGACCCACGACGCAGTGGCGAGAACAAAAATGTTTACGGAGAGCTTCAGTTAAGGAAAGACCTTGACCAAATTTCAAATCACTAAACTAAGTCATTGACGGGGAGATAAAAAAGAAGGGATAAGGTCAAGAAAACAAGTGAAGAATGTGGCCAACATCGGCGCACTTATTTAGCGGCCCGAGTATAAGTCCCTATCGGGCAATCACGCGGTGAAATGAGTTCGCATCCATTAAGTTGGAAAAATAAAACTAACATCGCAAACACAGCAACAACCACAGACTGTCGACCCCCATCATTCTCAATATCCCAGAGTCAAACGTCCCTTCATCTCCCTCCCTTCCTCCTCCGCACTCGTTTTCAAAACCCTTGAGCTTTTCACAAATCTACGCCATCGAAAGGACGGGGAACGGGAGAACACTTCGGAAAAATCGGGAGGCGAACAAAAAAGAAAAAAAATGCGAGGAAACGCAAACTCCTCCATTCTTTTCCCCGTTTCTTTTTTTTTATCATGCATAGCTAGTCAGCCGATCCTGCCATATTAGAACTGTGCTCTCACGCGCCCCACGCTCAGAACTCCACACCCACAGCCTCCCAGTTAAGTCCACGGGGCGGAGGGATGGGGGCGGAGGACTGGAGTAAGAGAGACTGTATGCATGTGTTCCTTCTACCATACAAAAGCACGTTCTCCCGTAAGCTCCCTTCGAAACAGCGAAAAAAGTTCCTTCTCCGCTATTTTTTCCCTCTCTCTCTCTCTCTACCTCCTATGTTCCCGAAAGGACTCAAATCCCCGTGACAACGGTATCGCGGCAATAAAATTTAAAAAAGAATAAATAACAAACAAGGCCGCCTCCCCGAACTACTGCGCCATCCCACCCTCACTATGCGAGGAGGAAAAACAGCGAACGAGGCTGCCACCCTTTGAATATCTCAACTGCGCCCACGTGACATTATACCCACATACGTCCCCCGCTCCCCTGAGCATCACGCGCACCAGTGGCCAACGGGTGTGTGAGTCAAAGCTGAGGGCAAACAAGACCCTATTTGATACAAGTGCCGCTCGAGTGATAGTGAAAAAATAATTAACAATAAGTAGTGAACTTTGGATCTACGGGTCCAAAGTTGGATCACAATGAAAAAAAGTGGCGTTCAAGAGTAGCAAACGTTATAACTCGGAGGCAGCAGCTAGAATTCTTTAACAGATTTCACATAATTAAAATTAAAGATTGATGCATAGGACAGTGAGACTGTGTACCCGTAACTCAGACCTCATCTTATAACTAACCCACAAGAATCATTTAATGGTAGTACATGATCGATGGTGTAATAATAATTATGTATATTACTCCAACACAATTTACATTTACAATGACAAGTTGCAAGTAACTTTAGGTAGCCTTGAAGGAGAACCTGTTTAAGGCTGCCATGAAATGATAACATGCTATGCTTACACTCATATTGTGAGACCAAGATAATTACTTAACAATGCGTACAACTAACAAAGCTACAAATGGACAGTTTATGGAGTTATTTCAAACATATTTACAGTAATATGTCGTCGACACTATATTTCGTGAGAAGCCAAAACTGTACATTTTTTGATCGAATTTTTACAGATTTAGACTCAATGAATGAATGGGGTAATAAAATGTACACTTTTGGTCCAACATACAGAAAACGCTTAAATATCGTCAAATTTGACTTGGTTTAATGTATACTGATAACTTTTACTTAGGGTAAAGGAGATTGCAGGCATAATAATATTCCAGATTTACCACTTCTAATATAAAAACGCCGTAGAACCTCATACATAAATGCCTCAATGGAAGCAACCCTCGATAAAGAGAGACTGGGAAGGATCTTAGTCCGAGACTTGGTCAGATTCCGTTGTGATATTGAGAGACTTCAAAAATAACTTTCTGAATACAATATGGGCATATGATATTTCATTGCTTTAACTTGTACCGCTAAACTGTAGCATATTCATGAAGCTCTAGTGCGCTAGGTTACGAAGACTTTAGATGACTACCAACGCTTCCAAATTATTCTCTTGGTGATGTTATATTAATTGCAACTAAAATGTTTAAGATTTCATTAGTTTTAAAACTTTTCACGTTAAATAACTTAGCTAAATTTTAACTCAAAGCAGAGAAACTTCGCAAAATATATATTTTTGATGTAATGTTAGCATTGTAAAGACATTCGAAAACAGGCTTTACTACATGAATTTTTTAATGATACAAGGAAATTTTTACCAACACTTTGAGGTGAAAAATGAAATAGTCCGCGTCCAAAGGAAATCCTTATTTTAGCCAGACGATGCAGTCACACTAAGCTATTCACATTATTAAAAACTACAGAACATTTCTCGACACAATCTTTGCTACTGAGAAACTACACCTATAAAATAAGACGTTTTCTGTAGCGCACTTCTATCAAAATTTTGCACTTAATTTCAGGGTTTGGCCAAAGAAAAAGAACTTGGTTCGTGTAGCTGAAACTTGACATTGACCATTTAATGAATGAAGATGGATGAATGGATCCTATAATGAATGTCTAAGATTTCAAAGCTTTAATGCTAAATAGTCTGTTATATAAGAGCGCGAGTTGGCAGTAAAATTACATCAGATATTATATCAGCTGAAGCAAAACGTGATTTTTTTTAGGAGCAATATTCATTAGCGGTCACAAAATTGATGGGTTTTGGCACCCGACTTAGAAACAAATTACTTAATCTAAAAACTTATATTTTACCTATTTCTGCGTCCAAAAGTTTGACGAGAGGTACTAGAATCGAATACTGGGATGATTACCTTTTTGCTAAATATTACCTACATTAACCACTCGTTAAACATTCGCTGCTTATTCCATTGGTCAGATCATAATATCGGAAATTTTTTATAAGACCTGGGGTCCGCTATTCCTCTTTATAAAAAAATCAATACAATTAAGGTTATGAGGGATTAATATGGATGGATGCGGATAACGTGGTTAGAGAGACCTTTGAACCCGTGATGTGATGATTATTTCGCCCGAATTATGACTGGGCAAATTAATTAAATCATTCTTGAATTGTAAACTCGTTATCCTGTTCAACTTTCGGGTTGAATGATGTTCACAGCAGTTTGTAATATTGATACCATTAAAGCACGAAATTCAGGGTAATCTAATAAAATAAAATCTATTAAAAAGATACATAATCAAACGCAATTTTATAATAGAGTAGTCTCAATTTCAACCACTAGATTTTAAAAAACATTCCATAAAAAATCTGTCCCGTCAATTGTGAATACACCCCTGCGATAATTGTTTAATCACTGAGTCGAGTCGAGTTGCAATAAATATTCTGTATTACATTAAAAAATTTACCCGTGACGGATTGAGGGGAGGCCTGTACATTTTCTGCGATTCACCAAGTAAATAAACCACCACTATGAATTAATGCAGAGGACCAAATAATTGCTGAGGTTTTTCATTAGAAGTATAAACATTAATCGTATGATCAAGTGCAATATTGAATAAATAAATGGAATAATAAATTTTGGCGGTGTATTTTCAAGGAATCAAATATGAACTTGAAAAAAATTACTTAAAATGTAAGTTAAAATACAATAATACTTAAAATGTAAGTTAAAATACATTGTTGAAACACAATATGTCTTTCAGAAATATTGTATTTCAACAATGACAGAGTGAGAAATGAAGAGGTATCGACCAGAGTGGGGGGGGAGATAGAGGACTGATGAAGCCAATTAAAACAAGGAAGTAAAACTGGCTGGGATATATATTAAGAAGAGGTTGTTTGATGAAGGAGGTATAAGAAGGGATGGTGGAAGGAAGGGGTAAACGCGGAAGAAGAAGAAAGAAAATGACGGATGATTTAGAAGAGGAGACAGGCTACGCGGGGATGAAGAGGAAGGCACAAGACAGTTATCTGGAGGAAAGGCTAAAGAGGAGCTGCTAAACAGCAGTCTACCAAGTATAATGATGATGATGATGTCTTTCAAAACCCATAACTGACCAAAGTTTCATGAGAGTAGCGAACCTGATAAAATTATACACTGATTGCAAATGGCGGGAATAACATTGTAATATTAAGGGTCGACTAGAGTATCACTTAATAGACTGTCACGCTCTCTGGCTGTATCGGCTTAGCTACCCCGATAAACTCAGACTAACAGCAATTACTCGGAAAACATTGGCTGGTTTCGAGGTATACAATTCAATGCGAGGTCCAATTAAATAAAAACCTTCTTGGTAATTGCAAATACTGATGGAAGGTTAAGGATCATTTGGAAATCCAAAGGATCTGAAAACTTAGTTGCTTCCTACGAGCACGAGCACAAATGGGTATATAATATTGGTTGTTTTGCCATTGGAGGAGGCGACCGATTACTTTTGAGGTCATCGAACTTTTTTGCTCTGGTATTTACTTAAATCCGTGAAATTCAATGAGCTTGACGGATTGCTACAGAATAAATGAAAACAAAAAGCAATTTTTCAGATCAATCATAATCCACACAACTCTGCACATTTTGTCGAATAGTAGTCCTTTTCCTTTCTTAACTTTCCAAAATTCCCCCGGGGGGGAGAGATTCCTCCCTGGCTAGGAACCTCTGCATTAAGGAAGAGTGATTTGCGGCCAGGTTAGTTCTGGAAGGATGATATGGAGAATGGAGGAAAACACAATGACAGCTTATTGGCCTACAGAGTATTCACTCCCCGGAAAGCACCATTTAACGTCAAATCCGACGGACTAATTAGTGCACCAGAAATTCTTTCCAAATGGCACCGCAGTTTGGATCTGGATTTCCAAGAAAAATCTCTGCCAACATCAGGATTCAAACCCACGCCGCTAGAATGGGAAGTCGGCAATTGGAGAACCTAACCAATTCGGTACCCCTCATGTCGCGTTCATATGAACAAAGCAAAATGAAGCCCAGTTTCATGTCTAGTAACCTAAAAATGACATAAATTTTCCGTTCACTTTATATCAGCAAATAGTTTGGCTCAGAGTATTATATCAAATCTTCGATAACCCAAAGCGAGCGATATCAATGACAAAATATACCAACTAAGAATTTCATACAGATAAAATATTTAATCTAAGATTATAAAACAGGGCCTCAGTTATTTCTTTTTAGTATGACAATGCTGGTGGATAATATCACAAGTATCCTTTCTCCAAAGAAAAATAAGCTTCCGTGGCTGTTTTTCTTTGCAATCGGCAACAATATATCCGACGTGTTTGGCGAGGAGGAAAGCAAAAATAAATGCTCGCCCATCGATGACGCCCAATCCGCGAATTCGATTCTACCGTTGCCAGCGCAAATAAAAAATGGCCGCAAAAACGTATAAATCGGATTATGGGGGTTCCTTTCGTCGATCGACAGCTGTGCGCGCATCCCCGGAAGAGAAGAGAAAGCAGGGCTACGCACAGTTGTCTCTATATCATCGTCCCATGTCCCTTGGCCAAACAACATGCGAAATGCCCGACAACGATATAACGGGCACTCGCTCTGGAGCATTAATCTTGCGGTAGACCGGCAGTTTTCGCACAACGGGTGGGTGGGAGCGAGGGTCTTGTGGGAGAGGGGGTCACCGACCCCTTTTCACCACGGCATGCCAGCCAGGGTATCCTGCAGTATTCGGGAACGGTTCCGGAGCTCTAAAGATATTGACCACTCACCAGGATTGCCACTCCCTCCGCCCATCTGAGCCATTCCGTTTTCCGCTAACAGCCGATTTCCATCCCCGCTAAACCATCCGTTTTCCTTTCAATGTACCCCTCCTGCCCCCCCCCCCCCATGTAACGCACGCAACTAGTTATACTTCGGCAGAGATGGCGGTAATGGAGGGAAGTTTTAGGGAAAGGTTTGGTAGGTTTTTATGTCCACCATTTTGTAGGCTTCTTGCCACAGCACGCTCCAGGCATCGGAGAGAGGATAACAGCTACGAAGCAAAGTAGTCAATGGTCACTTTTATAGTACGTGCAGTTAAATTTCGTCTAATGGTGATAAGATCATTAATACCGCTTCGGAAAACAAGTACGGAAGGCTAATGGGTGGGAAAAAATAGCACAAAATAATACTTCTACGATTTCTCATATTTTATTTTTTTAATTGGTTGAAATAAAATATTTTCGTTAACAGTTCTTTTAGGAAATCAAACTAATTCTCGATTCCTCAGGTTGATTTCACGATATGAACAGGCTTGGTACAACCACAGCATAAGGATCAGATGCTGGAATAATATGGAATTGTAAATGAAAAGATAATTTATTTATTCCGCATAAAATTTATTTTAAGACGACCCAGGTTTCTACACGGCACGTCACCACCAGGTACCTCACCTAATCTAATAACTAAGTAATCTTTTCATTTACAATGTTTAGTAAATTTCATGAAGTCACGCTTGAGACAACGGAGAATAAAATGGAATCTTGGTGAATCGGGACTCGGATGATCGCGATTTTCCTATATGTCGATAGACACTATCATGAATATTTTTAATATACGTTAATATATAAATTGAAAGTAAATCACCGCTGATTGAAAGGCTTTTGTCACACAGTATCGTACAAAAAAAGGCTTTTGCAATGCTGAAAGCATTTTCTCAATGATTCAAGTTGCCACCTGGCTTCCTATGTTCTCATTTTATCAGTAATCAGAAATAATAGTGATTCGAAGTAGTAAAAATTATCTACTCATGTAAAATTAAATATTCTACACTGTAACACATGTTAACTATGAATCTGTAGAGTATGTTAAGATTTGAATGTGTGCTGAGGTTGGCGGCAGACAAACGGCAATGGTCGTACACAGCGTGCTATCCGGTGACTGCGGACGCCGATTGTAATCCCAGGCAGCAATTGTTTAAGACCATTAAGGATTTTTAGTCCACGGTAAAATTTTTGAACATAGACAATATTTTAAAAATACTGAATAGAATTCTATACTTGTCAATATTAAACGAAATAATTATAAAAAGAATCCATAAATAAACAGGAATAAATAAAAAAACCCGTAAAAATTTCATGTCATTGGTAATTTGTATTTTAACTGGTAAAAATTAGAGGATGACTAAGAAAAAACATCTCTATAACGAAGGTTTTGATGAAGAGCTTTCGATTAGCATTGATGACGATTATCATCGCAAACAGGGGTGTGGGAAATCACCTATATTAACACATAGAGACAACAGAGAGGCATTCTAATAGCATCTACTCAGGTAACGGAGTCAGACGCAATAAAGGACAAAGCAAACTGACATTAGGGGAACTGTTTCAACTCGTAATATCTCAACTGATAAGGATCAATTTCTTACAGCCTCATATCATTCGCCATCTACGCATGCTTCCTGTTCTTAGGTACCATCTACCCGACTGCCATTTATCATGGGATCAAAAATCAAAGGAGATCTGGGTGTGGAATAAATAGTTAATAATTTAACTTACATTCTCATAAGAGATCAGAACTTTAGATCAGCGTTGATAATTATTATCGTAAATCAGGAGTGAAGGAAATCATAGGCATAATCGTACTGCAAGTGAAAATATCGAAATATAGACTACACTGATGTTATTTCATTCTTTGAATTGGCAGTATTACGAGCGAGAAGGAGTTACACTTGCCTCATTTGTTGAAAGTCTGAATCCCTTCACTTCCCACCATGGTCTCATTCATTATCTCCACCAACTCGGGGGGTGGCCGCATTTCCAAGTTTTAGGGTCGGTTTGGCTGGAGTTCCGCGCTATAATATGCGTTTTGATTATCATCATCCCTTTGTCCCTTCAGAACAACAATAAACTTGGGTAGATAATGGAGGCTCCACATATCCCACGCTTCCTTCCTCTCTCGCGTGGCCATTTTACGTCCTTCGCCCATTGGACACACGGAGACATAAGGCGCATGCGTTTCTCTCCACCCATCGAGTTTCCTGGAGTCAACGAAATACCAAACCCTGGTCATTCCAATGAATCTCACTAATATATAAAAATCTGGTGGTGTCTGTCCGTCTGTTACTCAATCACTAATAAACCACTGAATCGATTGAAACAAAATTTGGCAGAAAGATACTTGATATATCTGGTTCAAGCATAGGCTATAGAACAAGGGCCTTAGGGCCCTAGAAAGCCCTCAAGTGGGCCCTTTTATTATCAAAAATTGGCCCTGGAAGATAATTCTTGCCTGTATTAGAAACACGTAAAATATACCTATACTGAAAGTACAACAGTCATAGGGTCGTAAGTCACGCTGGAGCCCCAGAGGGCCCAAGGTTCCAAAAGAATGCTTTCTTAAAAGCTTCGTAAGTTGAACGAGTGAATCGATTTTAGTGAAATTTTCACACATTGGATCAGTAAAGCTTTTTTAATGAAATTGGGACTAATGGAACTATAAGGAAGGCCTCTGGGCCCCAAGGGCAGCGTATTGGGCCGCCTGGTGTCTTATGTGCTTGAAAAACTCAAGTCTAAACATTTTGGTTCAATTGCAGAGATTTCTCTTTTGGCATATTTTAATTAGTTCTACTAAAGATATATCTGGCTATAGTTTTCGCCATTAGATGGATAATAGAATACAGTTTCTTATCCTTTCATTCAATTTTGTTATACGAATAAAATTTCCCTATAAATCGCGTTTTTCATGTCAAAATCATGAATTTTACTTCTGTCAACAATAGGATATTTCCTTGGTAACCATGGAATTAGCATTAGCTTTGGAAGGGAAATGGGGCCTTTACAATGGCGGTGGGGTTTGATATTTATAAATATGTATTACAGTGGAAATCTAGGCCGTATACTGAAATGTTGCCGATTACGATATTTTCAGGGATATTTTTGCCTAAAATTGGCAAAATTCATTCAAAGTGGACTAATTTAAATTGGACCCTTGTAAAACAGGAGAATTAGACAAAATAGATGGCGGTTTTCATCTGCTGCATTAAAAAACAAAACTAAAATTATAGCTGAGTAAAACAGGAGAATGCCACGATGCTATATTAATGCAACTAGCCTCTGGAATGCAATTGGCCTGTAGTTTTATTTCTGTATGTTACTGCAAAAGAATGTTGAAACTCGGTAAGTATAATATAATGCGGTTTTCATCCGCTGAATTAATAAATAAAACTTAAATTATAGCTGATTTGCCGAGAAAAAAATACACCTCATGAGGGATTCGGACCTACAACCTACATGCCCTGTCTTTCTTTCTTTCTGAATTTCAACGGGTACCTTTGCTAGTACGAACTAAAAGAGTTGGAGAGGATGCTGAGATGATCATATTTAAATCGATGCCTATTACCTTTATTATTAGCCGTTTAATGAAACCATACTATTGAGCTTTGACGTAGGCTTCCGCGGTGTTTCTTGGTGAGATGTGGGAAGGCTTCCAGTAACCCACCGCGTGGATTGTCTTCACTTGACATTATCTTCCTCGCTTCAAAGGACAGATACAAGGAACCTTAGGAATAAGCACGAAACTCGTCAAGTAAAGACAATTACCGGAATTCTTCCCAGATCACATACAATTAAATCCTTTCATACCAATATCATCAAAAAAAAAGCATCACCACCTGTATTTAAACGTAGAGACAACAGAGAAGCATTCTGACTGCATCTAAACAGGTAATGGGGTCAGGCACAATAAAGGACATAACATCGTGGACATTGGAACAACTGTTTCAGCTATTGATATCTCAACAGATAAGGATCTAGCAGCTTCATTTAATTCCTTATCTATGCATGCCTCCCGCTCTTAGGTGTGACCTCTCCGACTGCCATTGAACATGAGGTCTAAAATCAAAGAAGAGCTGGATTTGGAATATATAGTTAATAATTTATCCCAAACACAAGCATTTAAAAAAGTTACGTAAGTACCTACTTGCTCTCATAAGAGAACGTGTACGGAAATCTATTGATCGGAGTTACTTTAATATTCAATATTGCTTCAAATTAATACGCGAGCATTCCTAATTTTTTTACCCTAATTAATACTAGCAATAAAACAATATCCATGACTTTTTGTTTACGAACTATGTTAAACTAGATGACCCGAGCGAATATTTCGCATAGTATGCAGCTTCTTCCTGTTTCTTCCTGTTCTTCTACCTGTCGAATATGTCACACAGTATGCAGCTTCTTCCTGTTTTCCTTCTTTCTTCCTATTCTTCTACCTGTTTCTTCCCATGGACAATTATATGTTATTTATGTTTGTGTTAGAGATACTTAACGTAAACGGCAAATGGTCACACTGATTGCATGTAGAATGTAAACAATCTAACTAAACGATGTGTTAATAGATGGCGCCTCCTACAGTCTTTGAAGTACGTAACCATTGCGGATATATTAGTTGATTATATTGTCAGCAGATGGCGTTGTATCATTTTTTTAACATAAACTTTAATTTTAAACAATTTGTCTATTTTTCATCAATATTGGGGAACATAAGCTTTAAAGAAAAATCATTAATTTTGATGACTAATTATGGGAGTTATGGCGTTACGACAAAAAAACACCTTTGAGAAATAATAAATACGGATGATAAGCGAGGTAAATCCTCGCCATTATTGCTCGTTCTTCTTCGGGTGCCACTTGAAATTCACGATTCAAGGTCAGCACAAGGAGACGCAAAAGCATTCGAAACCTAGACCTTGGGCGCCGAAATCGAACTACCACAATGTCACAGCGGTCACAGGGGTAGGTAGTCCCCGGACGATACAGAGGGCCACGAATTTGGGCCTGGCACAAGACATACATACACCTGAGATTCCGATACAATGAATCAGATTTTGCCTACCTGGACCACAGACTCCAATGACTAGCAGCTACAAACGGAATGAGAGATATGGAGCTTCGAAGAAACATCCGTAGTTTTTCTTTTGTAAAGGGTCGCCGATGAGGATTTAATGCGAATTTTGCTTAAAATTACAAGTTAAAGATATTTTAACACTTTTACAAATATGAGCATAAATCGAAAATGCTACCGCAGTTTTTATCATCAACCTGGCCTGCGTTAATTCAAGGACACACTGTGATGCTTTAGTATTGTTACGGCTCCCGCGGTTTTCTTGTAATTTACAATTTTTCGGATTCTTTCCGCGCTGCAGTATGTAAGTTGAAAACCGTTGTGCCGGAATTCTAGTCAGCATCATCACGTCAGACCGACTGGAGTGGCGGCGAAATATTCTTCCACTAATATACTGCAATGCGGTAATAACCCGAAAAACTCTAAATTGGTGATGCTTTGGTATTTATCAAACAGATCACGGGAAAAATCAGCCGTCCTACACTCTTTCAATTATAAATCTTACTTAAATCGTATTCAGATCAGCATTAATAACAATTGCTTGGAATACAACATTCAAAAAATAAGAATAACATATCATAAGTAACAATTCATTACAACCGTGAGGCTTTGCTTTCAGCGCGGAACTAATGACGCTATACATTACATATTCGACTAACACTGGAAACATAAACGTTGCGGAACGATTCCGAATAGAATATATCTCGTTAAGAGCATGCTTTTTGAAAGGCTATATCAATCTCTCACGAATACGCTCGTTAAATACTATAAATACGTCCGAATGAAGTTGGAACGGTTGCCCTTAATGATATCGTACACATATTTTTGCCAGTGGAGTCATTAAATGAGGTAAAATACAGGAGAGAGTGTTTGTCCAGATTAGGTTTAAGTCTGAATAGTCGAGGAATTTCTCAGAAAAAAATGTTTATGGGTTTTTTGGTTAAAATTATGATACCGAAGGATTAAAGACTTTCACGTATTTAATCACATTCATTGAAATAAATTGGTCCAGAAAATAATATGCATTATGTTGATCAGAGTCGCCTAAATACCGCCACAACGATTGCAGAACTCCATAAATTATGAGTAAAAGATCGACCAGTCCTAAATATATGGATTTGGATTAGTGAGGGTCTTTGCAATTATAATTAGAGTTTTAATGCAGTGTACAAATAAATTACTATCACCCGCGGCATGACTGATGAGATTTTTTATTCATCATTGTCCTCAAACAACAAAAGAATCCAATTTCTATCAAGCTCCACTCGGTATGGGCTTACAGGACTCACTATTTAAGTTTTCTTTTCTATATTCTAAACCAGTGGTTCCAACCCCCTCCTTTGGTGCCGTGCTTCAATCTAGGAGGGCAAAAAGAAAGAAGGGAGCGACAGAGGGCTTAGGAGGCAGAGTCCTGACCTAACGATATAACAGGCGATGGTCTTTTTCAATATTACCTCAAATATTTTAACTTTACATTGTTCAGTAAGGCCTTGGAATGTTGAAAGTGCATAATTTATGTCTTAAATTATTTATTTCAATAATTCACTTATTAGAACTTTGTTAATCACACAAGTTTCTTTTCATTTATATATAAGCCCTGATTTTTTTCTTTACACATACATACAGGTCCTCGGTTAAAAAATATATTAACATTTTGGATTTGAAGTAACTACTAAATCAATAAACTGGAAAACCTGATGACAGGCTCAGCAGCCTATCGGGATTCCGGGGACATACGGGCCAACAGAATCGTCCGGCAAGCAAAAAAAAAGCAATCACTGATTTTCTAATTCTCTTGATTTAGTGATGAAGTCGTGGATTTTGAAGCTTAGGGTTCATGGGCGTTGGGTATAGGCTTATGGAAACGAGGGACCAGTGGCTCAAAATAATTTGGAAAACACGGCTTAGATCAATTCCACGAAACTTTAGAGCACAGTATACCCATGCGCGAGAACAAAGAGAAGGGAGGAGCATGCGAAGACTGAATCAAGGGCAAAGTGCAGCTGGAAAAACGTTTGAACGCGTAAAACCCTCCCGAGGTATCGGCTTGAACGGAATGGGTTACGGATTCGAACGTTTGCATACAGAGGCGAGAAAAAAAATTAAGTGCTCAAGGGCCGCCTATCCGCCGACACCGCGGCGGCCGAAAAGGGGAGTTGGCGAGGGTGTCAAGGGAGCGGGTCGGAGGACCGCGGAAAGCGCCATCGGTGTCGGGAATAGAAACCAACTTCTCCTCCGCCAAGCCTGCCACAACACTCATTTATTCAACACGTACGGCAATCATGCCCGTTGCCATGGTTACGATACCCTTTCGCGGGGAAAATGGGACACCGAGGCGGCGCGGCGGGCCGTGAGCCGGAGTTATCGCCCTCCAAGTCCTTTGGGGGCGGGGTGGAAGGGGAGGTGGAGCCATATACTTCTACTTGGGAACTACTACGCGCGCGGTCAGGGCTAAAGGCAGGGGATGTAAGGACGCCAGCTGTAAAAAAAAGGAAGGATACAGGGATGAGAATTTTACGAAGGGAAAAGACGAAAAAAAAGAAGCAGTTTTGACAGATTCGTGATTTCCTCCAGTAATTACTTACCGAGTAAGAAGGCGTTTATGGCTAAAAGACAACTGCTGTGCTCGAAGAAGATAGGATAACAAACCAGGTAATATTAGGGGAAAACCCCCGTGTGGAGCGTAGCACTCAATAGATCGGAAGTATAGACCATTGGAAAAGTCGACCAGAGCAAACTAGAAGACAGGAAATAATATAAATCCTTGATAATGTTACTGTGTAACGAAACCATGGTCGGTAACAATAAAACCTCATGTGGAAACAGCCAAGTTGTAATTTCTTCAGACGCTCCTACAAACTAGAAGACTTTGAAACCTGGTGCTGTAGGAGGATACTGAAGATAAAATGGACGGAAAAAATAAGAAATGATGAATTGTACTGATGAGTAGAAGTGGAAAGGACCATATGGAACACCATACAGAAAAGAAGAACAAGATGGATTGGACACACCCTGAGACACAATGGGTTTGTGAGGAACATAATTAACGGGAAAAATAGAAGGAAAAGTCCACAGAGGAAGACCCAGGAATAAGTTCATGGAGAAATAAAGAGGATTGTACATAGAAAGGGACATCAGGAGGTAAGGGAACTAACATTAGATAGGAAAGGGTGGAGGGCTGCAGTCAACCAATCTTAAGATTGAACGATCAATGATGATGACCGTTTCTCGGGGAAAAATTAATGCGAGAACCTATCTGTTCATCAATGGAGTTTTCTTAATTTACCGCTTTCGTCTATCTTACAGATGTACTGCGATAGTGAAATAATGTTCGTCGTGTTACTCGAAATATAATACTAATAGATACTAATTTTTCGTAACTTTAGCATATCGTGTGCCTCTCGAGTCCGTGACGGCTCCAAAGAAAATTGTTAGTATAATTCTTTCATGCTCCTAGTTCGCTCACCCATAAACAAAACGCTCATATTTTCTGTGCATCTCGGATATTTGTTTTGTTATTCCGCAGAGGGGAGGAAGTTAAAGAGAAGAAGTAGAAGAGGGAAGACGATCGGATGAATTTTTCGAGAGACGAGTTGAGGTCATCTGCGCCACACTAACTACAATTAGGTTTTTGAAGGTAGGGTTAGGGAAAAGAGGAAGAGTACAGAGAAATCTTGAGATGACATTAGTATGCTCTTTACAAGGGGTGCCAGGAGGTCCACAGCTAAACGACCTACATCTACATCTACGTGATACCCTGCGAGCCACCACGAGGGTGTGTGGCAGGGGGTGAAGATCACCAAACATGCACTATTGACATACAACTAGGATATTTAAGGGAGATATGCTAGATAATAGGGTCACATGGAGCTAGATGGTTAGTATCTACATAATGAGGAAGGGATTATTGGTTGTTATTACATGCATCATACACTACAGACTACTCTAACTATATTTCACCTACCTATCCCTTTGCTACGCTGCCTATTGTTCTCTCTTATAGTACGAGGGAAAAATGACATTTTACATCTATCGGTACGACAATCTATCTCTCTAATCTTGTTAATATGATCAAACGTAGCATAATACGCAGGGGTTCTCAATATATATCTAACGTCATCTGTGAACAACTCTGTTTCGAATTTACTTAAAAGGTTTAACCAAAATTTTAACCTGCGTTTTGATAGTAATTCCCTTCCTAGTTCTTCTATTAAGCTCGTAACACTTATACAATTATCATAGCGGCCTTTAACTAACCTAGCAGATCTCCTTTGCGCGCGACCTATTTGGCGGACGGAGTGTTACGCATGAAGTACTCTACATGACACCCAAGTGGGTATTAGGATTCCTCTGAAATGTTTTTCGCAGCCCGGAATTGAACCCGGACTTCTGGATGGAAAACCAGTGCTCAGGTCACCAAACCAACCCGATATGGAAGTTTGAAGAGGTAAAAGACTTGGGAAAATTAACAGCTGGGTGTTGGGTGAAATTTGAAACCCATGTGCAGCAAAAGTTCCTAATGGTTGCCAATAATTTCAAGGATGGCACTTTCAGGTATAAATTTGCGAAAGTTATCCATCACGGAGGAAACGACAGTAGCATGTGAAATTCACCGATGTGTTCATTAAATACACCTCGAAGTTTGACAATTTGGAATCGCTTTCTATTGACTGGTAAACGCTAACCGCAGAATGATATAGCATTATTGTTAACCTGACACTAGTCTTGAGTTTGAGGGTAGACAACATCACCTGCATATTGATTACTAAACAAAATCGATATAAATGGGGGAAGTATCAATGTTAGTTTTCATGAAGAAAATATAGATTGAAAAACACTTTCAATTTTCCACACTTTTCTTCTTCTACGAACAGTTTCGATGTGCATTCTCAAGTAAATTACCTTTAGTATTATTCAACTTGAAAGTGACGAGAATGCTTGTCGAAACCCGTTTTAGTGAATATAATTGTGGAAATAACTAAATTTTATCAATTGTTATGCTCATCAACATCCAAAAACTTACTACAACTTTTATCATTTAGAAAATATGTAACCGGGCTTCTCAAGGAAAAAATATATATTTTGATTTCAAGCAAGTAAAATTTGTATTCCTAATCTGAATTGCAAACTCACCACCATTCATAACCTGCAATTTGGTATTCCTCACCTGAGTAGACCGGGAAAGGGGAAAGAGAAAAGGTTGGATCGTTTAAAACAAAATATTCAGTTCGTTTCATGAGTTATTTTCTTTTCCTCCGTACACCTTCAGCCCAGGGTTTAGTGTGAAGGGACACATTGGAGTAATTACATTAGCATCGGCCAGGCTCTCTCATTCTGCCTCACTCTCCTCCAGTCCCTCATTCATTCATTCATTCCGGGGGATCAGACCCTTCTTCAGGGTTTGTTTGCTGGAAATGTATTTCTCCGCCAGCTCAACTCTTCGCGTAAGTGCGTCCACACGATACTATGGCGGTATTACACGGCGTTATCCCAACAGCGACGGCGCAATCACGAGAGGAAGCCATTAAGGCGAAGGGATTTTCGTCGTCCGCGGACTTCAAAACATAAGGGTTCCTCATCCACGTTGCAGGGTGCCTTTTTTCCATCAAGAGTAAATGAAATTTCGGACAGAAAAGATAAAAGAAATAGTTTCCCGTCGGACCCCTGCGTAAATAAATAATGGGAAATAGTCGCTCACGGCAGCAATATAAATACGAAAGTTATAACTTTCAAAGACGGCCCAGTTTTTGTGGGAGTTTTACTTCAAAAGAGAAGCTTTGCTAGAATGCATCAAATCGGGAAAGGAAAAAATCATCCGGCAGGTTGGGATCATCGTTTAAATCACTGTCCCGATAAATGATATTTTTCGCTGTAAATTTCAAAAATAATACTCTTGAATACCTCAAGTTAATACCTCATACCACTTGAATACCTCAAGTTAATACTAGAGTACCACAAGCAAGATGTTTAGAGTTTCTCCTCAAGTTATAATCCTTACAATTTCTGATTTTTATTTTTGATGCAGATATCACTGCTCGTCAAAAAAATGTTCCATTGCGGATATCAAGGGGTTTTTCGATGAAAGTAGGATAATTACTAATCTGATATTATTACCTCTTTGGTCTCCAAAATTATTGAGCACTCCTCGTAACCAACTAAATCCGAAAGCCTCCGGGGGGGCCGGATGAAGTCCTAGTCTGCTTGCCTAAGACACGCTCATAGATTAGCTTGATTTTCGAGTAGGTGTTTCGTCAACCAGGTCTAGGCTATTTGAAATTAGTCCAAGGATTGGAATGTAAATTGGGACTGCCAACTCCTAATTTCTCTTAATAAAGACCTCCATAACGTTCAAAAAATATGAAAAAAGTTGTACAATCTACCGCCTACAAGAGTAGCGGCTAAAAATAAATGAAGACACTTGCAATTTAAATATAAAAATTTTAACCTAGAAAGCATTCCTAAATTTTTATGTCTATGGTGAACCGAGACTCCCTACAAACCGACCATGAGAAAGCGGAATTACATGACTCAGTGGAAGGCAGGTAAGGAAATAATGATGAGAACTGTCACGCAACAGGAAGGGGGCTTTGAGATGGCGCTCGCCAGAACAAAAGGGATTATGACTCAAGGGAAAAGATGGCACTTCTGTGTCTCGCTGTATCGAACGCTCTTGGATTTCATCTGGCACAGCCAGCAGTGCGGCAGTGAAGTTACACACCACAGAAATACCCCGTCCTAATGATAAATTGTGTTTCAATGCCATAAACATTGAAATAATGGTAACAAGGATGTTTTAATAGTTTAATTCCCAAAACTAAACCAACCAAAAGCTTGAACAATCTATTTCAAAACAAAATATCACTCACCTTGAGAATAAAACTATGTTAAGATGCTTGGAAGAATAACTTTTCCAGCCACGATAATTAGGTTGGTAATGCCAGTCGTGAGTTCGAATCCCGCCCAGGGCTTGGGTGCTGCATTAGTCTTCGGATGGAGATATTTGCTCAAACGTCGCGTAAAGCAACAGTAGGAGGACAACGTAATTCAAGCCTGTAAACAGAATAATTTCATTAGTATGTAGAGAGTAATTTTATAATTTGGTAATCTACAACAATCCGTCGAGGCACGGCTGTAGAATACGATGTGTTAATCATTAGCCAGCTTTATTTCAACAGAATCATAATTGGGGCATGATGGCCAATAAAGAGTCCACAAAACCATTAAGGCGACTGTCTCTTTCTAAAGAATTAGCCCATATTTGAGGGCGTTGTCGGTCATTCATCTTCTTCATTTCAAACGCCATAAAAGCTTGGACTTTGCGATGCAATAACAAAATTTTGACTCACGAAAATAAGGTGACACCCATTGTGTTCAACATGATCCTCAGTTCAAATTAAATATCCTCCTTGAGTCTCGCATGGATTATAACAGCTAGGATCAGTTGAATACAAGTATGATAGCTTGTTACTCTCGGAAAATATTTTTTCACTGTTCATGTCGACCTCTATTATTCAACAGATATGGTTTTTCAGATGGCAGGTCGGAAATTGAATACTAGTCATTCTTTGCCAACGTTTCGGGAACATTATGCGTTCCTTCTTAAGGGCCAAAAACAATACATATATGGAGGTCAAAAATAACCTCAACACCACTTGCATAATAATGTATTTTTCATGCAATGTTTTTTACCAATAAGCTAGAATACATTACGTTTCTATACGTTGGCAAAGAATGACTGGTATTTGATTCCCGACCTTCCCTCGATAGATCCGAACCCTCCAACATTTTCGTACAAAATAAGAGCATTTGAATCTGTGACAATCTTTTCGTAAATAAAGAGAAAAGTAAGCATGTATGAACCATCATGGCCAAATTTCCTCGAAAATGACCAACGAGGAGTTTGCTTGAACACTGTCCAAGTAATGAGTTTGCTTGAACACTGACCTTTGATGAACTCTTCTTGCTCTGAACAAGCATTTTCAGACCAAATATACCTTGTGAGATGCGTGTAACATGGCCAACAAACTTTATGCCCGTGAGCTCCCCAAACAGATACGGAGGCAGTTTTTGTTAAGCGACCATGGAGGATGTAAGAGAGGGAAGAACGGTCGCCAAAACGAGTATTTTATCATCCGAAATACGATCCGCCCTCTCTCTCTCTCTTCACTATCCATTTGTTGTACCTTCCCCCTCACACCAGCGGAGAGAAGGCCCCGACCCATTCCTCTTTGCGGAGGTGCGGTGGGGATAAGAGGGGGCGCGAGTAGGAGGACACTCCCGAAAGGTCAATTCGGAAAAATGCGAAACGCTACGACGACCATGATGATGATGCGAACACGAGAACGACTTACGCAAGGCTGTTTCAAGAGCGGGGCGACGCGACGTCGCTCGCCACACACCTTTGTGATACGGCCGAAGAGAGATACGGAAAGGAGCGGCCGATTCAGCATACAGAGGAAAATTGAGAGGGAACCATTTCCGGGAACTCGCACACGACGGAGAGTTTCACCTCTCTCACTCGAAAAAGTTGTTATTTCCATGATGGAGAGTCGCAGAGCAAAGAGAAGCCTTTCCATTTTTTTTATCAGGTCTCTCCATCCTGTCAGGATGCTATTCGAAAGAATTCTACTGTTACTTGTGCGGTTTCCCGGGTGAAAGCGGGGGCCAAAGAGCTTTTGTGGGGTCATTGAAAAGACGAGGAAGCGTGAGTACGAATAAATACGAGTAGACTCCAGCTGTGGCCTCCCCAGTAGACACCACACACGAAACTAGGAACTTCTGGCATATGAGAATAAGTACTGTTCTTGGCTCTGTTCTTTAGACAGGCCGAGAGTATGACTTGGCTCGGAACGAACGTGACCCCCATTACTGCTAAGTAAACACAACACCAACGCATGCAGATACAAATGAACCCGTTTCCCCTTACTACTTTCTTCAGTCACCTACCCTGCCTATCCCAGATTCCATTCAGAAGTTTCCTTTCCTCGCCCACCATTCTAAGCACCTACTCATTCTTCCACCGCATCCTCTCCATCCTTCTCCTCTCAAACCTCTAAAACACCTGCAGCCTATTCACGTCCTCTTCTCTGAGGGACCACGTTTCTGCCCCCAAACAACGTTACGCTCTATGTCCAGCTCTTCACCAGTTCCTACTGCACATCATTACCCAAAGTCCCCGTCATCAGCTCCCTTCTGTTACTAAACGCTTCCTTGGCTTACGCTGTTTTCCTACTTATGTCTTCGTTACTTTGTCCATTTTCTTCTAGCGTACCACCAAAGCTTTTAAAATGCTCTACTTGCTCTAATTTGTGTCCTCCCACTTGTATTCCCAGCCTCGCTTTCGTTGTCCAAAGAAATCTCTACTTTTGTTTTTTTTATGATTTAAAAATAATTCAATTGATGTTAAAAGATGTACCCTCAAACAAAGAGTAGGCAAAACAATAGTTTCTGGGAATATATGGGATACTGATACGCGACGCGACGTTCATAGCGCAGTCATAAACCGAAGAAAGTTGAGTTAATAAGACGAACGGGGAAAGAGAGTAATTGGACATTTTAAAGAGCGATTGAGGGTTATGGAGCCATGAGAACTCAAAATTAAACCATAGCGGCAGAAAGGAATTATTATTACTGTACTAATGTGTTACAAGTTGGCTATTTGCTAGGTGTTTATGTTTCGAAAAAGTGTACCAGAAACACGTAGTAAAGTCATATTCAACTTCATGGATGCGATGTAGCATGTTTCCACAAACACAAACACTTAGTGTCTGAGTTAAAGCTATACACTTTTATTAAAAATGGAATACTTACGTCTATTTTTGCAGTATTAAAGCTTCAGAAGTCTAGTCTACAGGAGCAATATCTTGAGCGATAAGTCACAACTAAGGTCAGTAAGAAATATTTTTACTTGAGTGCAAACAAATGGAATCGCGACAACCTCGACTAGTGAAGAAAAACTTAATTCAAATGCACAAGTATATCAGTAGAACAAAAATTATTTTCGCCTAAACAAGAGATTACCGGTCGAAATCGGACACCGGCGTAGCAATCGGAGAGAGCTTTATTATATATAAAGCTTATTACCGTTTCTTACAAAGAAGAGTACGTATATCAGTTTTACTTGTACTGACAGATGCGAAGGCCTATAAGATCCGCGACTCGTCATCGAAAATATCCTTATAGCGGTGATTGAGTGCAATATTCTAAGAAAATTGAGGGAAACAGCATCCCTTACCCCAAAAATGTCAAGGAAATATGAATCCTTTCAGGGCTTCTGCAGTGAAGATAGACATTTGGCGACTTCCGCCAAGAGACATTTCAGTGGCATGTACCAATTTCTTACGTGAATTATAACTCATACCCTCGATCGGATGGACGCTTCTTGATGGATGAAATGGCCAGATATCATGAAGCTAGTCCGGTGAATTTTCCCCCTGACCTACAATCAATAGGCTTGAATATTCTGAGGAAATTACTTGGAAGGGAACGCCCTTTGAATCGATTTGTCTACGTCAGGAGAATTCTGGTTTCCATCGCTCAAGCCGACGGTCTGTCCTAGCATAGAAGACCTCGACTATGCCCGCTGAAAATTCTTCCCGTTTCTTACTAAGTTCCCACAAAATTTCATAGTGATAATGCCTGCAGATAAAGAGCTAACATCATGTTTTAGCTTTCAACGTGGCCAGCAAAGAAGGGACTAATAACTAATATATTCCATTTGCAATTTGGCTATCACAAAAGTCGAATAGTTCTTATAATGTCTTCCCTTGTTATGAAGTATACATAATAATTCTGCATAATATTTTATTTCTTTCATCTTCACTTTCCCGAATACAGCATCTTGGGCCAGTTTACATCGGATGGATAACAGTAATAACGTACGAGACACAAACACCCATGTCCTGGGCAGATAATATTCAACCCAGGCGGGACTCGAACCCGCGACCCTCGGGTTAGCAGGCGAGGACTTTACCCCGCCGCCACCGGGGCCGATATAGTCCGGTTTCAATATAAAAGCACTAGAAAAACCTGGGAAAGAGGCGATAAGAAATGATAAGTAATAAAATATAGGGCGTAGGTGAATGCGCATAAATTAAGTTAGCGAACGAAACTATTATCATACTCACACATTCACCGGTTTTTATGAATCTTAAATATTTATTTTTTTATTATTTACCGTGAATTATCATCATGGTGACACCTTTGGCAACAAGATACTAAAAACAGGGTTATGCTATGTTGGACATCTTTGATCAAGCCTTGCCAAAAATATTCATACAACATAATGAAAATATATTTCAGTGTTTGTTGAGTGGAATTATTTTGTTAGCGTGCCCTTTTACTAGCTTAAAATATGTATTTCGGCATATTTTTAGAGTAACTGCAATGAAAGTCATGAAAAATATAAATCTTATTTTCATTCTCCCCCAGAATAAATTATTCTTTCGGTAATGTCTCGTTACAAATAATGAATCAACCCTCAAAAATGAAAATTTACACTCTCTTCACCTCTCAGTTTTTTTTTCATTTTAGAATAAATAAAAGAATGGAAGTATTTTTTCATTTCAGAATAAATAAAGAAACGGAATATCACTTTATAAACTTGATAACTTTCTCGGTTTTCGAATCGTAACGGCAACAATACTCCAAAACAATTCTCACGCTACACTAATAGAATCATCTCACTTACATAAATTAATCATCCAAGTAACATTAAGGCCCGAAGTTAAAATAAAAGAAGTTTGTGAAAATGTTTATTCTGGAAATTATTCTTTGGCATTTCTTGCTTTAGAAACTTTAACCGCTAAAATCAACGAAACTTTCCTCTGAGAAGACAAACCTCTCGAAAACTGCAGTTAAGAAAAGGAGACGGACCGAAATGGTCGCCGGAGTTCCTTGTAACTTTTTGAGGATGCTTCACCGATGAGGATGCTTCACAGGCGAGCAGAGGTATTCCACGAAACTACGTTGGAGGAACTTGGACTGAAATACAACGTTACCTGATGGCAGACATTCTTCAGAAGCTAATCTTCATCAATTATTAACATGTAGAATGAAATAAACCAAAGGTTAGCCATTGCTCCTGGCCTTAAAAAGTCATCATCAGTGTATCAATTCTAATTCAAAATAAAATTTCTGGATTCGGGTGCCATCACATGGATTTTTTCCAGGGATTTAAATTTATCTAACTGATTTTGTTGATGAAGTTTAACTTTTGAAGATGAAGAGGATTTTGATGAAGTTTAACTTTTAGGCAATCATCACTGGTCATTCATTGGTCGTTCAATCTTAAGATTGGTTGACTGCAGCCCTCCACCCATCCTTATCTAATGCTAGTTCCCTTACCTCCTGATGTCACTTCCTATGCACTTTTCTCTTTATTTGGTCCATAAATTAATTCCTGGATCATCCTCTGGGGATTTTTCCCTCAAGTTTACATTGAATTATGTTCTTCACAAACCCATGGTGCCTCAAGGTCTATCCAATCAAGCTGGATCTTCTTGTCTCTATGGTGTTCCATATGGTCCTTTACTCTTCTGTTAACTTCAACATTTATTATTTAATCCATCTATTGTATCTTCAGCATCTTCCCCTATAACCAGGTTTCGAAGGCTTCTAGTCTGTTCTGGTCAGCTTTTCCGATGGTCCATGCTTCCGATACATAGAGTGCTACGCTTCACACGAATATTTGCACGTATTGTTTCCAGGTTTGTAGTCCTTTCTTCTTGGAGCACAGCAGCTGTCTACATCCCATCAAGGCCTTCATAGCATGGGCTACTCTCCGCTTGCTGTCCGAAGTACTTCTTCTGTCCCACGTGATGGTACTTCCGAGATAGGTGAAGGAATCCACTTACTCTAATTTCTGTCCTCTCAGGGTGACTTCTACATTCAGCTTCTCTCTTCCCAATGCTAGGATTTTAGTCTTTGTCTTATTTATTTTCACGTTGAATCCTTGGAGAACTTGGTCCATTACGTTTAATGACCTCCTTATTAGGCGATACCTAGAGTAAATTGCATATAGATAACGCGACAACTAAATGAATGATACTTTGTCAAGTTTTCACGCCATTTAATTACAGTACACCGATCTAAATTTCGTAAAATTTTATGCCATTGTATAACTAAGACTGACAGACTGCAATATCCCATCTTTTACTGACTCCTCACGGAGTGGCCAGACCATTGTGGAAAGGAAAGCGCGAGCTAATCCGGCCAATGATAGAAGCTGAAGCTAGTCCACCATCTTCATTTATCCTTATTTTCCTACATCACTTGCAGGATAACGCACTAATTTTGCAATTGGACTATGTTTTCCATTGATAACTTACCAAAAATCAGTATAAAATTACTTCGTTAATATGCAATCTCGTTTCATATTTTATTTATTTTAATTAATAATAATCCGCAATCCGGATGAAAACTTTTGTATAATCGAGCAGAATCCATAGCACTCAGCAGCCAAAATATCTTTCAAGGTAGCGTGCCTAAAATTTCAAACAGATGGTTGATATTCTTGCTTTACATCCGCTAATTCGTCCATTACATCAGACTACTCAAACGGTTAAGTGGGAAAGTAAAGATAGAGTAGGGTTAAACGAGATGGTAATTATTACGAAAGCTTCCGCGGTTTTGTAGTGTATTGGAATTCTTCGGGTTTTCCCCGCGTTGCAGCATTTTTGTGGACGACCATTTCGCCGGCATGCCAGTCGGCATCATTAGGACCTGATGTGCTTTGGCAGGCAATGCCATGGCCATGGAATTGGTCGTGTATTCCGGATTCCAATACCGTGGTGAGAGTAAGATGGATGTATGGATGTGCAAAATATTTATACGAAGAGGGAAAAAATATATCTGAGAGCGAAGTTCACCGTCGTACATTTCCCATTACTGGCTAGGTCGTAGAGTATTTTTTCAGTGTCCCGCGAAGATCAGAATTTATAAGGATGCCTAGATACGTGAGAGCCCCCAGCACGAAACGGGACTATTGGTCGCATATTTCTCCCTTTTACGGTCTCCCGATGAGTTTCCATCAGCGAGCCCGCATCCTTTTCACGAGTAACACAGCGAAAAAACTCTCCTTTGATACAAAACTGCTAATGAATTTATCGCCCCCCCCTAATGGGAAGCTAATGAAGCAGTGGATACATCAGGATTGGGACGAGGTCGGTAATGACTTCTGTTTCCCCGACTACGTGTAACGGCAGCGAAAGAAGACTAGCTTTACGGTCCACCAATAGTCGTTGTCATTGAAACCGAAGCAGAGCTAGAGAGAGAAGACTCGGCGACAACAAGGCAGAGAGAAAGGAAATATGTTTGACCGGGAATTACGCATGGCACGGCCTCAACTGTAAGGGGGAATATGAGTGGCCCGTTGAAGCCATGATTGATGATCACAAGAGGGTAGAGGGCGAGGTTCTCTAACGAGATTTAGTCGGAGAGTCGAGGGTTGGCCAAATATTAATGCCGCATATTTTTTAAAACTCCTTAATAACAGAAATCAGTACGTTGAAACGGTCATCGAGAGACGCATTTCCATTGGTCGCAAAGCCTTATCAGGTAATCACAACGCTACCGTATCTTGCATGTGAGTGTTCAGACAAACTTGTGGAGAAGACGACAGACTGAATGATTACGCTCGAAAATACCAATACAAATACCGAAGAAATGTAAACTGCATCGTTATTTCTCTCCTTAATGAATCTACTTTGAATTATGACACTAATTACTTTTCCACGCACCTACTTTGAACGACGAAGAGGTGATAAGCGCAGTGAAAACCTAGCTCCATAACCAGACGTACCGACAGTGCATTCACGCCCTAGTGAATAGCTGGAGGAAGGCAATGGACCTTGATGAAGATCATGAGGAAAAATATAGAGATTAGATAAAACGTAACTCTTTCATGATTGTCCATTTCATTTTTGTATAATGATTGGTTTAAGAGAGAAAAATGTTGGGAATCACTTTTTGGGCAACCCTCGTATGCACCTAAGGGGGAGAAAGACAAAAGCATGGAGAGCAAAAGAGAGGAAACGTGACGGACTGGAGATATTATGAAGGGCGTGCTAACGAGGGTAGCCGGGATTGGATTGATTTCTTCGATTTGTAGAATTCGCGAGGGACTGCGGGAAGAAAGCTGGGTGAGACAAGAATATACCGATCGTCATCCCCAAACCTTCACCCAAAATTTAACGGTCGCCATACACGAAACTTGGCGGCAATCTTTCCACGAATCACTCGATGCTGACGACATGGCTTTCGATCTAGCGGTGTAATGTCTTTAGCAATAATCCATTTGCTACTTTAATAAAACCATGTAGAGATTCAAAAAAATGTAAAACATACTTACCAGAAGACAATCGAAATTATCAATTCATAACTACGATAAACTTGACAGAACCTATCAATATTTTCACCGAATCATATCGTAGATTCCGAAGTCAGATTGCTTACTCATAACAACATCTAAGTAAAAAACTAATTACAACGGTCTAGGCCCACCTTGAATAAAGGATGTACTGAAAATCACACACGTTATTTCAATATCAACGGAACACTTTCCAGCTCCCAGTTTAATTTGTAAATTAGTAAAATACGATAGAAAATCGGTGGCTCTTGCTGTCTAATTTTGGGTGTCGTGAATAGAATTTTGAGTTCCCACTTTAACGCCAATAGTACTCCAATAAACTAGTGATAAGGTCAAAATAAGATCGAAGTGAAAAAGAAACTAATTATTTCTAAGTTCTTCTCATGACTGCAAACACTATCATTTAAATCACCAATAACTATAACTAGATCCAAAGCAAACCAAGGTGATTCAAAATGAGGATGGTGTTCTAGGAATTTCCCGGCAGTTTTACAAAAAGACATTTGAAGGCATTTCAATTTTATTCAATACAGATATCAAGCCATAAAATATGCCATTTATTCTGTTACTTAGCTCCGCGAATGTATATATTTTATTTAAATATACAGGATTAACAAAGTTCACCATGAATTTCGACGACTCTAATCATATTTTTAAATCGATGACAAACTTAATCGACTTCCCTTTTGAAAAAATCGCAATAAAAAGAGGATATAAAAATCTAGTTTAGTATTGCTTTTATCTCATTCTGGGCGCTTAGCATTTTCTTACGCATGCATCGAAGGGTTCTTTCTTGAACGGGGGAAATTTTTTTGGACAATTTAATTATATAGCATATTAACTAGATTGAATTTAATGCTAAATAAATGCCGTCTTTAATCCTAGAAGCCACAAAGAAGTACAATATTTGGGAAAATGTTTTTTTTGACTCAATAAAACGCTTACTGCATAGATTTATTCCTTCTGATTGAGATTTTATGAGAGAATTCTGTATAATATATGGAGATATATAAGCTACGTAAGAGTAAACTAAATTAACTGTTTGTTGTTTCACACTCGACGCTGACTCGGAGAAAATGACCTGCAGCCCTGAGCTTGGAGAAACACCACTCCAGTCTGAGTAACCGGGCAAAAATGCCCCAGTTGGCATTCTTAGCTGGGACATTAGAATATAACAGGGTGGTACGCCGGGCAGGCGTCCACTGGCTGAAAGTAATTTTCCTTCAAAATGCCATTCGAATATCTCGTCTCTATCGACCCCCTCTCGAATTTGCTCATGAAATGCACCAGCGTGCGTGAGTGAGAGTAATGTTCTTAGCGTTATCATTCACGTGCTCAAACTACGAAGATTCCGAAAACCCTCCGATGCAATAAAGCGTGAACGCGTTGCTGAGGCGACACCGACACCCAACGATAAACCTTATCATGGGGACAACATAAGGCGACACGGACGTAGCCCTCGACGATACTGCTGAGATTAATGATCACAACCACCAGACACCACATCAGGTTGGCGAGCGAACCAGGATAGCTCGAAGACCTTAAAAACATCTCTCAAATCTATGACGAGGGATTTCTAGGAATACAACCAAAAACCTGCATAGTTCATGAGATATGTGCCTTACCCAAAAGTAACGATGAAACCTCGATTTCATGAATACCAAGTATAGAAATGCCACAAATATTATTTGTTCATTAGTGCTTGAGGAAAAAGCTTAAATATCACCAATTCCGATGGGATAAAAACTTTTATTTTGCACAAATAAGCGTATTAGGGAAATGACTAGCCAATTTTAACTAATTCCATTTTGATATTCTGCCAGCTAATTGGTAGGTTTTTGAAGAATACAAATCCTAATGCGTTTTCACTTTATGGATGGCCAGCCATTAGATCCATCTTAAATTACCCATGTAGTCTCTTTCTTCTTATTTCGTCCAGAGTTCCTATCCTCTCCCTCGTTTCCTCACTGCACTCCCCACTATTACCATTATGTGTTCTACTGTTAACAGCTGGTGCTCATGTTTACTACTAATGTAAACACAATGTATTGGCAACCCTATGCTTTAAATTAACAGTACAAACGAGACTGCTGATTATTGTTTGTTTTATACTCTGTAAATGTTCCAGGGGACAGAATGTCCCAGAACTTAAATAAATATACAGGGTGTCCCATAAATGTCACGCCACAGTGACACTGGAGCTAGGGCAGCCTAAGAGGAACCGACCCAGCCTAATATGACCTCAGTAAAAGTTGCACGGTTTTCGAGATATTGCCAAATTAAAGCTTTTTCAAAAATTTCACTTATTTTCACAAATTTTAGAGAACTTTTAATAAAAATAAAATTAACCTTGAGCGGTTCGGCAATTCATTTTATACGGATGGATGTGTGTAGTAACAACATAAAAAGACCTGAAGCATAGCAGATATCACCATTGAATTTGGTGTTAGACGTAATACATAAATAAGATGTTACGCATTAAATAATGATCCATCATAGGCATCATGAGAATTATATTTTACAATCAAAATAAAAAAGCTTACATTTCAGAAAGCAGGGAAATCCCTGAAAATTTTTAGCAAACATAAAATTAATCTTGTGCGATTCAGCCATTGATTTCCTAATACGGATCAGTGTAGTAACAAATATAAAAAGACCCGAAGCACAGCAGATAATACCATTGAAATCCGTGTTAGGATTATAATCAATAATCAATCAATAACTTTTGTCTTTTGGAAGACAAATTGCATTTCAGGGGTCCATCTCACAAATCTCACGACCTTTAACCTTCGACATTTAGTCGCCAGCGAGATACGTCCTTTCATGCCTCCATTTCCTTTATTGTGCTAGAATTTTATGAGAAACATTTGTAACTTTCTGATTTAACTTTAATCCTCAGGGCAGTAAAACTTTTGGAACAATAATGAGAGAAATACGAAAAAAAATTACGACCAAAACCAGCCCAGCTCTGTGTCTACCTGACGAGCTCGCCCTGAAACCAACGTATATACACAAACGTATATCCTTGTCGGAAGCTTGCCGGACGAAATTTAAATACACTGCTCAAACAAAGCTCCGCGGAACGGGGAATTGATATTTATTTCCGGGTCAGGCGGTGGGAGTTGCCGTTCTAATGCGGTAACCCGGTTTTATGCCGATCCCTACGAAGTCCCGGCGGTGTGGGCTGAGAACTGAGTTCTGTAGTACCAACCTCGAGTACCTACATGGACGGTTTTGTTTTCCGCGCCAGACCAAATGCCTCGTCAAACATCCCCGAGGCCCGGGGTGGGAGTGGAAAGGGTGTGAGCGAGAAGGAAGGGGTGGGTGAGGATGGGAAAAGTAGAGGAGGGATGAGGAGGTCTCGCGCTGAAAGGAAGTCCGTTGTTTTCTCAGCCGGAATGTTTGCCGGGGCCGTGAATGAATTCCGGTGGAGAAGGGCACGATTTGATTGGGCTGACGTAAAAGCGTTTGGGGAGGGAGTGGGAGGTGGAAGGGGGGGGGTCAGGTCCTCCTCAGGGGCGGGTGGAGGTAAGGGGATATATCACGCAACAATGGGGATCAGCGATACGTTTTCGATGCGAGTGTGCATCGATATTTCTCATGCGATAATAATTTTAAAACTATCGCATGGTACTTTAGTACAATTGGGAAGACACTCTTCAACTCAAAATATAAATATGACAACAAGGACCAGAGCGGAGTGCAAAAATTATCCTGTGATACGTCTAATTGTAGTACTTTGTAAAAAGTGGACGGGCAATCAATACTCACACACACAAACAAACACAAGGGCGACTCCAAGTCAAATTTTGCCGAACACCTCCTAGATGATAACCATTACAGTAAATTTAAAGCTACCGTTCTAAACAATCAATGTAGAGGGAAAAAACTCAGCTTCATGGAGCAGTACGAAATTTCTTCAGCATGTATAAACAAAAATATACACATTGTTAATGATTATTTGTATCCTGAACATTCATCACCGATGTTATATATGTTACTTATCCATTGTGTGACAGCCTGTTCCAAACAAACCTTCACCCCTCTTCCCCTGTGATTACGTCACTTCCTAATACCTTTACGTCATTTCATCCCTACCCTCCAACAAAAATGGCATAGCTCATGTCGAAACCTTGGTCGTTGAATAAATTTCTGAGGAGATTGAAAAAAAACTTTTACTGTGAGATCATGGCATCTATCGCTTGGTACATTTTCAGATTCGATATATGATGCGATGTAAGGGTATTAACAAAATATGAGAGGCCCCGGAAGTATTAGAAGGGTGGTTCATTTCCGGAGGAATTGATCATATATTTGCTATTCGATGAAAATGGGAATATTAATATCGACTCAAGCAAAGACCTGCTCTATTGAAAGAAGTTTTCGTGAAAAGATAACGAGAAAGTTAAAAGACGTTGAGATAACCCTTTCTGAACATATACTTTTATTGAGATGTATTTATTTAATAAGTTTATTGTTCACACAACGTGATAAACATAATAATAGGGTAAACTTATACACAGTTTAATCCTTAAATAAAGTGCAACAGTCGAGGCCGGCTGAATATTACATAAAATTTTACAACATAATAGTGTTGATAACAAAAATCATTTTTTTCTTAGGAACTACTGTTAGTAAATCCTTGGAGACTTTCCTTTGACAAGTTCATATTTAGATAACGTTTTTTCTTCTAGCCATTAAATAATGGAAGCTACAAAAATAACAGTTTAAATATTTTTTTGCTATTTGTGAATTAATTCCGATATAACTGAATTGCGTACATAGATCATTTGCAAAATAACTGAGTTTACGTCGAAATTGCCTAGCCTGACATTTAAGAATTATACAAAGGTGTATAATGGATATTTTATTTTTAATGCTGTTCATTTATCGTAGGTAAGCCTTTGGACGCTTTCATCCTTGTTCAGACCCAGGGCACCGAGAAACGAATTAAAGAGGCAGATCTGTAGCACAGGTGATGTGCACTCTGGGATGAAAAAACTTCGACAATCGAATCCCGGAAGATTTTTGTGAGATGATTTTCAATAAATGCGACAAAAGTGGATAACATGAAATTTTAAAATTACTTTGCGCTTTCCTTTGCAAGCGATTACTTTGAATTAATTCGCAAAACGCGCATAAAATATAAGGCAGTGATTGTAAGTGTAGCTACAGAATTCTAGATGCCGTGTAAATACCATACATTTTACCAGCACACATTGTTCCATTTCCCGCCGTTTTTGTGCGCAACGCTTTTGATCTGCACAAATTTCGACTCCTCAAACGGGAAGCTCCCTTTATTAAATGAAATATGGCTCCACACTCCTTCCTTTCTAGTGATACTGTACAGTGAAACCTCTCTTAACGATCACTCTCATCAAGCGACCTCTCAACGACCATTTTTCAGCGGAACCATCGGTGGTCGCTCAATTCAGGTTTCACTGTCTGAGTACATCAAATTAATATGCACTGAAAGTTCTCAGGAGCTACTGATTTATTAAGAAATAAATACCATCTCTATAGTTAAAAAAAACTGACGCTTCAAGAGTTTGTTCCAATTTTTTTTCAAATCAGCTGTCCGTTCATTTGCATAATGCTCCTAGAAACGGAACCCCTGTCGAACGACCACCCTTCTTAACAACCATTTTTCAGCGGAACCGTCGGTGGTCGCTTAATACAGGTTTCACTGTACGAGAATAAATAACTCTTCTAAGGAGATATGATATCGTCGAAATGAAAGTATTCCTTTCCACAGAATTTTTTTCAAGGACCAATGTCTCGACATGAGCAATGTCAATTTCGACATGGTACATGTTGAAACCTTGGTCGGTGAATAAAATTCCGTGGAAAGTAAACCAAAACTTTTATTGTGAGATCATAGCGTCCATATGAATGGTTCAACGCGGGGAGAACCCGGGAATTACTGATGAAATATAGCAAGTGGCTCATAGTTTGATTTATCATTAAAAAGATGAGATTTAAAAAAAAATAATAATGAAGCCAAATTCATTGAATTCCAAGTAAAGACATATCTCGCTCAAACTACTGTCAGATTCACAGATGTCATCAGGATTCGAGTCACGCTACAACACTAGCACTTCCAACACCTCAAAATGAATGCTCATTTTGTGACAACGCATGATTGTACCGATTATTTTGTCTTATACGATGCGATGCATTATCGCATTGCATAAGACTGTACTTTGCTCAGGGATATTTACCCTTTCAATTCTATTTTTTTCTTTGAATGACATAAGCACTTTTTTTAAATTAGGAAGCAGTTTTGTCATAATGTTCCCTTACTTTGATATGATTTGATTTTTATACCTTGTAAATTTGAATCGCTGCTCTTAATTTTTCTCATTGTTTACATTAAGGACCTTATATATGAGTATACTGAAGTTATATTTTATTATTTCTACCGCATTGATTATTCTTTAATATATTCATTCAGATAAAGTGTGATATAGGTTTAATCTATCATATCAATAACACTCTAACGCATTCGATACGAATGTATCGATGATTTCGATCGGGTTTCTAACCCTTACGCAACCATTTGGGTTTGATGAGGAGGAACGTCCCCAGTCCACCCCCAGTGCACCTTTCCCTTCCCGGCATGCCTTTCGTCGTGTTGTGATGCGTCGCGTGCGTATGAAGGCCTCGTAGACGGGAGGAAGGGGGGCGGGATGTGCCGTTTGAATATTGATGCGATCGCGCCATTGTCCCTTTCGCCCAAACGGGGCGTGGTCGCCCACCTCAGCCCTTGTGGCGGCGATGGGGGGGCGGGGGCGAAAACCAGGTAGACGGTGAAATACGAGAGACGGCCGGGCCATCCTGTGTACGTGAGCGTCAAACCTTTTGCGTCTGGTCGGTCCGCACTAAAGCGTTAAGGGTGAAATTTAGGAGTTGATGGTGTCCATCAAGTGGCTTTTCAGAATGTCCCTAGTCCGACGCGTCATCGGTCGCTGACGCACTGACTAGACACTTCAGTTCTCCTTTTTGTTCCGAGAGGGAAAAAAATGTACGAGGCGCCGATCACGATTTCTGCGTTGTCAATTCTGCCTTTAAGTTCTAGCCTCTGGTGCTGTGGGGACGCTGTACACTGGGTTTTAAATGGGCTCCAACTACTTAGGCTACCTATGTCGCTGCTGATCGCTGTCGATGACGATGAATACGAGCTGCTTACTGAAAACATATCCATACAGAATGGTTGGAAAATATTTTATTTACGTGAGAGAGTGGATTAGCGGGGGCATAACCTACGAGTATGCATCCTATACAGAAGCTGCCGGCGGGAAAAGTTGTCTCCAGAGAGCAATTCCCTGGTGAGCAACGTCAGCCATGGTAGTGCTGCCGATAACGTCTTGAAACCCCACGCTATAAACTAGATTATAAAAGTAAATCGTACATCTGGCATTCATGACGGAGGTTTGCAATTTTAAACGAATGCGGCAGAAAACAAAAAATGCTTGATTACGGAGAGAGGGCCATTTGCAATTGAATATGCTTGTTTTTACAGGAAAAAAAATATATATATGGCTAGTGGCAAAATATTTTCTTAAAAAAATGGTTAGCCCATCCGACAAAATCTTATGAATCCCCTGTAATTTATCCTATAGGTGTATTGAAATCATATTTATATCCAGGTAAAAGAGAAACAATCACGAGTCAGTACAAGGTTTGAAAAATTCAAGGCTCTAGACCAAGATCTAAGAACTACATATCGCTTCAAAGGGAAATAACTTCAAAACTCTGAAATAATTGTCGACTTATAATAAGGCAGAAAGGTTCAAAACCTCAAGTTTTCAAAAGCTATATCAATGATAAGAAAATAAAATTTTGCGAAATTCCATGTTATAATATTTTTTTAACTAAGCTAGTTGAATTTTTTTAACTAAGCTTAGACGACGCACGCCAAAGAGTTCCTGAGTCTTCCGTAATCCAGGTACCAAAAAACAAAGAACTAAGTTCGAAGTACTTGAACCCATTGGAGCCGTCGAATTTTTCCTCATCTTTTCAGTCATTTTAAGGATTTTTCTAGGATTGGAACATATTTCAAAGGGATTAATTTCATTGAGAACTGCGGGAAAGATTTTGGGAAACGGAAAGATGGAAAAAAATAAGAACAAGAAGCTCTCCTAGCGATTGGTTCACCGTTAAATGGCATCAAAATTGTTTGCCAAGCTCGGCAAAACTTGGCCAATTAATCTCTTTTCATCTCGAGTGCCAAAGGACCCCGTGGGAGTTAAGATAGGGGAAACTGGGGTTGGGGAGGGGGTCCAGCGCAATTTCTCGCCCATCCTCGGGCCATTTCGAGAGAAAACGCCGGCCAAGGACGTACCTTTACTCCTGGGAGACGGGAGAGCTCGGAGTATATTCCATTCAGCGTCAGCTTAACTGAAATCCAACGATGAGAAGTGAAGTGGAACAAGTTTTATCGTGAGTCTGAGAAGGTTTTAATGATGACGTGAGTAAGACGTTCGATTCTTTTCTCCTTCGCCGTTACGAAGCAGCAGAGCGCATAGGAATCTCAGAGAGTTGAGCTCGTGGAATAAGAGTTTCATCTTGACGTTCAGCGAAAGGAGTTCACTCTTGACTAAGGGTCTAAGGAATTGCAATATGCAAGATCCAGTACTGTAGAAGTTCTCGCGCATGTCATAATGTCCCCTAACAAAAATATCGATATTCAGAATACCAACCTTCCGATTAATACTCAAATGACAGTTAATTACAACACAGAAGCAATTTCCACCTATGTAAATCTTTAGGGCAGGTTTTTTCTCCGTATACCTATATGTCCTTCATGTTCATACATTATTTTCACAGTCAACTAACAAGATTCCACCATTTATATCTGCATACCCCTAAGCATAAAACGAATAAATGCAATAAATCCCTCATGGCCAGTGCATCCTGAAGTTGGAATTCACTCACTGGTGATGTAAAAACTTACCATTTTGTTACTAATTTTCAAACAGAACTAATGATATAAATATTTGTTCAAAATTTCAATCACCAATAACTCATAATTCGACGGGAGAAAATTACTGTGAAATGGATATTCTCCACCTATTCCTAAAAATACTCATAAAATATTCAAAAAGTCCTATTCCTCAAATTAATGCAATATTATTTCCTCTCTGTCTCTATAATTCTATGGTATTGGTTCTTTTAAATTTTGTAATTAATTGTAAATTTTAATAAATTATCACAATACGTTAGGAGAATTCACATTAAAGAAGTAATTGCATGCTGATTTCTCGTAAATTAGCGGTGGAAAACATAGTAAAACTGCAAAATTACTGCGTTAGCCCGCCAACGCTATAGGAAAATGACGGTCGACGAAGATGGCGGACCGGCTTGAGCTTCTGGCATTGGCCAGTAGAGCAATCATTCCCCATCTAACTCAATGGCAGGGACGAATGGATCAGCTTTGTTAGCAGCAGTTAGCAGCAGTTAGCAGTCAAAATCGCGAGTACCGAAGGGCCTAACAGCGAGATAGATAGTGGATTTGTCTAAGCATGATTGTGTATTAGAATGATTGAAGACGATGTTTTAGGTTCGATATTTAACTCCGATATGGTCGAAGTCACATCCGGTGTTCCTCAAGGAGGCTTGATCGGCCCTTTTTAATTCATAATTTATATTAATGACCTAAGATCTCGAGTTAGCATTAAATTAAGATTCATGCAGACGATACAGTTATCTACCGTGAAATAAGCGACGGCGTGGGCTTCGAAGTTCTGTCATCGGACCTTAACAAGGTTCATTCGTGGTGCCAGGGATGGGGGTTAGAATCAAATATCAGTAAATGCACCACAGTTCACTTCCTGCGAAAGTCATCACATAAATGCCATACCTATACTGTGGGTGGAGTTAACATAAAATCTTCTGATACAGTAAAATATCGTGGAATTACCTTAACTTCTGATGTATAGTGGTTGATATGCATACAAAACATATGCAGCACAGCATTAAAGACACAATGTTTTGTTGAGCGTATAATAGGAAGGCCCTCGGATGAAAAACTAAAACAGAGATGCTACTCCGCTCTGGTAAGGCCACACCTCGAATACGCAGCGAGCATTTGGAACCCTGGTCTTAAAAATTTACCCAAAAACTTTATAAAATGCAAAGAAAAGCTGCACGCTTCGTTAAAGACATGCTAAGAGCGAACAGATAGTCTCACAACTTTTATGCCGCGAGCATTTGGGATAATGGTAATAAGAATTTAATTAACGATTAAAAAGAAAAATATCAATAAAATATTTGGAAAATCTGCACGCTTCGTTGACAACTGCTACGACCGAATATAAAGTATTTCTCAACTTTCACAAGGCTTAAGGTGGGAGCTCCTAGAGACTCGGAGGCTACACGCTAGGCTTAGCTTGCTTGAGAAATTCAGAACAGGTGTGTGTTTCAGAGCGACACAGAGAATATTATCATGACGCCTAACTACATCTCTATAAGATCTTATAGAAGCGATAATATAAGAGAGATACATTGCTGAACAGATAGGTACAAATACTCGTTCTTTCCACGCACAATAACCTACCACAATAAAAATAGAGCTCCACTAAATACACTCCCATAATACACGTCACCATTACACCTCATAAAACCTTACAATTTTTTCACGGCTGGTGTCCTAACACCCCCTGCCACACGCCAATGTGGCAGCTCGCAGGGTAGTTTGTTGTATACATAAGGTAAACATTACGATATTTCCATCATATCTCCAAGCGGCTCAGGTTATTCCTCTTGACTTTAGCAGGGGGGTGTAACCCAGTAGCAAGCTCTTTCAAACTAACGCCCTGGGCGCTGCGTCTTTCTTCCGCAATGATCTCTCTCCCCTTTTCCGCTCGCTTCCCCATCTCAGTTAACCTCCTTGCGAGATTCCTTCGCCCTAACTCACCGTCTCCCGCGGGAGACCCAAATGAGGACGATTTGCGGAAATGGATGGTGCCGCCTACGCGAGATGGCATCCTTTGTCACATCTTCTTTCCCCTCTTTCCACAGCCACTCTTACACCCTGATCCCCCAAGAGTACCCTTTTCTCCTTTTCTCCGTTTTCTAAGGGACCTTTCTGCGCTCACATCGAATTAGGACCAAGAGCGACGGTTGGTGCCAATTAGGGTCATTTCGGAAGGGGTTGAATTCCACTCACAAATTCACGGTCTCTCTTGTGATCGATTGCGATTACTGAAGTCAATGGTGCGTGCTTAGGAGTGAAACTATTTACTTTAAGTCAAAAACGTGGTTTAGAAGAAAAGTGTAGTTAAGTTGTTAAACAAATACCATTTAAATAATTTTTATACATATGCCTTAAATTCACAATCCCCAGATATTTTTCAACATTATTTCCTGTAAGATTTAGACATTTGTCATACCGGTGAACCTGTTTTTCTTCAGTTATGTTTAATATCCTGAAGGAAGAACCCCGCCAACTGGGAGTTAAGCCATGTGCTAATAATGTCCTTCCTTCCAGCCTTCTTCGTCTGCAAACCGATGAGATATCAGTAATTTTTCAGGACTGTTACATCTCCGAATGAAGTTATGGTTTCAGGCGTAACTTTGTAGAATAACTTCATGATTACAGATTGAAACACTTAGTAATTTCCACGTGAGATTTTCATTTTCACGACCTTGGTTTCGTCGCTGTGCGACATCATCAAGTGAACGCCCCTGCTTTTTTACCCAACTTTTAGACGCCCCAGAGACCACATATATCCCGGGTTTTTCCAGAAAACCCACGAGGATATGTGCGCCAAAATGGATCTTGGTCATGAAATAGACCTGATGATGTCGCACAGCGACGAAACCTAGGTCGTGAAAAAAAATCTCATGTGGAAATTACGAAGTGTTTCAATCAATAATAATTTCTGTTACTAGCTTTCAGTAAAACTATCCCCTAATAGAATTCCTTCCAGCTATAAGTCAAGAACACAATTAAGGAGACTGACGTTTCTTTACAAACCTATCATTCACTCAACTATTTCTACCGGAGGCAGGAAAGCTACACGACACCAAACAAATGACCTGCAAATTGACAGAAATGAAAATTACGGTTCCATGTCCGGTACACTTTTACACGCCCCCGAGACCACATATATCCCGCGTTATGCCAGCAAACCCACGAGCATGTGTGCGCCGAAATAGCACTGGGCCCTAAAAGTTTCTCCATCAACCCCAAGACACATAAAATGATTATTTTCGCCATTCGTTTATCTGTCATGCGCCGCTGTCCGCGCCTATTCCACGGCAGTTTCCCGCCCCCATCCCCCTTTCGCCTTTTCCTCCGTTCTTCATTTCCCCAGGGGATAATAACACCACGCCTTTCCGCCCGCAGGGCATGTTCCACGGTGGAGAAGAGGTGCGTAAAATATATGGATGACGTTGGATGAGGCGCCAAGGGACGTACGGATGCGTTGAGGAATTCGAGATGGTACAAACACGATAGCGAGGTCTTCTTTACCTACGCCGTGTGCATATTTAGGCAGGAACATCTCAGGATGGGATAGTATTGAAAATTCCCGTAAATTTTCCACTCATTGCATGTACAAATGAATGATTTACGATTCATCCCTCGCTGAATTCCCGTAAACCTGGAATCACTTACACCGATTTCCAACTAATATTAGCAAATTCAAATAACATTTGTAGAACCTTATCGAGGATATTCATGACGGACTACACACTTTTCTTTCATAATGGAGAGAGTAGCGAGAGGTTGTCAGCGGTATTCATTTGGGGAATTGACCGAAATCTGATGTTTAGATCTGCATTTTCGGCACAAAATGAACTAATACTTTGAATATTCCACTGTCTTTTATTTACAACTATGATTTCAAAAAATACTTTCACAATCAAGGACATTTCTATTTATTATAGTACTTTTTCGACAGTAAAAATACTGTCAATGATAGTCTTAAACATGCTTGAAAATAAAATTGTGTGGAATATACAAAGTACAAATTCAATGGGTGACGAGTATCATAAACTTATACCAAAACCTTACGCTCATGTACATTTTCGGGTTCACGTATGCGTAAATTCAGGTCAAAGATGTCGAGAAAGAGTTTATGCTACTCTCATGCATAGAGACCTGCCTCGATTGGTGCAGCACCTGCAGGAAGCCAGAAGGATAGCTGGCAAAACTTTTGATTTTCACCACACCTTACGCGGATGTAAACCCGTAAATGCAGATATCACCTTATGAACGCTGTGGAAGTCTGCTAACGAAGAACACTGAAGTCATTAGTCCTATTCTCGACAAATGGTCAACTTTGGGTAATTTGGAGTATAGGACATGCAAGGTAATAGTCGTCTCCCCAATTAAACGTTTTCATATTTTTGAAAACAAAGAGGAATTTACGCAATTACTGAAAACAGGCGTCGTACTGTCATAATGGCATGAATCAAGCAAAACTTTAAATAGAGCCTATCTTGGTCTATAGTAGAACTATGGTGTCCCATGAACAGACAAGATTTCTACAGATCATAAACAGTCAAGATCTCGTGACAGGACTAGGCACTCCAGAGGTGTGTCACGGTTCCTTATTTCTCGTTGTGCTTATCGTCGCCCAAAACTTAGCTGCTTTGGAAGGACAATACTCACAGAAATTCTCATTAGAACCAAGCCATTAACTGAAGCTTTAAAGCAATTGAAGTCCTAAATAGATTCTTTCTTCTTCAATTATAGCAATTGAAGAAGGAACTTCTAACACCAAGATATCGTCAGAAATTTTACAGTGTGTTCCTTAAATTTTTTCTCAAAATTTTTAAAGAGAAATCAATTACTAACACAGAAATTTAAGGCGGTTGGAGCGATTTTTATTGATGTGCTAGATTGCAGTTAATGTTGCATACGTGTTCTCCTAAATTGCATCTATAAATGGAAGTAAAAAAATGCACCCTACAAATTTGCTTTTTTTTAAATTCACAGTTTTTTAAAATCATAGCTTAATAGCACATGACATATGCTTCGTTTTCTTTCGAGTTCATATACAGAAAAATTCTTTCAAATGCGAAATATAAAAATTATTTGCTTTAAAAAAATTCCATGATTATACCTAATGATTTCTGACAAATATCAAAATTTAACGAGTTTAATACTCGAAAAAATACTCAAATATAAATTTGTCTAAATTTCGAGAGCTGCGCCGATAAATCTATGCATAAAATGCTACAATTAAGGAAAAATTTCAAAAATGTAATTCCCTTATCATTTTCGTTACTGTCTTTATGCTGAGTGCCGATTCAAAAACAGCCGCACTTAAGTTAAATGTGGACCGAGATTTTTTTGACTTACAAAAAGTATTATTGATATATACACTCCACTACCTATGGATACTACCTCAGCCACCTTTAAGCACCTACCAAACCTCGAAGAATGACGAACACAATGTTTCTATCATGAGCACAACAAGAAAATTACGATTACGCGAGCACAGATGTTGAGAAGATCCGTCGCTATATTCACTCCAGAGAGATGTTATAAAAAAATGAGGAATTTCTAACACCTAGATTTTTTTAAAGTATTCTACCGATTAAGGTAGGTTTTGTTAAATGTCAGAGAATCTCATCCCGGTTTTCTAAACATTCAGGGGCCTATCTCACTCTAGTACCTCCTTTTCGCCTCAGCATACAATCTACCCTTCTTCATCCTGTCCATGAAACCTATTCTCTTTCTTCCCCTTCTCCGCTTGCCCAGCATCCTTCCCTCTATCACCTTCTTGGGCAACTCATCAATCATTATTACATCCTCCAGCCACCTACTCTGCCGATCTCAAATTTCATTCAGAAGTTTCCTTTCCACGCCCACCATCTCAAGCACTTCCTCGTTGGTCCTCCATTCCGTCCACCTAACCTTCTCAATCCTTCTCCACACCCACATCTCAAATGCCTGCAGGCTATTCTCGTCCTCCTTTCCGAGGGTCTACGTTTCTGTCCAACACCTAGATATTGTCAGAAATGTAACAGTTCCTTGTACGCTTTCTCAACTATTTTTTAAAGTAAATTAAATACACATGCAGGAAGTTTTACAGAATCGCACAAAAACTTTCAAACGAGAAGGCTTTTTCCCCATACGGCATGCAGGATTAGCCCAATTAATGACTTGCGCATGGATATTTAGTTAATTACTGGGAATTCTCCAAGGTTAGAAAATTAATGTACCAGTTTAATAAAAACAAAACTATATTTCCAATTAATGTAAATCTGATGATATATTATGCTCAACTGGAGATTTTAATTAGATATGGCCTTTCAGAGTGGGGAGGAGCTACAAAGACTAGTCTATTACTATTAAAAAAATAAAAAAGGAGATATTGAAGCTGATGTATAATAATGACAGCGTATATTGCATTATACAAACATGTTTAGCGTATTGCGCAAAAACTATAATGTGTTACCAGTGGATAAGATGTACAATATATTTTTTGACAGTTGACAATCATTTTTGCCTACAATTTAGAACCAAAAATTAAGACAAGCACAATATGGAAAGAAGAAAGGCTAAACTTTACAATGTACCTTTTTGTTAGTAAATATGTTAATAGAAAGCTCCAAGTAATTGAGCCGAAGCTTCTTTTAATATACGGTAAGGGTGAATATTTTAAACATTTGAATGTATAGTTTGTATTGTCTTGTTTATATACTTATGTATTATTCTAACTTGGCACCTACAGACAAGCCTTTGGCATTAGTGGACCAGGATTTTTTAAAACTAAATATTAAACTTTAAAATATTCCAGTCATATGAAACAATATATTTGCGCCATCAATGAGAGAATATTTACTCTATGTCTCTTAAAGGTGCTAAAATAATAATAAGAAATTCGAATATGCTCTGTTATGACGAGGGAGAATTTTCGCTCATGCTACTTTAAGTAAAGAAACCGCTCTCATGGTCGGACATTCGTCTCATCCTGAAAATTTTGTCGTTCCTTCGTCCCTGCGGCCTACAATCCATCCCGCCGCTCCATCAAGCGGAGAAAGGCGCTGGGAGTGCGTGCCCATGGGAAGAGATAATTGGAGGTCGAAGGCCCCCTTACCCCCCCGCCCCCGCTCACCAAACACCCCCATACTTCCCACATAACTCCATCCTTGTCAACTTCCCCAGACGTGGGTGGATGGGACTGAAAATGGCCGCGTGTCAGGAGGGACTTCTGCCTGGTTAGGATCTCGAAATGGAATGTCGATGACGACCTTGCACTACGGGAGAGGTAATTTGGAATCGCTGGTGGAAATGAATGTTGAATGCACGGAGGAGCAATGGTGTGCATCGAAGCATTCAGCGAACGAAATCAATAAGTATTTCAGCGTAAAGAGGTCAATATCTGCATATATCTGCAATGCACGTCAACGTAGCGACAATATTGGATTCCTCCCGATAAAATCCCGGTAGAGACTGTCAACTGATTGAACAACGTAATGATTATCGCATACGACATGAATAGATCATCGCATATTTTCCACAATTTTGACTCTCGTACGAGATTAAACGCACGACAATTATCCCACACCTCCCTAGTGGATATGGCAGCTAGAAAACTATAAATCACATTAACCAATGGATAAAAGTGTCATTTCCACATTCGATGATAATCACGGAATCTTGATAGTTGACTTTCACGGCGTATACGAAGGATACCCAGGAATAAATAGGTGGGAAATTCAGAGCTGATATCAATGCTCAACAAAATATACCTTATGAGCATGACCAGTATAGTTCAAAATTAGATTTGGGAAAAGATTTATAATGGGTGGGATGTATGTTTATATAGGTCCACGGATTTGGAACAGGAAAACATTCCACATTTCTTAAAAAATGTAAACTTATTTGGAGTTCGTGCGGTTGGTTAATTTTAGTCTTTCACCTTTTTGCACCCTTTTGCATTTGTTTCTTTCTTATTCCAACATGTCTGATTTGTCTGATGTCCCGTTAAAATCTAGTGTATCATTCGGTCTTCCTCACCGGAAATAACCTTCTATACGCACTCATAGCATACTACTTTTTTACACAGAAAATTTCTTCATGTTTCCCGATTGCCAAAAAAAATAGTAGCTTTCAATGTACCGTATCCAAAATGATAGTAAATATTTTAAATTTTAATTTATAGCAATAAAGGTTTCTACGTAATATCCCTTCAATAGTCCGAGTTTTTCAGTGCTATCAAGTTCTGTTCCTCCACAAGCAAGCACAGGTAAATAAAATAAAGTCTCGTATTTTACGCAAGGAACTGTTCTTTTGTTGTGTATAGCAACGAACTCGAGATTTTTCAACAGTTTCCAAGAGTATTTATTTACATCAAGCAGAAAAACGTTATTTAATTAAAATTTTAATAGACGAAAATTGATCATTTTTAGTTAAATACAAATTCATACCGACAATATATGTTGAATAATTCATAATGGAGATGGTGAATAGCATAAGATCTAATGCGGGAGGACAGAGTTAGTAACAATTGATCCTCTAATATTTGAAAATTCACGCCAAAAATTTAAATCCTACTGCAAAATTTGAAATTGTTTTTTGAGGCAATGGATCTCATAACTGACTTTCAGGGTTAACATTTTTATGACCAAAGATTAAAATCCCCCGTTGTGCTCGGAATTTGGAAGTGATTAAGCCATCTCTTCAAAGCGGGTTGAATGAATGGAGTCGGCATTTTCTCTTTCGCCCTTTCGCGACGCATAGTCATCAGAAACTTGATGAGGATTAGACTCATGGAGAGGAACGCTTTCAGCAAAGCACCCAAGACGAACCAATTAAAACTTCCACAATTCCCAAACGTAGTTTGTCCCGGGAAAAAATTTCACAATCGGAACAATGATCGCTTGAACTTCCATTCGGCTTAAAATTTCCGTCCGTCGTTTCATACGGCTGACGCGCTTGAGGCATCATTTGTCCCATCACGTGAGGAGCGATTCTTGAATATTCTCCCTTGAGAGTGGTGTGAAACGGAATTTCCTCACTTTTCGACAATTGTACTTCCTTGGAATGTGTCGTGAGCACGGACATATGGGACTTACCGTGATTCGAGCGAGATTTTTCCTTACAACAAAGACCATGTTCGAATTTTATGTTAAATATCAAGCAGTTTCAAAAAAATATGGACATATCATAACATAAATGACGTTTTAACTTTATTTCACCTGAGAAAAATTCTTAGTTATTAACACAATATGCATCATTCATTCATTGGTTGTTCAATGCTAAGATTGGTTAATTGCAGCCCTCCACCCTTCCCTGTCTAATGATGGTTCCCATACCTCCTGGTACCTCTTCCTCTGTACTTTCCTCATTATTCGGTCCATGGACTTACTCCTGGATCCTCATCTAGGGACTTTTTCCTCTATTTTACCTTGAATCATGTTCTTCACAGACCCATTGTGTCTCAGGATGTGTCCAATCCATTTGGTTCTTCTTTTCTCTATGATGTTCCATATGGTCCTTTCCCCTTTTACTCTTCTGCACACATCATTTCTAATTTTTTCCGTCCATTTTATCTTCAGCATCTTCCTCCAGGACCAGGTATTGAAGGCTTCCAGTCTTTTCTGGTCAGCTTTTCTAATGGTCCATGCTTCCGATCCATATAAACCTACTCTCTACACGAATGTTTTCACATACCTACTGTTTCCTGGTTTGTAGTCCTACCTTAGCACAGCAGTTGTATTTTTCCCATGAATGCCTTAGCTTGAGCTACTCTCCTCTCGGTGTCCGTTGTACTTCTTGTCCCGCGTGATGATACTTCCGAGATAGGTGAAGAAATCCCAATATGCATGTAAAAGCCTTTCGTTTGACTTATTTATTTATTTATTTATTTATTTATTTATTTATCTTCACTACCCCGAATACAGCACAATGGGCCAATTTATATCGGGTGAATAACAGTAACAACGGACGAGACACAAACACCCATGTCCTGGGCAGGAAATATTCTACCCAGGCGGGACTCGAACCCGCGACCCTCGGGTTGGCAGGCGAGGACTTTACCCCGCCGCCACCGGGGCCGACAAAGGCCGATTTGTTTCTAGCTGAACGCTGTAAAAGCCACAACCACCGAAGGTTAATGTGAGATTTTGTTGTGAGCAATGCGGTAATTATATTGCTTATTTTTTAGTTGAGAAAGTATACAACTACCCTGTGTTATATTTCTAACGTGAAATAGGCTTCATAATTTCTATATTAGAATTAAGTTTCCCTGGCGGGCTTGGTTGCAACATATCCCATGAAAAAACTTGTCATTTTTTGGTCAAGTACTTCGAGAAGTAGACAAGTAAATGGCAGATATAATGGTTTAATTAGAAATATGACAGATTTATCGTCATATTGAGGCTAATTCCACTGATTTTTGCTGAAAATACCTTAAAACCAGGCTAATGTATGACATCGACGTGTTCTTCAACATTGATGTGAATACAAGGGTTCTTAGGCATGCCCTTAAGATTGCATCAAAGATACAATCATCAACCTTAAACCTCAGCTTGTCTCAAAATTCAAGTCTTACGTTAATTATTCATGCTATGGATTCATCGAAAACATATAATTGGAACCCAAAAGTCTACAATCAAATCAAATCATTCCGACAAAGCAATCAGCAATGGATTATATCTGAAACACTAATTTTAGTTTTAGAACATCTTAAGAAATTTAACCGTTTGAGTAGCACGAACATTCAGTTACGTCGTCGTGTCTCCTAGCCATATAGAGGACGATGGTACATGTACGTCTTTCAAACTAGCGCTGAAGTAGTAAGAGCGTCCGTTCACGTCTACCGTTCAAACGCATTTTAACATGTTCCACCTATCCTGGTAGCTGTTGAGTGCAATTATCACTTTAAAATTTCTCTGAAGAGTCCTGCCACCTATTCCTATATTCTTCTAATTTCGTCCAGCCTTGAGTACGTGCATATCACATGTAGTTGGTTCCATTGACGGACGTTATTGCATTCAAAGCTAGTTAGTGCTGTTCTAAGTTAATATTGTTGTTCTTATACCACAATATTTAGGATCTTAAAGGTAAAATTGTTGTATTTCTTTTTTGTTTGTGTCATGTGTGATATTCTTCTTTCCATTGATTGTTAATCAAACAAATTTGAGTTCATGGTAATAAAATTGTAACCGGAAGTAATTAAATTTTTTCCCCAAAAAATTCACTCCCGGGGTCAGGGCAAATGAAAAGAACTCACTACGCAAAGGGTTAGTAACCCAAAGTAGACTTTTAAATGGCAAGGTACATGTTATTTTGCATTTCATTGGTTAGAGATAAAGTTGGGAATTTAAAATAAAAATATTATTCAAAGAAATAGGCTTCATGCACTCATAGCATGCTCAATTTATCTACCTCGCCAGCTCATCGTTTCACTACCCGAGATTTCTTCCACCTTCACGTGTATAAGGAATTGGGTTAACAAGACCCAATTTAAGTGACTGACTGACTGAAAATTATTAGAATACTTTGCTAGTCCTAAAAGTGAAATGCTGTCCATGCAAGAATGTACGTTTTAAGTGGAGAAAAATGTATTTCATTGTAAGACATTCGGAAGATATACACGGTATCGAAAGAAAGTCCGTGCTGAGAAAATTCGGAGACCAAAAAAATAATCTTGGACGGATCAGTGTGAAGCGAATAAAAAACACTAAGCCCCTCCCAAATCAAGACACACTTTCACCCTATCCTAAAACTGTCGCGAACGAAATTCGCCAATACATTTCATTGGCCTTTCTCTTTATTATATTTGGCTTACATGTTTGTAGGTACATAAATTCGCCAATACATTTCATTGGCCTTTCTCTTTATTATATTTGGTTTACATGTTTGTAGGTACATATATACAAGATTCCTGTGTATGTGTATGCACATATATACCTATTTATTCACACAGGTCTCGCCAACACGCTCAACCTCTATAAAAGTTCGTACACCGTGCGCCAAACCGCCTTTGCTTGTTTCGCACCATATTCCCACTCCACCATCGTTTCCTCTTGCCTTCCGAAGCTTTGCTCTCCCCATTTCCGTTATCCTCAGCATCCTCCACATCCTGCGGACGTAAGGAATCGATTTGTTTCTCTAGGACGAGTTTTCCCCAGCTCAAGCTAAAACTGTTCCCTCCGATTCTGCCAGACCTTTCGCCATACCCAACCCGTGATCCCTTTTTAGGACAAAATCGAAGCATTATTTTATTTTTTCCAAAAATCACCCGTCCTTAACTTTTGACCCGAAATCTTAAGGCCTTTGAAATCCCTTTTTACCATAAGGGTTTACTCCATTTTTATTCCATGGCCCGAGCTCCAATCTTAAACAAGCCGAGAGGGTCATGGCGAGCGTGCAGAGAAAAACAACACCGTTGAATTTTTCCGAGGCCCTCAGATCTGCATTATTCATCCCGTTATCATTCTCCGCAGTACTTAAGCACTGGGTGAAAGCACATGCACCCATGTTTCAGCAATATTGATGCTCTCTTGGTCCGTATCAATGTTTGTAATGGTTTCACGGTAAACATTTAAATTTTCTGCTGACTCAAAGATAGCGACAATATAGGATAACCTCGGCATGTTTAGAGAACCAACAAAAGCATCGACATGAAGGAAATTTTAATATGAAGACGTTAGCTAAAAGGAGATTGAATAAGATGCCCGATTCAAAAACAATCGTAATTATTATGCAGTTTAGTTAGGCAAAAAACCTATCATAAATTAACGAGGCGAAAAAAAATTTCAATCGCTGAAAGTAATAACGGCAGTTAAACTACTTTTATTGAAATAAGTAAAAAAAATGAACTAAGTCTTTCCCCCATAAGACACGACCGTATATACTTTGCTATATTCTCAATGTGCTTACCATATAGTGGTGTATGATGATTTATGGTGATGAACTTCCGCAATAAAGGGACCAACAAACAGCAAATGTTGATCTAATCACGACTTTCGCTGGAGGAGAAAAGTCGAAGATGTAGACAATAGCTTTGGCTTCCAAGATTACTCTTCACCTCAACCTAACTGGTTCCCTGAACCGTGACATCATCAGATGAGGAACAATTTAGCTTTCAATTCCCGCTGAAAGGAATATTCATCGTCGGTACGCGTGATATGAAATGTCAAAAAGACCATTTTCACCGCAATGGTGGAGTTTATAAGGAGGTGAAACAATCGACAACAAGTTGAAGTAAAGATATAATTACTGTGGGTATGGACGAAAAGAGTAGAGAAACCTGAAGAATGTATTCACCAGCCATTAAAGGAGGGTGTCAAAGGGTCCACAATTTCATGTTTCACCTGATGGGAATAGCAGTTACTGTAGTGCACCTAGTTCGACCTACTTATTTTTTATTACATTTCACTACGTCACATTTTTGGCACATAGTTTCTACGCATGGACCTGCATTTTAACAAACATTCTGTACCAACGCCTCAGGATGGGAGATATGTACTCTTTGTCTCTATAGTACCCTCATTTTATTCGCAATCCTAACGTATCCACTCCCATTTGGTATTTCATCGACATTAAAGCAGGCGAACACCAAATAGTCCTAAATGCATCGCTTGATATGGAATATTCCTCATCTCCCCCACGAGACAACCGCAACCACTGATCTCCCAGATATAGGGAGGTTTTTGATTTTTTGTTCACCTTATTGTTGTAATAAAAAGATTGTTAGGGTATTCCTAGAATTTCCTCCACTACAACGTTAAATCTACAGTAGTTAACCATCTCCAGCTCTTCATATTTTCTACTCCTCCCCATGAGGTGCAACACAGTTTTCATTTTGCTTATTCGCAAGATTTCCAATCGCATTCCGCCAGGCTTATTCACCATTAATTATGCTTTCTTCCCCCTTTTAATCCTATTTGATCAAAGGGTAACCGCAAAGTCAGAAAGATGCAAACAATTAATATACACAAATGAACTTATTGTTAGTGATAATCACAGTGCTTGGTGACTTGAGTCTATGAAGCAACTGATTCGACAACTGCTGGGATGTTACATCAATACAATCACCTCCTCAACGGTAACTTAACAACAGCACATCATCCAACTTCGACAAAATTACCACAACCACGGCTTGCGCAAACAGCGTAGTAGTTGGTTGTCGGGCTGAGAGCTTGAGGTCAAACTTTTCCATTACGGAAGGTGAGCGGGTAGCGGAACCGAAGGACACCGCGGAGACATCTGCTTATCATTCTTAAAGACTTTACTCTCCCCGATGTCTCAACCAAATATGATCAATTATTGCGATAACTATACCTAGCCTGAAGCCTTTTCACGTGATCATCAATTCGGGAAGTACAGTATGGTCATCATTGGTCGTTCAATCCTAAGAATGGTTGACTGCAGCCTTCCTCCCATCCCTATCTAATCCTAGGTGCCTTACTTCCATGTGGCTTTTCCTATGTATTATCCTCATTACTTGGTCCGTGAACGTATTCCTGGGTCTTCTTCTGGTGACTTTTCCCTCTATTTTTCCAACAATTATGTTCTTCACAAGGCCATTGTGCCTTAGATGTGTCCAATCCATCTGGTTCTTCTCTTCTGTAAGGTGTTACATATGGTCCTTTCCTCATCTACTCTTCTGTGAACTTCATCATTTATTTTTTTCCGTCCATTTTATCTTCAGAATCCTCCTCCAGCACTAGGTTTCAAAGGCTTCTAGTCTGTTCTGGTCAGCTTTTCCGATGTCCCTTGCTACCGATCTATAAAGTGCCACGCTCCACACGAATTTTTTCACATATTGCTTCCTAGTTTGTAGTCCTAACATCTTTGAGCACAGGAGTTTTCTATTTCCAATGAAGTAGTTTAATTAGTTCAGTAATAGTTCAGTACGGTAATAAGTAAAATTAGGAATATATTACTGGTGTGTTTCGTCGTTGAACGGAATCTTTACATTCAAAAATAAATGACTTGAGACTGGTCGCAAAGACACATAGTAATAAGATCTATTGTTAGGAGCTCCATGAAGTTATAGACTCCGCAGTTTAATTTGGATTGCAGAGGCGATTATTTTGTAATGGTACCCCCATAATACCCTCACCTTTGACAGTGTTTGCTTCGAATATTTTCTGCACTCTCCCATAACTTGGTCAAAGTTATTTACGGTTATATTATGTATAAAATAATAATGCACATTATTAATAGTCGGCTTAAGTAATTTAACTTGCCATTTGCCGCAATATAATTAATATATGTAGTAACCTCGTCTCCAAGCAGTTAATTTCATAAAATAATGATTGATTTCCAACACATATGGGACAAATGTCTTTACATATAGAATTAATAACACTTTTGGATTAGTATTTGGAGATAGACATCTTCTGCGTCTAATTATGAATTTACTAGTCAGGATACTTCTTACATAATTACCAAAGAAATTTATGGGTAATGCGGGTACGTAGACTAAAAAATAACCGCGTAATCACCTAAGATAACACGAAAACTGGTTATGCTGATTCCTGGATACTCGGTGGGATAGCTGCATTGAGATAAAATTGTAACTTCATTCATCCACTTTAACTTTTCTTCAAAAATATAAAAAAACCTTGAGGACTTTTTTTAGAAAATCGCCAGCTATCGCTGCTAAACCTCAGGACAACGTGAGCGCATTCAGTACTCCGAGAACTTATAAAACCGAGAACTCTTATAAACTAGACGGAGAGGACCGGGATGAAATGCTAATGAGATCCAGAGTGAAGAGGAGAAGTCCCGCTAGGCTTCGCTGTGTTGATCCAAAAAACGGGCATAAATCCGCATAGTTGACGCGGAAGATGAGAAATTATTTATATACGAGAAAGTATTTATGTTAAAAATGACTCGCGAGAAATCAAAGTTACGGGAAAATCCTCGCTTTCCCCAGACCCACTCTCCCCGTGACTGCAGGAATATTTGCCGCGAGACGTGGGAGGCGTGTTTTACACCCTCCCTCTTTTAGGCACCACACGCCGCATCGCACTCCCGCAGCGGAAAAGCTAACTCGAGTGAACCCTAAAAATACTCCTCGTAAACTGCCTTTACTTTACCCCCCGGCTTCGTGGTGATACTGGATTTAATTAACAAGAAATACGCTGAGGGATTTAGGGGAAGCAGACTCATGCCCCACGTTCGTTGGTTCGGGCCACTTTATACACGGGACCCACGAAGATTTTCGCGTGCCTAAAAAAGCGTGAATCCGTGCAATTTTGAGCCCGGAAGCGTGGCGCGGATGTGAGAATCCTCTTAGGACAGGGTGGGGGGAAATTAAACCCGAAACGCCACTAATTACCTGTTTTTGGAGGGGGAAGGTCGATGGAAGTGGCATCCAGATATCATAAGTGGAGTGCATATGACTGAGAGCATATACAACCTCGTACCGAGCTGAGTTTCCCCTTCTGCTACGTCCTAGCGACATTCCAGACGGAAGCCTGGACGACCGGACGGGAATGCATCCAAAATTACCAGTGAAATTTTCAAACTCACGACCTACAGGGGAGAGTTTTTTTGCAGGAGAGTAAAGCAAAAATCAGCGTATCGTCTAAACGCACCAATAAATACCTTTCATTATTTTAAATCGGCATATCAAGCCTCTTCAGTGAGTTCCACAGAGATAAAACGTGAGATAGGAAACAATTTGTCAAGAAAATACCGTAGTATTACTAATCCGGGAATTGGACTAAATATTTCAACGAAAAAAACGAAAGATTGATATCCAGATGAAGAAAATTATATAATTTAATCACTGTTCAATATTCTGGCAACGGCAACACGCATAACGGCGACTGGCTCACGTACAAAAACAAACACGTTGATGGATTTCCTGATTATGATAAGAAAATGGAGACGACCATAATATAATGTTCCTCCTAAGTGATGCCTCATGTTACCTCTTTAGGTAATTGTAGGAGTCATATATTCTAAATTTCTCTAACCTTCATGGTGTACTATTTCAATTCTGTTATATTTATATTTGTTACATGTTTAAGTCCTGAGACTGACACTAGAGTTTTCTAGACATTAGTCGCCATATAAAAAGTATGAAAATATTACAAAGTTATAATTTTTCATCATGGAGTCAAACATTTTTCCCCAAATTTGTAAATATTTATGAGTCACAGAAGAAGGAAGATTGCAGTGAATAACTAATCTGAAATCTGCCCAAGTTATACTGGCAAAAATCAAGTAATTACAATACTTTGTGAAGTCTTCCCTTGCCTTTTAACCATCCATTGTTTCAACAAACATTTTAAAAACAGCCATGACGTACATTCCACAAGATTATCCACGCAGAATACCCACAAGCGCCACGTCTTTTTTTAAAACGGTTATTCAATTTTTTCACATCCAATTACTTGATCGTGCTTACATTTTCTGAGAAAGATATCTCCCGGGAAAACCATTAAAATTGCGAATTCAAAATTTTGAAAGAGGAATGGTAAGGATTGAAGACTTCCAAAGCATGCGTTTGACGAAGGTTCACATATAATTTCATCAGTAAACAAGGATTAGTAGTAGGACTGAAAGTAAGCATAACAGCGAGAGTTATTTACAAAGAACTAACTCAAAACTTGAAGTCGAAAAGTGGAAATTCAACAGGAATATCGTTAGTCGGCTCCATGGTAGGAATGACATTAAGTGAAAAAATTAATGCGTGAAAGAAACTGATTATTCTGTAATTTTATTTGGTTTTCTATTAGGCAAGCATTTCATCATTGAAATCAGTTTTTTCAAAGTAAAATCGTAAGGTGGAGTGTTAAATATTTGTGTTGACTCAAATCAGACGGTCGCAAAAAAAACCTCCTTTAAGTCTCAATTTTGCCCCAATAAAGGCGCTCACGCACCCGTCAATCGATTCGCGTTTTTTCCCACTGCAGAGTTCTGCAGCCTGAGATACACGCACTGCAGAAGCTGTAACTGTCTCCGCCGCCATCCACTGGGGACGGGAGGCGAAGTCAAACACGCATCGATTGACTGGGATATGGGCCCCACTCTTAGTGTGTGGGAGGATGACGAGGGGGCGTGGCCCTTTGAGTGGTGGAGCGGGGGAGGACGGGGGGTGAGGGGGAAGAGGGATGGGGTGGCGGCCCCAGACAGGGCAAGAGGCAATCGCTGAAGGGGGCGTATCCCGGGAGATGGGACCCTTTGCCAACATCCACGACTCCGAGCTAATCACTATCCCGAGCACTTTCAGGCAAAGCAAGAAAGGAAGATGAGGCTCAAACGCACGCGCTATTTTTTTAGACGTTTTACAGGCTTCTATGTTTGGATTAATGTCTCACTTCCTACTTAATTTATTCACAAATCAGGGGAGATCACTTAATCTTACTGGTCCATATCTTCTAATTGGGGTCTTAAACAAAAAAAAAATGATATCAAGGGAAATTTTACGTGATTATAAAAAACAAGAAAAATAAATACAGATCATTTTAAAGACGGTGAGACGAATTAAGGAGCATGTTGGAGACGGATGCCGGGCAGTAAAGTAAACATAAGTTTCCACGTGTTAAAATTAACAATTGGAATCAAATCATATCGCGGAGCATTTCACCGTGCGTCTTGCATGGTAACGATCCACTCAAAATGATTTGAATGTGTCAATAAGTCCTACTCAATGATAATTCGTAATACATGAGGTTTTGAACCACTGACAAAGAGGAAAATAATCCAGTTGAATAAAGCCCAGCGCACACTTATCCTACCGCCTCCGTCTGCTTCCCCCTCCCAAAATATATGGCTAACTGAAATACGTAAGTTGGCCGTAAGTTGGTGCATACTATTCCTTCCGTTCTCCATCCGCTCCGCCCGGAATTCTCAGTCGAGAATATTTGGCGGATGCGGACGGACGGTCGGAGGCGAACGGAGGCCAGGAAGAACAGTATGCGCTGGCTTCCGTCCGTCTCCTCCCGGTGCATGATGCACTAACTGCAGGCTCAAGTATCGTCGCTCGGTTTTGGTGGACGGAGGCGGAGTAGTATGCGCACTCCTCGGAAAAAAACGGGAGGAAGCGGACGGAATCCGGGCGGGGCAGAGGCGGGAGGATAAGTGTGTGTTGGCCTCAAGAGTTATAATTTGATATCAGTCTGTAACTATTTTTGCAATATTTGCATCTTACTGTAAATCTGAAGGTAATTGAATGAACTACATGATGTCTTTACGTGAGGATGAAATGCATGCGGGCACACAATGTTATGCTCCCAATAGAAACAGAGAAACTTAATTCTCTAAAACTTCTCAAGGAGTACGAGCTCTAAGAATTGGAAGGGCAGAAGATCCATTTATATTTACGGCCACAACAGGCGAGCCTCGAAACTTCGAGCATTGGCGGCCTCGTCTCCGAATACATCCGTCCACATAAAACAGCAAGGCGCATAAAAATGACACCGCTTTCACCGTGAAAGAATATCATTTTTTTTATATAAAAAAGAGACGCTTTCTGTTGCACCATAAAACCGTCGCCAGTAGGTCCCCAAGTTAAATGCTTAAGTTGTGTCGCCATATCGCCAAGATGACGGCAAAAAATATTATGACGTCGAACGAATTTCAAAAATGACGCACTTGCCTGTCTTGAGGTGAAAAATGAATTCTACTGCATTTATATTGGACATTATCATTATAAACGCATTAAGAATAATCATAAATATTAGCAGAACTCTGCAGATTTGAGGTACACTTTGTTGAGGATTGGGTTCAAATCCCTGTCAATGAAAATAATGGTTTCGTTCATTATTTTTCACATCTTTGGGAAAACTAATGCTTAAAATAGCCAGCGAAAAAGGATTCCTTGACCTTGAATCGCACATAAGGCCTTCAGCATCAGACTACAGATATTACATTTTTCTCTTAATATATCCAGTTATTTAACAGTAGATTCTACAGCGGTTCCCATTCATAGCCACTAACAGCTTAAGAGGAAAGAATTGCGAGTTTGTACGCGAAAAATCTAGCCAATTATCCTCGCTGGTCACCAAAATTGATGATATTTTGAGCGCAGGGCCCTCGTTTCTCTACCGTGCAACGCGAGTCTTGGCAGAGAACGATTCCAATTGAATAAAAACCCAACGCCGGCAGGCTATTTCTTTTTTGTGGTAGTTGTCTGGCAAAACAGAGTGAATGGATTGGAGGGAAAGACAGAATAAATGGAGGAGAGAAAAGGGGCGATGAGATTGGGAGTGAAATTAGTTTACGGGACGCGGTTCGCATGCAAACGGCCGGGCTGAAAAAGGATGGCCATCGGACCAGGCCATAAAAGCGAGGCCAGACACGCTTCGTAGCCTGGATCACGTATCTGGGGGGAGGGGACTCGGCCGATGAGGATGCGATCGCAGAATACATCACAGCCATTGATGCTCCGTTCCAACCACCATCATGCGTGCCTTCTATATCAACCTGCAGGAATCCACACAACTTCACCGACGAAATTCTACACTGGTCTCTCCTTGATTCAACACGAACTAGTGAAAAGAAAAGCAGTCCATTTTGGATGAAATAAAATTATCTCATCACAGAGACGTTTCGTAACTTTTCTCAGCAATTGACACTCTCCTCTGTTTAACCGTTTGCATGTACACGCAAACATTTGCTAGGGCACTCTAAACCTCCTCCATTATCATCGGTATGTGTCGTCCAATCCGAAGATTGGTTGAATGCAATCCTCCACCCTTCCCTGTCTAATGCTAGTTCCTTTACCTCCTGGTATATACTTTTCCCTCCTTTACTTCCTATATACTTTCATCTTTATCTGATCCATGAACTCATTCCAGGGTCTTCCTCTGGGGAATTTTCCCTCTATTTAGCCATCAATTATGTTCTTCACAAACCTATTTTGTCTAAGGGTGTGTCCTATCCATCTTGTTCTTCATTTCTCTATGGTGTTCCATATGGTCGTTTCCTCTTCTACTCTTCTGTACACTTCATCATTTATTATTTTTTCCGTGCATCTCTACTTCAGCATCCTCCTCCAGCACCAGGTTGCAAAGGCTTCTAGTCTTTTCTGGTGTGCTTTTCCAATGGTCCATGCTTCCGATCCATGGAGTGCTATGCTCCACACACCTCCTCCTAATCACCCTTAAAATCATACACATAATGGGATAAGAAACATTTATTTTCACCGAACAACTACACCCCACTTAAGGCCGCTACCGAAGTAACTACGTCTCCGTTCCGCCGTTGCTTCTTTATCCATCTCTGTGTGCGATGCTAGCAATGGTCACCCGCCGAGGCAAGAAGACAGCACCCGAGTGGGAGAGTGCACTGGATTCGCTTGGCTTGCCTCGTGCTGCCTCGGCCTCTGCTCTCGGTCCGGAGTCGGCTTGTGGTACATCTACATACTAGTGTGGCAGGGGGTGTTAGGACACCAGACTTGTAAAGATGTAAGGTTTTAGGAGGTGAAATGGTGACGTGTATTATGGGAGTGTATTTGGAGGAGCTCCGTTTTTACTGTGGTCTCTTATTGTGCGCGGAAAGAACAAGTTTTTGTACCTATCTGTTCGGCAATATATATCTCTTATTTTATTGCATTTGTCAGACCTAGAGACTTAGTAAGGCGTCATTATAATACCCTCTGTGCCGCTCTGAAACGCACAAGTTCTGAATTTCTCAGTCAACTAGCGTGTAGCCTCCGAGTATCTAGGGGCTCCCACCTTAATCCCTCTTAAAGTTGTGAAAGACAATCTGTTCGCTCGTAGCAGTTTTTAACGAAGTGTGCTGCTTTTCTTTGTATTTTATAAATTTTTTTGGTTCGGTCGAGTTGTGTCACATCCTTAAGACCAATATCCCAAATGCTCGCGGCGTATTCGAGGTTTGGCCTAACCAGAGCGAAGTAGCATCTCTGTTTTACTTTTTCATCCGAGGACCTTCCTATTATACGCTAAAGAAATCCTAGTTACTTAAATGCTGAGCCGCATATGTTTTGTATGAGTTTTCTCCACGATATATCAGAAGTTAAGGTAATTTCTAGATATTTAACTGTATCTAAAGATTTTACGTTCACTCCACCCAAATTATTGGTATGGTATTTGTGTGTGATGGTACGAGCCTAAGAACCAGAAAGTACCCGAGACACGAGAGCGAGGCCCGTCAGTACACTATCACCTACAGTCCTATACCAATGCGGTTGTATTTCATCTGTTTGTGCCAATACAGTGCAGAAATTAAGCCAATATGGAGTGGTAAAATGAATCTACACGTCAATTTTAGAAAGAGGATTACAACGAGCCGGTGTAGTAGGAGCCTATAAATTGAAATCACTAATATCAAAGGAAATTTTCTGATACGTGGGCTCATTTAAGCGAAAAGGCTAAAAAAAGCGTAAGTTTAGGAAATCTCAGCGGGATCCACTTATAAATCAGTATTTGCTTCCAAACTGTTTTGACACTACATATATGAAACATGTCGAGAAAAGACGAGGATGTACAGGGAATCTCTCGGTTAGTTCTAGCAAGTTCTCGCCCCACCAAACCTCACACGAAGGATTCTGCAAGGCCTCTTGGCGAGTGAATACTGCCATCAGGACACGTTACCAAGCCAGTCATATTTGAGAAAGACGTGGTCTCTCGGACAGCCTCCTGGTGGCAGCAGGACAACTGTAAACCACTCACCCAACACATATACACTCATTTCACTTTTCCCTCTCGTGGTTAAGTCAAAGAACTAAGTTGTTTCTATCAGATCTAGGATACAGGCTAACTTCTGGTATTTTCCTCCTTAATATCTTATCCTTGCCAACCATTTTCGCTTCTACTGTATCTACTCATTTCTTTAGCCATGATCTCGTATTCTAAGGAAACCTAACGTTGTTTCGCAAGAAGTCTCTCCACCACCACATTCATCCATGACTACTGCGGTCTATTCCTTCCTCCCGCACCATTCATCCCTCTATTAGCACGCTTCGATAAAAACTGCTACGAGCGAACAGACAGTGTCTCTAAACTTTGAGAGGGATTAAGGTGGGAGCCCCTGGAGACTCGGAGGCTACACGCTAGGCTTAGATTGCTTAATACTTCAGAACATTCATTTTCTTTCTTATTAGCTTAATTTTTCAGAACTTTTCTTTCTTCTTTTCTTTTCAGAACAGAACAGAACAGAATTTTTCAGCATTAGCTTAATATTTCAGAACACACAACAGATATTCAGAACAAGTGAGTTTCAAAGCGACACAGAGAATATTATTTTGACGCCACAATACATCTCTAGGTCTGACAGATGCGATAAGATAGGAGAGATACATTGTCGTACAGATTGGTACAAAAACTCATTATTTCCGCGCACTATAAGTGACCACATTAAAAACTGAGCTCCACAAAATGCATTCTCATAGTACATGTCACCATTTCACCTCCCAAAAACTTACATCTTTACACGACTGGTGTCCTAACTCCCCTGCCCCACGCCCATGCGGCGGCTCGCAGGATAGTATGTAGAAGTAGACATAGATGTAGATTATATTTCTGCTTCGATCTTCGCCCTCGTCTGTGCACTAAATATGGCCAAGCCAATGGGTCACACTCCTGTGATATGCGTCAATTGTTGAAGCATCTAGCCCACACCATTTAATCATCCACTTTGATTAAAAAATCCCCTACAAAAAATTCGTTCCCCATTTTGATCGCCTTAGAGCTGATAGAGATGATAGCTGATAGTGACTGACGCGAGTGACAGTGAGTGATGCGAGTGATGTGAGTGATGAGTGATAGTGACTGATGCGAGATGCAAAAGCGGATAGATCGTTTTACAATGATAGCATGACAGTAAATCTGACAGGGAACTACCTATTAACTAATATAAAATGTTTAAAAACAACTGATGTGAGTATATTGTTTCATAACCAAGAGCAGCAATACAGTGACAAACTCGATTTCCTATAGAAGAGCACGTGAACTCCGCTCGTTATTTTTATGCGTTTGAAAACAACTGTAATTCCACAGATAAATGTGAAGAACTCGACTATGATTCTCCGAAGAGGCGTCAGAATAAAAACCAAGAAAGCAAAGAAACGCGTATTACTTACATCGAGGTTAGATTAAATTAAAGGCATCCTTTAAAGAACACCAAGAGGTCGTTTTTCAACACGGGCATATTTTATGGGCCAGGCTAGTCAGGTGGGTGATCGTCTATCATGTCGTGCGCGCAGCCCATGAAATAAATACGGAATGGGCTTCTCGCAGCAATTTTACAACCAAATGGAGCATGTAAGGATACATAGCGGAGGATCTAGCATCGAGGCGCCCTCAGCTAAACTCGTAAATTCTCATTTTAAATCGATGCGCGCTCGAGTAGTATAGCGGTTCTTCATTCCACCTCATGCCTCCATGAAAAAAACGAAGATCGCCTACACCACCAAAATACGATCCGCAAGCAAGGGGGATTCATAACTGAATCGGATGGAAGCGCGAAGTGATTTTTTTTCATCATTTTTCAAATAAGGTCGGTCTCTCACACGACCAAATATTCTCGGAGAGATGGGAAGAAAAACTAACGCTAATTTTTTCCCAACGGATTCCAAATAATTTACGGCCGTGAATACAACGAGACGCTGAGGTTGAAATAATAGCGATGAAATAATTTCGCGTCGAAAAAATAAAATTTCCAGTCCGGATGGATGTCTTCTTGAATAAAACTGGTGAAGCTCATCCCTTCAAATTAAAACTAACTCGTTAAATGCATACTCATCACTGACGCAGGCGGAAAGAGAAAATTTTCACTGCTTTTGTCACTGACGAATGGCCCACTTTCAACTCTCCTCATTAAACCCTTGGCTGAGGCTCATCAATGTAAAATAAATCCTCCTCTCCGTAATATTCTCCAACGGCTGCATAATTATGACTCAACGAGCAGCTTTGCCCTTTTTTTCAGTTTGCTCACGTGGTCATTATCAGTCACATTTAATTCGTTCCAACTCGGATTCACAGCAATTAGATAATGAGGTTTCAAGGTACTTAAAGAGAAATATCATATGCAGTGCGATAGTTGAGTCCCCCTCTTCCTCCGGATGACCTGACGTGCGGCTTAGTGAATTATCCTGCGGAAAAAAGGACGCATTTTACATGTTGTCGAATTTCAGGCTGAATTTCATTGATATTTTTCTACGAAAGTCAGGGTTCAGCTAATACACGGCAGATGGTTGTTCGCCGGTTGGGTGAAATCATTGCGGTAGACGTAGCGCTTGCTATGCTGATCAAGGCTACAAGCTGTTACGTCGGAGTAGTTTGTCTACCATCTTTGTTGACCCCAATTATGCATTAAGCATTGAAGAAACTAGGATTTCTTAAGCATGTAATGGGAAGGTCCTCGGATGAAAAAGTAAAAGAGATATGCTACTTTGCTTAGGTCACCTCAAATGCGCCGCGAACATTAGGGACCCTGGTCATAAAGATTTAACAAAAAGAATTGATAAAATACAAAGAAGAGCAGCACGCTCCGTTACTAAAGCTGCTACGCGTGAACATATAGCGTTTCACGACTTTTAGAGGGATTGAGGTGGGAGCCCCTAGAGACTCGGAGGCTACACGTTACGCTTAGGTTGCATGAGGAATTCAGAACAGGCGTGTTTCAAAGTGACACAGAGAATATTATCATGACGCCTTGCTACATTCCTAGGCCTGACAGATGCGATAAAATATGAGAGATATATTGCTGAACAGAGAGGAACTAATACTCGTACTTTCCCCGCACAATAAGCGATCACATTATAAACTGAGTCCCACTAAATACACTCCCATGATACACGTAATCATTTCACCTCCCAGAACCTTACATCTTTACATGGCTGGTGTCCCAATACACCCTTCCAGACGCTCATACGGCGACTCACAGGGTAGTATGTAGATGTTGATTATATTTCGGTTTCGCTCTTCGACCTCATCCATGCACTAAATTAAGCCAAACCAATGGGTCACACTTCTGTCACATGCGTCAATTGCTGAAGCAGCTAGCCCACACTGTTTAATCATCCACTGCGATTAAAAATACCGTACAAAAAATTCAACCGCCATTTTGATCGCCTAAATCGGTTGTGGTATCCACCGCCACATTAGAAAGTGACATCGTTTGTTGGTGGCGACATCTCTACAAATTCTGACAGAAGCGATAAAATAAGAGAGATACATTGCCGAACATTTAGGTAAAAAAACTCGTTCTTCCCGCGCACAATAAGCGACTGATCTACAATAAATACACTCCCATAATACACGTCACCATTTCACCTCCCACAACCTTATCCCTTACACTTTACACGGCTGGTGTTCTAACACCACCTCCAAGACGATCATGCGGCGGCTCAAAGGCTAGTATGTAGATGTAGATCCTTTAGCGCTTGAGGACTAACGCGCTAATTTTTTAATGTTTTCCATCAATAACTTACTACAAATCAGCTTGAATTCACTTCTTTAATATGCATTCTCCATTGAAATATTATTAAATTTTTAAAATCAATAATATTCCGCATTTCCAGTGAAAATTGTGGTAAAAACGAGTAGAATTTATAGCATTACGGATTTAATATATGCTTCAAGAGTGACTTCACTTACATTTAAAACAGATGGCAAGAATTCTTGCTTTACATCCACTAATTGTCCATCCTAAGGAAATTGGCCATCCAAAGGAAAGTAAGCAAAGGGCAGGGATAACCAATAGGGCCGTTATTTCGGTTGTCAGGGTGCAGTTTTATTACGTAATGCCCTCTCCATCTACCTCAACGGTTCAAACGTCGTGACGCAGTTTGGATTACATCAAGCGGAAGCTAGGTACGGAGTGCATTGCGTGTTTGAAGTCTGTTTGCCGTTTGATACAATAGAAATGCGAGGTAACATTTAAGGGGGCCGTACACTACGGCCGAAAACGCTTTCACAGACGTCCACGCGCTCTAATTTCATGACTCTGTTTTGAAACTTTAAGTATATCTGTTTGTGCAGGAATTTTTTCAGTACAGGAATGAGAAGGAAATTGCCAGTATCAACACAGGATGAAAGTCTCCGGTCGGCATTCACTCGATGGGGAACGAACCAATTAACCAAGCTCCCACGACGGATAATCATAGGAAAAACTTCAGATCTATGAGACGCCAGGTTATGACAGCCCTCTGCAATAAGTATTTCCCCTGCATTTCACAAAATACAAGGGTCACTGGTTATGGAGCGTGTATAAAAGCGAGACTATATATTTGCAAGCATTCATAAATTGGAAAATTAAAATCCACAATGTAGCCTGGCTGTTGCTCTACATTGCATGAATGGAAAAGAAGGGACATTTATGGATATCCCTTATTTATCGCCTAAAGACTTGGAGACAAAAGGCAGAATGTTGTCCGTGGGCTATGGTATCTCTGTGTGTGGGGCAAGGGAAGATTGAAACACAAGTTTTAGCTGAATGGAAAGAATATTGGGTATGTTTTAGATTCAGCGGAAGAAAGCACTAGGCATAAGAGAGAGACGGAACTTAAATGAAGGATACTCGATAGCTTAGGGGCAGTCCGGTTAGAAGAGAAATGGTCAGACGTACAAGTATATATTTTGGAGCCATATGAAAATACAAAATGACTATTACGACTCTATTCACACTCAACCTCACTGTTCAAATACTTCTCTTTGCTTTCGATAGTTTATTTATACATAGAGAGATTAGGAACAAGTCACACAATGTAAATTTGAGAGGGATATAAAACAATCGTAAAATATATTTAGTAAAAATAATGAGCAAAAAATATTTCTGATTACATATTAAACGCATGTATTTGTGAGGAACGCATGTAAATTTGAGAGGGATATAAAACAATCGTAAAATATATTTAGCACAAATAATTTGAAAGAATATTTCTGATTACATATTGAACGCATGTATTTGTGTGTTATTATTTATACCTGGAAACATATCGATTACGATTGACTCAAAAGCTATGTAATTCATCGGTTCGAGGAACTTAAATCCAAGACGAAAGATTTCGAATGCGAGTGTTAACTCACTGACTCCATGGCATGGTCGTCAAGCTCTACGCTATAAAAAAAACTTAAAGATTGAAACCTATTTCTAATGATAAAATGGTATCGGACTGCATTGGATTTTTGGGGAGGCAACCGACAGCATAAATCATTTGCGCCATAGGGGATAGGTAAGGGAGGAAGGGTGGATAGAAACCCGGCGTCGGCATTAGCCTGCTGTTAACGAAAGGCGTTAAGGGGACCACGGTTTAGCGCCTCATCCGACAGATGGAGCACTGTACTTGAAGTGCCCTCCACAAGAAATTCAAGTAGGGATCGGATTTCCTCTGAAAAACGTCGTCCACTGCAGAGATTTGAACCCTGGCCGCCCGTATGGTTAGCTAGTACTCTAGCCACCATACTAACCCGATCCCCGATAAAATACTATCTCTACCACGTAAAACAAAATGGGGTAACCAAAATTATTAATAAATATTAGAAGGCTAGAAATTAGATCATTAAGAGAGTAAACCTACATCTCAGCCATAATCCAAGGCGACATTTAGAAATATAATCTAGTCTATGCACGCTTTAGAGGGCCAGAAACAATTGCCTTAATATAATGAATGAATTCCTTCAATAATAAAATAGTTACTGAATCGATCTTTTCTTAGTGCAATCAAAATGTCTAAATCACCGTTGGGTATTCATATTTTCAATGAAAATTTAGTATTTTTCATCGCAAAACCAATAAACTGTAAAGACTAGAGAGTTTCGGAAAAGTCTACTTATACCCGATTTTATCTAATAAGTATGAATCAAAATGACAAAAATATTAAATTCTAAAAGATGCGCCCAGAATAGAATGATCTTAAAGGCGATTAGTTTCTCTTTGAAATATGTCCTTTTCTTGCGTAAAAACATTTATTTTTGAAATAAATCAATTTTCTTGCCAACTCATTGCGTCACTACGCTGAAAAGAGTGAACGAGAACCGCAAAGTAATTCTAACAGCTTAAGAAAGACGCGCGTAATCTAGGGAAGAGATTAGAACTCCCTGACCTCAATATATTTCCCGTGAAGGGAATAAAAGGGACCGCAGAAGAGTCCCTGTGTCACCACTCCGAAAGCCACTAGGCTACAGCTCAGCGATCCCGCTAAAATTTCGATTAATCTCCTCTGCCGTTCTACTGTTGACGTGGACATTCTCCTTCGTCGACCGCAACTTGTACGCGCAGCTGACTCCCGTAGTCCTTCCTTCGCCTATCCAACGTCCCAGACCCGAAATGGGTGACTCGGGCGTCATTTCGCCGCACCGTCCTCACGATGGCGCGGAACTCTCTTTCACTTAGGTTTTCCCATGACGGGTCATGATCGTCACATTTCCTCCTCCTCTCCCTCCCTTCCCCTTCCTTCAAAAGCGTCGGAAATGGTCCATGAGAGGGGGAATATGCCGCGACAGGGAAACATTTTATCCCTCCCCATACATGGAAGCTGTAGCACCTGCGACGCTGAATTCGCACCAGAGAAGCCAGTGGTGGCGTAGCCAGAAAACCGCTCTCTCCCTCTCTCGAGGAGTTTATGATCGTTTAATCGGAAAATACGACAATTTTCGAATATGTCACTTGCACTAGTACAGCCGAGGGCAGTCAAACTTGATAGAGTGAATAACAAGAAAACAGACGTTAGTATTCTACACTTCAACTTATTAAGGTTTAACCGATTTCATTGCTCTCGCTTCCGGGTAATCAAACTTTACTTTAGAGGGCCAGAAAAAATTGCCTTAATATAATGAATGAATTTCTCTATACATCAAATAGTAACTGAATTGATATTTTCTACGTGCAAACAAAAAGTTTCAATCACCGTTGAGTGCTCAGATTTTCAATAAAAAATTAGTAATTATCGTCGAAAAATCAATAAACTGTAGAGACTAGAGAGTTAAAATCACCGTAAGAGCGTAAATATTATAACATGGAACCCCACGAAGTTGAACCGAGATTTATTTCGTTTTATAAAATCATCAATTCAAAAACACGCAATTCTCTCACTCCGGTGATGTATGGATGTGGATACTGATGAGTAAAACAAAAGAGAACGGGGAATAATGCCAAGTGTTTTCCATATAAGCGAAGGAATTTCTCTAAGTTACCACGCCAACCACCACACACTTCTTAAGAGAGTAAGCATTATGGATTTATGGGTTAGCAAAATACTAAACACTTGAATGAATATCTCTCTACCTGCGTATTTAAAAACTTAAACATGCAGATCGTCAACTCTTTCAGAGTTAACCAGCTACGGAAATGGATAAACATTATGCTTCTTACAATTGAATTACATATTCTTCTTTTGCTTACTTACGATATACTTTCATCCCGATCAAAGCTATTCAACGTCGATATTACTGTTTTTGCTTGTAAATTTATTCCTTTATTTACGTCATCTAGAGTCCTTTTTTGCGTTATTTTAACGCCCACGTAGATGTATTAGATATAAATATTACTTTATGGTATTCCAAACATTTTTTACGCTCCCGTCTATGGAAAAATGCTCATCACACTTTCGCCTATATTGTTTTGTCAACGACGATCTTCTCCATTCAAATTACAATAAAATTAATATCCAATCAAATGTCAGTGACATCGTACGACGAACATGAATTAAACTACTCATAACACCATGACGAAAGTATGATGATTGTTATGCATTGGCACTCTGTGCTTAGTTTTTGAGACACATCTAGTATTATATTTGATGATTTAACACTGAGTAATTCATGCTAGTGGTGGTAGTGTCTCAACAATTCCTCCAGCAATACGAGTACTGTCCATAACAGTCGGCTCACCTGGAAAAATGCGGCCATACCTCCAGGGAGGAAAGGACAAGAAGAGACTTGAAAAAGTAAAGAGCGAGCTGGCTGAAATTGACCGAAATACATCGCCCAAATAAACACGCCCGATTAGAGTGGAGGCCGGGAGTTGAGGTTTTATTTCATTGCAAACAAAAGGGAAAATAGACGACGGCATGAAGTCGGGTGGGGATGAAGAAAGGGGTGTGTGCGAGCCAGCCACTCGGTTCATTCTGCTCGAGGGTGGCGCCAAGGCAGAAGCGGTAGTGCAACAGTCTGAGACAAAAATTGTCCTCCCTTCTCCCTCCCCCATGCTGCTACTCCCCCCACATCCCCACCCTGCAGCTTATTCTCCCCTTCCTCCCCCACCCCCACATAAAAACTCCACACACATTTCTCCCCACGGCAAAAGACATATCGATCTAGAGGGTGCGGAAGTAGGGCAGAGCGTCGGGGCCGCTCTTGGCTTCCCCCGACCCTTTTACCCTGTCGCATAGCCTTTCGCCCTCCCACCTCCCCATCCCCCACACCCTTCTTTCGACTCGAGGAGTCCCACCCTACTACACTACATCGTACCCTTTTCCCGCAAAAGAGCCTCTACACTATTTCCTCCACGGCGACACCCACTCGCCAACGGATTCGCTTCGGGAGGGTTAAGATATGGACGAGGATCGCCTTCTTAAGAAGAACACGGCAAGGAGAGAATACCCAGCCCGGCCTCCATCCCTCTGAAAAAACCCCCGCGGGAACACAGCGGCGCATACCGAATACGAAGTCGATATTCGGTATCCGTCGAAGCGACGATGATACCCCCTGCCACGCACGCTTGAGTTGACTTGCGCGTCATTTTGTGTACGCAGATGTACTTGCATCGACTCCGACAAGTCACTACGGGCATACATCGATGGCCAAGGTATTTTAAGATGGCTCGAGAGAGGATACAAATGTAATTTTTTTCACAAATAATGGAAACTTATAAAAATGTGTTCTCTGTTTTATATGAAAAGAATAGAATATTTATCGATTGTTCTGGGGTCATGCCCCTTAAGTACAAAAAAATAATATGCATAGTAATGCAAGTTGGTTAACATATATTGAAAGTATGAATGCCAAAGACGAATGGAACCCGGTTGTATGAAACATTACAATTGTACATAGAAATTGTACTATGCATATATTAAACAGTTAACAAGTATGTAAGGTAAAGTGCAAAAAAATGACATATAATGCAGTTAGAAATTCAGCAAACAAGTTCATGATATAAAGATACAACTACTGCATTAAGAATCAGAGGGTAATACATTATATATGAAGAGCAAAATTTTTGTCTCAATGTTCCATACATTGATAATAATTATCAGATTATTTTGAGGGTTAAGGTGTCCTATTTGTAAACATTCTATCCCTGAAGGTGGAAAAAATAATATTCCGAAACGTTGGCAACCGAAAAAAAACGTTTTATATTTTATCTAAACCCTAAAAAATAAGATAATAACAAAATGTTGCCATTTTCTACTATTTTTCTCGCAAATTCAATTGAATTTACATAATTTTCAATGGGAGAATAAGTAAAACACATAGAGAAATAGTATTTTCCTTGAAATTGCCTTGAGAAAAAAAATTGACCTGGACCGAGAATTGAACCACGGACCTTCGGCTCAGGGCCAATGTGCAGAACACCACTTCTATAAGAATCTCGTGGAAATTTTGAAGGATACAAAGAAAATAGATCAAGCTCCTTCCTATCGTTCCTCGATTTCCGGATCAGGCCGAATCTTTCGCATTGCAATTTCAATGTCAAATTTCAAGCTATCCGGAACTAGCCACGGAGTTCCACTTTTATGGAGTCACCCGCAATACACAAATGTGCGAATTTCCATGTATTTCATTCAATTTTTAATTCATTCATGTTTAAAAATAATACGGCGTTGAAATACGTTGAAATTGCCATGAGAAATAACTTATCTGAACCGGGATTCAAATCACGAACCTTTATCTTTCCGGGCCAATGTGTAGATCAGTACGATACCCAGGCTTCTGAACTCTCATGACAATTTTGAGGGAATATAATTTATGAACTAGGTGTCAAGCCCTTGCGGTCCATCAAAGATGGCAACCAAGGAGAATGGACATCTAGGAATTGGACAGGATTTGATTTTTGTGGAGGCGACCGACAGCTAAGGTCATCTGCGCCATAGGGGATGGGCAAGGGAGGAAGGGTGGAGAGAAACCCGGCGTCGTCATTAGCCTGCTCTTAACGAAACTCGCCAAGGGGTGCACGACTTAACGTCCGCACTTGGCTGTGTATACAAAGTATTCAGGCCTGCCGCGAATACGGTGGTGGAAAGCGTTGAGATGTCCATGAGAAATAGGAAGCCAGGGAAGCGTAGTGATCTACGCATTGGCAAGCCAAAGGTCCGTGGTTCGATTCCCGGATCCGACGAATTTTTTGCCCATGGGTACCAAAACTAAGACACTAGAATATGAAAGGTTGAAGGTTTTCCCGGAGAATTATTTAAGTAAAGATTTCTCGGGTTTCGCCCCGGGCGATGTCGTTGAATACTACCAAATCTTCGACGGCAGACTCGGCCTTCGTCATCAGGATATCCTGAAACCCAAAATATCTTTACTACACTAGTATATAGTTTGAAGCTCGGTTCCGAAAGAGAAATTGTGATGGGAATTCAACATTTGTCGAAATCAAAGAAAATTCAATTGCGACATCCGAATTTTCTGCTAACATTTCGATTCTCATCGACAGTATCAATTAATTAGAGGAAGTTTCCCATGTACTCCATAAAGGGAAGATCAAGATATTTCGATGTACAGAACCGAGGAGGAGCCATGTCGTTGCCGTATACGCAAGGAAATTGGGCATGGGAGTTGTTTATTGTGTATCATATCGGGATATGAAAATTCATCACAACATTATCACGATAAAAATTCGATCGGAAAGCCTTCTTGAGATTTTTACAAATACACCAATATCTTGAACCCATTGTAATAATACCACGTGACTCCCTAGTTACGTACTCGGTATTATCTCGAGCGGCTCAAGCACAACCTCCATGGTTGGTCATTTTTCGAATTCGAATTGAATCACGGAGCCATAACTGCACCAAAAGAGTAAACAATTAATCATTTTGGAACACATGAAACTGACACAGGATTTAATGTTCCACATAGACATACCTACCCGATAAAAACGCCGATTTTTCCCCATGCTTGTTCAGTTACTTGATATCGTGTAAGAATATCAATTCAAAATATTTGCAATTACATTCAAACTACCTTGATCCGAATTAAGAATTAATAGTGGCCACATTCATTAAAACTTCAATGTCGCCCCGGAGTATCATAATAGTTTTGCTTCCAGGGGAAAAAAATCTTAACAAATTTCTACTGCAACGAAATTTTAGCCCATTTTTCAATTAATCTGACCTCGAACAGAATAATATTCGTGACGTCCATCCCAGGAGTTGAATGGTGACCTCAGTAGCGGCGAAGATAACTAAAATTATTCAGTGTTTTAAGCTTGAGTAGAAATTCTACTGCCATATGCGCAGCACTCTCCTCATAGGTTTGTAATTAATAGACCCTAGATTATGGACCTTCAGGTTTTTTTTTCGAAGTAAGATGGACAGGGGAAATGGTAACTTTTCCGTCACGCAACTCCAACGGCAGCCAATCGGGTTTGATCTTTTTTCTCTATATTTACGATTCCCTTCAAGGTTGTCCAGTTTTTATATTAACTCTACAATTAAATATAATTTATCTTCTGGAAGCAGAAGTTTTCGGTATTTTTGCTGATCAACTAATATTATTCTAGAAAATAAATAGCTATATCGCAATCGTTAAGAACTCTGTCTATAAAAATGTTGCATTTACAGGGGTGCTAATACTCCCATCAGTCGTAATACACAACTTCAAGACGGGAAGACTACGGAAAAATGAACCTCAGAATCGATTTTCACGTCAGTAAACGTCAATCGCAGTTCTGTAATTACGAATGATTGAAGAATGGGGCACAGATTCTACAAGAAGCTGATTTTTCGCCTTTCGTCAATCGTATGAGAGCTGACGTTCTTCGATAGAGACAAACAGGGTAGTAGTTTCGGAGGCAACGTCGGCGTCTGTCAGATATCGTGCTTTCCACTATGAAGTCCCAACGGCGCGGGGCTCACCGAGCCCGCCCTCCCTCTACATGCGAGAGGTCCTCCGAATCTCGGCTCCGCCATCTCGGCACACTGGGGAGACCTGAATCACGCGACCTCTTGACCTCTCTCTCCGTCTCTCACTCTCCCAACACCAGAGCGAAAACTCCTGCACCGACACAGGCGCCGCACGCTTATGGCACATGCGGGTACCGAGCCCGCCGGGAGTACCTGACCAATCGATTCCTCTCACTTCATTAAGGATAGCCTCAGATGGCCCCGTTTCCTCCACAACTCGTCTCTTTCGGGACATACTCTAGTAAGTTGACCAGATTTTTCATCCTTTTCATTCATTAAGGACTCTATTTGTAGAAAAATGAATGAAAACTACTTCTACTTTAAAATCTAAAAAATGAAAGAAACCACAGAATCTCTCAAGCAAGGGAAACTAGTCCAGCACTCTGTATTTTAACCTACGTCCGTTTTAAATATTCCGTTAAGGAGAAATTCTTATTTTAGACAAGCCCGATTAACCTACCTTGATTTCAATATACATTATAGAGCAACATTTTTACTATCAAATGTAGTAAAAATATTCCTATGAACTCGAAAGCTTCCGCAAAGACGTTCAAATGGCAATGAAGGCATTTATAGTTCTCTTCCGCGTTTATTGTAGTAGAATATTTCTATTTTCCTCCTCCTTCATCCATGTTTGCCATTAATATTTAGGATATTCTATTTAGGAGTTTTAATTCGATAAACAAATAACGAAGTAAGGTATGATTCTGTGAACATCACTAGTTAAAGTACACGCATAAGATTCATTGGCCGCTCAATCCTAAGATTGGTTGACTGCAGCCCTCCACCCTTCCCTATCTAATGCTAGTTCCCTTACCTCCCGGTATCTTTTCCTAACAACTATTCTCTTTATTGGTCCATGAACTTATTCCGGGGTCTTTCTCTGGGGAATTTTCTCTCTATTTTGACTTCAATTATGTTCTCCACAAACCCAATTTGTCTCAGGCTGTGTCCAATCCATCTTGTTCTTTTCTGTATGTTGTTCCGTATGGTCCTTTCCTCTTCTACTCTCCTGTACACTTCATCATTTCTTATTTTGCCCGTCCACTTAAACTTCAGTATCCTCCTTCAATTCATAGAATGTTACGCTCCACACGAATGTTTGCAAATACTCTTTCCTGATTTTCTGTCCTATCTTCTTTGAGTACAGCTGTTGTATTTTTCCCATGAACGCCGTGTGAGGTCGGGCTATTCTCCGCTTGATGTCCATTGTTCTTCTTCGATCCCAGATGACGGTACTTCCGAGATAGGTTAAGGAGTCCACTTGCTCTAATTTCTCTCCTCTCAATATGACTTTTGCATTTAGCTTTTCTCTTACGCATACTAGGATATTAGCCATCGCATTATTTATTTTCACGCTGAATTCGTGGCGAACTTGGTCCATTACGTAAAGTTACCTTTGAACATCATACAGTTATAAGAAGTATGAATATAACAACTCAATAAATGACTTTCAAATCATTTTACTTAGGTCTCTCCATGAGAAACTCAACAGTATTTAAAACCCAACCGCGAAACATTTTGGAACGACGCGACCTCAATGTCTTCACGCTATCCCTTACACTTCACGCTATCTCGCTAACTATTCACGCCATAATTTTTCCCATTAATTTATGCGTTATATACAGGTAAACTTACATTATTTAAAGAATTTTTATATTTTTACTACGGGTGTAACTTAAAAAGTACTGGTTTTAGACGGTGCGCGGGCAAAGCTCCGACTTTGATACTTCGTAACTCAAACACAAGTTCACATAATGGAATTCTGCCTACATTCATCATAGCTCAGCGAGATGATGGTGTGTTATGCTCACCCGTGTAATCTCTTACCACCCCTAAAGGAGAGGCGAGGGGGATATTAACGCCCAACACCCGATTCTTTATGGCGGAGACGATATTTATACGTAGGCGGCGTCGCTAGTAGTGATGAAAAAATTGCTTCGGATATCTCAGACCTTTTACAAATACGTTATTTTTTTACTATGTCACTTATCTGCAAACACATTTGTCAAAAATCATCGACCCAAGAGCTCGTAAAACCCTCAAATCTCCCTTAAAAACGTTTTTTACTAAAATAATCTATGAATCAGCAGCCACAGCTTTGTCGACATATCGTTGATAAACTAATCCCTTTATTATTTTTTTATTTGTTTATTTGATTTATTTGGTTTATTTGGTATATTTGGTATATTTGGTCCCCAGAAGTCCCCAGAGGAATTTCCCAGGAATAAGTTCATGGACCAAATAAAAAGGAAAGTACAGAGGAAGAGATACCAGGAGGTAAGAGAACTAGCATTAGATAGGGAAGGGTGGAGGGCTACAGTCAACCAATCTTAGGATTGAACGACCAATGATGATGCAAGGAAAGGTAAGTTGTGGAACTCAAGGCACCTCTGGGGCAGAAACCTTTTTTTGGGTTGCCATCATTTTAATTTCACAAATAACTGGCTGGCATCGCCGATCTGAACCAAATTAAACAATAAATAATGCAGGAGAGTAGCATATCAAGACTTAGCAAAATTGTGTTCATGAAATTTTCAATATTTTTTCTCTTTTGCCGTTGGGATATGGCACCACATTATGAGATACACAAATATAAAGTATTAATACTGGAATTTGTAAATGGACGTCTAAAACTGACTCTGCTATTATAACTTCCTCCATACTACATAAATCTTGCACAGGTACTTCTAACGCGTTGGTTACACCCTTGGATTGCTTAATACACGTCCTCCTGTTCCAAAGTCCCCTAATATTCCATCTCATGAGTATTTTAGAATTCAATCAAGGATGATTTTCCCGGTAACCCCTTTGTCTTATGCCATTGCGTCTCCTATCATAAATCTCCCTCATAATTTGACTTTCAACCATTTTCTGGATACGACCCAACCAACAAACCACGCTCTTTTCTTACAAGTCCATTTCACATTCGTTCATTACTCAATAATTCCCAAACCCTATCTCTTCTTTTCTCGCCGCAAACAGTATTCAGATATGTGTAAGTTACAGTTTCAGTTTCAGGCTTAACTTTATGGAAACGCGACACATGAAACAATTTCTCGCTTTGTGAATTCCACAATTTGTTATTTTTAGCGACCATGGTTTCGACATTCAATATCATTTTCAAACCTTGAAAATGACAATGCACGTCAAAACCATGGTCAGTAAAAATAAAAAATTGTGGAATGTACAAAGCGATAAATTATTTCGAACTACTCAGATACCCAGTTTGGCGACCGTATTCAGCCTACAGCTCTGCCATGTAGGCTGAATTATTTAAATATACCCATAGAAGTACCAATATACCTCGTGCACAAGTACAAAGTGATGGAAAGAACAATGCAGGAAAACTAGGCTGCCAGCAGACATTCACGAAAATTACCTTTCATCGACGGGGAATTGAATATTCAGGAATCGCAATCTAAGTGTGAGCTTCGCCAACTGAGCTGCAGAGTCACTAATAATCCCCGTGAAAATTCTCAGCGCGTCGTTGAGAGCGGTCTTTGGGGCAAACTGCTTTTGAGAGCCACTTCAATTCGAAGGCAATCAGAATGAAAGCATTAAAAAAAAATACCCCGCCATAAAAAGCGCCGTTACTTTCACGACGAGGGAACTTTTCAAATACTTAAAAATAAAACCCGTGGGAATGCTTCGTAACACTTAGGATCCAATAAATCAAACTCCACCCCCCTGACAGTGTTCCTATTTATATTTATATCGACCCCGTGAAATGAAAAGCTCTCACACTGAATGATAAATTAGCTAAGCGAACACATTGCGTGTATCTATAAATTTAGTTTTTCATTCATTTACGGAAATGGTGCTAAAAAACTCTGTGACTTTTAACAACATTCGCTAATGGAGAAAAGTTAACCATTTTGGGACTGGCATGATTTTTTTCTGCACTTTAAAAATGAGGATAACGCACTTTTAACATCAAAATACCGTGGCTTATGTTGGTCATGCCAGAAACAAAGATTCGTTAAATTACCTCTGAGTGAATCAACGAGATAATCTCTGAACTAGACACCTCAGTACCGCTTTTATAAAAGCCGGATCTTAAAAAGAAAATGATAAATATTTTTATATTTACAATTATTATAGAATTAAGTGTCCCACTTGCAAAATTATCTAAATTCAAACCAATATTGTCCCAAATTAATGATAAAGGAATTTAGTGAATTTTTACCGCAATTTTTGGACGGAATAAAGATGACCATTTTTTGCAGGAATAAAAAAGAAGTTTGTTTGATGACTTATTTCCGACTTATGGCAAAATACCGCATTTATTGCAGTCGTATGGCGTTAACGGTATTAAAATGTTTCCGCGGTCGACTTTTGTTTCTCCTACGGTTGAGAAGAGTAAACGTTAAAAATATATATTTGTTGCCTGGGGTTTCTCTGTGACACCGGGATCTTAACGCTCAGAGAAAGATTTTTCATCACAACTAATATAACCTGTCGGCGCAGAAATTGTGCACTAGAGTTTGTGCACGAATAAAAAAATAACGGAAAGATCTACAGAAAAACTTTTTATGCCATACTTTTTCTCATTAATTTATGCGTTATATACAGGTAAACTTACATTATTTAACTGAATTTTAATATTTTTATTACGGGTGTAACTTAAAAAGTACCTACTGGTTTTAGACGGTGCGCGGGCAAAGCTCCGACTTGGATACTTCGTAACTCAAACAAAAATTCTTCAATGACAACCATATTTAGGTAAATGGTGGATAAATATGTTTTCAATGGATTTCGTCATTTTTAGTTGTGTATTTTTGACAGAAAATACGTCAATTATGTAAAATGATTGCATTACAATACAGGGGTATCATACGATTTTACTTTTGGTCTCGTTGCAATTCGCATGCCTTGAACGTTTCCAATATGTAATTATCCAAGACATCAATAAGCGTCTTTAATTTAAATCCTAGCATCAATAGTAGTAGTTTCCATGGTCAATTAATTAGGTAATAATTCTGGTCTCAAGTTAACTTAGAAGATTTCGTCGTTTTAGAGCAAATAAAAGAATGCCGAACCTTCCAATGTAATCATAAAAGTTGAGTAAACTCACCGAAAACCCCACTCAGATAATTGAGGGCAGAGGGCAGATTTTCTCCGCTTGAAGAATTAGGGATTTGATTACGACCCACGAATTCAAAGGAGATGGACCGCAGTCATTACGTTGATAAAAAAAACAGCTAATGAGCTTCGAATTAATAGACTTTTTATCGATTCGTTGCGGCTTATTCTCGGTTGTCCTTCACTCCGTCGGACGACGGAACGAGTACGAAGAGCAAAGAAAGGAAAAGGAGTCTTTCAAGTCTGCATCTCCATGACCCCTCAGATGAATGCACTCTTGAGTAGCGCACTAAAATTTAAATATCGTACTCGTTATATCACTCAGTACCGGGTGTTTCAAAATGAATATTGGGGTTTTAAGGCTTTGCAGTATTGATGCCATTTATCTTTAAATTATAAATGATGCATCCAATGAAAAAGCAAACTAATCAGTTTTTATTTTACCTGCAAGTGTTCAGAGGGCCATTCGTCACACGGCACACATTCATTTATGTATTTGACAAAAAGATCACATACAGCATAAATCCATTTTACCGTGAACATATAATAAACAAAAAAGGACACAAACGTAAAAACATAACAAGAAGAAGGTAACAAATAAAAATGCGATGTGGGGAGATAGTACAAATCACGTTTTTTGGGAATGGCAAATGGATAGGTTAGCGAAGACAGTGGGAGATAGGGTGAAAGGGTCAATGTTCACAGGCAGGAAATTTACAAAGGAAGAGAGGCGAAAAATGAGGGAGCGTTTGGTAAGTGATAATCTGGGAGTAGGGATATGGAGCAAGGAGTGAGTTCTGGTGCGTCGGTAGGGTATTCTGAAATTTATAAAGGAAACAAGGTCGGGGCAGTCAATGGTTGAGTTGAGTGATTGGTACACATCCAGTCGATATGCGATTTCTTCCCACATCTTGATCAGTGTGTCTGGAGTAATTGATGTAACAACTGAAGGGACATGCAATTGATTCTTTATGAACTCCCAAAGATAAAAACCGCATGGCGTCAGATCGGGTGAACGTGGAGGCCATGCGAAACAAGTCTTGTCATCCGGCCCCTGGCGGCCAATCGGTTGCGCACAACGTCGTTTCACCAATCACGTACTAAGTTATGTCAGTGAGACGGAGCAACATCTTGTAGCCAAATGAAGTACTCTGGTTCATCATCACGCAGTTGAGGAAAGAGCCACTGTTGTAGCGCATCAAGATAAGAAACACCAGTTACAGTTGCTTCAACTTTAGTCAAACGGTATAAAAACTACAGAGCCTTAAAACTCCGTTATTCATTTGGAGACACCCTGTATTCAAATGCATTGTAGAGATAAATTCTGGAAGCGCACATGTGTGAGAAGTTGCGACATTAAGCTAAAACAGAAGCAGTTTTTTTGATAAAACATTAGCCTATCAAATTAATTGGACAACGAAAATCAGCTGTCACATTTAAAATTATGAACATTTTAAGAGCAGTTTTGTGATACTAACATACAGACTTCATTAACCTGTTTCATAATTTATCAAGTTTCGGACCAAAAAGGTAATAACCGACAGCAATGATTACTGAAAATAACACGATTAAATGAAAATTTTCAAGGTAGGATATTACTATAAAATGCTGCTTAAAAATTAGTCCTACCCCACGCAATAACTTAATAACTTACAATACAATTACGCAATAACTTATTCTGAATAATTTCTCCCGTCTGAATATATTCTCTTAATAACAATTGCCATTTTCTATTTTTCATTAATAAGCACGGATCAAAATTCTTGCTATATAATCATATAATGAACCAATAAATGTGATTTATGACGATTACCGTCAGCCAGTGCCGATGAATATGTGCTTTTTCATTCCTACCAGATGCTTCTAGTAGTCACTATGTTTAAAGCATAAATAAACCTTTGTGCTAAAAATAGACTCATTCCTCGAAAAAAAAAACTGCTCTACTGCTGAACGTAGGCACACAACACCAAACTTTCAACGGATAAGATTTGCATCGCATTGTTAATATGAATTCAACTACAAAAAAACAGCCTACAGAAAACAGCAATTGGAAGAGAAAGGAATGGGAAGCATTACGGAGGAATATAAAGGATGGTATACATCAGAATCGTAAAGAAGTATGTCAAAATGAAGTATTGTATGAGAAAAAACTGTTATGTGACAGGGTAGTAGCGCAAACAACTGCAACAAACATGACTGACAAGCCTTGACATGACTGAGCACGAAACCAAAAGTTACAGTATAATGATGATTTTTTTCTTTTTTTTCAAAGAACCACGGAACTAGTCGCGCAGTTACTTCAACGGAGTCGCCCGCTAGTGATCACACAATTGTGGGAAATTCATAGTCGAAAAATCATTAGAGGGGAGAAGGACAACTTGCTTTTTAAAGCCCCCTTGAGATTCACAGTAGAAGAGGACGCCTGGGTAGCTTAATTGGTTAGAGCACTCGGCGTGAACTCTATGGATCTGGGTTCGATTCCCAGTCCAGGCGAATAATTTCTCCACTGTGAATTTCACACAATTGTGTGATCACTAACTGGTGACTCCGTTGAAGTAACTGCGCGGCTAGTTCCATGGTTCTTTGAAAATGTCCAAAGTAAACACCATTGTGTTTAAAGTCGGGCTTTACCCCGTGGACTGTGGCGCATAGCGCTAGCATACAGGTACCATTGGCATCATATACACGATACCTGTGAGGACAACTTGCTCCTTGAATCCCCCATGAGATTCACAGTGGAAGAGGACGCCTGGGTAGCTTAATTAGTTAGAGCACTCGGAGCAAAATCGAGGGACCTGAGTTCGCTTCCCAGTCCAGGCGAATGATTTTTCCGCTGTGAATTTCACACTTGTATAATGTATAATGAACAGTTGTATAATGATGACTTCATGCTGCTTGCTTCCAAATAATTCCACTAAAATGACCCAGTATTTCACCTTCTTTTCTGCAAAATTATTAACTAAGTCATACGAAAATTTAAGTTTTGATGCAATTTCTGTGGTACGTAGGTACCAATTAAAAAGACAAAGATGATAACCTTCAAATTACCGGAAATTGTAAAAGCATGCGTGAATAATTGACTTTATAATGTTTTAAAAGATAATACCGACTCAGATTCATGACGATTCAACATATACAGGCTCAAAGCCTCGTAAATACAACCGTGAATACCATCAAAGTTTCACTTCACCGACTTGCTAAGAATTTCTCCGGTAGGAAAAGCAGAGCTAATTCAAAATTTGACGGAATGTCGTGAGTCATACACAAGGAGCGAGTGCACCACTCTTTAACGATTGCGTTTTCACAAGTGCGGACTCGAGTATTAAAAAAAAGGATGGAATTCCGGCCACGTTTATCTGAAGGGAAAAAGAAAAGAATCCCGCGCTGCGGAAATGCAGCTCTGGAGCCGTTAGGCGCAGCGGATAGGAAAATGCCTGCGACAAAAACATTTTCCCGAGGCTGCCTCCTCCTCCCTTGAGTCTACATCCCCCGGTCGAAAGGAGGCATTTAAATCGCGAAGTTCCCATGCACGCGGATGAACTCGAGTTGAATAATGCAACTGGAGAGAGAGGTGTACATATTGTAGTGCTTAGGAACAAGATCGCAACCTGTCCACACTAAATCTACATCTACGGACCAACATGCCTACCGCCGCAAGGAACTGCAGCAGGGGTTTTTAGGACACCATCCATAAAAAGCAACTGAGGAAGGAAAATATGTAAAGAAGGGAAGAAATGAGTGGTTTAAAGAGTGACCGATGAATGATTTGGTTTTTTCCCACGGAGCATGATTGATGAAGTCTTCTCGAGTTTTCAGCCAGGCCAGAAAGGCCATTGCTGCTCACATTTATGCACATTAGCCCTGCGCATATAAGCCCTGGCCATATTATCATTAGCCCTGATGACGATGCCAGAGAAAGACATCGAAACGTTGGCAGCAATGGCCTTCCTGACCCGGCTGGAAACTTCATCGATAAAAGAGTAAGTTCTGGTCGAGCTCATGTCTCGATCTTCTCTTGCTCCCTTAATAAAGCAGAGGAAGAGAGAATTTATAAGCATACTATACCTATTGCTAAACTTTAGTTTCGCCTTTGTCGATACCGCATGACAAAATACAATACAGGGGCAAAACAAGTTCCGCTGTGTTCACCTACGAACGTCTGAGATAGAAAACGTTTGGTAAACTTAGCCTAGCGTGTCACTTTCGTGTCTCCAGAGTTCCCCAATACAGCTACATAAGTTTTGTCACAACTTCCATTCACTTGTAGCAATTTTAACTCAATGCTTGGCTTCTCTTTGCATTATGTTGGGTTCATGTCGCAAAAGAATTGTTATAAACCCTCCAGAGATAACACTTAAAGCCACCCCTTCCTATTCTTTACGATATGATACATCAATTAACGAGCTGGAGACATCTTGAGGCTAGTAATTTGGGCTTACATGGCTTTAAGCAGTAACGTACATTTTCTTACGCGTTCACAACTTAAGTAAATACTTAAATGAGATTTTAATTCCACTAAAATGCCTAGAAACAAGCTTGAAAACTACACTTCAATTGCTTATTTATAAATTTCATTGATACAGAATCTAATTATGGACTGATCCAAGTGCTGTAATGAATAGTGCAAAAGTAATCTTAACCATTTCTCACCATGCATCACGCGTTGATCCAATAAAATTACTTTAAAGGCCACAAACTAAAAGCAACTCTCACTTAAATCAGTATTAATGAACGCTGGTGAAGAAATTTAGGATTTAGCTAGAAAATATTAGAGCTGAGATTTGCAGCAAGGCAAATTTGGGATTAATAACCTGGTACTGACTATCTCGAAAAGATATTCCGGCCGCGTACGACGAACCGAAGGCATTTTTGCAGACGGCGGCCAACCCCATCTTACCTTGTCAAAGCATATGGCATAATCGGCGTTGATCGACTGAGGCGCCTCCTTCACAAGTCCATCGTCCCAAAATTTTAATAACAGTCATAATGAGCCTTGTATAAATAATTAATGTCATAACTGTAATTACAGAGCGCATTTTTTTCTATTTCAGGATTTCAATCATGGGACTCAACAGAGTGCCACGTGAACTTAAACCAAGAGTTGCAGACGATGGTGAATTTCGCGCCAAAAGCGGAAGAAGCCAGAAATGGTAAGTGAATTTACGCATGATGGAAAGATCAGGTTCAGCCCAGAAACAAGCTTGAACACTACACTTCAATTGCTTATTTATAAATTTCAATGATACAGAATCTAATTATGGACTGATCCAAAAGTATCCCATAATTATTTAGCGCAAAACTGAAGGATATTCGGTATGGCATTCATGTGCTTTTTAAATCTTCACTCAAATTTTACTTGATCTCACCTTGAATCATTTTTATAGATGTAATGTGTTTAATATTGAATTCCATTTGGTAAAATGGAAGTCTGATGCCTCATTATGAGCTAATATCAAAAAGAAATGTAATATTTGATACCCCGAATCACCACCCACTAACCACAGTGTTAGATTATTATTAGTTAATTGTGTGTCCACATATTAATCTTCATCCAAGAAGGCTGGAAGATATTGTGTGATATACTAATGTTATGGCCACTTAGTTGTAACGAAACCAAAAATATAAAAATTTAAGTCGCATTCGAAATAAAAGATAAATAATGAATTATACCATTGAGAAATCAAACTACACAAAGAAGCCCGTAATCATTGTTTAGTCCTTATCATGAACAATATTAAATCACCTCTAGTAAAACAATGTCCTACTTGGTAAACCTATTTGGTTTAGCTAAATATTTGCACCTATTCATCTAAGTATCGATATTTTAAATTGTGAATCATGAACTATTAATTATAATTCCTAAACAAATGAATAGGATTTACTGGAGGAAAATGGGTCCCTGATGGTGTAGAAAACTAGGAGGAGATTCTCTGACATTCAACAAAACCTACCTTTACCGGTAGAATACTTGAAAAAATAAAACAAATACAATTGAACACATTATCACACAATACATTGAACAACAATAATTGAATACATCTATGCATACGTTTCATACGTATTGTGTAATTAGGTATTTTCATTTTTAGCTAAACCCAAATTGGTCACATGGGGTAAAATAAACTCCAAACATTTTTTATATTAAATTATAATAATAAAACGTATTTTGCATAATACGTTTGTGTTATAATGATTATTACTCCTTATATTTTAATTATTCGTGTAAAATAAAGGCCTTTAATTATCTGAAATTCTTCAATCTTCAAAATAAAAATACTTTTTTGAGCGAAGAGTACTGAATTTTTTTAATTACAATATAATAATTCAGGAATAGATTCTCATAGTTTTTTGCTCAAAATCAATTCTGTAAAAAAACCCAATTTTTTCCGTGAAAGAACACGATTTTTCAATGCCTTAATTTTGGTGATTTGTTTTGCAATACTTAAAACAATTACTATTGGTTGGAAAAGTGTAACGCCTATTTCTGCAATTATTAAACATTACCTAAATATATTTTTAGATTTTTAAACTTTTTCTTTTAGAACTTAAGAATAGGGTTAAATGGGCTTGTATAAAACACTTGCTCATATCGATGCTAAATTTCATCTTTTGAACTTACAATCAAGCAGCCGGGTTAGATATTCTCATCGATTATCACGGGAAATATGGCAGCGTAAATTAAAGACTCAGCAAATATCTTCGGATACCCTTTTGATCTCAATTAAATATTACTAAATAAATAACGAGAAGAACAAAGAACAGCTGAAAGGAAAAAATCTTCAAATTTCTGAAAAGACCAGACCTTATATTCTACGTAACAAAAGATGTAAATCTGGATATGACACTTCATCTATGTCACGAAATCATATTTTGACGCTCGATTGGAATACAGAATGCGTCATTAACTCTTTTTCATTGCCTCAGGGTCCTTTTCTGAAAAGCGCTTTCTTTTGATCGAGTGTGGGACAACTTTTTCCTTTTGATTTTTATCCTCACAACGGCATCCGAATGATGGCGGGGATTTTGAGGCGACGAAAACGCCTCTTGAAAACGGTCGGATAAAAGGCTCTTGGGCAATGCAGACGGGTTGGTAATCAAGACTTCGGCAAGAGAAATGAAGGTAGGACTTTTTTCGGAGAAAGATGTGTACCGAATCTGTCGGTGATATCTACAAAAGCCCTTTATGCACCACGAGTGAAGGGACCAACCCTTTGTTGCTAGCGATTTGGAATGGGATCGATGCAACAAGCTCGCATCTCTCGGCATGATGAAAGAGCCAACGGCGATAGGGAAACTAGTGTGCGCTTGGCAAAGCTCAAAATAAGCATCTCTGACTAAACGACTGCATTGAGCGTGGGTATGACATAAATAAAAAATATTAAAAAACTTCCCTATCATAAGACCGAAAAAATAATTGAACAAAGCAGCCACTCGCGGACACATTTGCAAATATCCGATGTCTCCCGCAAGCTCAACCGAAATTGCCATACCTGAGTCAATTTCGAATTTTCATGAAATACATGGAAATTACAATACTAGCAAATAACTCTTGCCATAAAACAATATTATTACGATAAAACTGGCTTTCCCTAGAAACCAAATAATGCATTGCTAAATATAAAGGCGAGTCTCCTCAAATAAAAGCTTATGCCAAGATAAAATAGAGTCGTAACATATAGTTATTGTTCTTCTCATTGTTAAAATTTATTCAAAGAAAAGGTTATTTTCAAGGTAATCATACCCCGTGTTAATTTTAAGTCACTCACATAGTTAAGCGATGACTGTTCATACTTTCAAATACTGAGTTATTCAATCAAAAATTCTCAAAATTCCGACGAAGAATACAAACTAAACATTCTTTACGTAAATGGAATATTAGCAGAAGAAAACTCGCCACCAGCACTGTTAGTTAATCGAACATTCTTTTATTCGATACAGAGTACCTGAAATTTTCTTGAGTTTGTCTTAGGGCGATGGAAATCTTCGAACTCAAATCTAAAAGGAGAAACATAATTCAATCCTTTCAGGTGTAATCTTGTGGAAGTCCATTATTGAATTAATAGTGACAATATCAACTATTTTTCAATCCACAGAGTTATTTATTGGTACAACTAGTTTCACTAGCTACTGTGTCATCATCAGGTAGCTGTCCTCATTTGACAATTGCGTGCTGATGATGACGTAGTAGCGTTGAAACTAGCTGTACCAGTAAAAAACTCCGTAGATTGAAACATAGTTGGTATTGTCATTATTAATTTGAGAAATATAATAGCAACAAACTAAGCCATTGCGTTGTATGTAAGAACATTTCGTATATCCAGAGAGCAGCTCTCGGACTTTGTTACCTTCTCTGATATCGTGAAGCTCCTTGTAAAAGCCCAATGAAAAAATACAAACCCTGGAACTCCCACTGTTGGTTAACGAATGTAAAAACGGTTGAGTTATTATTGCGTAATCAGTGGCACTGAAGTATCAGCACTACATCAGGAGTAAACTTGATGATGGCATTACAGCGGAAACCGGTTGAATATTCGTTCATAAACAGTGGGAGTTACAAAGTTTGCATTTTTTCAAAATGCCAACATTCAACATTTGAATGAAAACGCCTTAGTAGGCATATCGTAAATGTGAACCGCTATAGTGAGCAAAAACGATGTTGAGTGATTTTGCTGACGTCACGGAATAATGTGGAATATTCCAGCTTCCCAGATCCTGCCAAAAGCAGGCTTGAAGGGCACGCACGGTTTTGACAGGCGCGAGTCAAGTTTGCCAGCTGATTCACCAGGCACATATACCTACGAAGTGGAGGCATATTCAGTAAACTAATGAAAACGTCGAAGAAGAGTTGACTGTTCGAACACAATACGTGGATCGACAAGTACTCTCATTTCATTCCGGCAATGTTTGCGTGATATTTTGTTCTAATTAAGGGTACGTCTTCACCTGTTTGTAAACGTTTTCGTAAACATATGAAGTCATAAACTTCACACTACGAAGGCACAAACTTTTAATTAAAGTAATCCTGTTCATAAATAACAAATATTCCGTCATGATTACTCATGAAAATCCTTCTAATTTGCATGCTATACCACATATACAATTTTCCAATAGTTAAATAGCCGTCCCTATAAGGGCTTTTAAAGTGGCACAAATGTGAGGAAACGTTATAAAAACATTTGTTTTTCAAACTCTTGGGTTTCAATTGAAAAATTCTCACAAAAGCAAAAGTCAGCATACCAAGTTTCATGCTTAACATTTGAATTTTTCTTTGAAATTATCGAATTGCTATTTTCTTTCACGTATGTAAGTGAAGCATGTCTTTGTCATACGACGTAAGCCCTCAAAACTATTCTCGAATTACACCTACTTCCCTTAAAACCTCCAATTTTGAAAGCATTAATACAGACTAGAAATAGAGAAAGATAAAGTCGAAATAGAGAAGAGAAGGTGCGCCATTCAATGTTTCATCTCTTCAGGTGGGAAGAATGAGCCGCACATTTTCTATTTAAACAGATTAATCACGATGAAAAATATACTAGAATAAAAATAAAAGTCTCATTGTATATGTAGGGGCAGAGCTTGGTAGTATTCATCATGGGCGCCTCTGCCCTACATAGTGCCCTGAACTGCCACAGGGTGGCGTCGCACCCGTACTTCCGGGACGAGTCTTTTCCTGTTGTAACGAGACTCGCGTGTCACTCGCTTCCCACCTCGCCTGCCAAGCAGTTGTATCTGTATGCAACTCAATATACTTTAATTCATTGTGTGCATCCGTTCTTGATTTCCCTGCGCAAATCCTCTACACTATACATAAATGAACTATGAGGCGTCTCTTCGTGAAAAAAACTTTAGATGAGCAACTTCTGACCAAGCACTACTTCCACATTGATTTCATTCACAGACCAAGGTTTAACTACACTAATGATCGTATAGTGACACAAAAGCGTTGAAATCTTGGTCAGACAATAAGATATCGTAAAACTTGTACAAAGATGACAAAATTTTATCGTAAACCTCATCACATAATTATTATTATTCCGATTATGGTAACTGTTGTATTTATAATCGGCTTTGCGGTCTTAAAAAAGCCTCTATCCACTCCATATTTTTCATCTTAAGGCGATCGGAGCGCTAATCGTGAGTCCTTGAGTGCATATTTTTATAACTTCTCAATGGAGTCGAACCTGAATTCTTGGGCTACACCTCCATTTAGTATATCAATTTATACGTCGGAAATAACCATACTAAGATATAACTGGAGAAAAAACTATATTTTTTAAATTTCGTCTCAATTAAAGGATTGTTATGACTTAGGTTTACAGCCAGGAATTCTAAATTTAAGCGGAAACGGTACATGAATACATGTCTTGTATTCCGCATGATACCTCGAAAATGTAATAATAATATTATTATAAGACTACTGGACGGAATTGGTTGAAATTGTGATCGTGGCTGTTTCAAAGATGGCCGATGTAAACAACAGCAAGATTACGATGCATTGTAGCCAGATCGCTTCAAGGCTCATTAATTACCATTCCACCCTCGAAGTTACGTCTTCACGCTTAGGAGAAAACCTGTATATTTTCCATACGAAATATTTTTTAAATAAATGTCGAGTGTTATAAGGCTACATGTAAAATTAGCATTGAATTGCCAAGAAATAAAATCGGTAATATGCAATTCTTTTCGCTTCTATTTATACATATTTCGAATGAGTACGCGTATGAAAAGTTTCACAAAAGTCTGTAAAGAAACGAAAATAGCTTCAAACACCTTAAATTAACATACCAGTTACTTCCAGCGTCCATTTCTCCAGTCTCTTACGCCATTATCGGTCCAATTGAGCAAACACAAACACGTACAAAGCAATGCGCGGAACTGGGTAGGAATCAGTAGAGATGATCCCTTAAAACCAACCATTACCGACAGAATAGCAGCAAGGATTGTAGGTATTCACGATATGAACCCTTAATTTTTCTGTTCGGCTTCTTAGTACACATGACTTTCGTAATTCACGGAAAAATTCAATGAATATACTATGAAAAAACAGATAAAGCTCAAGCCTTTCAACCGCATCGAATCACTTACTAGTCTTCGCTAAAATACGCCGAGGCCGCAGCACCTATCCCCATTTTCATGCCATAAGCCCCAAGCCCAATGCCGAGGGATCTTACCCCGCCTGATCAAAAAAATATACACCTATTCCTCGCAGGGCGAGGGCAAAAATAGGATTGTGAGGGCAGAAGGGGGACAGGAGAGGGAACGGAAATGGAGGAAATGGGAGAAAGAAAAATGCAGGATCAAAATCGAAGCTCGCTGTCGTGTGCAATATTCTCTCCCCTTTTCCCTCTGCGCCGACCTACGGCGGAGGAGAGCCCGGGGCAAAAAGCTCCAACCGCTCGTCCCCCGCCCCCACATCCATAATCCAAACCACCAAGAATCTCTTCTTTCACTCTCACCCCTCCTCCAGACGATCCCCTCTTGTGAAGGGACCCTGAAGCGAGAGAGTGTACCCAACCACCCACCATCGCAGGTGATTCTACTCAAGCTCATTGTCGGCGAAACGAGGTTCCCCTTCGCCAGGCACGAATTGGGTCCACGAGGTCAATTGCCAAGGGTTCTGAGGGTATTGGAGATGGCAGAGGGAGTCACAGATGGGATTGCAGAAGGGAGGTCGGAAGTGTTGAAGGGTAAGAACAACGTCCAGGAGAACAAGGAAGCACGAATGAGAGAAAAATATAAAACTGATTGCCGATGCAGCTGTCGGATAAGGCCGAGAAAATGCCAAAAATTATTTTATGCTTCCTTGCTTAAGACAGAAATGCTTGATAGTGATATGAGGAGCCACAAGAATTTGTAGTAAGGCGTAGGAGATTAAGAGAACCCATGAATTCTAGAATTGTGCCAATGAGAGAGAAAGAAAGCAGAGTAAAACCGAGGAAGTGAATAAGACAAGAAGACAAAAGAATACTTTCATTTTTTTATATTTTTCATACTTTTTGAATAAAAAAGAATAGAAGGGTAGAGAAACCATAAGCAAAGAAAGCAAAGGAAAGAAGAAGAAAGGTGTAAACGGGAGGAATAACATTGTGAATAGACAAAAGTGAAGGGGAAATGATTATTATAATTAGATGATAGGGTTTAAATAGTTTATATTTTCATGCTTTAAAAAAACAATCAAGATATTGAGGAGCGAGTAATACAGCTAAAAGTATTGGCCATGTTTCCCGTACATCGCCATGTTTGTTAAGAATGTACGCTAGCAACAATAGCAACACAATACCAACAAGTTAAAAATAATGCAAAGCAGAGTATAGGGATAACATAGTGGATAGGGATGCAAAACATCAAGTATAGGGATAAATTCCACTTCTGGAAAGGGTTTAAATTCTTTTCTTGGAGAGAAAACAACAGTTGAAAGGATGCAGATAATGTTAAGTTAAACGAGAAAGAGTAACAATAAAGTGAACAAGGCGAATAGAGAACAGTAGAGCATGTCATTCAATATTCATATTTTCCCGAGGTTTTTGACTAACTTTTTGAAAGGAGCTCTAAAGATTTACTCAGTCGAAGAAAGAAGTGGTAGGCTTCAAGATTGCCAACGATGATCACAACAGAAAGAAAATTGTTGAGAACCATCAATGAGAACAATGCAAAAAAAGCATTGAAGTAATTCTTTTCCCTCGAAATTCTTATTTTTCCTTACGAATTTTTTTTTCAAAATGATTAATGAGCCACAGGGATTTATGAATAGATGAGAGAAAAAAGCTGAAATTTTGTGACGGGTACAAACGATGTCCAGGGGACGAAGAAAGCAAGACAGAGTGCGAAGGAATAGACGAGTAGAATAAACAATAAGGAATCAAATTATTTACTTTTCCGAATATCCGCATTTCCCCATTCTAAAAGAGGGACTATTTCACCTCGACAGCACGCTTTTACAATTGGCCTGCGCCTTATGGGCCGAGGGTTATGCCAAATTTTCATACATCCGCTTGGTGTAGCTGTAGGAGATCCCCATCTTTCTACTTTCGCCGTAAAATACATTGCGGCAGGGAGGTAATAGTATGCTCCCCATCTTTCATTTTTTCTGATATTCTACGATGAATAACTTAAATGCATTCGCAATTTTCGGAATTCAGAAAGCGTCTAAGAGGAAGAAAAATCGAGGGAGAACTGATGAGAAGAATAACATGGAGGAGGTAGGACAGATTTTGTGGCGATTTTATCCTTTTTTCTCATTTTTACAAAGTTTTATAGGCACACTAAAGCCAAAAGAACTCCGTGAGTCGGAGACATGAGTGGGAAGTGCAAGTGGAACTAATAAACGCCCAGGAGACAAGAGAAATTGAGAAAGCAGGAGAGAGAAACGATGAGAAGAGAATATAGCCGAGGAGACAAAGGAGATTTATTATAACTTTTTCCCGAGAAATCTATTTTGCGCCTTTTTGAAAAGAAAAAGAAATTGAAAGAAAAAAATAAAGATGATCTGGTGGGTGGAAAAGATGACATTGCAAAGTAGTCGGAGGAGGCGAGACTGAAAAGAGATCGGGAGGATCCTTTGGCACGTGACGTGAGACGAGGGGAGGGGGGAACGGGGGAGGAGAGTATGGAAAACGTGACCGGCCGGGGTGAGAGTAGTTGTGGGGGAGATATAGGGGGTGGGAGGGGAGATGAGAGGAGTGGAGGCTGCGTGAGAAAGAGGCAGGCGGCCTCTCGAGTGATTCGGGGGCCTTGGGGGGGTGGGAGGGTGGGTGGGAGACTGCAACGTGAAGGTCACGAGGTCGCCTTCACCGATAATGGATCGTGACAATTTTCGCCTTCGCCTCCCGCACCCCCTCAACCCCCATTCCCAATTCGACCTCCCCTCTCTTACGCCACCGCACACTTTACGCGAGGGATCTTATCTCCGAAAACCTAATCTTCGTCAAAAACGCGCGTTCCTCCCTCTCTCCCCCGCATACCCGATCTCCTAGCCGCTAGACGAGCCGTCGATTACACGCCAGGGAACAAGACGAGAGCAGCATGAATATTCCGCCACCCTTCATGTGCACGCCTTAAGGTGGTTTGATCGAAATACCATTTCACCCATAAATCAATGAATTAGGTCTTATTTAAGAGAAAATTACCTCACCCTTCCCAAAATAATAAAATAAGACCCTCTTAACGAGCTACTTTCCCAGATTATTGACAAAAATACGAGCCATTTGACATGGGAAATGGTGCAGTATATACTTCAGAGACACCTTATTTCAAAATTGAGGATATCAAACACCTAGATCTCGTCAAAACGTTATGAGTGTGTATCGTTATATATTGAAACACTTCGTTATTCCGCAAAGTTACACCTCAAACCATCGCTTTAAAAGAGTGTAGTTTTCTCAGCTATTTGTCCAAGTAAATGAATCATTACTCGATGAATTTATTTCCATCGATAAATATGGATACAACATTTATTTGGTTTGGAAATTGACTGACCAACGTTATCCAGTAAATGCAGTCAGTGCATACATAAAACACTTGTATTATACAGAGAACAATCATTACTTCAAAGTTAAAAGTAAAAAATACAAAAGAGTTCTGTCTTTACATATCATATGCCACTTCCTGTAGCGTTTTTAATATATCATTATATTCTTTTTTATATTTTAAGACAACACTTAAATAATATTGTCGTAAAATTAATTATGATTAAGTAATCGCTTATTGTACAATCAAAATACATTTTGCTATAGAAAAAAAAATTTAGAAAAAAAACTTAATAGATACTATACTTACAAAATTTTTCATTGATAAATTCAATAAATCTCATTGTCAATGCAGAATTTTTTTCAGAATGGCAAAAAACCTTCTGTTGTAAAGTTTAAAAACTACCGCGTGACAATATGAGTGAAATTAAAGACTCATGTAGATGTTAATTGAATTACTTAGAATTCCAAACATAAAAGTATAGTTTAGCAACATTAATAATACAATATTTCATTTATGCTTCCTTCAGCTGCAGAAATTATACCGTATAAATCTAATATGGGTACATTACGACTACACCAACATCTCCACAATACCCTGCGAGGAGCCGAATGGGCGTGAGACATGGGGTATTTAGACACCAGCCATGTAAATATATAAGGTTTTGGGAGGTGAAATGGTGACGTGTATTATGGGAGTATATCTAGTGGAGCTGTTTTCCTTGTGGTCGTGTATTGTGCGCGGAAAGAGCTAGTATGTGTACATATCTGTTCGGCAATGTATCTCTCTTATTTTATCGCTTCTGTCATACCTAGATATGTAGTGAGGCGTCATGATAATATTCTCTGTGTCGCTTTGAAACACGCCTGTTCTGAATTCCTCAAGCAACCTAAGCGTAACGTTCAGCCTCCGAGTCTCTAGGGGCTCCCACCTCAATCCCTCTAAAAGTCGTGAAACGCTATATGTTCACGCGTAGCAGCTTTAGTAACGGAGCGTGCTGCTCTTCTTTGTATTTTATCAATTCTTTTTGTTAAATCTTTATGACCTGGATCCCAAATGCTCGCGGCGTATTCGAGGTGTGGCCTAACCAGAGCGAAGTAGCATCTCTCTTTTACTTTTTTATCCGAGGACCTTCCTATTATACGCTTAAGAAAACCTAGTTTCTTTAATTCCGTGCCCTATATGTTATTCATGTGACTAGGGAACTATCTCGCTCAAACCACCTTAATTCACATAAAATATGTTCAAATGCAATACAAATTATTTCAGGTCTCTTATACGCGAAAGAGGAATAGGGAAAGTTTTCTGTAAAAAATGCTGGGTAGTAAGAATTCATTCCATTTATCTCTCAAAAACATGGGAAAATGACTTTTCACACAACTTAACATACGTGGAAAAATACAATAATTATCGGAAACCAGGATCCAAGCAGTTAATGTTTCCAATGATTTGATCAAAATGTTTCCTATGTCCTCATAGCATTTGGAGGTCATGCACATCGATTTCACCGCATTTTTTTCACACCAGGTAGCAGTAATATCCCCTCATGTTGATATCAAAATTTATCCACGGAAATACATTATCATTATAATCATCGCGAGCTTAGGAAAGTTAACAGTGAAAGTTCAATCACCGATGATGTAGGTTCAATGGTACCTGATTAATGACTGAATATTAATTACTATTATTTCTACGTGACGGTGCAATTCAAAATTTTAAAGTCATATTTAGTTAAATACGTATCTGTTTACCAATTTCCGTCCAACTTTCTCCTTCAAGCTATTCAGTGGTAATCTGGCATATTTTGATCATATGAGCAAATATCATCATGCCTGACTACACATGATAAGGCGAGACACGCATAGCACGTCATTTAATAACAGCCTAAAACATGCCCTACGTTAAGAGGATTCGTTCTAAAAATTGCCTTTTCTGATTCCCTCTTTTTCCCTCCCTATTTTTATTCTGTTTTTCTCACACACTTACCCACAATCTCTTTCAGTGGTTTCCTGGGTGATTCGTGGATGAATATCGGTATATTACACCTTATAAGTTGTTGATTGAAAATGAAACAACATTCCTGCAAAAAAAACTTTCAGAACGCGATAAAATAATGCGAACATTCGGGACTTATTTATTTGTGCCTCTGAATGCGGTGGAATAAGCCCTGCAGGTTGTATCTAAGTCACTTAAAAAAACCATCTTGATAAGAAAATCAATCTTATTCAACTTATTAATCCGAGTCATTTCCATATAGAATACTTATCTACCCGAATTTTGGGTTCGATCCGTCATAGAAAGTACACTCAACAGTTCTCAATATCCGTGATAATTAGAAATATTTTACGTCACTGTATGGAGCACAGCTTTTGCTGCATAATCTCTCCTAATATAAACTACAGTAAATATTGAAATGAATGCTCTTTGAACAGCTTGTGGTCGAGGCAAAGGACTTGCTATAACATATCTGATCACAGGAATTAATTACCAATATCACCTCAAGGCTGGCAAAGGGCTAAATTTTCCTGCATCGCAAACCCCGAAAATTATTCCTCCTGCATCAAAGGAAATATAAAACCCTTTATAGCTGAAATGTCAACATCAGAGGTTCGATATAACGCTCCTTTCAATTACGCGATAATAAGTCCAAATATAAACGACCTTAGATTCCTCATGCACGCTTAATTGGAAACTCCTGAGAAAAATACGTGATATACTACCTGACAGACCAAATTCCCTTTATTGAAAAATGCAGCTGTTATATAAAAACTTGCTTCGAAACTGAAAAACGATCATGGTGTAAGCAGCTAAAATATTTAAAAATACAACCAACGAGAACGCTAGGAGACTGTAATCTCCGCTGATGACGCTGCAAAAAGCTATATCTGAAGCCTACGTAGAGAAAGTTATCCATTTATGAGAATTTGAAAGAAAAGGTGTTTCATTTTCACTAGCCTTCCCCTAATTGCAGCTTTCGATAGGAAAACCACCGAAATTCGACAACATAAGCAATCCGAGATTCAACTCAGGACGAATGTATCTCTCCGGAAATGGATTAATAGTAATGAATAAAATCTGCAAACTTAAAATACGGTCAAAGGTAGATAATGGCCCAAACCTCCAGTCTCTTTCACGCTATTTATAACAGGAGAATATTTACATTTTCATCACATCACATAGTATGATGTAATAAAAATGTAAATATTCTCCTGTTATCTTCTAATAAAAAGGAGTCAAAACGCCAGATAAGCTTGATTAGGAAGGAAGAATCGGATAGCCATATAATACACCAGAGAGGGTGAATTTTGCCATAAAAAGTTCATTAGTCTTAACTGGGTTTCGAACCCAAATATCCAAAGGACTGGTCAGGTACTTTTACACCTACACACACGCCTAACCAGAGGTAGCTAAAAACGCAGGGTCGTTCGTACAACGGGCAAACACACCTGATAGGAAATTGGGAGATCCGGGTTTGAACACTAGTCAAGTCGAATGATTTTGTCTTGATGGAACTCACGCCCTGTTCACACTACTACTGTACATACGATGATCCGCACGATGCTAGACTGAATTTGCAATGTAGTTTCTTGTCCATACCAGGGTGGTAGCATGATAATAAGTGGTAGCGCTGGTATCGCGAGCAGAAACACATAGTACACTAGTCTGTACGATGATAGTCTAAACAAGGCGTCCCTTATTTGGTGTGTACCTTAGCACCCGTGCACGTAACTGCAAGCCATATCAATTGTATATTCCCTATACTTGGAAAGCCGTCAATTAAAATAGGATGAAGATATGTAGAAAATCTGAGGAACTAAGGAAAAAAATAGTATATAACGGATTTAGACCGGGAGTACACGATTTCTACGTATAAATGCCAAATTCAACATTGGAGCACTCCAACTGAATGACACAAATACCTGCGCGCGCGGAAATAAAAATGAATTACGCCCGTGACGACAAAGGGTACGGGCTCTCAACAGAGAGAGATAAACGAGCATTGTTAAACCGGACAGGAGAAAAAACACAATCACTTTTTTCAAAACTTTTTTTAATCGGCACGTGCGCGTTCTGCCCTGGAGTATAATGTCCTGCGTTGGTGGGCGTGGTGGTAATGCAAAGGGAGAGGGGGAGAGAATAAAAGGAGAGGACGATTTGGTACTTTTTCACTGGTAAACTTCCCCCAATACGTGCCAACCAGCCTGAACTATTGAAAGGTATATCGGCCGTGCCCGATCTACGAGTGCCTCTAATCCACGGAATAAAAGTGCCCGCGTCCTAGAAGTGGGGAGGGGCAGTCATATCGAATCAAACGCTGCCACCGATCCCTCTCGACCGAAAGTAGCAAAGCGTACCCGAGGCCAAGGGGAGGACAAGTAGAGGAGAATGCATCCCATCCAGAGGAAGGGTACTTTGCCCGCAGAACACCGAAACGTGACCCAAAGACTCAATAGATATGGGAGGAAGAAATAGGTGTATATACTGAGAGAGAGGGGGGAAACGATTGCTCTGGGGATAAAAAAGTTAACTTCCCCTCTCTAGGACCCTTAAAAAAAAACATCCCACACAAGGTTTACATGTCGTTCCTCCAGGGGGAGGGGAGATTTGAGGGGAAAGAGAGTCTGTGCAGACACCAAGCCGAGATACTTTCACCCCGTCCCACAACCTAACCCACCTCCACCCCAGGAAAACGCTCGAGAACAAATAAAAAAATAATTATAAGGGCAGAGAAAGAGAGGTAAAGAAAGGAATAAAGAGACTTGGAAGGAGGCTTCACTTGAGGCAGGGCACAAAAAAAATAAAGCACAGGAAGAAAAACTTTCCCCCGCACAACCAGCCACCCCTACCCCTTTTCTCTACAGCTGCACAGATAAAAATCCCATCACTCGAGACTAAAAAAGAATATATAAAAATAATAAAAGGAAACAAAGAGGAGAGAGGGATGAAGACAGTGGAGAGAGAGTTAGGAAGGGAGATAAAGGAGGAGAAAGGTTCGTAGGGCGGACGGAGAGCGTAGCGGAGACACACGCTCGCACACAAGACCCTCGAGGGAAGAGTCCTCCCGAAAAGATGGTAAGGATGGGTCCTTTCAGCGAGGAGAGAATGGGGGGAGAAGACGAGGGGATAAAGGAAAAGGGAGCATAAGAAAAGGGTCGTCCTAGGACGAGGAGAGGTGGGCACTGTGGTGAGAGAAAGGGGTGGAAAGGTTATTTTTTTAATATATAAAAGGCACGGTGCCGAAGAAAAGAATGGGGAAAGAGAAAGGTGGGTGGACTGTATGGAGCAGGTGATAGAGACAGGTCTTGCGGGGAGAGCGAGTAGGAGGGGAATCATTCTCGAATAACTCACCCTCTCAACAATGGTGGGGTGGTTTTGTACTCGGGATGGGTTGCGGGGTGGAGAAGAGTCAAGGGAGAGGATGATGAGAGGGAAATAATAAAAAAAATATAACATCATCCCCCTTCGATCAGCCCTGGATTTATGAAAAGGAAATAGCCATGGAAAAAAGAGTAAATGTAAAAGATTGGAAAAATAGGTGGAGCTAAAAAATTTCTCCCTCCTCTCCCTGCTCGGATACCGAAGAGTCAGGTGTTTTAAAAAGGCGCAGTCACTCGTGGTGAGGGGGTGAGGGGTGAGAAAAAGGGTAAGAAGGTATCGGGTGACAAGGGATTGGATGTCCAAGGGGGTGGGAAGTTCCGTTCCGCTCCACCACCCGGACCTTAGTGATAGGATGAAGGCAGTAAAACCCACTCTCTTAGAATTTCTAAACAATAAAAATAAAATAAACAACAAAAATACGTAAATGAATGAAGATCGTGCTTTTCCACTAGAAAAACACTTTCCTGCTCAAGGTCTCAAGGCTTGACAAGTTATTCTCTTAGCCAATTAACTGGTCCTCTACAAGCGTTAACCCGAATGGGCCACAATTTTCATTATTTTCCGAAATAATTTCTACTCCTTAACATTACGTAATGGAGTGGAAAGAAAAAACATCAGCTACAATTTTAATTAATTACTGATTATTTTGCACCGAATTTGGCGTGTTGGCCTGGGGTGAATGGACTGAGATGACTTCAGAGGATTGTGCTGAATGCGGAACAACTGACATCAAAAGTTTAAGACACAATAAAAAATTCGACGTATCTCTCTTTCTTCGTAATGCAGAATAAATTTCTTTGCACAAATCACAATCGAAAAATTGCATTACCATGCTTACTTACGGCTTGAACAATTTTTTTACGGGAGGAAATTTAGTGCAGTTCAGGAAATGACAGTATTTGATACATTATTTAATCCCCACACTAAAGCTAAATAATTAAGAAACGAAAGATATGGCGAACCTATAGACTGTTAAACACGCACAATGCACGGACACAGCAAAAACAGACCGATACACCAATCCACCAAAACATTCCATTTTTCACCGTTTTGATTCTCTTAGGCACCACCGTTTTCATGACAGGCAAGGTACCTAACTTCCACTACCACTAACCCTCTCGCGGACGAGCAGAGTAGTATTAAATCGTATACACATAACTCATGTACCTATGATGGTACGTGGCCGTATAGATGCTTGAACAAATGCTCCAAATTAGAACGGGCTATTTTAAGCTGGAAGTCATTGTGTTTACACGGCGCAAATTTAATGGGGAACGTGTTTATGGGTCTTCTTGTTCGGGTACATCCACCGTGTACACACGGCTTAAGATATAAATTTAATTGTGTCTATTAGCCTCTCGTAAAATATATTTAATTATAAACAGTCACTCTATATTAAAATAGTTGAAATTTGTGAGTCAGTGGGACAATGCAAAGGTTCTTTGCCGCTCCAACAAATTCTGGGAAAGATTAACGAAAGAAGCTGTTGAAATAAGGCTGGAGGAGAAAAATTTCAACAGAGATTCGGGTTATTATTTAAGTACCGCTAGGAAACCGATGCTCAGGAGGATCCGAGAGGTCAGAAGAAGGCGGAAAGACTGATTAATCAGGAGCATCCTGACCCGGCTGCCGGTCCTATATATAACGGAACCAAAGAAGTCACGACAATCGGCCCTGAAGACGATGAACGACTCGGCCATCGAAACGTCGGCACTCATGGAGTCTCTCACCCGGTAGACTTCCCGAATAGAACTACTAAACATATCACGCCGGGAAAGTCTCAAATCTTACCAGAATTTCCATGTCTAAAGAAGCATTTTCAAAGAGGAGGGAACTGATGAGGGGGGGGTCTGCGTAGAGACGTAATGAAAAGGCTGGTGCAAACTCAAATACAGAGCCTAGCGCTGTATGGGTCGGAAACTTGGTCATTGTGATGGGAGGATGTACGTAGACTTGAGGCGTTTGAGATGTGGGTTAGGAGAAGGATGGAGAAGGCAAGATCGGTGGCGAGAAAGACGAACGACAAGGTATTTCACATGGTTAGAGAGAAAACTAGTGGCGGAGGATTCGAGGAGGTAGAAGAGATGGACGGAGGACGTTTTGAAAGAAGAACGAATTTTAAAGAGGGTAACAGAGGAGAGAACTCTGAGGAAGTGGGAAAGGAGAAGGAAGAGAATAGGAATTCTATAACGTAACGTGAAGAGGGAAACGAAATGAGGAATTTAAGGGGATCAAACGGTGGGTCACCAATAAGAGGGATAACAGAACGATTTGCCATAATTTGGGACGACAGGGGAAGAACCGTCCAAAAAGCTACCAATCAGCTGATAGAATACTCAAATAAAATTCTTTCTTTGAGCATAGGTTGGTATCATTGCTATTTAAGTCAACTCTCCCATACGCCCGTCATAGTTCATAGGGGAGAATAGATTGTGGATGGAGTGTTGGCCATTTCTTGTCTCCACTTTCGCTGAACAATCATCAATATTTATTGGACGAAAAATTATCCACCAAATTGTGCGGAAATTTTCAATTAGCCATAAATTGATTGCCATCAATTCATGAACTAGTTCAAGTATAACTATTTCGAAGACAATCGGAATAATACAGCAATCATCCCACTTACGACACTGTTTCCTTTTGCATAAATTGCAGTGCTAATCCATCCGATTTTTTCGCTCATTTTTGTGGCCATGCTGACATCCGCGGGATGTTGTCTTATCTTCTCACTTATTTCATCTTTGGTCTATTCTTGCATTCCTCTTCTCTTTGGGTTTGATTTGCTCGGCAGTTTCGTGATATCATCGAGTCTCCTAAAGACCTGGCCAGTCTTTCTCAGTACCGAGGATCGAAGTTTTCTGAGATGGGAGCCACTTTTCCCTGGACAGAATTTCGGGCATTTAGAGAAAATTTGAACCCTTTTCTTGTAATATAAGTAAAACTAACTCAATTAATTAAATCAAACATTGTTAATTGATTAATGCTGAGTAAACGGTAAGACATGCATGGTAATAAATTGATGTGGGAATCAAAGTATGAGGGCAGTTGATAAAGTCGGTTAGATTCACGGACGATCAGGCGTATATTGGTCGACTTGCGAAGGGATTACAAGCTTTAGTTGATGATTTATATTTTCAGAGCAGGAAAATCCAAAGGTAGATCAATCGTGAGAAAGCAAACGTGATGAGATCCTCCGGGACAAAAAAGGCGAGGCTGGTCGTAAAAGGAAGAGGGAAGAAACTTGAGCAAGTAGAGCCTTTAAAAAATATAGGCTGTTCGCTAGAAGAAAGTGGACACATTAGCAAATTCAGTAGTAGTAGGATAGTGTTAGCTAAGAATGCATTCATAAATAGAAGGGAGCTGATTACGGGAACCTTGGCTTCCGTAATCGCTGAAGCATCTAGCCCACACCATTTAATCATCCACTTTGATTTAAAAAATCCCCTACAAAAAATTCGTTCCCCATTTTGATCGCCTTGTTTGATTGTGGTATCCACCGCCACATTAGCACGTGACATCGTCAGCTGGTGGCGTTCGGCACTGAAATTGACGATGATAATGAGGTGGATGAAGAGGGCATTACGTCATCAAACTCAAGCCTGACATCCGAAATAACAGCCATATTTATTATCCCTTCTCTTTCCTTACATTCCTTTGAATATCACGACGGAATGGACTAATTAGCGGATGTATGGTCAGAATATACGCCATCTGTACGAAATTTACGGCAAATAACTATTGAAATTTGGACAAGGAAAGCGAGTCTGATGATTAAATTTGGAGGACACAAACTCGATTAAGTAGAGCAATTTAATTACTTAGGTAGTACGCTAGAGGAAAACGGACATAGTAGCAATGACATACGGAAGAGAATAGCGCTAGCTAAGGAGGCGTTTAGTCATAGAAGGGAACTGATGACGGGGACATTGGGTAAGGATGTGAAGAAGAGGCTAGTGAAGATCTTGATATGGAGCGTAGCGTTATATGAGGCAGAAACGTAGACCCTCAGAATGGCGGACGAGAATAGGCTGCAGGCATTTGAGATGTGGGTGTGGAGAAGGATGGAGAAGGTGCGGTGAACGGGAATGAAGACTAACGAGGAAGCCTAAGTATTGTGGGTGAGGAAAGGAAACTTCTGAATTGAATCCGGAATAGGCAGTGTAGGTGGCTGGAGGAAGTAATGTGGGTTACTCAAGACTGATGGAGATTGGATATTGGGCAAGCAAGGAAGGGGAAGACGGAGATAATGTTTAATGGCCGGGATGAAGAAAGGAAGATCGTGCCCTGAAGCGAAAAAGGGAATATTATTGGTAGATAGAACCCTGAAAGTGTAGTAAACCGGGAGGAGATTCTCTGACTTTCAACAGGCCTACCTTTTTCGGTAGAATACCTACAAAATTTGTTAAATGAAACACCAGGTAATATTCCATATTATATTTCAATCAATTATTGTATACTCTATGGCGGTGTTGATTAAAATAAAGCATGAAATATAACGTGGTGTATTATTTAAAATAAATAATTTTAAGTTTTTACAAAGTTACATCTGTTACTTTCGCTAACAATTTTGATGTTCTCCTTTATTTGATAAATAAAAATTCAAATGATTTTCAACAATTAAATATTCAAGTTTTAAAAAATTAGGCTTGACGGGTACTTTATTATTCCAAATGGAAGGACAGCAATGGGCAGACCGCCTCGAGCGACTTTGACTGAATCAACATCAATGTTTTTCGATTATGTTTAGATGTTCCAATATCCGTATGTGCTGCCGGGGAATATGGTAATATCTTCTACCTTCTTTCATCCGTAGTATATTTCTACATCACTCTCTCATTGGAAGAAGCTTGAATTTGTTTATTCCATATGCGGATCGGAGATGTTATCGACTGTCAAGCAGAGCTTGTCTTTCTTCCTCGCCAGAAGACAGGGAATCGAGGCCGAAGATTGCAAGACAGAGTTTTCTCCACACACGACCCGCATTGCGCCTGCTGCGAACCCTACCTCCTCCCGTCCCCATGCCCTGCCGCCGGGAAAGGAGATCCCTACTAATGAGCGAGGCGTTCTTACCCTTAACCCACGCCGATGCCTTCCTCATTTCACCTCGTCCACTATTCTAACTTCATTAACGCACCGTAATTGCTCCATCCCTTCAACTCGATATCCAAGTACTGCTACTACCAGACGGGCGTACGTGCAACTAGAAACCGCCTGCCTTCCCAACCCACCCAAAACCCCCTCTTGTTTTTCTCACCCTAGTTTCCCCGTGTTCGGATTATGAGGGTGGAGTCGTTGGAAATGATGATGGGATCGTACCCGTGCCGCTCTGTGCTAGATGCTTCTGGCTCGTGTGGGGAGGTGTCGTTATCCGTTTTCCCCGGGAGTTGACGGTGCAAACACCGCCGTTCTCCCGAGCTTCCCTCGGCGAGAAGGCGATTATCATCCGGACTCTTTAAATATTTTTCGCCCCGACTTAAGACACGTGCAATGTCACGTACGCATCAGTCCCATTTGCAGAGGGTAAAAACCGTGGAATCCGACGGATAAAAAACTCAACACTCTCGCTCGTTTTTCATTGATTAATTATACTTCCCTTTAACCTGGACGGAAAAAAATGTGGGTCGCCACCGCAGTCGGGTGAGGAACGTGCGTAAGTAGGAGAATTACAGTTCTCGACAAGGTGACGGAAATAAAATTTCTGGACGAAAAATAAAGCATGGGGCTAATGTGCCCATTAAGGCACGTTCTGGGCGAATTTAGGGGATTCCGTCGCGGCTGAGTGATTCAAAACTAAAAATAAAATCCTTCTTTTCCGATGAATAGTTAAATAAATAATTACTTTCACCAATGACATGCCTTACATATTTAAAAAAATACGATGCACAATACATAGATACGTAGACGAATTCACTTGTGATGACTGCTTCTTCGACAAGATATGAGCAGACTTCACTGCCATTTCCTCATAATTAACATAATATTAACTTCTGTTTCTGTATCCATTAGTTAATAACAAATAAACTATGACTTACTTGCGCCTCGCTTTTACTAAATATAGTTTTTTTCTGAGAATTCCCTCCTTAAAAATATTTTTGTGCAAGAGAACCACTCACAATAGAAAGAGAAATGTTCTTTTTCTGCCTATATTTCAGCAATTCTTGTGTTGAACACCACTTAATTTCAAATTACATTTGCGAAAACGGTAGCATGGAAAGCTAAGAATTTGTCACTCAGATCAAAATGAGGATGCATTTTTCTATAAACAGCCATAATATGAATCAAATGATAGTCATTTTACGGTGCAGCCATCTTAGCATCACACATTTCTTCTTTGGAGGATAGTTGTTGAATTCGAGTCCGTAATCATATTTGCAAGCTGAATTGAAGGGAAACGAACCTCAACGATTAAGCAAACAATTTAGTTAAGTAAATGCATATGAATTACCTTAATTTCAATAAATTAATGAATTTGATGCTAGAGGTGATTGCAATGTTAGGCCCTTGAGAATATACATTGATACATACCAATCACGCCGCTCCCTTCCAGGGTAGGCACAGTCACAAAGTTTCACTCATAAATACTTATCTGTACACCTAACACTGCTTCAATAATTTCCTCCATACTGACATCTACATCTATATAATACCCTGCGAGCCGCCGCATGGGCGTGTGGCGGGGGATGTTAGGTCACCAGTCGTGTAAAGATGTAAGTTTTTGGGAGATGAAATGGTGACATGTATTATAGGAGTGTTTTTAGTGGAGCTCAATTTTTATTGTGGTCGCTTAATGTGCGCGGAAAGAACGATTTTTTTACCTATCTGTTCGGCAGTGTATCTCTCTTATTTTGTCGCATATATCAGACCTAGAGATGAATTGAGGAGTCATGATAATATTCTCCGTGTCGCTCTGAAAAATATCAGTTCTGAATTTCTCAAGCAGACCTATCCTTGCAAACCTCTTTTGCCTCATTTACCCCCATTCACTGCGAGCATAACGCGTGAATATATATGAATATGATTGAGAATATCATTTTCATAAAAACATTATTTCAACCAAAACATATCTCACTAGTTATTATTGCCTTCCTACCTACTTTCTATTCCGCTTTATGGTCGTAGTCACTGCACCCATCCTGGCGGCGGCTGTCATTTGGCCGGCAGCAATGGTGCAGCAGTTTTCAAAATTTTTCACACTCACAGATCGGAGCCACTGACAATGAGGTTTCTCGGAGAAATAAAGTGTCACGTATTGTAGTGATATTCTTGGTTTCGCGCAGCAACCTATAAAATCCATTCTAACCCACAAAAGTGCTGCATCGACTTCGATATGTGAAGAATCGACTGCCACAGTAAACATCTACTCGCTAAAGTATAAGGAAAGTATCCACACAGGGAATTATTTTGTTTGGACTAGTCACTATAATTAATTCACTGATGAAAAACATAATAAAATCACAAGAAGAGCGTTTCGAAATGGACCCTGTAAGATTACGACATGTCATGTATTTTTTGCAATTCTTCTGAAAGAGTCGACATTTTCTTTTAATTTTACTGTCACGCCACTCCTTCAAATAGTAGGAATTCCTGGTTAAATGATGGAAGTGGTTAATGGTTGTAACAACCAGAGATTAAGTCTCTTCAGATGTCCAAGGGAAAATCACTGAAACTGTACGTCTTCTTTAATTAACCTGAAATGTGGGTAGATAAAAAGCATTCGGAATCCCAGCTAACTCATTTCCGTAAAATTTTAAGATTTCCATACATATACATTCTCTTAAGCACCTAAAAACGTACTTCGTCTAATTTAATTTAAGAAATTGCTTAACTAAACTACAATTTTCTTTATAACATGGCTTAATTTACGCAAACTATGCTGGCATATTTGCTATTATAAAACTTTTATGCCCGCATTTAGTGTTGAATGCTTGGTTTTCAATTTGGTACAGCAAAAGCATCTCCAGAAGAAAAGTGAAGGTAATAGATAAATTATTTAGGAAATATCAGAGAACAAAGGGAAAATGTATCTACATCTACGTAATACCCTGCGAGCCGCCGCATGGACATGTGGCAGGGGGTGTAAGGTCACCAGCTGTGTAAAGATGTAAGTTTTTGGGAGATGAAATGGTGACATGTATCATAGGAGTGCATTTAGTGGAGCTCAATTTTCACTGTGGTCGCTTATTGTGCGCGGAAAGAACGAGTTTTTTACCTATCTGTTCGGCTATATTTCTCTCATTTTATCGCATCTGTCAGACCTAGAGATGTATTGTGGCGTCAAAATAATATTCTCTGTGTCGCTTTGAAACTCACTTGTTCTGAATTTCTCAAGCGACCTAAGCCTAGCGTGCAACCTCCGAACCTCTACAGGCTCCCACCTTAATCCCTCTACAATTTTGATATACTCCATGTTCACTCGTAGTAGTTTGCAGCATTTATTTGTATTTTATTAATTTTTTTGGTTAAATCTTTATGACCAGGGTCCCAAATGCTCGCGGCGTAATCGAGGTGTGGCGTGACCAGAGCTAAGTAGCATCTCTCTTTGGCTTTTTCATCCGAGGACCTTCCTATTAAACATTTAAGAAAACCTAGCTTCCATAATGCTGTGCCACATTTGTTTTTTATGTGTAATCCCACGATATATCAAGGAAAGCATACAAGAGGAAACTAGGGAATGGCACATCGAGGTCTTTAACTAAGAACCAAAAATCTCAGGGAGAAAAATTATGGAAGAGGAGGGAGAGGCGGACAAAGTCGGCGCAGGACAAAAAATTCGGAGAAGTGGATTCGACAGGGGGTGAAGAACCTTAAGAGTACAGCACTTCAGATAACAAAAGCAAGATTTTTACAAAGATATTTATATCTTAAGGCATTCGACCGGGAATAATCGAGATCAGCTCCGTAAATGGAAATATTTTGGGATTTTGGTTAGACTGTTGGGGTTGCATTATGGTAAAGAACGAATACAGAGGGTCAAGTAACACATAAAATTATGTTTAGTCTCGCACACAGCTTATCACGTACAAGAAAAATCAGCCAATATTGTAACAACAATTGAAAAATACATTCCAGAAGTCAAATATAAGTTGATAAAGAAAGGATAAGAGCGGGATGATATACTCAACCAAAGGATACAGTTTGGGAAATGAGAAACCAAGGAAATTGATTACCAAATTTCCAAACATTGCATTTAACAAATGATGTGGTGCGAAGTCACTCGCACGGGTGCATATACACCAGGATTGAAATTCGCTATGAAACAATCATCTGACTTGACCGGGATTCGAACCCGGATCTCCCAATTGCCGGTCAGGTGTGTTAGCCAGTTACACCACCAAGCCATCTTCCTTTAAGGCGAATTTCGAGGGGGGGTTTATGCGAACTAGATGTTCAGGCCTCAAGTCTACATTGTAGCACATAAGACGAAATCGTGCTTACAAAGCCACTGTCGCGGTGGATATTTCATAGCGAATTTCAACCCTGGTGTATATGCACCCGTGCGAGTGACTTCGTACCTCATCATTACAATGCTCCGTTTACCGCACGGCTCCGCAGTCATTGTAGTAAATATCCAGAATCCCCGCAGCTATTCTTCAACGGAAAGGATTGAATACTTAAAGGATGGAAAATGATAATCAATGCGATGAAAGCTAAAAACCATGAGGAGGAAAGAATATGATCCGAAACGCTACGCTGCGATAATACAAAACCGGTGGAATAGTCAACGTAGCAGCAGAGGCTTGCAGAAGCAGCGCAGCATGGAGTAGGAGATCAACGGACGTCACAAGCAGAGGAACTCAAGCTAAGAAGGCATCCAATGCAAGGAGACGACTACAATACAAAAAATATATGGTTAAGAGCGTGGAAATAGTTTGTGAAAGCCTTGGAATGGAGTTCGCCATTCTGTGGATCATAATGCAAGAGGAGAGGAAACTAGGAAAGCACGACTCATTCAACAGAAGAACAGGTGAAGGACGACAAACGTTTAAAAAAAAGTGCGATGAAAAATTGCATTTGGGATTAAATCTAAAATAAATCTTTATAAATATAGTATAAATAATTTAACAAATGAGGAATTTCTAACACCTAGATTTCGTCAAAAATCAACAGTGTATAATTTTTGTATTTCTCAACTATCTTTAAAAATTAATCATATCGCCACCGCAGTAAATTCTTCGGGATCGGGATCAGGTTCGGGATTTGAGGGTTTAAAACGTGCCGCGAGAAAAAATTTGAGTCAAGTTAAAGACTTATTTAGATATTTTCATTTGATTACTTACAATTTCTGTCATGTAAAACTATATTATTGCACCATTAATAATGCGATATTTTATTCGTGTCTCTCTCACAGCTGGGGAAATTAAAACGTATAATTCGAATATGGTCTCCATTATAATTAGAGAACTACCTCGCTCTCATTACCTTAATCACCTCTTCGTCGTACTGAGGAGTAGTGCGGAGAAGTGCTTGGCGCCATTGTCCAAAGTGGATTTAAAAAAGCACAGAAATTACAAAGAAATTTACATTCTGTCGCGCTTTAGTTTGTACCATATTGATATTTGTGAGCCTAATCTCACATTTTGTCCTCTGCAGAGTCCAAAAATTGCCCCGAGCACTCATATGTAAGATACAGTAGCGTCGTGATTACCTGATATGGATTTGCAGCTAATTGAGATGTGATTACCATTTCAACGCACTAATTTATGTTGCTAAGGAGTTTAAAAATGAGCGGCATAATGTGAGTCATTACTTCTCGTGCAACCCTCGTATTTATTGCTTGATACTAAGAGCTCAGGACCCTACTCTCTTCTGTCGCGAGGAGATTCCGCAAGGCTCAAACCTATCACGAAGGAACACATCTAGGTTGAATACTTTTCTGACAAGATTTAACAAGATATACGTAGGTTCAATTTTTCCGGAAAGGCACTGATCTTCCCCGCAACTCAAAGTGCAACCTATATGTAACATTGGTTTATATTAAATCCTGCCGCTACATTTTGCCATACGTTAATCTGGCGCCAATTTAATGGTCCCAAACTTACATCAGGATCACTTCGTGGAAATCTCCATTAAAGAGAGAGGATTCACAGAATTATTGAAAGAAGCTAAGTGGCACGTATACCGGGAAAAAATCATTTAGCCTGGCAAATACTTTTTCTCCAATGCACAACATTACATCAAAGAAGCATTTCAAGAAATGATCGACAGGAAAACAAAAAGTTTCCTCCTATAAAAAATGGATCCCCGTAAGCAATGCTGCGCCGAGATCTAAAGCCATAATTCACAGAGACAGACATTCAAAAGAAATTAACGAAGACTGGAGTAAAAAGACAAGAAATATGACGCCTCAGTCCCCGCGATAAAAAGATATAATTCCATGGGCCCCTAAGGGCGCACTCGGCGCTAGGGATGAGAACGAATCAAATTGAGGAGAGAAAGGGATGAACTGCCCGTAAAAAAAGAGCAGAAAGGAAAAGCGGCAAAGTTTAATGCCCTTTTTTTTATTTCCCTACCCTAATGAATATGCAACTCAATAAGGCGCTACCACGGGAAGAAGTGAAGGGAAAGGGAGAGTATGTATGGAACAAATGGGAATTCGGATACACCACGCAGCGGTGAACTACGGAAGAGAGATGGAAGGGAGTAACTACCAAGCCCTTACTTTCACGCCACACTACGTAAATCAAAAAACATGACATCCCCCAACTGAGAGGAAGACAAGTCAGGAGATAATGGCGATGCGGCAGTTCTCCGTGGAGAGAGAAAGGAAAGTCATCGGCGTCCTGCGGGAGAAGGGTGCGAGATTTCCTCTCTGGACCATTGCCCGGGAGTGGCGCATCGGAATCGAGGGGATTTGCCGCGGCCCAGCCGAGTTTTTAAGCCCGATTCACACGAGTCGACCAGTCTTGCGCAAAGAACGTCAAACTAACCGTCTTGTATGCTTAAGATGGCTGCAGCGGTAATCATAGGCCATAGAGTGCCATTATTATTATTATATTTAATGGCCTTCATTTAACCACTTCAGTCACTCTCGGGAATTCTTCTGTTTTCTGTTAGCCCAGCATTTCTTCGGATCGTAAATTTCTCGGATCATAATTTTCTTTCTTCATCTGGGATCTCCCTTCATATTCTCTGTTTGTTAATCTTGGTTTGTAGTCTGGTCTGTTTGCATATAAGTATAAAATATACTAATCTAGTAAGCGAAAAATCTACAATACACGAAACGATGGAATTTGGCACGATTATGTCAAATGCGTGGAATAGAATAAGCACAAAAATATTTTTTTCTGAAGGTGGTTGTGGCGAATTTTTCCCATGTACAGATGCGTGAAACCTTTCCTGCGCGTTCTTACTGGTTCTTAATATCAACAGATAAAAGTAAAATAAAAAGGATTAACAACAATTCGGTTTCTTGGCAATGCAATGCTAATTAAACACATGGCCTCGTGACCCATGAAATGTAATACGTAAAAAATCGATTACATGTACACAGATTTTCTTATAATGCGAAATAATGCATTTTAAATTATTAAACTAGTGTCTATCGAATATCAATGTGTGACACCGAGTGAAAGAAACGAAAAAAAAATATAATTTTATATTAATTTTTGCCTAAATTTCTAACACTAATATATATTCAATAACAATCAATAATTTAAACCACAATAAACTACTTCTGGAGTAAAGGGGTAAAATATAATCATTGTATCATTTCCATTATTGCAAGTACGGGGAATTATAACGCGTAAACAGATTAACTGAAAGGTGTAAGAATGGAATGTTTTCGACTTACTTGATAAATAAATAAAATGCGCCCTCAATGGCCGCTGATTACCGATCCAACCATCTTAAACTGCCGCCCGAAAACACTGGTGCACATCCCTTCAAATCGTTTTTCTTTTTGGGAATTAGAGAGAAAAATCTGGCCTCACCCAGGTCACGGATATGAAGGGAGAACCAGGGAATGGGCCTGCCCCCAAACTTACCCCCTCGGATGGCAGGGTTCCAGGAATTAGTTGCACGGATTCCAAACCCACAAGAGCTCGCTTCGGCTCCATTCTTTTTCGCGCGCAGACTGATCCGCGAACACAATACGCGGACGGCCCAACACTGTCCACAAATTACCGTCCGCGCTCAAACGGCATTTTCTCTTTTTATTCCTCCTTCCCGTCCGAAATGAACGAAGCGACGTCTCCGAACGGAAAACCAGGCTTCAATTCCTCACACCGCACGGGCGGACGAGTCCGCATCCAGTGTCCGGCACACGCTTCAATGTTTGCCGTTTCTAATTAACTCCGCTGCCTGCCTCCGGGATCTGAGATTCCGGATTTCCCATGAACAAATGAAGCCACTCGATTATTCTACCGCTGATTTTTTGGCGGTAAAATTTGTTTTCACCACTCTGCCGCAACTTCATCAACCCTCGTGTCCAATAAAAATTAGTGCGTAAAGGCTTTGTCAGACCTCCGGGAATCATCAAATTGCAGATTCTTAAGTTTTATGCTTCTTTTTCAATATACACTGGCCGATTGTAGACAAGTCCATACGTGTTTAACATAGTTATTCGTCGAGACATCGTTATGAGACCAGATATTCCTTCGATATGCGCTACAGAAAATTTTAATTCATCAATTATTCTCGTAGCTATTTGTGCCTGATAAATGGTGTTACCTTATGAGCTTCAGAGGGCATCAAGAGGACGGATTTTAATTTGAACTGATTGATGAAGTAATTACTTGATAGAAGGGTATTAATGTGACGGTTATCAAGTTGATTTACTCATCCTGACTAAGTACAACGTGCATAAGTAACATAATATATGAACATAATCCATGAAAAAAACGAAATTACCCAAGGAATAAATATTTGAAGATTGAAGCTCTGAGAGGGATACTTCCTGTTACTGGAATTTTGTAATAAGTTCCATAAGGCTATGGGTCTCGCAACGCTAGATGACATATATAAATATTTTTGTAATCGGCCAATAAACTAAAACTTGTTTTTTTTAATAATGATGTTATTCCATTAAGATCACGTAGGGGCTGCATACTTAACGAATATGCCATATACTTGTTTCAGGCAAAAATATTAACCCCATTCACGCAGAGATCTGCAGAGATTATGGTCTTGGGATAATCCTAAATGATGTAGATTCATGACATAAACTGATCCGAATAAACCACACAATTGGAAGTTCAGGATCTAGATAATAACAGCCCATATATTTAACAATATTTACTGGTAGAACGCCTTGATAAAATTAATTCCATCTCTAAAGATGACAGAAGCAACCAAATAGGTAAGATACACCTACAAACAAGATAAAAATATTGTTGAAATTTCCATCAGAAAATACTTACCTGAAACAGGAATCGAACCACGGACCATTACCTTTCCGTGCCAATGCGCAGACCTCTACGCAATCCAGGCTTCCTTATTCTCACGGAACTTTTGAAGGATACGAATGAACTATATGTTAAGCCCTTGCGATCCATCAAAGATGGCAACGCAAGGGAGAAAGGGCTTCAAGGAAGTCAAAACATAGAGACTCTACCCTGTACCAGTGCAAAAGCCACGCTTGGCTCCGAATGCGAGGTATTCAGGCCTGCCGCGAATACGGCGATGAAAACCGTTGAAGTCGCCGAGAGGAAAAATTGGCCAGGATCGGGAATCGAACCTGAAATAGATGTTAAGCTCTTGTTAACTAGATGTTCCCTTGCATTTAGAGCCAAGCGTGGCTTTTGTGCTGGTATAGGATAGTCCCTATTCTTTCATTGTTAACCAGGGCCGCCTTCCCGGCCGGCTTGGGCAGTCGCCGAGCGCTGAGGGCCCGAGCGGGTGTACGCGGCAACACAGCACCGATTCGGCTAGGCGTTTCGCCCAACGAGACCTCTCACTTCGTCCATTATAAATATCACTCGATTTAAATTAAACCCACTTATAGATATTTTGGACAATAGCATATTGGAAACGTTCAAGGCATGCCAATTGCAACGAGACCAAGAACGAAATCTTACGATGCCCCAGTTTTGAAATGCAATAATTTTAAAAAATTAATAATAACTTTATTTCTATGAAACATACACAGCTGAAACTCGCAAAATCTATAGCAAACATATCTATCCTCCATTTAGAAAAATATAGTTGTCATTGAAGAACTTTTGTTTGAGTTACAAGGTATCAAAGTCGGAGCTTTTCCCGCGCGCCATAAATAACCGGTACTTTTTACGTTGTAACTGCAGTAAAAAATATAAAAATTCATCAAAAAAATTAATATTTGCCATTACATAACGTAGAAATGAATGCGAAAAATGATGGTGTCATAAGGTTTTCTGTAAGTCTTTTCGTTAACTTTTTATTTGTACCCAAACTCGAGTGCACATGTTGTGGCTTCCTTGAAGTCCATTCTCCCTTGCGTTGCTACCTTCATTGGACCGCAAAGGCTTTAACATCTAGTTCACCAGTATCCTTCAAAATGGCAATAAGAATTAGGAAGCTTAGGTAGTGCAGTGGTCTGCGAATTGGCCCGGGAGGCTAACGGTCCGTGGTTCGGGTCCCGATGCAGACTAATTCTTTTCTTATGGCAATTTCAACGGTTTTCACCGTCGTATTCGCGGTAGGCCTGAATACCAAGCATTCAAGCTTAAGAGATGCCCATGACAAAAACAGCATCCATTGAAACACGGCCAAAGTTCGTTCTTCTTCTCTTCCAATTCCATTTCCCCAGCCTCTGTCCTTTATCCTGACCATCCAAACGTGCAATGTAGGATATACACACAATGCCAGCCAAAAATAAATGTAAATCTAATATACTCTTAATTTTACCGACTTGAAAATATCTATATTGTCCTCGGTGAGTTCCCCGGCTTTAAATGCACATAAATACTTCTTTATTTATCTATTCACAGGGAAAACTAGACACTTTGGATGTTTTAACTGTACGGACATAGAGACATTGTCGGACAAACAACTACTTTGCACTGTATGTTTGTGAACTAATTTTGTTTGTTAGAAAAAATATTTCAAATTTAGAGCTAAATCAAGATATCCATGCTTATAATACAAGAACTAAATGTAATATCCATGTAGAACATAGAAGGTGTGAGAGCAACAGCAAAGGTCCCTACCATCATGGTTTGAAATTGTTTAATAGTCTTCCTAATATAATAAAGTGTTGAATCTATTTGTATTTTTAAAAGGAAACTCAAATCCTTTTTATTAGACACTCCAATTTATTCCCTCGAGGAATTTTATGACCATTGTAGACACTATGACTAGTACTTTTTTATATGATTTCGTACTCGTATGGCATATTCGATATGATTAATAATAATAATAATTCTTTATTCCATTCATATGTGTACATTTGGTTATTTATACAAAGTATAGGAACATAGGTACCCCAGAGGAACTACCTGATTTGGGGTTACCATCATCTGAAAGTTTATGTGGCAGAGCTGGTGCTGATCCGTTATCAAACACATTTTCTCAAAAATTTTCTGGTGCTTCTATACCTTATTGTGCATTCATATAAAAAAATGAAAAATTCAAGTTATTACGCGTTCATTATACCTTGAGTTTTTACAATAACTTGAGCAATAATAATCATTTACACAGTTCAACGAAAACTTATATTATGTTCGATTGACAAGTTCATGTTTGACGAGTTCTACGTCTTTTGTAGACCTGATGGGACAATAAAGAATTATTATTAATTATTATTACATTATTACTTGCAGTATAACACCGGCTAACCACGACAGTATTGGTCTCTGTAACAGCAGGGTGTTTGAGTATTTTAATGAGTAAGTTGTAACCAAGGACTCTCAAGTCCTTGAATTAGCTCAATAATAAAGACGACGTTTACTTTTACTATAAGTATTTTATCCCCGAAGAAAATGTCATAACTGGTCCGCCGGCTTTAAATACAATTAATACGTCAATTTTCTGTCGAAGTTGAACTAACTGGTTTCTGAAGAGGGTTGTGTGACATGTATGACGGCGACAGTAAAACTTGACAGCATGGTGTTACTTGATTGGTTCGTTTCGCCTTACCTTCCATGTGACCTTCCTCAACGATTCCAACGGTGGCCGTGGCGCCTTGTCCATACGTCATCGTGCCAAAGGAGAGAAGCTTATTCAGTTTGCCACGGAAACCCTTGTGACGGAGGTCCTGATCCACCCGCAAACCAGCACCCTCAAGCAATGCCTGAAGAACCTCCTCTGCTCTTTCACCAGGCACAGGCATATAGTCCACGCTGGCTACACTTTTGTTGGAAACGGGTCATGGATCTTACAGGTCAGTACCCACTCAATCGGTCAGTGTTTTCACACCTGGGATAGAGAGAGATGAGTATTTCACATATAAAAATTTCAAAAACACAGCAAAATGCACACTTGAGCTGACATGCAGCCTCGCGCACTGGTGCAGAGATATGCCAACACCTAATGGATGAGATTCACCAATTTAAAAAATCATTTCACTCGACCAGTATTCGAACGATGATCTCCGAGCCCAATTGCCAGTCATAGTTCGAATGCTGGTTGAAACAAATGGTTTTTTCACGGCAAATTCCATCCAATTGTTGTAATTTTCATAATAAATCGTAGTCAATGAGTGGAAAAAAGAAAGAAATGTTTAAGAATAACCAAATAAGTCTGTCCTAATACCGTCTGAGAACTTAGTTTTTCTAAAGCAATTGATATGGTGGTGAAATAACTTTGCTGTCACATCTCTTTTTCCGGCTAAATTGTCAGTCCACTCGTTTGCACCGTGAAAACATTCGTCACGTTGCACTTTTTTGTAGCTATTTTTCAACATAAATGTCATTTTCCATATACACTCATCATTGTACCTATGTTATTATAATTGTCTGGTAAACTTTTGAAAATTACGTATTGACCTGAGCACTTGTGAGGGTACTTTATATTTAAATTTCCAAATATGGAATATCCTAAGTCCTTTTCCTCTATATAGTCTATATTTCTCACGATCAATCCTACTTACCCTCCTACCATCAACTTAATCTAATGCTATAATTAATGTTCTACCATTCATCACAGCCTTCATCCACATCCAATTATTCAACCATCTCAACAACCACTCACTTCAACGTCTAACTTTCCCTTCAATGTCTCCTTAATATCACTTCTATTTTAATTAAGAAAATATTTCATGGCGTTCAAGTAATAAATATAAGCAATGTGTTAATGGAAAAATATAATGAGCACAAAAAATAAGATCCATCTTAAGATATTAAAGGTTAAAAACTGTTGAGTTCACTCTTACAGTCTCAAGTATTAAAGTCACATAAATGAATTTATGATTAATTTCATTTTTTGACTATTTTTTTAAATTATGAACATTAGAAAAACTTTATCAAGTTTCCCATGTTTAACACCTAAGTGATGAGTTCCACTGACTTTTTTGGATAGTGAATTCGTTTCACCTTAGATGAAGTCAGTTACTTTGGTCTCAATTTACTCGCAACTACTTAAAATGAAGATATATGGTATATTACTCAGTCAACTAAACCATTCACAGGCCAAATCGGTCGAGAAAAGACAATGAAACCCTTGGGTTATGAGCAAATGTTAGTATTACATAATAGTTCACCTTCAGTCAAGATATAATACGATATTTTTTCCGTTTGTTTTCAGGATGGAACATTTTCAATGACGGACTTTATTGAAGCCCTGCACGATCCAGAGGCATTGCGACTGACCCGAGCCTATGACGGCAGAGTATCCCTGGACATCCACTGTGCTGCCGAGGGTGACTGGTCAATAACCCCAACCAGTCGGCTCTCGAAGGACCCCGTGGCCAAGGCTCTCAACCTTCGAATAAACCCACCCCCGCCCCCTTCACTAGACGCAAACAAAGGAGCAGCTGCAATCCCAACGGAAGGCTCAGATGCCCTCCTAAGCACGATAATAAGTCCCCTGTTAGTCCCTGCAGAACTGAAACAACTCCTAGAACCCTCCGACGTCGTGGGCAACATTAGGTTCTCCCACCCCACCCTTTACGTCTTTCCAGGAGGTCAAGGTGACGCTGCCCTCTTCGGCATAAACGGGTTCAACATGCTGGTCGATGGTGGTTTCGGGAGGAAGGCATGCTTCTGGGACTTTGCCCGTCACTTAGACAGACTGGACGCTGTACTTATAACGAGATTGAATAACAGCAACGCTGGTGGTATAGGTGCTGTTTTGAGGAGGAAACGCATGGACTTGAGTGGAAGGGTTTATCCTCAAATAGGACATTTCTTTTGCAATGTTCCGGCGGTGACCGCGACTGCAAACGGAGATGCAGACGCCAAGAGTGATGTGAAATCGGATGGTAAAGGTGCTGAGGAACCGTTGACGATAGACTTAAACGACGAAGGTGTAGAAATGGTATCTAATCTGAATTTCCTGCGGCTCAAACCACAGGCCTGTTACCGTGATACAGATCCAGTAAATTTATACCACAAAGTGGGGCACGGTAGACTGGACATGTACGTCCTGAGCCCCGCGAGAGACAGCAGGGAAGTGAAAGAATTCCTCACTAGGTGGCAGAAGGGTTCGGCAGGCTCCACGAGGATCGCAAGTGGTGGTGGTTTCGCATTTCCTCTGCATGATCTAGTCTCCATCTGTGCTCTGTTGGTGTGGCAGCCTGCCAGTCCAACCGACCCCATCACGAGGATACTATTCCCGGGGTCGACCCCACAGCACAAAATATTCGAGGGATTAGACAAGTTGAGGCATCTGGAGTTCCTGCGAACGCCCATCTGTACGACGAAAATGCTGTCAACGTCCGCAACCAAAGGCAAAGCAGCCCAGATGAAAGCGTCACCTCCGTGGGAGAAGACCACGCCGTCCAAGAAAGCTCCTCCTGCCGCCAGCCCGCAAGATATCAAAGCCGCGAAAGCAACTGGGGTGCCTGTCCAACCACCGATGCCGTCTCCCCCAACTAAAGCCGGTCCGACGCCGTCCAAAGCAGAGAAAGCGTCCAAGGGAGAGCCCCCGAAAGCCAAAGCCGAGACTCCGGAGAAGGAAAAGAAGGAGGAGAAGATAGTGAAGGAGAAAGTCGTCAAAGAAAAAGTGAGCAAAGTGGAGACGGTCGAGAAGAAAGAGAAGGTAAAGGAGAAAGTTGTGAAGGAAAAGCTCAAGATGGAGAAATCGTCGTCTTTGGAAGACGCCAAAGTCAAGGAAGAGAGGCTGATGAAGGAGAAAGCGCTCCGGGAAGAGAAAGCTAAGGAAAAAGCTGCGAGGGACGAGGAGCGGGCCAAGGAAAAGGCTGCCAGGGAGGAGAAGGAGAAAGAGAAAGCGAAGGAGAAAGCGATGAGGGAAGAAGAGAAGGCCAAGGAGAAAGCGGCTAGGGAGGAAGAAAGGGCCAAAGAAAAAGCCGCGAGAGAAGAGAGGGAAAAGGAGAAGGCAAAAGAGAAGGCGGCCAGGGAAGAAGAGAGGGCTAAAGAGAAAGCGGCGAGGGAAGAGGAGAGAGCGAAGGAAAAGGCCGCAAGGGAGGAAAGGGAGAAGGAAAAGATGAAGGAGAGGGCAGCAAGAGCAGAGAAGGCAAAGGCCCTGGCGGCCGCAAAATCTCGCGTCGACACGAAAGGTCCCTCCAGGTCGGTGGAACGAAAGAGCCGGCCACCTGCTGACAAGAAGGCAGATGGGGCGCAGAAATCGGGACCTCCGACTCCAAAGCGTGAGCGACCGGCAGCAAAAGAAGCGGCAAAGACACCGGATGGAGCGAAACCAGACATAAGCAAGGCCACCTCACCGGCAGGTCCGGGAGCGAAGGCGGCCAAGGCACCTAGACCATCTCCCCCGGCACCAAAAAGCACAAAGGAAGCCACGAACAGGAAAGTCGTAGAATCCAAGTACGCTCACGTCACCTCCAAAGTGTCGGCGACAACCACCACGAGAGCAGCACCTGCCAAAGCGGCAGCGAAGCCCGAAAAGAAGACATCGGAGAAGGCTCCAACTGCCCCGGTGAAGAAAGGCAAACCAGGAGCAAAGGCACCAGGATCCCCAGCGAAGTCGGTGACTGCAAAGAGCACGCCCTCTGTGAAATCGGCAGAGGTGTCACCAAAGAAAGTGGAAAAACCGGAGGAGCCTCAGAAAGAAGGTGAGGAAGAGGCTCCCGCTAAGGAGGAACCAGCTGTTCCGACAGAACCTGAGGAGGCTAAAGAGCCAGAAGTGGAGGCTGTCAAGGCAGAGGAAGTCGCCGCTGAGCCTCTGGTCAACGGCGAAGCGACGGAAGAAGAAATTTCGCCGGATCAGGCAAAGAAGGAGGAAGCGGAAACCGAATCAGAGCCCGAAGTGGAGAAAGGGGAGACTACATCACCAGCAGACGCTGAAGAATCTCCAAAAGAGGCAGCCAGTGCAGAGGAAGGCGAAGAGGAGGATAAGAAATCTGCAGAAGACATAGAAGAATCAAAGGAGGAACCTGACAGCCTGGAAGAACCCGAACCCAAAGAAGGGGAAGTTGTCGAAGAAAAAGTAAAGGCCGGGGAAGAGGAAGAGGCTGATGAAGACGGTGGACTGATCAGCGAGGAAGCTGTACCCGAAGAGGAAATAGATCAAAAGAAATCCCTCAAGGCAGAGCTCGACTTTGCTCGTGGAGGGCCCGAAAAGGAAAGCCTTGACGAGGGCGATGAAGAGATGGATGAAGAAGAGGAGGAAGAGGAAGAAGATGACGATTACTTGATAATAGAAAAGGAGGAGTTCACTGAGGGATCCTTGAGGGAACAAGAAAGCGTGGAGTCCCATCTGCCACCGGACATTCAGGAGGCTGCTGCAGCTTACGAGGAAGAGGAAGATGAAGAGCTGAAGAAGCACCTTGACGAAGAAGAGTCTGAGAAAGATAAGAAGAAAGAGGCGGAAGAGGAAGAGCAGATGAAGAAGGAGGAAGAGGAAGGAGAGGTGGAGGAAGGAGAGGTGGGGGAGGTAGAAGAAGGGGAAAAGGAGGAGGAAGAAGAGGAAGACGAAGGCATTGGACTCAAAGGAGAGCAGGCAGACGAAGATCAGGGCAAAGAGGAGAGTGGGGAGGAAGAGGAAAAGGAAGATTTGGTCGAGAGGATACAGATGGACATCAAAAAGACAGGAGTGATTACCCCAGAGTATAGAGAGCAACTAGCGGAAGAAGTACAAGAGATCATCACGTCTGCAAAGGAGATAGTCATATCCAAGGAAGAAGCCGGTACCGAAAAGGAACAAGAGGCTGACCAAGGAGTTCAAGAGGAGGAAGACGAAGAGGAGAAACTCGACCTCTCCTCTGAGAAAACAAAAGACAAAGTGACTCCAGAAGGGGAATATGAGGAGGAAGAGGACCAAAAGCAGGAGGAGAGGGTCTCAGGTCCAGCACCCGGTACAGGACCAGGAGAGGAAACCACAACAAAGAGTCAGCCAGACGAGAGGCTAGAATCAGCTGCCACCACGGCACCAACACTGCCTGAGGATGAAAAGGCTCCAATCTTACCGGAGGAAGAGAGAGCAGAGGAAGAGGAGGTCAAGGTGGAAGAGGTAAAATTAGAGGTTTCAAAGGAGAAGGAAGGTGAGGTGGAAGAAGGAGAGGCAGTCACGGGAGAAGTGGAGGAAGAACAAAAGGACTTCGGCGAGGGTGCTCCAAAAGTGATAATGGCAGCGCCAACGCCACCACCTCCAGTCCAAGCACCACTGCAGCAGGCTGCAGTGCCACCAATGGCTCTGGAGACTGGTCCGAGGCCACTGCTAACGGCACACCACCAGCGGCTCCACCAGAGGGAGATTGTAAAAACCCCTGATGAGGTAGCTGATCTACCTGTGCACGAAGAGGCCGATGCTGCAGCCTACGACGGCTTTCCCAGGGGACGAAAAGATGATGAGGCGAGGAAGGATGAGAAAGAGGAGGCTGAGGAAGTGGAAGAGGAGAAGGTGGACAAAGAGAAAGTTGTCGAAGATGAGCACAAGAAGGGAGAGGTGGAAGAAAAGGAGGAGATCAAAGAGCATGCAAAGGAGGATGTACCTGAAGTGGCAGACAAGAAAGAAGAAAAACCAGAAAAGGAAGCAGAGGCTAAAGACTTAAAATCTTCCGAAGAGGCTGTGAAAGAAGAGAGTAAAGAGGTTGTGATAGAGGAAGAAGTAAAGGAGAAAATGGAACAAGTGGCTGTGATAGAAAAAGAAGACAAGAAGGTAGAAGTAGTTAGTAAGGAAGAAGCTGAGAAGGAAACGATGGCTGTGAAAGAGAAGGCTGATGAAAAGGTGCAAAAGGAGGAAGAAAAAGAGAAACCAGACACAAAAGAAGAAAAGAAGGAAGCATATGAAGCTGAAGTAGGAAAAGAGGAAGACCTCAAAGGTGAACCTGAAAAAATTAAAATGGAAGTTGAAGAGAAACTAGAGATGAAGTTGGAAGAAAAAGTTGCAGTGGATACAAAGGAAAAGGCAGGGTTAGGAGAAACCCAGGCAGAGAAGGAAGAGGAGCTCATCAAAAAAGTGCCCTTAGACAAAGAAGAAAAAGTCTCACCAGATGAGAAAGAAAAAGGGAAGCCAGCACAAGAGGAGGAATTGAAACAGGAAGCGATAACGATAAATAAGGAAACACCAATTCCAAAAGAGCAAGTGGATCACGCTCCAGAAATGAAAGAAGAAAAGGTAGTAGATCAACAAGAAAGTAAACAGGAATCTCCCCAAGATGAGGATGGAATAGAAAAAGTAGATCAAAAGGTCACAGAAACTGTGGACACAAAGACTGTGAGTGAAGTCCAAGAAAAAGTGGAAAAGGAAGAAATCAAACCAGATCTGACAGAAGCAAAGGGAGTTGAAAAAGAAGAGGTTCAAAAGGAAGACGAAAAAATTGTTTCAGCAGATATTGAGGACACAAAAAAAGTCCCAGAAGCAGAGAAAGACACAATGGAGAAGGTAGATTATCCTGAAAAAGATGATGTGGATGAAAAGGATGATATTAAACAAGAAATTGAAAAAGTGACACCAGTTGAAGTAACCAAAGATGTAAAGGAGGATGTTGAAGAGAAAAAGGAGGAACAAGACAAAAAGGAAGAAAAATTAAGCAATATCGTGGTGAAGGAGGAAGCTCAAGAGGTAAAGGCTGTGTTGGAAGAAGTCAAAGAAAAGATTGAAGAAAAGAGAGAGGAAGTAATGGAAGAGGTGAAAAAAGTGATCAAGGAGGTAGAAGAAAAGGCAAAAGATGTAAAGGAAGACATTGTAAAAGATGCACGTGCTGCTGAACAGGAAGTTACAGAAAAAGCTGCTGAGATTGAAAAAGACATGAAAGCGCATTTAGAGGATGGAGAGAAGCATGTTGAGGAGGTGGCCAAGAAGGAGGAGGAGGAGGTAGAAGAGAAACTAGAGGAATTAGCAGATCAAGTGTCGAAAAAAGCAGGTGAGGCAGAGGAAAAAGTTGCTGAAGCTACAGAAAAGGTGGAAGAAGTAGTGGAAGATGTAAAAGGAAAGGTGGAAGATGCAAAAGGAAAGATTGAAGAAGCGAAAGATCAAGTGAAAGGATTACTAGAAGGCATGAAAGAATCAATTGGAGCTGTACTTGGTGGGATTGTAGGAGAAAAGGAGGAACTCATCAAGGAGAAGCATATGGTTGAAGAAGTGAAGGAGGCCGATGTGAAAAAGGTTGAAAAAGAGGATAAAGTAGAGGAGATGATTGAAAAGGAGGAAAAGGAGCAAGATGTCACAGAAGAAGTTGAAACAACAGAAAAAGCTGATGATGAGCAGAAGCCTGACACTGGAAAGATTGATGAACGAGCGGAGAAACAGATGGAGTTGAAGGATGAGCTGGACAAAGCTGAAGATGATGTAGAAACAACGAAAGAGAAACACCTCTTCGAGGATGTGAAGGAAAAGGTAGAAAAAGCCATTGAGAAAGTAGAAGAACAGGTAGAAATGACTGCACAGGCAGTTGAGAAATTGACAAAGGAAGGAATAGCGAAGATTGAGGATATTACGGCAGAGATAACTAAAGAAGGGGAGATGAAAGATGACACTGGTGTGAAGGAAGTTGAAACAAAATCGGAAGAAAAGGTTGTTGACAAGGATGAGGAAACAAAAGCCAAAGATATCAAACCAGAGAAGACTCAAGAAGCGGAGACAGTAATCATTTCAGAGAAAATTGAAGCCTCTGAAGCTGATAAAGCAACAACAAAAGAGCCAGTGGTCCATGAAGAAAAGGGAAGTGAAAAGGAAGACCATAAGCCAGATGTGGCAACTGACAAAGAAAAGGATTCAGTGCATGAGAAAGAAGAGATAGAAATAGCAGAGACAAAAGAATCAGACAAAGATGTAAAGGATGAAGCAGCTCAGGAGAGAGAAATGGTTAAGGAAGGAGAACATGAAGAGGAGATAAAAGATATGGGAGTTTCAAAGGAAAAGGAAGAATCAAAGGAGAAAGAGGAGGTAAAGGAGCATAAAGAAGAGAAAGAAGAGCATGAGGAGGTTACAGCACAGGATAAAGTGGACATGGAAGAAAAGAAAGATGTGAAGGCGGAAAAGGTTGAAGAGTATGTAAAGGAGGAGAAGGTTAAAGAGCATGAAAAGGAGGAAAAGGTTGAAGAGCATGTAAAGGAGGAAAAGGTTGAAGAGCATGTAAAGGAGGAGAAGGTTGACAAGCATGAGGAGGAGGAGAAAGTTAAAGAGCATGAAAAGGAGGAAAAGGTTGCAGAGCATGTAAAAGAGGAGAAGGTTAAAGAGCATGAAAAGGAGGAAAAGGTTGAAGAGCATGTAAAAGATGAGAAGGTTGAAGAGCTTGCGAAGGAGGAGAAGGTTGAGACACATGAAAAGGAGAAGGTCGAAGAGCATGGAAAGGAAGAGAAGGTTGAGAAGCATGAAAAGGTAGAAGAGTATGAAAAGGAAGAAGTACAGGAAAAGGAGGAAGAGCAGAAAAAAGAACAAGATAAGGTGGAAGAGATGGGGAAGCAGGAAGAGTTAAAGGAGAAAGAAGTACATGAGAAGGTGGAAGCAGAAGCAAAGGAAGGAATAAAGAAGAAAGTAGAAGTGGAAGAAAAAGGTGAAGAAGAGGCAGTGAAAGAAGCTACGGAAGATAAGGAGGAAGAGTCTGAGAAGGAACCAGGGATGGTAAAAGTAGAAGAGAAGCAGAAAGTGAAAGAGACAGAAGAAAGACCAAAAGAGGAAGAAAAAGAGAAGGAAGACACCAAAGAGGTGGAATCCCAAGAACAAGCAGAGGGAGTGATGAAGGCAGCCGAGAAAGATGATGGGAAACAGAAGGAAGAGGCAAACGAAGAGGTAAAGGAAAAAGCAGAAGAGGTCACTCAGAAGGAAAAGTTGAGGGATGACAAAGCAGGAGAGGAGCAGGAAACACTCAAGAAGGTAGAATCAGAGGAGGAGGGAGAAAAGCAACAACTTAAAGGAGAAAAATCTCCCACAGACCAAGCTAAATCTCCATCTACCTCACCTAAACCTACTTCCCCTTTGAAGGAAAGCACTCCCTCCAAAGAAGAACTTAAAGTTTCACCAAAACCAACTGAGGAAAAGAAGATTGATGAGACCCCCATGGATACTGAAGAGAAGCCAGCTGCACTACCTAAGGAAGGAGAGCAGAAGATAGAGGTTCAAGTAACACCTCTCACAAAGGATGAAAAATCAGAGCAGGAAGCAGATGCAAGAGAGGAGAAAGAAGAAACAATTGTCAGAGAGGAAGTGTCTCAGGTGTCACAACCACAAGCAGACAAAGAAATGAGAGAAGAGAAGGGTACAACTGAGGAGAAACAAATAGACCAGAAGGAAACTGAGAAGGAAGTGACCAAGGACATCAAAGATGATGACAAACATGAGCCAGAGATTTCTAAAGCAGAAAAGGAAATAGAAGAGAAATCAGCACGTTCAGAAAAAGATGAAGCTGTGGTTTCAGACAAAGGTACCACTGAATCAGATCTCTCTGAAGTAGGATCCAGAACAGCTGATAAGCCTGAAATAGATGAAGAGCAAGCTGTAGAGGAGGAGGAGGTATCCAAAGAAGACATATCAGATGGTGAGGAGGAAAAGAAGGAGGTGCTTGAAAAACATGAAACTGAGGGCAGGGAAACAGATGCTTCTCAATATCAAAAGCAACTCTCCCCTGAAAAAGGGGACGTAATTGACGATGGGAGAGGGGTAAAGTTGTCTCATCCTGATCAAAAGGAACAGATCACTGAAGAGCAAAGAGAGGGTATGAGCCATTTGGTTGAAGAACTTAAATCTCTGGCAAAGACAGCAGACAAGTTAGAGGAACAGAAAGAAAAGCTGAAGAAGGAAACAGAAATGGGTGCATCAACAACCATGGACTACATGGCAGAACTGGCATCTAAAACTGAAAAACTAATTAAAGATAATAAAGCTTTGCTAACAGGAGTAGAGTCTTCAGCAAGACTAGTGAATGGTGAATCTGAAAAGAAAGATTCTCTTTCTCCAAAATCTCCCTCTGAAAAGAGTATATCACCGAAGGAAGCAAGCCCTCTAAGTAAGTCCCCAGTACCTGAAAAACATGAGTCCTCAACAGAAGTTGCATCAGTAGTAAAATCACCATCCCCTTCATCACCTATCTCAAAAACATTAACTAGTGAAGACACATCAGAGACAAAAACACTGCCAACTGAACAAAAGGAACCGCTTCACAAAGAATCCTTGCCAGGGGAATCTGTAGCAGATACCACTGGTGATAAAGAAACACTAGCCAAGGATGAAAAACCAACAGTGACTACTCACCAAGAAGAAAAGATTCTTCCTGATGATCACATAACTGAGAAAGCTTCATCAGAAATGAGTCTTTCCCCAAAAGAGGGAAAATCAAGGAGTATTACACCCTCATCAGACAAAGGGGAGAAGGTAACAGAGGACTCAACAAAGCTGGATGAGAAGACTGAACAAAATTTAACAGAGAAAAGTCTTTCACCTAAAGATGAAATATCAAGAAGTGTGACACCAACATCTGACAAGGGTGAAAAGGCCACAGATGATGTTCTGAAAGTGGAGGATCACTTATCAGAGAAGGCACTCTCTGAAAAGAGTCTTTCGCCAAAGGAGGGAAAATCTAGGAGCATTACGCCATCTTCAGACAGAGACGAAAAGGGTACCCTTGATTCCCAAAAACTAGATGACCTGCAGGCAGGCCTGAAAGCCTCTGAATCTGAAGTGACCAAAACCGATGATAAGTCCCAAAGTATTAGCCCATTATCCGATAAGGACTCAAAACTCCATGCAGAGACAGATCAGGCTGAGGCAAAACAACCAGCAAGCCTTTCACCTAGAGATGATAAATCACGAAGTAGGACACCATCAGAAAAAAGTGAGGACATTCCTGGAGAGACAGGGAAAGCAGAAGATAAGGAGTCCATAGCATCAGAGAAAAGTTTATCTCCAAAAGATGGTAAATCAAGAAGCATATCTCCATCTTCTGATAAAGGGGATAAGACACCTGAACCTGGAGCAAAAGGAGCCATCACTGAAACTACGGTTTCAGTAGCCAAAGCAGATACTTCTAAATCAATCTCACCTGATCAAACATCATCCCCACCTGACATAAGTGATTTGGCAAGTTCTGTCACAGAATCAACAGTGAAAGAAGTGAAAGAAGCTCCAGTGAAGCCCACAAGTACCCCAAGTCCCACTGAAAAGCCATCATCTCCTGTGGAGGCAAAGGTCAAGGCAATATCTCCAGCCACAAGCTACACAGATGTTCTGGATAAGGTACAAGATTCTTCAGAAACTGCCCATACAGTTACAGAGAAAAAAGAAGTTAACAAGGTTGAAGTTATCAGCCGTAAGTCACCACAAGAAAAGAGTGAAACTATATCAACAGGAGGGGTAACAGAAACCAAATCTTCAAAAACACCCTCACCAGCACCTCCATCTACTGAAGATGAGACAAGAGCAGCAGGTGAGATGGATGATGAGGTGGACATGGAAGAATTTGCAGAGGTTGAAGAAGAAGAGTTGAAAGGCCTAAGCGACAAGTATGTGGAATCAGGCATAGAAGAGGAACCTGTCTATACAACATTAGAAGCTCCAGATCACCCAGAATTTGTAACAGTGTCTTCACCAGATCTCACACCTGAGTCACCAGTGGCTTCCGGGGTTGACATCACGCAAAAAAGTGCATCCAAAGTTAAAACAACAGAGGACAAAACTGCAGAAAAGTTTGATGAGTCTAAGCCAATGAAACCAGAAGACTCACAAGTTACAAAGGATGGGGCCAAGGGTGAACCTGAATCAAAAGAAGTGACTTCTTCAGAAAAATGTGATAAAGAGGTGATATCAACTGTTGAAGTTACAGAAACAAATGTCCTCACCATAGTTGGGAAAAAAGAAGACGTCCATTCACATGGTGAATTAGAAGCCATAGAAAAAGAAGCTGAACCGTCCCAGAAACAGAAAGAGTCTCCAACATCCATGGTGGCAGACTCTAAGTCTTCTACCTCCATATCGTCATCCTCCCATTCATCGGCTACAGTGTCGACCACAGCGTCCTTCTCAACGTCCTCTTCAAAGTCATCATCCGTCGAATCAAAGCAGCAACAAGATTTAGACACACAGCCTGAGAAGATGAGCCAGTCACCAGATATCTCATCAACAACTACAAAGACAGAAGTTACTAAAACTGTGCAAAGGATGCTTGTCACCGCCAGCAGTGAAGATGGAGGAACAGAGACAGAATTTTGTACCTCTCTGCCCCCTGAAGGAACGTCCAAAGAGCAAGAAACTCATACCACAGTTGAAAAAGTAACTACTTCAAAAACCCCTTCACCAGAACCAAAAACCACAACAGAGGTAGCATCAAAAGCAGATCAAGCTATGGAATCCACAATTTCTACCAAAACATCCACTGAAGCAGTAACATCAACGATATCCCACATTGCAACTGAGTCAACAACTACATCAAAGGTTTCTAGCACAGAAATTACCACTACAACTATTGAAAAATCTGAAACAGTACCATCAACTGAGATAAAAGCTGTTACTAGCACTACAACATCACATGATGAAATGAAGTCATCTGGTCAACCCTTGAAAGAGGATGCAGGAATCAGTATATCCTGCACAGCTACTGTAACATCTTCTACAGTCGCTGTAGATGGCTCTACAGCTACTGATGCAGCATCTCCAACTCCAACTGAATCTGCATCCACCACAGAATCATTCGAAAAAGAAAGTGGTACTAAAGAAAGAACATCAGCAACATCCACTACCTCTACAGAAAAGACATCAGTGTCAGGTGGCCAAAAGACAGAAACATTTACAACCATCACAACAGAGAAATCAAGTGAGCCAGCTGAAACAGTGGTTACTCAGGAGGTTTCATTGACTCCAGAAGTTGGGGAGGATGACTCAACATCAGTGGAAACCATTGTAGGAGAAGATGGGACCATAACCAGAAGGATTGTGACTCGAACTATCACTACAGTCACCAAAACAACAAGAACAGGGTCAGAGGGAGATGAAAATGTAATAGTTGAAAAGCAGGTACTCCTGGGAAAAGCATTCATATCTGATGATGAAGATGATGATTCAGCTATTGGAGAGCCCATCACATTCACTGTGAAGAGAAGAAGCATTGACAGTGAAGGAAGAGAGAGTTCACCTGCATTAGAGAGTACTGGTGCCATCACAGACGTGCATGGTGCTTCAACAATGGAAGTAACCAAAACCACTACCATCCACACAGATTCTGAGCCAGAAATACAGAGTACAGAGAAATTCACTGATGAAGATGGAAAGAAAGTCACTATAACGACTACAACTACTAGAGTGATTCGGAAGGTCAGTAGCAGCGACAGTCAGTCTTCATCGCCCATTCCCACAGAATCAGTTGGTGCAGTCACCAAAGTGACTACAACAACTACTACGAAAGCAGATGGACAATCCAGCACGGAAACTAAGACCTGGACTTCAGACACTGCACCAAGTTCTACCGCACCAACGGACAAATCATCACCTACCTTGCAGCAAGGGGAATACTATACAGAAGCAGATATTGAGGATGTTTCCCCAGCATCTTCGCCAGCTGTTAGTGCAGCAAGCAATACATCTCAGCGACCACAGTCACCTAGGTTTCAATTTGACGAAGAAGAGTTTGAAGGAACTTTTGAAAAAGGATCTGACATGCACAGTGCCAGTTCTCCAGGTTTAGCAGAGTCAAGCCCCAGTGCATTTAGCACCGTCCATCATGATATAGAAGTCAGTAGATCAGAACCATCTCACATAACTCATGAAAAGCCTTCTAGTCCTGGGGTACCAGCATCGATGACTGGGTCATTTTATGGAGGCCTTCCAGGAGATGAAGGTGGAGCCTTCTCTAGTCCATCATTTTATGTATCAGAAGAAGGAGACTTGTCACAATTGGCAGCATCCAAAAGTCCTCAGAAGACTGCACTTTCTGATGTCTCTAAATCAGCCGCTGATACCAGCACAAGCTCCTCACTTGCTACATGTGAAGTAACTACATCCAAAGTTCTGCATTCAGAATTGAGCAATGGGCATCAATATGATCAACCCATTGAGGACACAAGGATATCAAGCAGTCAAAAAACTGTAGTCAGTGAGTCCACACATAGTGTGACACAACATATCGACAGTGGTGCCTCAACAGCCACATCAAAAGTGGCTACATCTCCAGTCAAGCAAGCGAGTGGAGTGGCAGAAGCATCAATTGTCCAAGCACAGGGTACATTCCCAGAGCCACCTCAGGGATTCGGTCAATCGACTGAAAAGGAAGGCTCTGAGTCAAGATCAACTACTGCCACCTCAACAACAAAGGACCCCATTGAGGGATGGGGTAAACCACTCGGCCTGCCAAGGACTGAAAGTGAAGACGAAGGGGAGGATGAAGACCCGATTGAGGCATGGGGTAAGCCATTGGGTCTTCCTGCTCCAGCACCACCAATGGTTGGTGCTACAGAGGGCATAACATCACCAGGGACCAAGAGTACTCCAAAGAAAGAGAAACGTGCCATGCTGAAAAAGGATGCCATCAACACGAACAAAGAGAAGAGTAGTAAGCGCCCAGATTCACCAAAGACAACAACTAAGTCAAGTGGAAAGGAAAGGACGGGCAAAACGGCTTCAAGTGCAAGTGGACCTTCTTCAAGCCCCGTATACATAGATCTCACATATGTACCTCATCATGGAAACTCAAATTACACCACCTCTGAATTCTTCCGCAGAATTCGAGCCAGATATTATGTCTTCAGTGGAACAGAGCCAAGTCGAGAGGTGTTTGATGGGCTTCTTGAAGCCAAGCAAGCATGGGAGGACAAAGACCTAGGTAAGACCCAATTAATAATGAGTTAGTAAATATTCCCACCTCCTCCCATCAGGTATGAAGTCATTGATTGTCACAGTTTTTCAGAATCATTTTGATCAATGTATCAGGAAGTCTTATTTTGATTCCACAGTGAGAATTTACAGTTCTTCATCCAATCAGGTTCATTAAGCCTTTCAGTAAGTTGAAATTTTCAACTAATTTCCCACTTTAACTAGTTAATAATCCAATTATATATAAAAACTCAAAAATGTCACTCCCACTGAATAGGAGAGGAAAAAACAGTAGGGTAACATAGAAAAAAGACATCATAAAAATGATAGAATGTGATTATTCACCCAACTTTCCCATTTATAAACTATAAAACTCTTACTCATCACAATAATTAGAACTAAACATGGTGATTGATACATTTTAAGTATTTCAGATTCGCTTGAGTTCACAAATTATATTACAATTTTGACATACAAAAATATTACGAACTCAATGAGGCTGTATAAATTTCAAGATCTTTTGGACATAGATAAAAATTATCAGATCTTATCAGGAATCTCTTGTATAAAGTTTGGTTATGATAAACATACAGAATAGAGAACCCAATGCATCATAAATCTCAAGTAAAATAATTTTTGAATAAGTGACTTTCATGGAAAACACATTAAAGAACCATCCAGACTGATTAATAACAAAGATTCAAATGGCAATATGCCTAGGGATTCCTCTAAAAGGATTACTAATGGCCTCTTTAGCAAATGGTATTTAAGTTCTTAGTACATAGTAAGCCCTTATATAAACCCTTTCACTCCTAGGCCAACATTTTTGCCAAAAATCCAAGAAAAATCAGACTAGAATATCTCAGTTTCTAAAAATATTGCCAGTTCACAGGGTATAAGTAGGAGGCATGTAAAAATAAAGTAATAAAGATAAATTACTACAATATGAAGTACAGGCAATAAACTTTCAAAATAAAAAATTCTAATGCTATAATAATGTTTTTAAACATTTCATGATACTCAGAACTTGTAGCCAATAAAGCGGACACTTAGGAGTTTAGTATGGACAAGCTAGGTACAGCTGATATATTGGCCACCTGAGAGTTGAAGGGTTAAACTAATCAAATTTAGATGTTAGCACCAGTATTAATCTGAGAAATTTCCAGTAACAACAAAGTATTAATTTTTGACACAATCAACAAAACAAAAGCCTAAGACAAAGTTGTAATAAACACATAATTCATACCTAGCAGCATTAAAAAATTTAAGCATTGGCTCAGGTATTAATAAGAAGGAAAGATGACTGATCCCCATGAAAGAAATCATTCAGCATATGAGCTTCAAAAATAATTTTTAGGAATGTGTTTCCTCTATCGCACTAAATTCCCACACAAAGTTATTGATACTTTGTACTATTAAATAGTTATTGATGGCCACAAAACTGGGTCTGGACATAAATTAAGTCAGACAATATTAAAAAGCATTTCATTCCAACTTAAGAAAAACAGAAACCTTCATCAATGCATTCAAAGGGTTCCTAAACTATCAATTTTCCAGAAATTCTCCACTTCATTTCAAGCTGGAAGAACTAATTCTATCTCATGAAAACAATTAGGGGCACACTCTGTAAATAGGGCGTTGTGCAAACATTTAACAACAGACTTAATTAATCTCCACCTGATTATTACACTTACACAAGAGCGAAATACTTGATGCCTTATTTACTTTAATCTATACGCGTTCTTCAAAAGAATACTGAATTACTGATTACTTAAAATAGTCTAGTTGTTCCAACGTCAAAGAGATAGGAAGAAGATACCTGGGTAGCTTTACTGGTTAGATGATATTAGATTAGATTAGATTAGATAGAAGAGGTTAGAGATACATGATATTTAAGAGTCCTGGGCTCAATATGCAGTTCACAGGGGTTGAGTTAGAACAATTGGAGATTATCCCAATCACATAACTAGGGAGTCATGTGGTACAATAATGATTGGATTAAAATTTTGGAGAGTTAAACCACTCGGGGGGATAACATAAATGTCTGATATACTGTTTATTACATCTCTAATGAGATATTCAACTTAACCTGCAATATTTCTTAGGGAAAAACTTTAAAAAAAACCTTAACCTAAAACCTGATCAAAAACTGAAGAGCAGCTGAACAGTTCTGTTAAAAATTTCCCAGTAACTGGTGAAAATTCAAGTGTTACAGGTGGGGAAGTTAATTCGTTGATTACTGGTAAGAAAATCTGATCAGTTTTTTGAAACACCTTTCATTCACAGGAGAAAATCGAACAGAAACAAATGCATTTCAACAGTAGTGTTTCTCAAAGAACTGCAGGAAACCTATTTCTATATAAGCTATTATGGTTGAAAAAACATTCTAGTACTTTTGATCATAACCCAACTCTCCATTCTAATCCCTCCCCCTCTCCCAATTTTTTGACCTCAGTTGGACAGAAAGGCTGATAATGGTCATACTTTCTCAATGTTCTGGAGTGGAGTCCTCCATTTCAGGGCATGCTATAAAGGACTCATATTTTCCACAGTTAAGGTTTAGGACTGCCTTCCTCACTTAGTTTAACGTTAGCTTTTATGGCTGAAAATCAAGGAATGTAGATACTATTTGGTATCAATTAAATCATGCATAGCAAGAAAAGTAAATACAAAAAGCATGCATACTTGATAAAAGTTATCCATGAAATTATCACCCTTAAGAATTGCACCTCCAATGGTGATCAACAATGATTACTTTCCTCAGTCCGGGGCAAAAGGCCAATCGAGATAATAAGACAAATCCCTACTACTCCTTAGGATTTCTGGTTGGGGAAAAACTCACTCTACTTTTCTCCTGAACACAGTGGATGTGAATGGTGTGGGCTAGCACAGCTGATTCATGAGTAGTCATAAAATATTTTACTCTTCATCAAAGACAAGATGTTCATAAGGCAAAATTATCCTCTCTTAAATCATTTGAAATGCAAGGTTATTTTCTCGGCTCCAACAGGCATCCTCCTTATGGTCTAAAGCCTTCATTTGAATTTCAATCAACAGCTTTCTCCTCCATTCATTATTTCTTTCTTCTTCTTTTCACCCTTCTCATTCAGTCTTACATTCCCCACTTTCTCTAATCCTCTATTACCTATGCAAGAGTACAATTGACTCATATCTATGAAACATACATGTATACATTGAAGGGACTTGGGTTATGATGGAAATTGAATGAAGGAAGAAATTCTGATTTCCCATTGGGTAGCAGTGTTGTTCAGCACAGATGGTATGAAGGTTATATCTGCATCCATCTTCAGGATTCACCTTGAAGATGATGACAGACTTAATATTCAAAACATCAGTGCTGAACAACAATACTTTCAGGTAGGCAATCTGATATCCCTTCCTCCAGTTGTGTGCATGTCTTATTCATAGGTTAAGGACCATGATTTTTAACTAATACTATTTTCCTTTACCATCCCAACAGAAGTGACCATCATCCCAACGTATGACACCGACACACTTGGTTACTGGGTGGCAGAAAATGAAGAAGCACTGGCAAAATCACACATTGACTTGTCACCTTCTGCCAGTCGATGCACCATTAACTTACAAGATCATGAGACAAGTTGTTCGGCTTATAGGCTTGAATTTTAATTGTGAATAAATTCAGCTGAAGAAAAAAGTGGAGAAATGATGGACCATTGGGCTGTAAATGCTTGAAACCTCAAGGAATAGTGGACTGAGTATAAATATTATTCCATGAATGGTGTGTTTTGTTTATGAGCCTTTGAGGCTGTGCTGAATTTTTAAAAAAACATGTGATGATTAGTGTAGAAAAGAATTCAGCCTAAATCAAGTGATTACATTTTTGAGTTTGATACCAGCAATGATACAAGATAAAATGAAATGGTGACTTTACATTCTACATTCCCCAACTATCAGAATTAACTGTCAATGCTTAATCATTGCCAAATAGTACAAGGGCTTCAGAGGATTAGAGATGTAAGAATTGATCTTCCAATCCATGCCATTTCATGCAATATGCATAACTATTTTTCAAAAATTTCAATGACAAATCAACATCTGTTACGTATAATAAAAATCTTCCTTCAGTCACCATGGGCAAATGATAATAACATAAATTTAAAACAATCTTGATAGAATGTTTAAATGATAAATTAGCAAATTAACAATACACTTTAAAATGTGTAATGCATAATAAAAGCCATGACTTAAATTAATAAGTCTCATTCCTAAAATTTGTGTTGTGTGGGAATAGTTAAAGGAACTAAGTAATGCAATGCGCACCTTTCTAATACACTATGATATTCTGTGTATTTTCTTCCATATTCCTTTCAATGAAGGTGTGCCAGTCTTACACTTAGCAGATTCCTATGTATTCTGCCAACAGGAAAAGTATTATATGAATGCCTTGTTCATATAGCAATCACAATATAAATTCAGCTAAAAAAGTAATCAGTAAAATAAATTGATAATTTACACAAAAAAAGACACATCAGAAAATTTTAAGGCTACTTCAAAATCAGTTTCAGAACGGGAATTCTTTTTCGTGGATACATGATAGTTCATAGAATAAGGCATTCATTTCTTAATTTGCATTTCCTACTATCATAGTCATTGAAATCAATTGATATAATTGTAGGTAAGTTTATGTGATACCACGTCTGCTCACCCATTTTGTGTGTACTTATTACCATCAAGCCCTGTCAAATATTAAATAGTTTATTCTGTTTGTCATATGGAATTATTAAAATGGAAATGCAGCTTTACAATCAGCATTGATATGTAATAATTATAACATGTTATGCATATTTAGTATACAGCAGTAACTTTGCAGCAAATGCTTTTTAGTGTTTGGTCCTTCCAATGAAAATTGTTGATGTGATATATTGTATTAGTATTTTGTTTCAATTTTTGTTGGAATGGGGGTTGTTAAAAAAATTACATGTATCCTATTAAAAATATTTTCAACATTCTAAAGGAATCAGTAACAGTTTGTAAGGAAAATGGTTGAAGTGAATGAAATTGTTATAGTCTAATGACAGAATTTTTATACGACCTAAATGGTGCTTGAGAAGATAGTAGTATTCATATTCTAATGAGCTATTAAAAAACAATGGTTACTGAGTTATCAAAAAGGAATATGGTATTTCAAATAACATAGTGCTTGCTGTGCTCAACCGAAGGTTTGTTAAAAAAAATCAAAATTCATTTTCCTCATTACTAGGTATCAAAAGCAAATTCTAGACATTCTGTACATTATTAAAAAATTTTGTAGACCACAAAAACTATTACTTCAAGGTTTTTACATACAATAATCAGGGCATTTTTGGGACACCATGAATAAACTGGCCTTTTTTGTACTTAGAGAACACACAAACATAGTCGATTGTTGGCAATATGGTGTGGAAAAAATCTGGAGTTATTGTAAATGTGTGTGAAAAGGTTTCATAATGAAGTTTCGTTTTATTTTTCACTCAGATTGACTTAACCCTTTTGTTAGAGAGGATATGTTGCTGAGAGGCAATAACATAAAGAAAGGCCTACTTTGTAAATTTATTAATATTATTTGATTGCTTAAGAATATTTAATTGATGACTATTTATTTATGGTATAATACTTTTTAAAAAGTGGAAGAGGCATTATTTTACTCATACAATGCTGTGAAATTTCTTTATGTAAAAAAATGACATGGAACCGAGCTTTTAAAAATGAGATGAACTGAGGTAAAAATGAAATGGTGCTATGATTACCTTAGAATGCCTTTGTCGCAATAGGCAGACCTTACATGAGTTGAAAATTGTTACAGGGAAGCAGGAGGACATGAAATGGTAAAGAGGTTTAGCAAAATAATTATGTTTCTGATCAAAACATAGATCACGGCAGTTTGAATTAGATACAGCATGACAAAATATATTCATTGGAACTACATGAAATTTTTGTCAAGGATGCAACGCATTAAGATAGTGTTATACTTTGTAAGGTCTGTTTTTACCCCAAATGTGAATGGATCAAATAATCATTTACTTTAATGAATTGTCTTTTTGGCAATGGGAGCTTTACTTTGATTTAAATTGGTGGCTTTCATTTCCATTCCCCTACGAATCACTCATTGTTGCACTCTGCTTGTAATTCAATGTCTGGAAAGATAAAAATAATGCCAATAAAAATTACATAAAAAGTGTTGCATTCACTATTTTGCTTTAGTCCAAAAAGCCTCTAGTCAGAATCCTCTTAAACGCTTGCTCTAATGAATTCTTCAGTGTATGTATGGGTATGTTTGCGAATAAATCTGAGATTATGTGGATTAAAATTTGTTTTCATTTAATTCTACCATTTTTTACTAATTAGAACCGTAAAATAAAAACACTAATATGAGTTATCAAGAGGAATATGAGGTAAGTTAAGCCAATGACTGAAAACAAACCAAATTAACCCTTTGGTATGGACACTCATTACACATCAGGTCCAAGTTTGTCAGAAACCCTGGATAATTTATTTTTTATTTAATTAGTGTTAAGTCAAAGTTGAAGCAATATTTTTTTCTACCAAAAATATAAAATTTTAACTATGTTAAGTATACGATAATATTTTAAACATTTTATTATGCTCTATATAAATATATGAAACGACACATTCCATTAATCAACTAAATATCCATTCAGGAATCTATTGGAATGTTCCTGACATACATGGATATCACACAGAGAATGTATGGACTTAGTTTTCCTGTCCTAACCTTTGCATGGTTGACATTAGCAATATTTTTCTGACACTTTCCATTTTTTTGCAGTTAAAATTGTTTTGCTTAGATATAGGTGTCAAGATGGCTTGCACAGTACAAATCACTCATCTTCAGAGACCAGCAGAACTTTCGCACAGAAAATCACAGCAGAAAGAGAGCATTCTAGCAAGAGCATAATCAATGAATGAGGAACATTTTCTAAAAGCTCCTAGAGAAGTCGATCACAGTGTACAAAAGTCTATGGTAAAAATAAAAAAAAACAGACTTAGTCACCCTTATCACATTACAGTCGAGTATCTTATATCTGCCTTAGCTGGGTCCAAAGTGTTTTTCGGGTGCATTGCGGTATCATACGATTTTTCTCTTGATTTGGGGATTTTTCATTGAAGTTGTCAATATTTTAAATGTTATTTTGTGATTACTTTTTCATATATAATAAATTTACATAAAAGATGATTAACACCTGATTTATAACTTTTTCCATGATATTTTCAAAAATGAAATTAAAAATTTCGTGGGCAAATGATTTGAAACACCATCACAATTATGAACATGATTTGTTAACACGATGGGAAAGATTAACATGATGATTCATCAAAAGAACATAAGCATTTGCATCTCTCAACACTCCTTGCCATTGCTGCTGGTTGATAGGCTGATTCCCCCTTTTTAATGCCAACGCCAGGTGTTTCGTCCCCTGCTACTGAATTGTTGTAGGTATTGCTTTTTCTGATTAAGATGTGCTGCATAAATGTGTGATAGAGACCCCGATTGAAAAACATTCCATCCCCCTCACACGTTACTATCCTTTGATTTCATATGCAAAATATCCGTGACTCTGCAGAACGTGAATGTTACAGGTTTGTTGCTCACTAATGAAGCTATGTTGCTCTAAATCTACCATAAGCCAGTTGGCATGATATATACCATGAGAGATTGATATTCTTTTAGCAATGGATAAAGTTTTATGCATCGCTTCACACCTCTGTCATTGTTCCACCAGCTTAGATCAGATATGATCAATTGCTGTAAAAAGGCATATGCAACAAATGATTGTAGAAAAGGTCCTTGCACCTAACTGCCCATAACACCTGATAATAAGCATAAGTAACCAGTATGAGATGGTATGAGATCTAAGTATGGCAATGTGTAAGCACCTTCAAGTCAAGTAAAAGTGGCAAGTTGTTAAACCAAAAGTAGCACCTTCTTAGCTAACAGCGAGGACTATAATGTGTGCAAATAAATTGTATGACTTATTTAAATTTTAATCACTAATATTTTGTAAAATAAATTATCTTAAAATACATACTTATTAAATTAATTTCTGGCAACTACAGGAAAAAGTCACGCAATGTGCAGTATAACAATCTTTTAAAACAACTCTTATATTTAAGATATTTTCATTTACCAAATTGTAAACAACAGCTGTCAGTGAAATGCTGCCAGACTCTAGGTGCTGCCACATTACAGACCTATGGACTATGGATGCTCAACCATACTTAGAATGGTACTGGTTGGCTTGGAAAAGAATCCTGCTTAAAGGTTCAACTACAAGCACACATTTTTTCTGCACAGGTTGCCATACGGAAAGCCTCAATGAAACCCTGGTGCATACTTTGTTTTAGGGCTGAAAAAATAATGAGTATTCATAAGTGCTGAAGGTTCCATTACCTTTCAGCTTGGGCCATAACATACAAAAACATATTTATAATGTCTCACCTATTAGAGAGGACTAAGAGACTACAGCAAAAAGTGTGACAAAGTTTGTAGCACCACTACAATTAGTAGGTGCTGGGAATAGCAAGAAAGTCTTTTTACACAAAAGAATAAAATTTAATCAATTTAATATTATGTTCAGTAATCTGTAAACAGCTGATAGAGACTTAAATTTCATGGTAGCTTAAATTTCATAGGACAAAAAATATGACATTTAAAATTACTTGGGAGACAGACACTAAGGCAATAGTGCTCGAGGGTTAAACCAATTACACTCCATAATAAGTTAAGACAGGAACACAAATAAAGTATGTTTGCTTTGATATCCATTTATCAGAGTTACATTTCTAACATAAGAAATTTTTTCAATGCACTCGAATCACAAATAACAAACTGATTTATCTTTTTTGGCTATTGGTTTTCTGGTAGGTTGACCGATTGGCTGTTACAGTTTATGGACTTTTAAGATATCGGCATTTAAAATAAGCATAGAACATAACGCATGCTTCCATATGGGCCATATCCTCTTACAGCGCTGGAAGATTAGACATTGAAACAAAGATGGAGAAACAACCTGACCCATTTTCTGATTCTTGAGGAGCTGAACCATAAATGTAAAAATATTGTCAGTGGATAATATGTATATGTACTTTCAATGATCATTCTCCCAAAGACATCAACATGAAAAGGCTTACTAAACAGTCTTTCCTATTACTCTGCATGGGAGTCAACTAAGATGAGATTGGCATATTACACTTATCAATAAAAATATATTTCATAGTGTATTTCATGAATAATATTGGTAATAATTCTACATCAAATGTTTTAAAACTGACCATCATATCTGTTATCATAAAATATTTTCCATGCCATAAAATATTGACATACAATAGGAGGCTGCTTACCAAGCTCTTTCATATCCTTTGCTTGCACAGGCAAAGCATCCATTAGGGGTTTAAAGCCAAGTCCATCAGACAACAAAATTCTACATGAATGAATTCTACAATGTCAGTCCAGCTAACTCTTTGTGTGTGTAGGAATGCATTGGCTGAGTTAAGGAAACCTCAAGAGAGCCCACTACAAACTCAGTCTTCATGAAGACTACAGTCAGCCTACTGTGTGCATGCACATTGCAAAAATATGATTCAGAGAGAGGGGTGAGAATCACTGCAGTTACGGGGATTTGGCATCATGGCTCACAGTCAGTGTTTTTAGTCTAGCCTTCAGCCCATGCCATAAAATGAGATCATTGCCAACCTCGTCCTTCATCTGATAAATGAAATGCCAACCTCATCCTTCATCTGACCCCTGAGAGAACATGGTAGCTTGGCAGCTTTGGCCATTTTGTTCTTAGTGATTTATTATCAACATATTTGTTTCCCTATTGAAAATGCCCCACAATGCAGGGATCTGCAGGGAATAGTAAATCCCCACATGGAAATCCCTGTAGGGAAATTTCCCCACAGGGATCTGCGGGGAATGTTAAATCCCTGCAGGGATCTGTGGGGAATGGTAAATCCTCACAGGGAAATCCATGCAGGGATTTTCCGCACAGGGCATTCCCTGAAGAGAAAACATGGCTTTTCCTGCAGAGGATAATTTTCCCCTCAGGAAAATGGGGAAATTTTCCTGAGATGATTCTTTTCCTAAGATGAAACCAGCTATACCTTCAGGGAATCCGATACCTGCATAAGACTTTTATGTGGAATGGAGCTCTTTAATGGTAAAAATAAGTGAACAACTTAAAATAGTATTTACTCTCATGCTCAATTGACCATTGAAAATAATGACCTGTTGAAATGTATTAGTTGTTTGGTAAAGGAATAAAAGTCATGCTGATAAATATTAGTTTGAGTTTTTTCTTTCCTTCCACCACAACCTTTAGCTTATGAGCCCTATGAACATTGAAGTATTTGATGATCACTTTTTCTGAAAAATTTATTGTTTTTCCCATTCCTGATACAAACCCAGTCACTTATGTCAGTCATTTTCACTGAAGCTCAAAGAACAGGTTCTGATTAAGACAGGAAAGGAATAATTATCGCAAATCAATAATCACATTATTGGTTATGCTATTGTTACAATGTATTTGCATATACATCAAACATACAAACCGAAATCACAAGAGTAAGCTTTAAAATATATACACTTCATATGAATATGGAAGGCTATCAATTGATTACTTATTAATAAACTGGTACACCATATGGCTTAAGGGTCTCGAGTATGCTTCAAAATATACTATAATATTTTGATCTTATTTTAAATTTTAAAACTCACTTTTTAATGAATGACTTTCTGATTATGATTTGTTTTCATAATTTATATATCTTTATTTTAGTTGGTCATTTATCCTTATTTTATTCATTAATTTTTATTCTTTATTTTTGTTTACTTATATAATTATTTATATGTACCTAACCCTTTTCTTTTTCATTGATATCTCAAGCATTGTTTTTATTAGAATTACCTTAGCTTTATCTGTTGATGTTTTCTGAGGTTTTTCACACTCCCCTTCATGTATGGATGTTTTCCTGCAGTGGGTTTATTTCTTCAAGGATATCACCTACTTATTTCCTGAAGTTTTACCCTCAAGAGTACACATCTTTCTATACAATTATTTCATTTATTTATGTGATGAAGGGTAAGATGGAAGAAGGGACTGCCTCAGTCTCAATCCCGCCCCAATAAAGACATTATCATAATTATTACTTTAGCTTTGTCACCAAGTCTAGCCATGTGCAGCATATGCTCAGTGGTGGATTAAGAGAGGGATGGCTGCTCCCCCAATAAAACCTGGATATGAAAAGATTTTAGCTCAGTTGGTGAGCAAAAAGGGTGCAGAAACACCCAGATGGGATTTTGTCAACAGAATTTCATGAATGTTTCAGCATTTTCTCTCAAAAGAATGATCTAACATTTTATGCCAACCCTGTATGCATTTAAAAAACAAACCCCTAAGATGAAAATGTGCACATATCTTTGCAAGTGGCATAAAAATCATGATAGATACTGGTTCACACATCCAGTGGAATTAGTATCTCGATCCAACACGGCTTATCTCCGAGGATACATCTCATTTTTCCAAAATTGGAAAGTTTTGTTGGCCCCCCCCACTGAAACTCATATAGAGAAAAAAAAAACAGCCTTCATTGTGGTCATTGCACAAGGTCATTAATACATGCTATGCAGGCTGTAGTATACATCCTAGAAAAACTATTTCAATTGAATATTTCCTTTCACAATTGATAAAGAATAGGGAGTCATAACATCAGAAAGTATGAAGCAGAAAACATTACGAACACATTTAGTATCTGATGCCTGCATCCTTTATATTATTTAAAGTATGCATTTATTAAAGAAATTTTTGAAACCCTGTCATAAGTTTTTTAACAAAAAAATGGTAGTGTAACACAAAGGGCCTTAACAAATATTCGGATGTAGTTTTTCAGGTATCAATGTTTGATTGACTAGATGTGAATGTCTTACATTGAGACAGCCTAAAACTATTGAAGATTTTTTTTTTTCAGTTTCAATAACTTAGGATCAGTAGGATTATATAAGCATACAAACAAAACTCAAATTTAAGAGGCGCATTTCACAGTAAAATGCTTCATCCTGTAATTCTGATTCTCAAAGAACCAAAAAATAATAAGTCACCATAAAAGATTTCAGCTCCTATGGAAACAAATACGGATGTGAAAGGAACTGTAAAACAGACTTAATATCAAGATCTACCATTAGATATTTGGCAAATATACCACAGACACATGGTGAAACAGATAGTCCTCATTGTAGGTGTGGTAGTCTCATGGTATTCAGCCTCCCTAAGCAGGAATATTATTTATTTATAACTTGCTTTCATAGCTTACATAATTATGCACTAAATATTTGTCACTTGCAGATAAAGGCCAAAAGCATCTAGAACCTTATAGGATGATGCCTTCTCCACCACTGAACTTAGCCCAAGTACATAAAAACAATTGATAAACTGTTGCTCCCTAAGTGTATCACCAATGATCAAGCTTGAACTATTGTTTCCATCAACATACATCTTTGATAATGGTTTCGAGAGGATTCATCATCTTTATGTTTTTCTATTGAAGCCTTACAGAAAGAAGCATTTTCAAGTACCACACAATCCAAGCAAGAGAATTTCTAGAATAAAATAGCCCACTAAAATAGTCAAATGAAATAATTGTAGCAGATGGAGAGGGCGCTACCTATGGTAGCCAATGCTTGGACGTGGGTGTTGTCACTCCAGCATAGGCCAAAGATACATAATTACATCAACACGATTCAAGGCATGCATTTTTGGCAAAATATGAAAAAATTTAAATATGTATGAATTGCACCAATTTTTTTCTCAAAATGGTTTCAGAGTATTTTGTTTTAGGCCGCATGCAACCCATACACAAGTTTGAGCAAAATGAGAGACCCTAATGGACCATCGATTCCTGAAGTGAGGTGGAATGACCTCATTAGTAATTCTCAATTCAACGAAATGAGAACTATCTAGCTACAACTTGACCTCTATTTTCCTAATTTAATGGTGATATCACTTTTCCAAAGAAAAATATTCCCCATAGTATCCTCTAACCCTGATATCGCAAAATCTGAAGTCATGTGCTTAAGGCATGAATATGATTGCCAGCGGAGTATGTCTGATAATGTATCTAGGGCCTCATGGCATACCAACTTTGTACTACCTGGCAATTCCTAAGAACAAATGGGCAAATGCATAAATTTCTACTTATATTTTTGGGGGCTCAGGAATCATCCCGTCTGAGTTTTTACAGTGGATTTGGATTGAAACGTCTTGTTCAGGGGGAACAGCTGATTCCAAGACCCCCCTGCCATCTTAGAATATCAAGTGTCTTAGTGGTGTGAGCGGATCGGACTTAATCCTAACAGTAGCACCAAAAAAGACAACGAACACTTAGGTAATTTCAAGATTGTAATCGCATGAAAACAAATTTTTTCTCGGCTGTTGTAGATACTAGTAGATACATTCACGCACCCTGCAACTGATTTAATTATTCTACTGGCTAAGGTAGGTTTTGTTAAATTTCACAGATTCTCCTCCCAGTTTTCAATACTTTCAGGAGTCTAACTATATAAAGTATTTCGCACCCTCACCTTACCCTGTGACCCATAGTTGCCCACACTGATTCACCAACACCCATCCTCACCTGGGCACATTGCATCATGTAAAGTTTTGGATTAATCTCCTATCTTACCAATCAATTCCCACTTTCCCAAGTATCTCCATTAGTTTATCCCAATACAATCTGCTAAAAGCCTTTTCAAAATCAATAAGGCAAGCGAAACTGTCCTGGTTATACTCTATGTTTCTTTCTATAAGTGTTCTCATCATTGCAATCACATCCCGAGTTGACCTTCCCTTCCGGAACCCAAACTGGTCATCGCCCAAGTAATAATTGGCCTTACTCTCCAATCTTTTATTAATTATTCAAAGTAAACCTTTGGCTGCATGTGGAATCCAATTGATTGTTCCATGGTCCTTGCATTCTGATGCGCTCTTCTTTTTTGGGATAGGAATCAGGACTGTTTTCACAAAGTCCTCTGTCCATACTCCTTCCTCATAGATCTTACTCATAAGTTTGAAAAAACCTTGTCTAGCTTTATTTCCTAAATTCTTTAGCAGCTCCAATGGTGTTATCTACTCCTACAGCTTTGCTTGCCTTGATATCTTTCAATGTTTTCACTATATCACCATTGAGTATCACTGGACCACGGTTATCTTCATGTAGTACTCCCTCCTCCTCTATATTTAAATTAGTTGGTCTACTATCGCTGTCATATAGCTCCACCAAGTATTCTCTCCACTGATCTTGAAAATCTTCCAGCTCCATCAATATATTACCTCTTCTGCCCTAGATCTTTGGTACCTCTCAAAGACAATTTCTACTCTATTATATAATGCACCTTCTTCCCCTTCCTTTTGCTGCTTTTCCATTTGCTCACATTGTCTTTTCCACCATTTTTCCTTCAACCGATTGGTTATTTGCTGCAGGTAACTATTCAACTGCCTGTATTTTGCCGTACCTATGACAGTGTTGAAGTTTTTCTACTTCCTTCTCTCCTTCATTTTCCCAATTATTTCTTCCGTAACCCACTGGCTCATTAACCTCCTAGTTTCCACTGCTCTTATTGCTTTCTTGACCGTTTTTACAATGCCCTTTTTTATATTCTCTGATTTTTCCTCAATTGTTCCTATTTCCTTGGCTTAGCCTATGTTCTCATCAACTATCTCTTGGTATTCCCACCTTTTTTCCACTATCAACGTTTCCAAGTTCCACCTCTTTATCCCCCTACTTTTATAAAGCTTTTTGAATCTAACATCACAATTCATCATAACTTAATTATGATCAGAGTCTGCATCAGCCCCAGGTTAGCTCTGCGAGTACTTCAAACTGTTCCTAAATCTTTGCCTAACCATGATATAGTCAATTTGGTATCTCCCTGCATTTTCCATGTATACCTCCGGCTGTGACAATTTTTAAATCAAGTGTGTGCGACTACTAATTTATTTCTCCTACAAGCTTCAACTGCCTTCTCACCATGGTCATTTCTCATTCCTAATCCATATGCTCCCACTTCATACCCATCTCTCCCTTCCCCCACTATTACGTTCCAGTTGCCCATTACAATCAGGTTTTTCTTGCCCAGGACTTCTCTGATTATCACCTTTAGCTGTTAATACACTCCATCCACCTCTTCCTCCCTAAGATTGCTTGTTGGCATGTACACCTTAACCAATACTAAATTTGTAGGGCGTGCTTTTATTTCTACCAATAGTATCCTGTTGCTCACCTGTTCATTAATTACTACCCTCATCCCCAATTTTGCGTTCAATACCATAGCTACCCCACGTTGACTCTCAACCCCACCACTATAGATTACCATGTAACTATCACTCCAGTAGTCCTCGTTGTCCTTCCATCTCACCTTGCACAGCCCCAAGGCATCCATGTTCCCTCTATCCATTTCCTGTTTAATATTTTCCAGCTTCCCAGTCCTCATCATTGTCCGAACATTCCATTTCCATATTTTTATTGGTACTTTCCCCCTCTTCTTTTTCTTCTCAACTTCCATGATCCTTGCATCCTGTGATGACACTGTTGAGCAAGGATTTCATGAGATGACCACCTCGGGGGCCTTGCCTCCCCCGCTGCCAGGCCCGATACCCACCCCAGTGGACGGCATCGCATAGTGGCCAGGATTCATTTCTCTTTGTGTGACATTCATTTATCTGGGTAGTAAATAGTTGGGAGGGCACTCCCACCCTAACTTTCCAATGGTGTTTTTCATGTGATGCCATCCTGGGACTTCCTTTTGTCTGGCTCCTACCCTTGGAACTATCTGGCATGGGCCAGTCCAGCTCTTAGGGTCATAGGAACATGCAAGCCCTTCCACAACGTCAAGGTTGCATACCACAGGAAAGGAAGGATATATATAAAATATAATTAAAAAGAGATCTATTTGTAATATAAAAAAGTGACCCTAACAAACCACCTGATGATTCTGGGCGATAAAAACAATTATACATATGTCCAGTTTCAGGCAATTAAAAATAGCCTTAAAATTTTGGACAATCCAACTGAACCTCCGCAAAATCTTCCAAATTGCCGATATCCGTCAAAACTGGAATCAAAGTACGCGTACAGCTTATTGGGTAATCTCTGTTTGTCATGAATCTTTCAAAAATTCTTTCGACCCTTTCCACCGCACGTATCGCCACGCAATTAACGTCACATAACTGCCAACCTTACAGTATCTCGCGATATTTTTAATTTGCGAAAATTATAATTCTACGAGAAATAGAAATTATCAAACTTTGAGGTGAGATATGCCCTGGCCGCCATCACATTGTTTTCACTTCTGACCCCTACGCGACGCTGCGGTCATTGAGTATTCTTTCCACACTAGGTTTTCCATGCCATATCTTCCTTACCGTACAATGTCATTGGTTGAACGCTGGAATCACACTTGGAAAGAAAACCCTTCCGTCCCTCTTTACCCTACTGTATGCTATTTCATAAAGTAATTACCGGTGCATTATAAATTACAAGTGATATAAAGAGGTTTCCCTCAGCCGGATAGGGGTGAAACTCATTATTTCATTACATGACAACCGGATGGGTCGCCCCGAATTAGTGGGTTGGGTAATGGGGGACGGAAGGGTTTACCAGGTTTACTTTCTAAGATATGCCAATTTACGGTAAGGGTATTGTCCCACCCCAGCACCTTCACTCCAAAGGCCAGCAACCTTGTTCGCTGGGCAAATAAATTATGTAATATAGAGGTGAAATTAGTGACATTCCTCTGCCGGAGCAACGGTGAAACTAGAAAAACTCGAAACTCGAAAAAGTTGGAAAAAATGACGAAAATTGGTCATTCTCTAAGGTGAATATCTCATAAGCCAGTAGTTCCACAGCTTTCCCCCAAAGATCGACTAATACTTCGTTTCTTATAGAAGAAAATTATGTCACTGTCACTTCCCTAAAATACAGGAGTTTCTCCGAGAAAAATTTTTGAAAGGTGTGCGCTAAAAGCGGAGGATATTACAAGGGCGAATCATAAAACTCACCCCTTTGGCTCCAATAAAATATTTAATTTCCGACAGTTTGTATCATCCTGGCTCAATCAGCTGGTCGTAACTAAGAAAGGTATGCACATGCCAGGAATGTTTCCCAAATAGCGGATGTCGTCAAAATACTCCCAAAACGGCAGTAAAATTGTTCATTCCACTTTACTTAAACTATAAGCAAAGACAAAACAAACGATACTCATGTATTAGATACTGAAAATATAAGCTTTCGAACAGATTCCGAACACATTTCAATAAATGTTTACCTGATACTCTGGAAATCCTTAGTCTGATAACCTTCTTGAGCAACCGTAGTTCACAGTCTTCATCCGGGAGCCGATATCGAGCAACACAGACTTAACTGTGATTACCCTAAAATATAGCGAGAACTGTTTTCCCAATCAATACGGAGAATTCTAGATTATCAAGCGATCAATTTTTCCACTCAACGACGTTCTATATGAATGTTTGGCACAAAGAGAAAAATCACAACAATCGCAAATCCGGAGCAGTCAGCCATGTTGAATCAAAAGATAAACGCCAATGACAGTTTGGACTACTCGCTTAGTCAGTGATGGTGTGTTATTTATTGATGAAGGAAAACCAGAGAATCAAAGGCGGTTCCAGAAACGTTCTAAATAAAATGAAGCCACGATTTTTAATCTTTTTATAATGATATCATGAACAAGGGCGTTCTGAGGATCTGAACTGGCAGGGGGGAACAAGTATAATAGGTATAGAAAAACTTGGTGGCATTCACCGACTGAGAATTGAAAGCTGTTGAAAGCCACTGAAGGTGAATCAAGGAGTGGTGAAAGGGCAAAGGTACCGCAGAACTCCCGGTGAGACCTCAAGCTGCGACGATTGTTAATGAATATTTACAGCTTATCACCCAGAGGCGGATTTAGGTCGGTTGAAACCCCGGCCGCGGAGGATAATATTTGGCCTCTTAAAAAATAGGTGGAAAATATGAACCAATATGAAAAATGTTTATCGCATTTTTGAATAGCCATCTAAAGGATTAAAATCAAACACAATTCTATTTTTCCGACAAGAGAGGGTGAAACCTCGCAATGCGTAAGTATTGCAGTATGTGTACCTATATAATGCATCGTATCAATGACATGTGAATAATTATACATGCCTACTGTAAACGAGCGCTAAGTTAAAATTTAATCTATAATAATAATAATAATTTCTTTAACACTTACAGGTTTCCCCAATTACAAGTGTTTTAATATATCATATATGATAGCAGACGTCGTTAGAATGCGTGAAGCTGGGGATTTAAAGGGCCTGGGGCCTGGGGCGTGCGCCCGCAGTTAAATTCGCTTCTGAGTTCTGCCGCCCTCGCAGCACGAAATTGGCTAACTTATCCACATTTTGATGACCTTTTTTAAAATTTGTAATTAAAAATATTAAATTTTTTGCAGTTCGTAATTAATTTTACCTAACTGAATTGATGAATCCGCAAAATTTTTCTTAGTCCAAACCAAAAGTAAACATCCAAAATCATCAAGTCTACAAAATATAAGCAGGGCTATATATCGTACCGAGCTATCCATTAAGAAATTTAATATGAGATGAAGAGCAGATATGCAACCGTTCGAAAAAAAATTTATTTGTATCAAAATAAATGGCCGGCCACAAATATTTCAACAGCAGCAAAGATTCCAAAAAAATTGTTTTTGCGCATATCGAAAGTATTCTCGAAGAAAAATGCAAGCTGCCGCAATAATTCAAATTTATTGGCGTGACTGCACGCAGTACATGAAAAATTAAGAAATTCTTGAGACACCAAATTTTCCCTCCTTCAACCTTCATTTCGAGGAAATAGTAATTCCAATCTCGGAAGTCCACTCAGATATTTTGAGACCAACTTGAGAACTTGAACTAGCAGCACAGTGGAGTTTCAGGCTTTTAAGAAGTTTCCGCGATCGCAGATTAAGTCACGTCGATTCGGCTCCTGAGAAATATAAAATAGTTAATGGAGCAAAAAGGAAATTCTTTCATTATGTTATTCTAAGTTTTTACTTGATAGTTTTATTGTACTTGCGTGTTTATTTTTAAGCACCTTAAAAATAATTGCTTAATTTTATACGTTTAGATGTACATTTTGATAAACTAAGAAATGTTCTCCTGGAAATTTATCTTGAAACGCTGGTGTATAAATACGAGAAAATTACTTTGAAGGCTTCCGCGACACGTATACTTGTTTATATCGCTGTTTTCAGGTATTCTCGTAGCGTGTTTAGTTTTTCTGACTACAGTTTCTCCCCTCTTCCTAGGAGCGTCTTCAGGTCCGTTGGACATTTTGTAATTATTTATTGTTATTATTTATTTCCCGTTGTTATGTATTTCGCTGCCTACCATTCTTAGATGTGTTGGTGAGCAAGAAACGGTCAGCAAAACCTACCCTGCATTATGACGATTCCAAAAACTAACCACACCTACGTACTCATCAAGCCGTTCCCTTTCGAGGTAGTCACGTGCAAAAATATTTGATTCTTGGAAATAACAATAATAATATGTATTCCCCACAAAGGTTCATGCAAACACATTTATAGGCATTTATTTAAGTAAAATGGAATGTGAAAACATTCGTGTGGGGCGTTGCACTCTATGGATCGAAAGAATTGACAATTGGAAAAACTGATCAGATAAGACTAGAAGCCTTCGAAACCTGGTGCTGGAGAAGGATTCTGAAGATAAGAGGGACGGACAAAATAATAAATGATGTGTACAGAAGAGTAGAAGATGAAAGGACCACATAGAATACCATACAGAAAATAACTAGATAATGTCAATCTGAGGGCATTGGGGGGAATATTATCTTCATCTATGAGAGTACATAGTATAGTGTTTGATATCACGGTAAGCATTCGAAAAAATTTAAATTTTTACTCTGGAAATTTAAGTTAGTTTGACCGAAATATCATTTCACCCAGAAACCGATGAATTTGGTCTCATTTTAAAGAAAAATATCTTACCCTTCCAACGATTCATTATTATCATTCTCTTTTCGCACTACTTTCAGAGATATTTTACGACAAATATCAGCCCTTGATATGGCTGATACACATGAGATTACATGGCAAATGATTAGTGAACGAACTCCAGAGAGACATAACAAAAAAAATAGAGGATATTTTAACTCATCTCGTCAAAAAATAAACGGTATTGTGCATGTTTTCTCAACCATTTTTGAAAAAAAATGGTATCGTCACCGCAGTCACTTTTTCAGAAATGTGAAAAAACATTCCATTGCGAAAGAGTTTTAAACGTACAGCGGGAAAAAATTAGCCTAGTTAAAGACTATCATAGATGTTTTCCATTAACTACTTAGAATTACAGTCATATAAAAGATTACCTATTATTTCACCATTAATAATGCAATATTTAATTTATGCTTCCTACAGCTGCTGAATCAAAACGTATTATTCGAATATGGGCTCCATTATGACTAGAGAACTATCTTGCTCAAGCTACCTTAAGTCATATGGAATTTTTATGAACTGAGTAAAATATCGGCTTTAGCAGCTACGCAATGTGGCCAACTCAACAAATACGTGGCGAGTCAAAATTTAGCCGAAACTTGGATTTAAAATATTTTATTGAAATGACAACTAGTGCATTAATCAATTGCTATCTGACAAATGAAATATGCTATAGGTTTTTAAGAACCGATTTGAACTGACAAGACTTGTTTCTCGAAATTCAAGAGAGCTAAGTAAATTGGCTTCCACATTATGCATGTCACGTCCGTTTCGAAGCAAGGCAAAATAAAGAAGCTGCATGGATCTTTAACGATGATATCAGCACCCATAGGATGTTAAACCAATATATAAAACAGACCAAAAGTAAAGTCAACAAGAAAATATCAAGTTGATATGAAAAACGTTCACACAATTTCACTCGAGTTGATATTATTCACAAAATATAAAATGGACTAAAAAATCCATACATATGCACATTGGAACACGGTCATAAAACTCACCCCACATTCATATAAGGCTGTCTTATTTTACGGAGATGATATAATAGTTTGGTGAATACGTGTCTTGACCAGCATAATTTACTCAAAATCAAATCGTCTAATTCTCATCGAGCCATTGATTTAATTATCTGAGTTATACAATTGCTGGTTGAATTTTAATTAAAGAAATTGAAAATTTTAATAGACAAATTGAATAAAAAAACATGAAAAACCCACAATATTTCTCCTCATTCTCATGTACCTAAAGGAAAATTTAGGTTTTGCTGCCCGACGGCCAATTAAATATTAACTGCGTAAAATTTTAGCTCGTATGTGGTATTTTCATTGGCTACGTACCTTTAAAAAATGAAGACATAACGGCAAATATTTCCGTCTTTGCAAGTTGAGGCATTTTGACACGAGTTCATTAAGTCAAATTTTTTGAGTCGTTCCCAAAATAATAAAACTACTGCTCGTGAGTTAACCCCAATCCCAATATACACGCATAATCACACAACTGAAGAGTTTCTTGTGCAACATTATTCCTTAAATCCCAAAAGGGCATAGAAAATATATAGACCATCTACGTCTAGCCTTTTCAGCTGGAACATCAGAGGAAGGTTTCATAGCTTAATACGATTCAAAAGCCTTCCATACATTTCAAACTCCTTGGAAAACCTAATGAACAATCTAATTCCAATAGCCATGAAATATCTTCGCTGTAGGAAAAAGCAAAGACCCACTGTCACATTGAAAGAAAGATATAATGTAAAAACGAAAGAAAAATTTTAATAAATTACCTCATTTCTATTTCAATTTGAATATACTAATGCCCCCAAAATTCACGCAAAAAGTAGTTTAACTCTAAATATTTAAAAAAATTATAAATTGACCCAAAATAGAAGCATACCATATCTAGAAATATAGTACATCACAAAATATGGATGAAAAAAATTTAAAAAATCAGAAAAGCTGCATTGTTATCTTCATTCATATGTTATATTCATACTTATCAAATCGTACTCGCCAATCGTCAATCGTCTATTAAAATTTTCAATTTCTTTAATTAAAATTCAACCAGCAATTGTATAACTCAGATAATTAAATCAATGCCAGGAAAAAATGTATCTAACCCCATCAGTAATCTCAAAAAATCTTCATCCTCCCTATATCAAGTTTAGTGTCAAAAAATATTAAATTGGAATAGTCCAACATGATTTATCTAGTGATAGGGAACTGGGAATTTTTTATAGTAACTTTCTGTTCATGCTTTGGTATGACACGGGAGCATTACGGGTAAGGACGTTATGTCACCAAGTCAGGGGTCCAGTTTCCTCTGAAGAGCGGGATTCTTTGATTAGCTTTCTGCTTTTCCGTCTCGTTTTCCGTCCATGTGAACCGTTCCACAGTAGTTTTCACTCTCGGAAGAAGCCTAATTGGATAATACACCTAAAACTCACTCCGGTCGTCAAGAGGAGCAATAGTAAAGTGCAATACTCCTAAAAATTCCATATTTGCTTGGCTATAAAGGCTTGAAAAAAAAGAGACGATATGATAGTGCGACGCATGTATGTGTAAGACATACGGCATAATTAAAAATAATTTATGCGGCCAATACATGAATGTCTACGTACTAACGGGCACACGAATTCCTTTCCAAGGAGAAGGAAAATGGAACTCGGAAACTTACCGAAAAATCTTACCTTGACAAAATTTTATATTAAACCTCGTGCCAAGTTTATGATGAATTATCGACTATGTATAGCATTCTCTATAGGAAGTCTCTTTCCTACGAGGCGTTGTTGTGATCCTCAAACAGACGTTACAAATTCGCTTAACTGATCAAAAAGGCAGAGAATCTTCGTCAAAGTAAATGAATGTAACTTACAAGACTAAAACGATCATATGAAACCCAAAAGGTTTACGGCGGAGTTGACTTCTAGAAGCCTTTAGAGGGCCTGGAGTGACGAGTCTTGCGCGTTCATCCACCCGTCACAGCTAAGAGCTCCTGACGCAGCTCTCGCCTATGCCATTCGTTAAGCAGTCGAATGAATGGCACGAGCGGGATTCCTTGGCAACGTGGGTAGGGAGTCGAGCAGGAGTGAATCTGAATTTACACCCCTCTACCGCACAATCGAACACGATCCTATGGCAAATCAGACAATATTAGTGCAGACTACTTGAAAACGAATTCCGTTATCACAGATTACGAAAACATTATTTAACGGTTGACATGACAGAGCTCGCGTAAAATAAATTTAAGTGTACACTTGTTGAAAATATATCCATTTCCTTGCCGTTTGAAATAGGCGAAGAGTTTCATCTCACCGACAGTAAAAGTCATTACAATGACGGGTAACTTTAAATTCGAGGCGCAAAGAAATATGTATAAAGGTACGAAAGGAACGGCTCCCAATACTTATCCACGACTGGAGATCCTGTCTTCTTTTTCTCCATGAAGAAACACTTCCAGGCCTTCAGTAAATTAGTGTTCGGGAAAACCTGAGAGTCCCGCTAGCGTCCGAGGCTCGCTCATGTCTGGAATTACTGCGCTGAAGAGGTAGGTATCTTATCAAATGGACTCGTACATTGGAGTCAAATTTCTAACACAGGATATAATTGGTTGATAGAAATACAGCGTCTACTTTTTCGCACATTATTTTTGTTTGATATGACGGGTGGATATCAGGACGCGTCGAGCCGAAATGGTATGGGGAGGTCAGGGGAATGCTGGAATAGGAGTGGGTGAGGGGGGCGGCACCTCAAACATGGTCCGTGGAAAATGATGATTTATCAAGAATCCGCAGTCGAAATCAAATCAAATCCAAGTCGAAATCACCTTTGCGTCAAAGTCAAAGTGGTTTTTACGATACCAGTCAACCGTATTTTTGAGCGTCCCATACGCCTTCAGGTAAGGCGCGCGACACTGATTTCTCAAAGAAAAGTTGCTCAATGATATTACATCACGTGACTGCATTATAAACGTGAGTAAGATCGAAATCAATAAACTTTATCGCGGGACGTGCCTGTAGCTTTCTTCGCATGATTCATTTATGTTGGTACCGGCGAAGTTGGCGAGTTTGACTGCGTATCGAGCATTTTCGGCCCAACGTTCAACCCGCGTTGCAGCCAGCGTCTTCACTCCTGAAACCTCGAAAACTTCGCCAGTACCGATCAACAGCTGCGAAAGCCTACACTCCGGAATACATTTATTTTCACTGCGCCGGACGTCAGTAAGTGAGCCGAGCAATCGGCATTGACACGGATGACACTTAAAAACACTTCCCCGCACATGACGTGCACATGATACTATATTCTGATCAGCTGATCTTTCAAAAACTAGAGCGTGCTTTCTGGACGCAAAAAATGTCGTATGTTTCGCCCGTAATGATTTCTTGTGCTAAACGTTAAGAGGACACGGGACATTCGTGCTGTTGTTTAATCCATTCATTCTCGGTTGTAGTTGAACGAAATGTTGAACAAGAATTTTTTTCAATTTGATCAAAAATATTAAGAAAATGCGCGCTCAATGATGCACGCTTTCTGCTCCAGCCTTCGAACAAGTAACTGCATGTAAGTAAGTATGCAAGTAACTCGATTAAAACTAGAGTAGGAGAAAAGGAATTAGATAGGGAGTTTGTACAGCGACATCAAGTCTCCAAATCATCTACATCTAAGACCTAGCTAGCTAGGTCGTAGATGTAGATGATTTGGAGCTAGCCGAGGTGTGGCACCGGGTGACAATGGAATAGGCACGCAATCGCAGTTCCATTTCTGATGAAATGACTGAACGGGAAATAGAACCTGCTCTAATTCCATTCATTTTCTTGTACAATCTATGATACATTCGTTTGTCCAATAAAATGTACCGTGTAAAGCGGCCTTTAGAGCTGATATGGAATGAAATGTCTCGTTCAGGGGTTACCCCTGGCTAATGGATACCTCGCAGCGGCTCTGATGTAGTCAATTTATGTACGAGAAAAAAATTAGAAATTATACCTGTCGTAGTTTCTCGTATTTTATCAACGAGGTCGAATCAACCAGAGTACTGAGGAGTGCTTAATTTCAACACAAAAAATAACTGCTTTCCTTTTACCTGACTAGCAGTCGTCTTTTCGTATTTTAACCCTCTAGTACTTTAGTCCATACCATAGGTACATGATAAAGTCCTCGCCTGCTAACCCAAGGGTCGCGGGTTCGAGTCCCGCCTGAGTAGAATATTATCTGCCCAGGACATGGGTGTCTGTGTCTCGTCCGTTGTTACTGTTCTTCACCTGATGTAAAATGGCCTAATGTGCTGTATTCGGGGCAGTGAAAATAAATAAAAAAAATAAATTTAAAAAAATGATAAAATTCGCCTCTATCGTTATTTTTACAAGTTTTCAACTTCATGTAGTTCTTCGAACTGGGGAAGCCTTTTCATCCGGGTGGAATTCGTGAGGTCGTTTCCTCCTCTCTGTTTCCGCTTATTTCTCCCCCTGCCCCTCCCGATGACTCTCAGCACTCTATCAACAACCTTTGCATTACACCCGGGACGATGGCCATTACCAGTAAAGAACGCGCTTAGTTTTTGAAACGAAATTCCAAGCGATTCGAGTCAAATAAGGACATAGCTGCCACATACTATCTTTCTTGAGGGGAGAATGGGTCGGTAGATCGACGTCAACAGCTTCAATTTGGCGAAAACAACGCGCAATTTTCTCCCGTCACTTAGCTGTGAAAACCAAGGAATGGTCGAGAATGGAGCGAGCCGGGTGTTCCGTGTCGCTCCTTTCGGCTTATGGGGATTAAGGCCAAGGTCGAGGTAATACTCCCCTTTTCCTTCTAATTCTTCCCAAATGACGAAGAAACGTCTCCAATAAACGAATGCTAAAAGAGACTGTAGAAGTTAAAGAAGCATCGCTACATGAAAGCCTCAAGTTGACGTTGATATAAAGTACTTTGACTTGAGACTGAAATCTCTGATTGATAACACAAATAAGCCACATGAAAGAGTTTCAGGCGCAACTTAGTGGAAATATACTCTATCCACGATGGTAAGAATGAAGTAACAATAGTAATTTCCATACTATTTTTGATGAAAACTGACTATGTTTTCGATATTGTCATTATCAAGATACAATTATTAACATTCCAGGTATATATATACCTATATATTTATATATGTATGTATATACCTGTACCCCTTAGCCAATAAAAAATGCAAGTCTCAATGCATATTTCAATGACCAGTGCCTGAAGTTAGGTGTGTCCCCAAGATACATCAGTCTGAGGAGCAAATCTTCTTCTAAACCAGTGAGGGAGGCCAAAGTCACCAAGAGGTTATCACAGCACCCAGACTACCTCCGTATCGATCTAGCTGCATCACTCAACTGGTGTCAAAGGATTTTGCTTGGTGACCATGTGAGGTCCAGGGTCAGTGACCTAAATCTCCAGAAACGGAGCACAGTAACAAAGAAACTTGCAGCTTTGTATGCCTCTGCTTCGTGATCCCCAACCAAATTCTTTAATTTCTTCAACTAGAGTCCCTCGTGATGTGACGTTCCACTTGGGTGTAGTTAGTTTGTCAAACTATTCCTTCTCGGAGGCAGAAATGGGCCTTCTCAATAAAGGGTTCAAGTTTGCACCACAATTATCCCTTCCCCAAGTATCTTTTATTAACCTTACTGCAGATTGGGACAGTGCTTTCCAGAAGGATCCAGGGAGGAAGCAGATGGCCGCCGACACAATATCCTGCCCTCTTCACCGGGATCTCCATTGTGGGATTCCACCATTTCAGCGCCTACTTCATGGGATCAAATCTGCAATCATGGAAGCAGATCTAGTGTTCACCAAAGCGGATGAAGGGAACAGTGAAGTGGTTTTAAATAAGGTTGATTAATATTAGTAAATGTGATGATATTTTTTTTAAAGCCATGACTTTTTTAAGTTACATATATCCAACGACTAAATTTCAGAAACCACTGAAAAGTAATTTGAGTAACAGTGACAGATTATTCGCCACAGCAGAGAAATGGTGGCTCATCAATATGAATCCTATGCCACCATGATTTTATGGATTACGTAAAATTCACAAAGCTAATATTCCTATTAGACCAGTTGTTTCCCATGTCATGGCTCTGCCCCACAAAAAAAATCCACAGGGGAAGAGGACGCCTCGGTAGCTTAACTGGCTAAAGCACTCGGCCGGAAATCGAGGGATCCAGGTTCGAATCCCGGTCAAGGCGGATGATTTTTTCTCTGTGGAAATTCGCACATCTAAAATCCTGTTTAACATGTACCGCAAGGTGGCAAGTTTATGGGTATAATTGTAGGAAGAATCATTAGAGTTAGAATGATCACATCCATAAATGTAGGTATCTTTCCAGAAAAGGCTGAAGTCATGCTGACAATTTATGATTGAGATATTTAAGTCCAAAGCATTTATTGTAGCACCCCCATAGTCCATTGTAAATTTGATATAGTCATGCAAAAAATTTAAAAGAGTTTTAAAATTTTCTTATTGTCATTAAGGACAACAAAATATCATCTATTTATTGAAACTGGTAGCCTATGTTCAACAGTAGGAGGTATTCAGATTTAAGAAAATTTAACCTCCACATTATGAAAATTTCTGTTTCTGAAATTGGGGGTTAGAGGCGATCCCATAGCGAGGCTGGACTTATGTAAATAATAGCCACCATAAAACAAAATAATTTTGCAAAATACATAATGCCAAAAGGTTCTTAATGCCCTTATATAAAACACAGGGTCACAGTTAGTTTTTAACTAGCTGCAGGGCTAAATCAGAGGCTTTTTGTGGCTGGAACAGAAGTAAATAAATTAGTGAGGTGGAAAGAAACTAATTCGAAATTGAGTGGAGGGGTTACACTAGATAATTTCTCTGAAAGTTCCACCGAGTTTTTAATGCTAAACTTGGGTTTAGAAGCAGAGTTTGTCTAATTAAGTGGTTCAACTTGACCGCTAACTCTGTGTTCAAAGTTCGATCTTTCCTCGTGGGCAGTGGCGCTAAGCACTCAGTAACGACTGATTGTTACATTGTATGTCCGGCAGTCGAGAACATCTAGTCCCGTAAAGGTCACAAAAATCCACAGGAGAAGAGGACGCCTTGGTAGCTTAACTGGCTAAAGCACTCAGCTGGAAATCGAGGGATCCGGGTTCGAATCCCGGTCAAGGCAGATTATTTTTTTTTCTCTGTGGAAATTCGCACATGTGTGCATTGCGGGAGACTCCGTAAAAGTGGAACTCCGTGGCTAGTCCCGGATAGCTTGAAATTTGTCAGAATTTTACATATTCCCATGACAGTCCTGAATTTCGACAAGGAACTAAATATAATCAAAAGCACAAGCCACCCAGAATGGCTTCAATACTACATGTTTAGATAAGTTGCTTTACCACTATAATCTAAGAAAGGCACAAAACTCTTGACTTAATTGCCAATTATTAGTAATATCCCGAACCACTGGGTAAAACTACCTTTTGTAAGAGACCTATCCTATAATTTACTGAAAATAGTTTCAAGTGATAAACTTAAGATTTCACTTTATAACCCTGTAACACTTGGAAAACTCTTATGCAACTCAAAAAATCAGTACGACCATATGGACAGAAGTTGAGTCTATGAGCTAAAATGTGAAGATTGTGATTCTATGCATATCAGTCAAACTGGCAGGAAATATAATGATACACAAGGATAAGATAACATACATAAGGATAGAGTAACAGAACATAAAATAAGTTTTATCAATAATGACATCAAGTCTTATTTTGATACTTGAATAGTTTTAATCATTTCAGCAATTTTGACCTGGATGTTCTACATTTTGATGATAAAGGGCCTAAACTGGATTTCTACAAGAAATTTGTGGTGCACGGCTCGAACAACATTTGCAATGATGTAGTTCTTATGAGTCAATCACCTCTTTTCACTTTTAATCTCCCTCCATGCCCTGTGATCCACAAATCCTTTAGTTTTTACGCATTCAACTCCACCTGTTCTTTTCTTGGTTTCCTCCCCCTCCCCTAATGTTTACTTATTGTAAATTTACTTTGAATCCCATCTCTGTATGTCCCCTCCCTTGCTTTCTCCTCTGTCATCCCCTATAAACCCACCAAGTGTCGAAACCATGATGTTTTCATTAAAAAGTGTGGAAATTGCCATTTTACTTTTACAATCATGGATAAAACCCATATGTATGAATGCAGTAACCTACTGGCCACTTCAAGGGGTTGTGACAGGGAGAAAATCATATAGTTCATTAACAAATAATCTGCATAGTAGATATCGGGATCCTTAAGGGTATGACAAAGATTGTGAGTTTTCATCAACATGCAAAAAAATGTGCAAAATGTTGAGTATGCGATGAAAAATGAATTCCCACCATATCAATTGAATCACCATGTAAGTTGATTATTTTTTTGAATGAAGGCCTAGGCTAACAGGTGGTTTGCAAACCATAATTAACAGCAATGAAATTTCACTCAAAAAAGGGTTTCATAACAAGACTGTATGATCAACAACACCTTGTTCAGGTAATGGTAGGACATTAGTCATATCACATGCAAATTTAAATTAAACTTCAATCCAATCAATTTTCACAGTTAAGTTTGTATACTTCTCCAGAGGCTTCAATGGGAATGTGTTAAATGGGAAATTAGACATCTCATTCCTCCACCCACATGAACATCATGCTTAACTATAGTATATTAAAAGCCAAGACGACATTAAAAAAATAATACCTATCCAGAGAGTTATATCCAAGCATTACTTTGTCCTCAACTTTTTGCAATGTGGGCATAATGTAAATATGTAACTTGGTGAACTTTTCTTCCTAAAAGCTTTCCATTAATAATCCAAGGAGATGAAAAATATGCTCTGATGTGTTTTCATTACAGTGAAAGCCAACTTAAAAGATAGGCACTTCGTCAGCTTTTATTTGTCATAAATAACAGAAAATAGACTCTACAGTGATCAATTGATCAGTACAAACATACCTACACTTTGATATAATTACATTAAATCATTTCATCAATTTTATGTACTTTGAATACATAAAAGATTGATGAGGTAGAATTATATATACATTATCACTTTTTATTTTGTTGCAAGAAATTGGTTTCAGGAAATTATAGTATGTTTTACAAAATTTTTCAAATAAAATTATTTCCTAGTAGGTAAATTTCATTGCCTTATCAATGATATAACTGATGGAAATCACATACAGTAATCCCACAGCTTTATGTCCAAACTCTTCATTTAGGAGAGGGAAATAGCTGTGAAATGAAGACTTCTGAATTAAACGCCTTATCAGCTATTAAAACAAACTGAAAGAGTATTAATTCAATAAAAAGGGTATACAATACTTTACAATAAATTTCAACACTATATAATTTTACACAAAGACATAATTGGAAGAATTCATTAAATTGATCAAACCTTACCTAATATTAACTGTCCTTTTCTTTAAACACAACCAGCTTTGATTTCATAAAAATACAAAACCAAGATTTCATGCTGGCATTCAGGAATATTTTGTTCAAGTTGAACAAACAGCGCTTACATTCACACAAGTACATACACAACAAACAGTTATTTACGGAAGAGCATAAACTTAAAGTAAAATGCTTTTGCTCAACTTCCATTGCAATACTTAACAAGCTAGTATGGCCAGCATACATATAACAACATTTCCCTAATTATTACTTAACATAAGCAGATTTTTCTCCTTATTTATTATGTATCACTACCTGGATAATTAGACAAACTAGCTGCCTCACATGAAAAATGGCATTTTCGATGATTTTAATATCATGTAGAAATATGAGAGCAGCAAACTTCCACAGGAAGCCGAAGCCACTCCCAGGAGCTGTGTGATATCATAGCTTTTTTTTAAAAATGCATTTCTGGTCTTCCAATCTTTTAACTTGATGTGAATCAGGTGGAAACTTGTGCGTCAAAACCATCAGTATGCACTACGTAAACCCATTTTTGAGAATTATGTCACCACTTGGATGCCACAGGGAAACCAAATCTAAGTTAATACAGATAAATTTCCCCAACAGAATTACCTATTCAAAGAAATTATCTCGTTTAGGAACCAAATGCATCCATTCAAAACCTTGCACTTGCTTGAGGGTTCAGTCAGTTGGGAACTTGTTTAGCATGATAGTAAATACAACAACAATAAATGAATAACTGGAGCATGGTATTAAGAAGAGTTTTGATTTCACGACAGAAATTCAGTTTTGCTTTTGGTTGGAATACATCACAATGAGATTCAAGACAAGGCTCTAACCAGACTCATTTTACTCTAGAATCAGGAATCTTGCAATACACAACTGGGCCAAATGAAATTGCTATTCAATTGCTACCTCTGCTCCAGTGACTTCCAAAACTCTTCAACTTCAGCACTAATATTAAACACATATGAAAATATAGAAATACTACTGTGAACTATACACCACAAAGATAACCTGATTAAATTAGAAAATGTCCCCAAAAGTATGATACACGATTTGAACTGTTTATACCCTAGTGTGTCAATTAGATGGTTACAGAAGATCCAATTACCCTTCCTGAGTATAATCATTACCAAAGATAAGTTTAAGAGCAATAATCCCATGCTATGTAAAGGCACACTTCAACATATCCCAGCATATTCTGTTCTGTTAACTCTCCGTTGATTTAACTGTTGAACAAATCAAAAACTCATTCTCCACCATAAGAGACAGGCCAACATCAACATTTTTAACATCATAAACTCATTAAATCATAGATAAATGATTTTTAATAAATCTACGATTCTGTAATTTACCATTTCAGAATGGATAAAAAAAGAAAATATTTTATACAGTGGCACCATTCAAATCTTGTACTGATAAATGGTACCTGGGAATAAAGAAATATGTACCTGCATAGTTTGATTCAAATAATTCTTGGTTAAGTATTGTTTCCAATTGTGTGTTGCCATCAAGAACTCAATTCAGCTCTCAATAAATAAAATGCTTCTCTTTTTAGTGAGAAAGATATCATGCTCAATCACAATTTCTACTTATTTGACGACAACTTTGATCTGAAGCAACTGGCAGTCAATAGCATGAAAACTTCACGCAACTGATAGAAACCTCACCAAAGCATCTTTTAGAGTGCCAAGATATTTCATGTTGTTAGTGAGAGAAATCAGCATTGATATCATCTCTGTAGGTCAAAAAAGATCCCTCAAGATAATAATTATATTGACAACACAGTATGATGGCATGTTTTAAAAAAAATGAATGAATTTATTGATGAATGATGATGATTTTATTCCGGCTTTGATTCCACTGGCACATATTGTATATGGTTCACACCAAAGCCAGATACCTAGCACACCCCTGATTGGTCTGGGGTCCTTAATACTAACTAGAGCAATACCGAATGGAACACAATCTAAGTGGACCCTTTGGCAAACATACACATCTTGAACGAAATTTGACATCACTAAACATGTATAAAATCAATTGGGGAATTTGATCTGTGTAATCAAATGCTATCAGTAATTCAAATAAGAACACTATCCTTTTCAATGGCAATCTGTTATAAAATATAACTGAAAGTTACCATTGCCACAAGAAATATTATGAAATAACTTATACTAAAATAAGTCATGATTGAAGAAGACTATTGATGCATTATATAAAAATAAACAGTACTTATCATATGATGCTTTCCTCTAAATTGTCATTTACCTTCTTCCAAACTATTTCCCTCCATGCTCCTGAGTAATTTACAAAAACTTGAACAGCAAGTTTCAGTAAAATTAAAATGGCTCTGGCTATTTTTCCTGTACAGCTCCTTTCCACATATGACTGAAGTATTATAACCCCATGCTTAGCAGTTACGTCACAAAGTTCTTCATTCAATTCAAATAGAAACTGAAAAATATTGACAAATTAAAACCAATGGAGCATTATTCCAAAAGAAAATATGTCACACATTAGTCAATAGTCCCAGGTCAAACCTACGTAACAAAAATGTCAGCACTTCTATTCCCTACCATCACACATAAAGGTATGAAATATAAGGCTTCACTCTGATTAGCAAATTATGAGGAGAATTAGGTAGGGTCTCCCCTATGATTTTGAAAAGCATAATGCTGACAAAAAAGTGGCACATGACGTTAACATGTTGGTACATAAAACAATGTTACTTTATAAGGAGCATTGTCATATCCCACAATATCTTGATTGGAAAACTACAAAATTGATTGAGATGCTTAAATATGATATGTGAGTCAATGCATTGATGGCAATATGCAAAAATTTATGGGAATTGGTAGAATATCCCTGGAAAAGGCATAGAAACCTTAGGATTTGAGGTTCTATAATATTCTTATTGAGCTGCAACTCTGAAAAAACTAGTTTGTCTTCAGTGGAATAAATCTACTTCTTTAAAATATTATAGCAGCACCTGCAAATACGCAACTTTGATCAACCTCTATCAACCTCAATCAATCAAGTGACAAACTCTAGGCTAGCAAATATGTACAAAGTTCGGTCCCTCGTTTACATATGAAGAGTAAATATGATATTTCCCACACAAATATTTAACACTTTTCCAAAGTATAGAGACAATATTTTTTGCCAATACCTAATTTTCTTGAACAAAAAATACATCTTATTAGAACCTTATTACGTATTAAACTATTGTGGGGTAATATCTAATTAACTTGAAAATTACTAATCACTGAAGCATGAATCAATAATTCACACTCGGTCCCTTGATTAATTGGAAGTCTTAATGAGCATATTTTACAAGAAACCCTAAGATCTTAAAACCTTGTGTTGTCTGGCATTTTCACAAAGTAGGCTACTTTATCCTCATTGACTCTGTAGTTGTGAATCCAACGATCTCCTTTGCGCAGACTTCCATCTATGCCATCTTTCCACACCCCAGCTGGCAAGTAAACTTCTCTTTCTCGAGATCCTTCATGGAGGACTGGGGCAACTATCAGCTCCTCCCCGACAGAAAACTCATCAGAGACCAGGTGACACGAGAGGTCAGTTGGATCAAGCATCCAGAGAGGACGTATCAATGGAAGACCAGTGTCCAACGCTTCACGAGCGGATCTCCTCAGCAAAGGGCTGACCACCTGGGGAAGACCAATATAAAAGTGTAGACTAATTTTAACATGAAAATACTAAGAAGCTTGTCTTCAACGCATCACAGCAATTTTTATTCTTTTAGATCTTTGCATTGTTTTCTTGCAAAAATATACAAAACATGAATACAATACAGGCAAGAGAGTTTGGTACCAGTAGGAACAATCATGACGTCTGTTACTGAATAATGGCACGCAATTTACAAAACTTCTTTAAAGACAATATTAGAAGTAACAATGTTGTCGTCTGTAACTTTTTGGTTATGAGTTTCTTTAGCACAAACATAAATATCACGGAAAGTGCGAACTCTAGAAAATGCTACATACAACTGTCCATGCGAAAAAACGGGTTCTGGCAAGTACAATCCGGCTCTCTGAAGAGTCTGACCCTGTGCTTTATTAATTGTCATTGCAAAGGCCACTTTGATTGGGAATTGTTTTCTTGTCATTTAGAAAGGCATGGTCGGATCCGAAGGGGTGAGTTTAATTCTCGGAATTATGACTGTTCTACCCAAGTCAATTAATTTAGCAGTGATTGTGTATTCGCCTAAATTAGTAATTATTAACCTGGCACCATTAATCAACCCTTGCTTGGCGTTGAGGTTGCGGATCAACATTACTATGGCATTCTTCTTTCCCAACAACTTATGAGGTGGGAGACCTGAAGGATTTAATGAATTCAAGAGCGAATATATTATATAAGTATTAAATCAAAAAGTTTTAATTGCATTAACTTACCAGATGACCATTCACCCATGTACAATCACTATGTGCATTTCGTACTATTTTCATTTTAAACCTTTTCTTGAAGTTTAGAATAAAAAAAATGTGAGGAGTCAATATACCTCGAGCGAGTAATCGACATGGAAAAATCGAAACTTTTAAGTCAAATTAATGGGTAAATAGTGAAATTTGAGATTGAGATTGTATTTTACATCAGAAGCCGGTGATTCAACGTTTAAAATGATACCTCATTTATCACTGTAGGTGCAGTATTAACGGAGTATATACGGAATGACAGAAAAAGACCTTTCTGTAATAATATATAAGATGTGAGAGGAATGGATAGACTGAAGAGCTCAAGAGATAATGTGGCAAAGATACTGAGGGCATGTATGAAACAAATTTTTTATATACCTATGGCCTCTATTATTCAGAAAATATTGATCTCACTGCAGAAGTAAACTAAGCATTAGTAATTGCCCTTGAAAAGGGAGCTAGCGAAAGAAAAAAATGAAAATTGACATAAAAGAAAATTTTGAGAATGAAAAATACTCCTTGCAAGCATGCGCCAGGAATATAGTGCCTGATGCAATGTGAAGTTGGACTCCTGCCTCACAAAGTTTGAAATAAGATCAAGTGCATTACGTCAATGCATATGGCATTCATGTTTCCACACATGTATTCCTCTGTCATTCCTTTTTTTATCACTAAATGGTCAATTTTTCTGAACCACACATTAAAAAGAAGTGATCATTTCATAAATTCCACTCTTTTTTTATACTTATCATGTCTACTAGAATGATAGCTCTTTTAGTTGTTTTTTTAATAAAGAAATAACAATCATTGTTTGTAGAGGATATTCAAACAGCCACTAGGATACTAAAATTATTTAAGCTAACATTATACACATGAAATCTTCAATGGCAAGGAAAAATGTACTACGATTGAATAAAAAATAATAATTTAAGTATTTGCCCAGGAATTAACTCATGCCATGTTTCCATGACTAGCATTTTACAATGATCATTCATCACAAGGTTAAGAATTGATACATGCTGCCAATGCCCAGTTGGCACCAATCATAGTAAAATAGTTACCGGACTACAACTGCATGTCTTAAGCATCGAATTACTTCCAAAACAATATTAACTCTACCCTTAGCTTTGACTTCACATAAATTTGGAAAAGAACACCTAGGCAACCCATAATATGTGGTATCATGCTTCACCAGTCAATACTTCTTTTCTGCCATCCAAATGCATATTCATTACAATGATCAGGTGAGCAACCAGCATCATATTCAAGCGACAGGTAGGTGATTAGGGACAAAAATAGAGGGTCTGGCACCATAGTGGCTCCTCTTATTCATTGTATACTCCCGTTTTCCATGAACAACTCCACACGATAGTGTGTAGTGTCTCTGAAACTAAAATAAATTTTTATCTGCACTCTGACAGCCAAGTTTATGTAGATCGTACTCCAAACTTTTGTTCAAAGATTCAAACTTTCTCTGAAATAGCTAAGATGAGACATTAGGGTGTTGCTAATTTTTTATTTTTTCTCGGATTCTCAATTTCAACCTCTCAAACTATGCTATTAGGTAAGGAAAAGATATCCTAAAAAATTCGGATCGATTAGTTAACATTTAGAGGTCGCTCAAGAGGCATTAATGCAGTGACATTCAATTATCCCGATTGGAGGAAAAAAACAATTTCTAGAGGCAACGCGCCAGGTTAGATGTCTATAGGATCAAAATTCACCCCATTTTTACGTACGTGCCACTGATCTACATGAATAAAATATTTTAGTGGGGGCTACTGCCGTGCGCTCCACACACAACGCCGCGTCGGGTGCACGCGGGCGGCAGTCAGCTGATTCCTCGTCCTGCGCCCTTCATTCCCTACGGCCCCCTCTCGCCTTCGCGAGCTAGAGTCAAGGGAGCCATTTCCTGTGCGTGACAATTTACAGGCTGCAAGTGATATACACAAAGTTACTATCTGAACAGGACCGACTTTTAGCTCTAATTTAGGCATGTGTACGTAACCATTTACTTGGAAAAAGATTCTTGTGAGTGATGCTTCAGGGGTGCCACGTGCCACCTACACTCTACGTGATCTACACGAATAAAATATTTTAGCGGGGGCTACTGCCGTATGCTGCACACATAACGCCGCGCCAGGTGCGCACGGGCGGCATCCTCTTCTTACCTAATAGCATAGTTTGAGAGGTTGAAATTGAAAATCCAAGAAAAAATAAAAAATAAGCAACACCCTACTGCACATAGGATTTGCAGGGCCCTGTGCAGCATCTTGCGTGGCCCTAAGAAAATACGATTTATGAGGCCCTGGGCAACTATGGTTTCCCGGCTCTGAATGTGTAGTTAACAGAGCACTAATTTGTAAAAAACAATTTGTAGCATGAGTCCTTATTAGTACACGACTTTCCGTCCCTAGATACAAAGAGTGAAGATAAAGGTACATTGTGACCAATATTAGATACGTTAATGTGGCAGTTGCACGAGATTTTTGTCATATTTTTCCATCCTATGATTACTAAGTTTCTCCAAAATGTGGGGCCCTCGAAGGCACAGGGCAGTTAACCCTACTTGCCCAGCTCAAAGGGCTATACCTGTGATCTACCTACACTGATCAAACCATTCAACTTTTAAGCATCCATCGGACTGATAACACATTTTAATTTAGGTTTAAGACACAGGTCATGACTGAAAGAATTGTCTATTCCACCATTACAAAGATTAACACTGACTTTGACAGTTATTGTAGTTACTTTAGGCACCAAGAGACTAAAACTGAAAGACATCACTTTCCAGTCCATAAATTACCAAGAACATTCAAAGGACAGCTGTTTCTGACATAACAATGCTTGGAATTAACACGATCTTTGAGTGTACATTTCATTTAGAACTTCCCTTCACACAGAATAATAACATTTTGGTTTGGTTATCATTTCTCTTAACCACTATCACTATATTTACCTTATGTCGGAGGGATGCCAGCTCCCGGGCAACTGCCAGCAACTGCTCATCCTCATACTGGCTTGGAAGAAGTCGATGCTGCACCACGGGCAGGAATGTAGCCAGCTGCAACCACCTCAGGTAGAGCTCCCTAGGTGGGGGTGGGAGGAGAGGAACACGAGTCGTCGCCGTTGTTGTGGGCACAGTGCTCGATGTTTGCAGGGGAGTGGTAGGTGTGGTAGTGGTTGTGGTGCTCGTTGTGGTCGTTGTTGGTGGCGGCGTAGTCGTTGTAGTTGTCGTTGTTGTTGTTGTGGTGGTGGATGTGGTTGAGGTCATACTGACAGATGGCATCGGTGAGGACAGATCAGAGAACCAGGATGGGGATGGGGAATCAGCTGAGGATGACAACCCCTCTTCATAAGTTGTGTCACTCACAGATGATGAGGATGATGGAGATGCACTGGTCATTGCACTCGATGAATATTCCGTTTGCTACGAAAAAAAATACCAGCTGATCAACTCCTGGAGCCTATCGATTTAGCATCCACAGTTCTAGACCACTTTCGTGAACTCTTTCCCTAAGTCTCAACAATAAATCCATTTTTTATTACTACTTTTACCAAATATTCACAGTTTTTCTGGAGGATTAGTCCCAATAGTATAAATAAATTCAAACACCTCTTAGATTAGACGATTGTACTCAGCCCGATATCCATCTCAAGCCCTGAGGACGAAGAAATAAATCTGTGAAATATTGGCAGAAAGAGGCGTTTGAATTCATTGACACAGCCGAGACTAACCCTCCAGAGCAATTGTGTATCCATACAAAGTGGTCAAAATCAACGAAAATTGAAGTTTATAAAGAGTAGAACAGAAAACTAGAACTTCAATTGACTTGAAAATAAAGCAAAAAACAAAAATTCCTCCACTTTTAGCATATGAAGAAATAGGACAGATGGTTTTCTCAGGCTGGGACCAAAGAGAGTTGGCCTTCACAATCACTAAAGAGAATATGAAGTGCAACACATGACAGGAAAAGAAAAGAAGTCATAAGGCAAGGAGGTAAAAGAAGCATTACATGTGAATAGATGGAAAAGGTAAGAGCCCACTCAAGAACATATTATAAGAGGCAGTTCTGGCCACTAATTCTCCACCCTCTTTTTCTGGACAGAGTAAGATTATAATATAACACTCTCCTTTCCCCAAATTTTGTAAGAGGTCAGAATTTTTTATGCATGCATACAGATTGACTTTTAGATAAACACGTTTGGTTTAAGTCATTATTCATGCAGTTCTTTGGAAAAAATTAAATTAGTTCTCATTTCATTCATTTGTTGAAATGCAACATTTTTGGAGGAACTAAAAATACTTCATCACAACCAAGTTTGAATGTTAAATTTTGAAGTAATTTACAAGTCTCCTTCACTACTCATTTTAAAAAAATATTAAATAAGACTTGTTTTATGAATTTGAAACAAATATTAAATTTGTATTGGCTTTCTTATTGACTAGAAAAATGTCTAATCATGGGAAATAAGTATCTAGAAAGCAATACATGTATATAATGAAAAAAAATCAAAATTTTTCATGCTAATATATACAGTTTACCAAATTATAAGCATTTGAATGCTCATCATTTTCCCTTCATCCAAAAAATGGCCATTTAAAGCATTTTAATGAATTACCTCGAGAATAGCTCACATCTTAAATGGGAACAAAGACTTTAGTGGGAAGAGATATTATCAAAAAATCAGTTTCCTTTTAAGTATTCTACCCGTAAAATATATGCTTTTTTGGAAGTCTGAGAAACTCCTTCCAGTTTTATACACTTCCAAGGCCCCATCCGTTTCTTTTTTTGACCCTGCAAATGATCAACCCTTCTTCATCCCACCCATAAAACCTATTCCCTTTCTTCAATTTCCTTGCTTACCCAACATCCTTCCCTCTATCACAGTTTTGAGTAACCAATTGTCCCTAATCACTTCCTCCAGCCACCTATCCTGCCTATTCCCGATTTCATAAAGTTTCCTTTTCCAAGCCCACTATGCATAGAACTTTCTCATTCATCTCCATTTCCATCCACAGAACCTTCTCAATCCTTCTCTACACTGACAACTCACATACCATTAGCCTATTCACATCCCCCTTCGGAGAGTGCAAGTTTCTGCAGCACATAACACTACACTCCATACCAAGCTCTTATCCAGCCTCTTCTTCACATCGTTACCCAAGGTCTCCATAATCAGTTCCCTTCTGTTGCTAAATGCTTCCTTGGTAAATTCTATTCTCCTCCTCATGTTTTTGCAACTATGCCCATTTTCTTCTATTGGGCTAGCCAAGTAATTAAAATGCTCTCCCTGCTTAAGTTAGGGTCCTCTCACTTTTATTACCCGCCTCATTTTCTTTGTCCTAAAGAATCTTACTTTTTTCCTTATGATTTATCTTCATTCTGTATTTCCCACAATGAAATTGAAGAGTGGAAATTTAGTATAGTCTTTTTATTCTTACCAGTATGGATATTAAATATTTCCACCAAGTTATGCTTGAAACTCTTTCATACAATATAAAACTGTTTTCATGAAAATGACACAATGCGGAAGCTATCGCAAAAGCCATCATGTATCTGACTTACCATTTTCTCAGCATAAACGTTAAAAAGCTATGGCAACAGCAAGTACCCTTGCATTACCCCATGTCCCATAGCTGCCCATAGATTCTCCAGTAACAACCACACCAACAGTCCCTATTGTCCCTCTATCTAACCTCACAGAGCCTCAAGGCATCTATGTTCCCCTACTCTATTTCCTGTTCCAAATATTGTAGCTTCCCAGACCTCATCATTGTCCGAACATTCCTATGTCCCACGTCCAATTTTAATCGGTTCTCCCCTCCTCCTCTTCTCCATTTTCTACTTACGACTCGAGTTGTTGTATCCTATGATGACTCCTGTGCAAGGATTTTATGTGATGACAACCACATGGGCCTTGCCTCCCCTGCGGCAGGGCATGAAACCTGTCCCAGTGAGCAGTGTCCCATAGTTGCCATGATTCCTTTCTCTTTGAATGACTTTCACATTCTGCGTATTTGATAGAAGAGAGGGACTACCCCAGAGTGTTTTTAACATGACACCATTACATACGAAGTAGTTATATAAATTTTAATAAAACTGCTTCGTATGAGATACGTATATTAATTCAAACAACCAAAATATTCATACTCCCACCTATCAAAAAATCAGCCACCATTCGCTACAGCCACTTACATTGTACTCAAAATTGGTAGAGGCTGTGGTAACAACTGGTAAGGTAGTTTCCACAGTAACTTCTGTGGTCTTTGTTGCTGGTGAAGTAGTGACCTCCTCTTCTGACACATTGGGATCAAAATCTCCTCCCACAGGTCCAGGCATTATGAATGGATACCCAATCACACCATAGGTCAGAGTGGTTGGAATTATAGCCCTCAGAGATTCCCATGATGATGGTGCAGTGGGTAGAGAGACAAATGCTGGGGGCCTGGGCCTCTGAACAGCACCAGACATTCCCAAGACAGGTGCACCACCCAGGACAGCCTCCAAGAAAGCAGTTTTGAATGAATCCAAATTTGGCCGTGGCTGTTCCAGACGAGGAAATCTGGGCATGTCAAAAGCTGTGCCAACATCCAGATAAAATGCATCAATTGCATAGGCTTTCACCAGTGCACGAAGCTTTTCCCTCAGCCATGGCACTGTTTTGTTGGTATTTGTAACATCAAGGACACCAGCACTTGCAGTATTCCCATAGCGTGTGAGCGCAGGAACATTGCGGCTCTGAAAAAAATGGCCCAATCATTAAAAAAAATTGAAATGATACAGACCATCTTCCAAGTTTTTATGAACCTGCAACACTCTTCATCATTCTACTTTGGTATGAGTTATTCAAAGCATATTCTGATCAGCTTTTGGGAAGGGATTTATGACTTAAGGTATCCATGAAATTTTTATACAGTATAAATTGAAGGGTTCTAAAGTATTACACCTGGGTCAAACCTTAATTATGTCAGAGGAAACCGTTTTAAGCTTCAAGGAAGTTATGTAACATGGAGAAAATGAAAAATAGCTCAGTGAACTTCACTTAAAGACTTCATTGAAATGACCTGGGTTTTGACAATTTGTGGCATCTTTAGGTAGATCTGAACTTAGATGAAAAAGTTATTTTGCAATTTCTCCTTGATCATATTTGCACCAAAAAGTTAGTCCAAAATGAGAAACAACATCTCCTGGAGGTGTGACAAAAACTAATCTTTTTTCATTATAAAAATGAAGTTGTTTGATAAATAGGCACTTTTTTCACTGTGTCTGAATAGCCAGGTAGTTTGATAACTGAATTTGTCTTTGGAGTTTGACTTCCAGTGGGGAGATTCCCAAGTCATGGCTCACAGCAGCATTGCCATTAGAAAATCACACAGAGATAGGTGAATGGCTAATTTTTATTTTAAGTAAATCACCATGGTAATTAACCTCAAATTACTATAGTAAAAAAATACATAGAAAATAACTGGAAAAATCATGAGAAAAGAACTGTTCTTTCCAGTAATTTTTGATTTTCAGCAATTAATAGCCAATGGAGGATTTAATAGGAAAGTCAATAGAAATATTAAGGGATTAATGACATTTAAACCATTACTACTTCAACACTAATGTCTTAGAATTAAAGAAAATGTAAACAAATACAACACATCATATGCAATTTGGCTTGAAATTAGTTTTTGTTTTGACCCACACAGCTGCCGTGGAACCTCTCTAATATGTAATAGCATAATTACCATAATAAATGGTATGTAAGAATAAGCAAGGTGTAGAAAAAAGGTGGATGTAACTAGCTTACAAAAGCTCTTCTTGTAGTTGGCTGTAATTACTTTTAGCTGGTGCAACTTGAGGACGCATTTACATTTACCAGGTCAGACTAGAGACTGACAAGAGGTTTACTGTTACATTTGAGGTAAATTACCATGGTAAATTTGAGGTAAAATACAGCAACTTGTAAATATTACCATTATTTTCCAGTATTTTTTAATTTCTTGCAATTAATAGTTGATAAGAGTATTAGTTAGGAAAGCCAATAGCAGCAGCAAGGAGTTAACGACGTTTCAAAATTACAATTACTACATTAATGTATGAGAAACAAAGAATATTTAAAAAATGTTATTGCAGCCTACATACAATATGGCAATCCTTTGTCTGGTATGAGGAATTTTCATTCAAACCATTAAAACGATAAACCCACACATATTCTATAAGAAAAAATATTCCATCAATGAGTTGTGCGTGCCTTAATTTATAATCATGACTGTATGAAATATATGAAGACATAGCTTAAAATGCTCTTTGAAATATATGAATTGGAATGAAAAATAACTTTGATGAAGGCGAATATTACAAAAAATAACGGTAATTTTCAGGGGTTGAGGTAAATTGTATAAAATACCATGGTAATTTACTAAAATTACTGGGGCAATTTCAGAATGGCCCATCTCTAGGTTGGACTATATATGAGACAGGCATACAGGGTATATAGTATTAAAACATTACCTGATGCCATGCTCCACCTCCTTGCTCAGCAACCAAGAGGCCATTTTTCACAGCTACTTGAAAAGATTCGCTTTCAGTTGAAACAAATGGAGATATTGTCAGCGCAATCCTGAACCCACGCCGATGAATTATGTTGATAGTGTCCCTCATGGTTGGGAAGCGACTGGGATCCAGGGTGAAGTCTCCAGGATGACGCTGCCATCCCTCTCCCAACACAACATGGCCCTGGAAATTAATAAGAAAAATGAATGTACAAGATAGTTGAAGAGTTGACTTGGTGGAATTTCCACATGATATAATAATAATAACTTTGTAATTTGCCTCTGATGATGATGTGTATACATTGAAACTGGTCAGGTTTGTTTACTAGTAATAAAATAGTGTGGAATATTACAAAGTTATTATTATAATATCAAGAAAAATGAATAAAATTATATCCATGGACACAAACAAAGTCACACCGACCATGATTCCTAAGAAAGGACAGCAATATGCACTATTAAATTTACAGCATGTTAGGGATTGCAATGCCACATTAATCATTATGCAACAAATGTAGCACTTATGACCAATTGCCATTCTCATTATGTAAATGTAATAATATTAATTTTCCTTTAAGGAGTACTTGTATGAAGAGGAAAAAGAGATGTGTTTATATTACGGTATTTTGAGAGAGATAGTTCCCAGGTCATAATGAAGACAATTTGAATCATACATTTTAATATGAGCTGCTGCAGGAAGCATGAATTAAACATTGCATTATTGATGATGCAATAATATACTAAAATATGACTGAAATTCTAATTAAAAAAACTATATCTAAGTCTTTAACTTGATTCATTTTCTTCACATGGTATGTTCAAAACTCATTTACAATAAAAGGTTTTATGGCAATCCTGAAAAAATTACCAAGGTGACTATATGATATATTTTCAAAATTAATTGTGAAAACTACTTGCTTATAATGTCTTGATGAGATCTAGGAGTTAGAAATCCCTCATTTTTTAAATAGGGTCTCTCTGGTGTATATACACATACCATTTCTCAGGCAAAAGGCTTGGTATTTTTCGTCAAAAATCTGGGAAAGTAGTTTGGTAAGGGGCCGATATGTTGATATCTTTTAAGGGGTGAGATTTTCTTCTTTAAAATGAGACAAAATTCATTGATTTCTAAGAGAATTGATATTACCTCAACTAACTGAAGTAATTAATCAGGCATCTATAATGATCAAGCAAATATAGAAAGACTTTGCTCTGAAACAGGCATCTTTTGAGTTCTGGGAACACTTAAGTGGTCCATTAAGTCCTTTGAGTAGGAAATCACATACTAGATAGACCTCGAACAATATGGGACAATTGGAAATGGGAAGCAACTTAGAGAGAATTTTTGTGCGTTAGGAAAAGAATGCACCCAAATATGGATGTCACTGTTTACCACAAGTTTTGGAAAGTGTAAAAATCCCAAAACAAAAAGAATGATTCAATGATGAATGCTCTGCTTTATTATCTGCTATTATCATTTTTCTGGTTTGATTCTGAGATGCAATGAATACATCCCAATTTTTACTCACAACTACAGAGCTTAATGAACCCTGCACAAGTTGAGGTGAATAATATGAAAATTCATATATTTAAAAACAAGATCAGAATCTTTTTCAAAAAAGGTGGCAATAATAAAAAGTACATGAGATATAAAATTCATATCAAGCCTTTGCATAATAATAAAAACTACTATTCATTTTTTACAGCCAATTGGCTGGCCTAGTTTTTTTTATGCTCTTGAAAAGACAATATTGACCTCTTACGAAGCTAAAACCTACTCAATAGAATACACTTACACTAATACATGAATCAATGTTGAAAATCATTGTTAAAGTCATAAAATTATTTAATGGTGCCAGCAGAGAAAAACATGACAACTTTCCTTTCCTATAATTATCCTTAGCATTAAAAGTAAGTACATGCACAGAACCTAGTAAGATAAAAATCACCAATGGACCATTACAAAACATGTAATTTTAGGCCCTGGAGGGAGTCAATGAGGTTATCTGCATTATAGCATGACCTAGCAGTTACACCATTGCTATCATCTTTATAGAGCAATTCATCATCTTCTGCCATGGCTACTGCATCCATATTGTTGACGAGACCACAATTAGTATTGCTAGACAAAAAGCCATAGTAAATGCACATTCCTAAAGCTAGATAATTTAAACCACATCCATTCTCACAGCTCGAAAAAGGTGTCAAACTTCGAGGCGAGTTGAGCAATTGCTGCCATGTTGTCAAAGTGAGTTAATTAAACTTGCCAAAGTCAATTTAGGCAGCACAGAAGACTATTGGTTTTTGTCAACTTTGAACATAAGTTAAAGGTTAAATTATACTCCTGGATACTATCTGCTATACTGCAGCATTGGCATGTTGATAAGTTTCCCTAACAACTTTCTTCACAGGGTCATATAAAGTCCTTCATAAAAAGAAACTGATAGTAAATCTTAGCAGGCTTAAACACTTATGAAACTTTTGCTACAACACTTGCCTTTTTTCTTTCATTATGGCTAAACACAAAATTCAAGATTCATACTGATGTATGATAACTGCTTACCTGTCTCAGAAAACCAAGAGCAACAACACCCTCAGCTCGTTCCACAAGGGCTTGTTCCGTCAGCTGTTTCCCACCCGGACTATCTGCTAGCCTCCACACCGGCTCATTCAGCATGGTATTGATAACATCCAAGTCTTCTTTTTTCAGTCCATCCCATAAACTCTGAAAAACATTAGAAATGTCTTTAACTTTCACAAAAATATACTAAGATAAAAAACTAGCATGTATAATTCACATCAAAACATGTATCTTGAAATTTAGTACTCTGCAAAGAACATAAAAATGTAACAATAGTTTTTTATTTAAAGCTCAACATTTTTCTCTAGTTGCTGTGAGAGTAAGATAAGATTTTTATAGTTCTGACAATTGCCACCGTTAAGTGGAGTGCAAAACTGAGTCAAAAAATGGACAACATGCATCCAATCCCATAAACTATTCTTACAGGCAAAAGAAACTGAGAAAACTTCTATATTAAAACATAAACATACACATTAGGCAAGCAAAAATGAAACAAATATTTTTTAAAAAGAACAGGAAAAATTTTAGAGCCTCTATCATAAACTAAACATAACAAGTACTGATAACAATTTTGATTAGTGAGAATTCATCATAGAAAGCTGCCATCGTGCTTGGTTTTAATTACAGATTAACTAAGATATGAGATATACAAATTACAGTCCTTCCACAAACATGCTAAATATGATATGGTGTGAGATACATCTATTAAGTTGAAGGTATAAATATTACGGTTTCTCAAATTTTCCTCAAGTATACAGACACACTGGATATATTGATGACATCATTTAACTAAATGCATGCATTCTAACTTTTTACATCAATCGACTTCCTATAAAAGAAGGTAATAATTCCAGTAGGAAGAGGAGGACAATGTTTAAACAAATAGTTTACTTTTTTATTCCAAAACAAAAAATGTGCCAGCATTTAAAACCTTTAAAATGAAAGATGAATATCATTGATTTTCACATATAATGAATGACATTTATGAGACACAATGGCAAGCTCATAGCAATATTCTAAACTTTCATAATTTCATCCCATAATAATCATACTGCAAAATAATGCATAGTAACTCTGTACAAAATATAGTTAAAATCCACAGTACCTTTTCAGAGAGGAAGGAGTGCAATGACTTGACATTTGAAGCCGTGCATATGGAATAATTAAGGCGAGGGAGTGGTGAATTTCGGTGGGAGAAAGCAAAGTCGTCATATCGAGCTTGCAGGCAGAATCTCTTCCCAGTTCGTCCCCCTGTTGTCTCTCCCTTCTCCAGTGATGTGTACAACGGAGTATTAGGATCTACTGACAGTGCAACACCTTTGGAATTGATGAAGTAACGATTGAGGACATTTCCCCAATATCTTAAGCCCCCAGAAGCATCGCCTGTCACAAAAGGTGCCATGCTTTCTGAATTCTGGTCCCACTTCTCCATTACTTCAATGCTCCCATCTTTCTGGGCCTCCTTCGGGTTCCCTCCAAGCTCCATTGGCCAGGCCATACCAGGAGTTTTACCACCACCATACCAATGCCCTCGGCCAGTGGACCAATCATAACAATCGGTTGGATTTACCTGAAATGAAAAGGGGCAGACCATTTAGAAGGATGAAATTTTAAAAGATCATATTCTTTTCCAATCACCGTTTAAAATAATCATGTTTTCCACTAAGAAAATCAGACAAGCTAGCATTGAAGCCACTTTTGTGTCCATTATAGATCAAAAATCCCTAGTTTTCCATTGGAAGATCAGTGTGCAAGAGAATCCTACATAAGTCAAAGCAAATACATAACTAGTAATCTTGGTAGCAGGGGTGGATCTATGGGGCAAGGGGGGGCTCAGGGGGCTATAGCTCCCTCCCCCCCCATTGGGTCGAAACTTACACTAGATAAATTCGAAATTATTGGAGGGTACCACTTTGTACAAGTATTTAGTCATATTTTCCAGCAAATTTACCTGCTACAGTGAATTAAAATACATATTAGTTTTAAACTTAGGGCCGAGTTTACACGCTTTTGGCACATTACAATTGGAAGCGATACCTGCAAAAGCGGGCAAATAATAACAAATGCGCACAACAGCGCAGTGGCAGCCTCTGTATTTATTTAGCTGTATGTACACGTGGACATTATAAAAACACTTAACACAGACAAAATTATATAACAAAAAGAATAAAGGATAACATTACAATTTAATTTAGGGTGACCTTATCTAGGTAATCATAAGTGATTTGACTATATTTGTATTCCTTATCATTAAGTCATACTTCTAAAACTAGATAAAGTATCATCATAAGCTTTATTATTAATATTAGCGGTATTTCAATCTGTGCCCATAATGACCTCCATAAACCTTTTACTAATAAAACGACCTAGATTAGTACTAGTAGTACATGTGCATAGTAATCTTTTCAAATTCTGCCTTTTTTATCAAATAATTAGCCTAAAACCGCAGTTTTTGAGTCTTGAATATCCAAAATTCTCGGGGGGAGGCCCCGCCCCCCTTCCCCGCCTGAACCCCCCTTCGGCTGGGGGGTATTCCCCTCAGACCCCCGCTTGCCCCCCCCTTGGACCAAACTTAGATCTGCCACTGCTTGGTAGTATATTAACAAGGCTATACTTAATGAATCAGTTGCTTGAAGTTGTTGGAAAAAAATAAGTAAATATAACCAAATATATGATCCAGACCAGCTTAAGCAATGCTAACATTACATGAATTGGTATGTTCCATACCAACAATAGATAGAATGGTCAATAGACTACCCAAATGGAAAGTAAAATAAAGAAATGTCATATCTGCACCCATTAATTGACCTTTGAATAAACCTTTTACTGTCAGTGAGATGATAGATATATCAGCTTTAATGACTGAGTGAAAATGGCCTCCATTTTTATTCCAAAATAAATAAATTTTCTAGTATGTACAAACTTTAAAATGAAAGACGAAGGCATTAATTTTCACATTTAATGAATCCATGAAAAGGTACAACTAATCTTGGAAAAATAAACTAAATTGAAATATAACTAAACTAGTGTTACTAAATTTGATTGCAAACTAACTAGTGTTACTAAATTTGATTGCACAGCTAAAACATTATAACCAACATGAAGATGGCCTTGGCTGATGTTTCACTCCATACTTGGAATTGACAAGCACAGAAAAATAACTTAAATAAACATGGAACCTCAGAGGTGGATTATTAGGCATCCACTTTTTAGTGCATATTGACTTATTCATTGTCGGCCCTGGTGGCGGCGAGTTTAAGTTCTTGCCTGCTAACCAGAGAGTCGTGGGTTCGAATCCCACCTGGGTAGATTATTCACTGCCCAGGACATGGATGTTCGTGATCGTCAAATGAGTTAATTGTAAGAAATGACTGTACAGTCCTAAATTCCCTCAATAAAAACAAGTTATTCAAATTGATACATTTGCTTTTGGGCCCAAATAATTGGTACATCAAAAAATGTCAAATTCTAAATAGTTTCTGACAACCACTGATACAGTAACCCATTAGATGGAAAAGCCAAAATCTAATTTCACCTAGCATAAGATTTCATTCCTCAGTGCAAATCACACACGCCACTCGATAAGTTTTGCCTTCATTTTTTCCTCACTCTTTTCACACTACTCATGGTTTCAAAAGAAACTGACACCTTGATAAGGGCCATCACAGCTGAAACCACAGTTAAACGTAAAGTGTGATAAATACTTAAGAGCTAATTTTTTCTGTGACAAAAATTAGCATTTTGCCAAGAGTAAAGAGGTGATTGAGGCAATGAAGAGCATTGTATGCAAACCCACCTCTGTTCATTTTATGATTACTATCATAATGTATACCGTAATTTTTCATGAAAACTGAGATGAGCTCCATTCGGAGCATAAAGAAACAATGATACAAGCCTTCTAAAAATATAAATGTCACAGGATTAAAGACTTGAGAATTATCATATTTCTCGGCTACATTACAATAAAAAATAAAACAAGTATTACCTCCTCCGAAAGACTGAGCCATTCAATCTGATAGCACCTCATGTCCCCTCCGCCACTTGGAGAAACGGCATGATAGCGCATGTATAGCCGTGCCTTATGCATCCACTCCAAGCAAAGAGAACCATCCGTTGGGGCATCACGAGGAAGGCAAGGGTATGCAATGTTAGTTTCATGGAAACCAAAGTGAGGAATATCTTGGAGGAAAGTGCCCAACCATCCTTGCAGGATCTCCTGTCCCTGTTCGTTAAATACTCTAACATGCCTTTCTTCCTTGTTGAAACGGATTCTATCAAAATATGCACGCTGAAATGAGCAAAGGAACGTAATTTAAAACAAGAGAGCGAAACATCCACCGAAACATTTTTGCAATTTTGATGAGGAGATAGCAAAACAGAAAAATTGTATTGAGAAATACATATAACATAAAAAAAGCGTCATACCTGCAATACCTGCTGATGATAAAATATATACGCAAATCCCACCAAGAAAACAATACACAAAAATAATACAGCAACAAATGCCCTCAATTTGTATTCACGAGGCCGTTTCTTCCTCAAAACACCTGGAAATGTCATCTGAAATATAGAAAGCATTTCGAACTGTAACAGTCAATACCAACGAGAGAGAATCATATTGCAACGCTCAGCGTTCCATGACTGGATACCGTAACTCATAAATTGACGAAATTACCACAAGCTTTTCCTTGAGTAAGCTCGACAAGCTATTAATGCTTGTAACTGAGTTATGTGGAGACTGCTCTCCCTCCAAGTCTGAGTCATTAAGTTTGAGGGATGGCGATGGCATGACTGACTTCCTTCGAGCATTTCGCAATGGGACCCTGCAAAAGATAGGTTTTTATTGTGAGGATTCAAAAAACACAATGAACACCCCATAATTTACCTAAACACAACCTTACTACTGAACATGCATTCGAAACTCACAACCATTCGTAAGCTACTTTCACTGTCTTGCCTTTTCTTCAAGACTAAACACACGTCATTAAGATAAAAATAAGCCAAGGAATAGGAATAAAAACATTATGAAAGCTAGGACTTACACATACACAAGGAAATACTGTTTGGAATGTAAATAAACATTCAATTTGCTTTCACCACATTTCGATTATCATTTGTTTATTTCGTTTATTTCTTAGAATGAATTGCAGCGTTGCCAGATTACCATCATCAACTTGCGCAATCTTATTTAATTGGCATTTGAACATGAAAACTGCTGATCGCCACCTTTGGCAGCTTTCCTCCTTTAAAAATTAAACGCAAGGACTGGAAATCGGGAACAAAATTATGCTTACCTGACAGAATTGTTACGATTCCGTACATCGTCATCGGACAGCCCGTCACTGTACTCGTCACTGGAACTGTCATCAATCGCCCCTCTGGCAGACGGTGTCTGGAACAGACAGTGACAAGACTTTAAAATTCAATGCGAAAATTGCTCCTAGAGGCAGAATTTCCTCAGCGATTGAAAAAATACTGCTGTTTAACAATATAAATCCACAGTCACGCGTACTTGAATGTGATCCGCTTGTACTCTGTCGCTAGAGCCGAGGGCCATTCCACCGCCCGAAGTTTTAACAATGCCAATGGAGAAGGAACTGAGCAGGAGGAAAATCCATGCGTCAGACAGATAAACCAATGCAACAAACTACACAGTGCCACACCGATAATCCATGGCTTTCTATCACAGTTTCGAGCACAGTCTGAGCCTAATTTTACCGATAATTCCGCAAAACTAACCGATTTTCGCACGAGATAAAGCGACCTGCGCCAAACGTAGCTGTCGAGCCAGCTTGCACTCGCCGTATGACCCGAAATTAATGGGCCTCAACGACCGTCCCTGAGGGGCTATGAAAGAGTTGAGTGGAGGCGGAAAAGCGTCGGGGAAGCGTGACGAGGAAGTAGATGAGCGGTTTCATTGAATCTCTCCTCGCTCATAAATAGCTTCTGAATTGAAGCGGGAGAGATGACCGCTGTTGTAAAAACATAGATGAACGATCGTGATGCAACAAGAAGAACAGAAAATTGGGTTCGAGAAAGGGCGATTTGCGCGAGGCGAATAAATACGACGTTGGATGAATAAATACGACTGAGTACTTAGTTGATCCGGTGATGTCGCATTCGACATCCATGTGCGTAAACGATGATAATCAGCAAAAACAGTTTGGAAGTAGGAGATAAGATGTGGAGACGAGAGGATACAAACCCCCACTTGACCCGAAAGTAAATAAACAATAGCATACTGCTATACGTTAGCTCAAGTTTAGGGTCTAGGTCTGAAACTTCCATGCGGAAAAATTATATACGCTCATGTGCAACGTGTATAAGAACACATACGCGCTTTAAATTTACGATACAAGGTCCAACAGGTGTTTTCAGGTCGCTGAGATTAATTCAGCCTTAAATTATTTCAATGAGACAATTATATATAATTAGATTTAATATACATTTATTTTATACCTAAAAATGAACGGAAATACTGTTTATCGATCAAGGCCTGGTCTACGCACGAAAAAACAAAAATTACAATGTTTATCGTCATAAGCATTTAAAAATATTTGAGAGGAAAGAAACTAAATAAATAATTGCGTAAAAACACTTAACTGTATTATAGATTTTTTATTTCATTTTGAAGGTAACACTGATATTACTTCACCTCTCTGCAGGGCCGCCCACAGGGGGGATGTACGGGGCAAGTTGCGCCATAGAAAAAAATGTTTGGGGGGAATAAAAAATCTGGGGGGGATTTGTAAAATGCATAAAGAAATTCACTAAATGTAAATATTTGTACCCGTTTGCAATAATTTATAAACGCATCGAAAGGTTATAACGACATATGAATGTTAAGCTTTAAGTGTAGTATAGTAAAACATGTTATGTGCAGTTTTAGAGAATCATTCAGCCAGCCGAAGGCTTCTTTTATTTCGGTCGCGTCGCTCCACACTCTTCCTTGACTGCCGCACCGCGCCATGGTCGAGGCCACCTTAAGATCCCCGAACGCAACCCAGTAGCATAACTGACTCAGCATCCCTCCAGTCTCATTCCCGCCCCCTCCTCCCAACATCTGCGAACGGGTCACATCACAGTACAGTCAGAAGGCTTAGACTTACGGATCGTGCATACTCTGCACGTTACCTTTTACAGTGATTTTTTACCCCCACTTCCCCTTAGTCGACAACCGTAGCATTTGTCTCAACCCCTCGTGCACTCCTCCCCTTCGATAAGAAACTTTGTCTCTACGTATAAAACTTTCAATTCAAAAATATTTTCTTATTTTTTTGTAAGTTAAGTTTTAGGGATGGGTTAGAATTAGACAAAGTAGCAGAGCTAGATACAATATAATAACGCTATTTTCAGTTTTTTTTATTGTCAAACTATATTGATATTATCACCGAAAACATGGTACAAATACTCCCCTTTCCCATCACGAGCGCACCCACGTTCCGAGAAGGCCGAAGGAAAAGGTTACAATATATATGTACACACATTCTAAATAAGATAAGAAGTGTACTATCAAATCCTTGATTCCCTAAGTCTTCATCTGCAGGATCGGTTTCCTGAAAGTTCTCTGAATATTCTCAAACAAATGACTTGCTTTTCCCATGAAGGTTTACTCAACGTTGTAAAAAATATGGATAGTATTCTAAGGCCGATTCTCGTCAGTAACTTGTGCGAGTATTACGGAATCGATGGTGAAGAACTTTCTGAATAAGTTAATGTATTTAGTCAACTGTACAAATTTAGCTACCCGAGCATTGATTTATCAGATGTGCTGAGCTTAAGTGACGAGAGTCTGAGCCAAAATAATGACGAAAGTGACACCCAAGATTCTTGTGACGACAAGCCTGATGGTCCAAGTACAGATCATAATATAGCAGAACAAAGATTTCTGGATCAATGGGTCAAGAAATGATTCATTGGGCCTTATAGGTATTTATTAAATATTTCTGGATTTCCTTACCTAACGATGTTATACCAGATACTTCTGGCGTTTCCAGGTACAAGTTGTTCAGCAGAGAGTGCTATGAGCAGATTAAGAATTGTAAAAAATAGGCTGAGAAGCAGCATGGGAGATGTCTGGCTCTCCGACAAGCTTGTCCTTTCTTCCGAAAGAGACCTTTTAAAATCCATTCATTACAGTGAAGTTATAGAAAAATTTTCTTTGTCAAGTGAGCAAAGAAAATAACTACTCCTGTATAAAGAACATCGAGGGTAGGGTAGACAAAATGGTACCACCACCACCAGTACTCATTTTATCAGTATTGTTTTATTATTATTATTTGAGTTTTTACCAGTATAATTTGTATACAGGAGCTATGAATAATGATGTAAATGGGTTTCATTTAATTAAAGACAAATACTAATTTAAAATGCTTGGTTAATTTAGATGTCCTTATTTTTTTGAGCATTTCACTGGTACAGCTCTCGCGAAAGCTTATGGCGTTCGGATGGGCAGAAGAAGACGTCGTGCAGGGGTAAAGTTTGGTGGAAGGGGTAGGGAAAAGGGACGTAGGGGAGGGCGAACACATGGCATTTGTGCCATGCATGGGTGCATTTAAAAAAATGGAATTTGTTTGACGCGGACAACACAAATGCCGCGCATCCGAACGCCATAAACTTTCGCGAGAGCTGTATGTAGCTGTAAGGTGTGGTACAAAGTATCATAATAGTGTCTTTGCATTAAGTTGACCACCTATTTTGTTAGACACAGGATCCAGCTATGTAATTTTAGGAGCACAATATCCAATATATTTCCCATATTTTTTCTTAATTCGAAATATGAAAGAAGCCTTCAGGTACTTTAATAAAATATAAGAACTAAGCGATTCTCATTTTTACAATTTATTCCTTTTTTAAGCATGCTATCGTAAAAAATAAACTCTCACATTCTTATGGTTTTTGTAGCATTGTATTAATTTTTAATTAGTTCCCCTATATGAGCGCAATAGTTTGCTTAAGATTTTATTTCTATCTTTTTAGAATTAGTTTTTGAGGGTTTGGTCATAAATCATTGTAGCCAAACCCTCAAAACCTAAAAACCTAACTCTTAAAATATGGATATCATAGTGGTCGACAACGTGTATGATGATTTAAGATTGTATTGCCAGAAAAGTGTTTAAAACGATTTTGTGAAGCTAATAACTAAAAAACTTTCCGAATCCTCCGTTCCCCTCGGCGGTACTCCATACTACCTTGGACAGGCTATTAAATTATAACCTGGTAACTAGCTATATATCGGAAGGGGGGGAGTGGTTGGTTTTGGGTGGGGGTGCGCCATCTGCTTTGGGGGGATCGGCACCCCTGCCTCTCTGAGTTCGATTAAAATTTATAATTAACACACCGGAAAACGGAGTGAAGTCGTAACAGTTTTTGAGGTTTTTTTAAGTCTACTGTACTCACATTGCTTTTCTTCATTAAATGTTTGTTGGGGAAACTAAATATATCAACAAATCGTTGCTCGTTTGTATACCAGTAATACAGCCATAATAAACTTGGAAAAAAGAGTTAACTTTATTCTACCTTCACCCCACGAGGTAGGGTGAAGATGGTACACCATCGTTTTTCGTTGAAAACTTATACACATTGGCTTCCCTTTCAACTTCACCTCATTACGTTTTTACTTGGACACCTACAAATTCTGCGCACTTGAGCGATGTCTTACCAACCCTATGTGCTCATTACATTCCCCATTGCAAAGCGTTGGCCAAATCTCTAGACTATTGCAATCTTCATTGAATTTTTAGAGGTGATCGCCTTGATTGATTCCTCTAGGATTTCTGGAGAGTAATCCTTTGCCCTCCGGCCATGCGGTGATGTGAACATTTTGATTGGGGGGAGAGAGATTATTAAGGGTAGATAATTAGATTTTAAAGCCTTTTGATAGCGATTTGTGACCACAGAATAGTAGCTAATGTCGTCTACACGCCCTTTTAATGTTCTATTTAATCACTGTAATTTAAAGATTAAATTGAGATAAATTAAGCAAGATAACAAAAAAAACTTTATGTTAACTTCGTATTTACGAGTACTTTGAATAACGGAAATTTTTCTCATCAATGCCACTCCTTGCTACCCCCGAATGATGCACGCCTCCAAGATTTCTTGGTAATCCCGTGGCATCTAGAAAAATAGTAACTAGAACGACGAAAACGAGAAATAAGCATAAAACTTCGATGTACCATATTCACCCCTCTACTGCACATTTTCACCATTCACCATATATTCACCACTGCACACAGAATAAAAAAATTGTAAGCCATATACATATTTACGTTAACTCAACGTAATATTACCCTTAAATAGTTTCTGGAACATGTTTAATACTTACTCGGCGATATTATTAACCCAGGATGGCACAAAAACTGACCTGAGGTCTGGCGATATTGTAGTGATAATATGATAACACTGAAGACAAAGATAATATAGCCAACTGAAGGGGAGACTCAGTCTCGTGGTTCAAACACGGTTTGGTTTTGTCTACTAGTGTCCAACATACGAAGCAACCACCTTCGTCAACCACCCTCTTCCGTTAGTTCGCCAATTCCTTCCAAAGTCGACATTTTCGTGTTGTGCCATCTTAAGCCCACTAATCGACTTCACCCCAGTTTACGGTATTAATATAGGATTACCATCGCTGCTGAGGCTTCAGAGTTGAAAAAAATTGGTACACACAGTGGTCATGCAAGATGGATCATATCTGTATTGGTTTTTCGCAAAAAAGCTTCAATTTTAAGTGTAAGACCATATATGTTTTCTTTTATATTCTATGCATTCATCATAGACACGTAGGAAGAAGGAAATCTCAAATCTACCCTCTCGAGAGCCCATTTCTTGCATTGGATTCGATTATGTCCTACCTACGGACATCTTCAGGGACGAGAGTAGTATATCATCCGACATAACCTGTCACTTAGGCGAAATGAACTTTACTAGTACTTCTATTCTAGATAATCGCATTTCAAGCTTCTTCCGTTGAAGTCTTTCCAGCGGCCGTGACCCAACTTCAGCATCCTTTGCGATGGTAAGTAAAGCGTATGGCTTTCTCTAGTACGTTGTCCAGGTCGCGATTTAATTATTGCTTATGGGATTTCCGAATATCTTCAGCGTATTTGAGATGAGAGAAGGATCTAGAGAGATGAATACGTATAGAAGAGAGAACAATATCTCAACCAGTGTATGTAAGGAGGGCGGACAATTGGAATAAATTAAGAAAGGTACATTGTAGGGATAAAAATGTGTAACGTTAGAGGAAATGGTACTTATGCCCCTGGCTAACCTTTAATATTACTTCTAGGCAGACACCCCAAACACTAAAAAAATGCCAGCAGTAAATAAAGAGCCAATTGCCTCAGATATTGAAGTATCACAGCATATTCCTAATTGAAATGGTTTACTCATGTCAAGCAACTGAGTTGCACTTTAAGAGCAATGGCAGTAGGTCAGTGCCACCAATAGGATGCCAACTGAGAGATTCTCTCCTCAGTTAGGTGCAGAGTCGAATTTCACGAGTGAAGGCGGGAGATTGTTGCTTCACCCAACTCCTTCGATGACAATACTTGCTGTGACCAACAATGGGAAGTCGTTGCCCAAGTCACCGCTTGCGAAAAACTGCGGGAGTCGCTTAGTTAGCGAGAAACAGAGGGTTATGGTCAGTCAAGACTCAGCGGTCGTCGCAGGAGGTAGTTTGCCGAACACCAATGGGACGAATAATATTTTAAGGATCACAACTTTGTTCGCACTGTTCTTCCAAGGTAAGGATCTTCTTTAGGTAGTTTGAGCGAGATAGTTCCCCAGTTATAACATAGACCATATTCAAACTATGCGTTTTTATTACTCCGGCTGCATGAACAATGAATTAAATATTACATTAGTACTGGTGCAATAATGTAGTTTTATACGACAGACATTGAATATCAGACTATATCAGACGGAACTATATCAGGCGTCGTAAATCCTGAACCATTGCTCAAGTGGGCGTTCAATAAACACAATTGTGAACGCTTAAGGCATTTTGTAAGCGTTACTTAAAGATTCTTAGGCATTTCCTGGGCGCTCCGTGAACGCCTATTGTCTTGGTGAGGTTTTTTCAGGCGTTGTTGAGTGCTCTCGAAAATGGCTTTTACAGCGGTTCTTAGGCGTTCGTTGAGAAATGAAAACGCTTGGTGGGACCGGGTGGTAGGGATTCATATAGCGTTCTGTAGGCGTTGTCTGCCCTACCGATAAGCATTTGGTTAAGCCCTCATTGGGGACAGCCCCAAATCAAAGTTTGGGCCGCGTCCATGTGACGCCAAATTTGTTTCGGATCCTGGATAACTGTCGAGAAAAAAGACTGTAGTGACATGACTTTCCGGGCGCGATCGATCTCCTCGGTACGCCACAGTTGCTACCAAAGATTATAATATACAGAATGATGATGAGGCGTAAACCACAACCTTGTTTTGATTGGGGGAACCGAATGTCCAACCGAAGAGAGAATGGTATGCTGCACATTCACTCTGACATCTGTGAGTGATACTTGCAAAATAGTCGTGGCACAAAACTTCCTTCGACGGTATAGAAACTAGCAATAGATGATGGCGCGTGAGTTAAAACTTAGTCTCGATCGCGGCTACTACTTACCGATCTGAACCTATACCGCCATGAGCGATCGTGGCAACTGCTACTTACCGAGATGGGCTATAGCATCTTACGCGACCAAGCCGTTCGTACTGCACGTTCAACGTGCACGTGTAAAAATTAGCTTTTGTAGAGAGCTCGTGAATGCCGTAGAAACGCCCAGTAGGGAATTCCCTATGCATTTGGAAAATCTTTCGCGAAAAACATTCAATGAGAATTCATTATCGGCGTAACAACTCCCGCTCACTAAGAATTCGTAGTCAGTATTACAAACGCTCAAGCAAACGGCGAGGAAAGCATTCCAAGACTTTTGTTGAGCGCTAATTGAGAGCTTGCTTGCAAGCCTTTGGCCGGAGTAAATGCCGGAGGTACGCCTAGTAGAGCATTATAAAAGCTTTTAGAAGGTGTTTTCTTGAGAAAGCGCCCACAAGGTATTTGCAGTGCTCAACTAACGCTCGTAAATCGCCGGAACGCTCGGGAAACGCTCGACAAATGCTCTATTAGCCATTCTCACTCACCGCAAAACCGCCAGGGCTGTGATACGTAATTTTAATAATAGTTACTAACATTTTTCATGCTAATATTACCTACTAACAATGAATATTTTTTTCGGATTTTAAACACTTCGATTGTAATGAGATAGGAGTTAATGAATCGAGGAAAAATCAATTTTCTTATCAGTTTCCGGGATAATTTCGTCTCGTCTCAGCCATGCGTGAATCCACTTAGATATAATTTTTTAAAATCTTTTGGGAGACGAAAAAACTTCAACTTTCCCTTGCATCTGCAGTAGCTGTTTCTACACCTGGATACAGCACAAAAAGAGATGTTTTCTTTACTGCGGAATCGTAAAACTGATGTAGAAAACTGGTTCCACGTAATAGCTCCAATGGTCGCCCGTTGAAAGTGCAATCCAGTCTACGTCATGCATGACGTCACGTAGCCCGCGACCGCGACATGGGCAATAGCCTATCTTATATAGCAGTATAATGGCTATATGTACATACCTAAACAGTATATACCATAAGCAGTAGATACCTAAACACATCTTCCCTCCGCAATGCTAAAATAGGCTTTAACGCTATGGGAGTAAAAATGTCTAGTCTTTAATACTACTCGTAAAATGGAGAGATATGGCGTGTCACTCACCTTTTGCTTCTTCTCCATTTGTGGAAGACCCTATTGAATTATTTCCATTCGTTATGTCAACGAATTTCTTTAACAGCCGTCGCAGTATAGCTCGCCGAGGTTATGTCCGTAACCTTCCTCCATCATGCGCCGAACTCGCCAACATACTCGACGCAAGTGCGATTCTCTTTCACTTGAATCAAAATATCCACTTCATGAAAACAGCACTAAATATCACTCCTATCTTGTGCCATTGAAACGTGACAATACAGAGATTTATAATCGTAGATCAATTCCTTGGCGAAGATTTGTGAAAATGTAATTCTTGGAATCGATTACGAAATAAACGCATGAAAAATGAATGTATTCTATAAAGTAGCACGTAAACTACACAGGACGATTACGCAGAATTTTAATGTCAAACGTATTATACAGATCTTAATCCATCAATTTAACTTATATTCGAGTTTTGCATTTAGTTTGCGTCTCCCAAAATATGGGTATATTACACTTCGAAAGTCATGACTGATGCTTACTTTTCCAGAAAGTCATGAAACAAATGAATACCAGTGGCGGATGATCCAGCGGATGTTAAGAGTTCCCTCAGTTGCTACGGTATCCAGACAGGGAACTCTAAAACACGAAAAAGGATGTAGTATATCCAAACTCCTCGAGTGAACGTTACAATGCTTAGGGTCCTTGCAAATTTTAGGGGATTCAATGTATCTCCAAGGAATGGACAAATTAGCGTGAACGTGCGGCCTTCAAAAAATCTCTAAATAGGTGAAAATACTATAAATTCGGCACCCGTGGAACTCCAACCGATTCCGAGACGAGTCCTTCACCCAAATACAGGCGGTACAAAAATCAGAGTTTTTCCTCGCCGTAATCTTGATTTTTCTCTTCATTCGCTGCGCCTTATCAGAAACTCTCGGATATCAAACGAATCTCAAGCACCTGATAAGCCAAGCCAAGGGACCGAATCGAGATATCAGCTGGTGGCCGGGAACAGTGGATTGACAGCCGCTGGGCAACGAAGATTACTTTCATTGCACGGAAATACTTTGGAGTAAGATTTTTTCTTCAAAATACACGGACTAATTGGAGCGTAAGATCTAACTGCAGACGAGAATTATATACGCTAGTGCTCTACATAAGGGAATTAATTGGGTTATTGAACATTCATAAATATTGAAGTAATTTTATACATAAACCATGGCAATACGGTAGGAACTTGTTGATCCTGGAATGGCCACGCTTTCCATTTTTCAAATTCAATTATTTCTTTAAAAAAAGATCAATCAACAATATAAATTTCAGTTTTACAAGACAGATGTCATTTTCATTCAATGGACGAAGAAGAATATTGGGGCATCATTGTGGCTCACTTCCGAAATACTAAATTCATAAAAATCAAGTATAAGGATGCTGACCAAGCAATAAAAAGCATCCTGCTCGACCGGTATACGAGCCCACATATTCAAAATACCGATTAATTCCTCTGGACAAGAATACTTTTCTTAGTTCTCCGGTTCTCGCGCTTCAAATTTCACTAATAGGATCGAAATTACCGCCCATTACGAAAGCCCGAAAATAAAATTGCTTTGAGAGGTTGGACAAGAACACTTTCCCTGGGTTTCTGGTTCTTGTCTTCAAAATGCCACGCGTAAATGATGATTTAACTCCGAATGGGAAACACTGACAATGGAAATGCTCTGCTAGCAATCCAAAATTGCATATTTCTGAAAGCAAAATCACCTTTTTCGCATGACATTTAAAGATCGATGGATTCATCGGTCAAAGTCACGGAGCTTGATCACTTTGCCGATTAGAGGTCATAGTTTATGCGTTCGTACATTTCCGTTCCGATTAAGAGGCAAGATAGCTCAATAGATAGCACCTGGGGAATACTGAATTTCCGCTATTGAAAATTGCCGTTCATCGTAGCAGTATAGCATTAAAAACAAAATCATATAACTATGATATTTTTATTATAATGGCTTGTTTAAAATTTCACAGGGTTAAACAAACCCACAATGAGGACCGCGACACTTTTCATCACGTTTACGGAAAACTTCGTTAATTGAAGAAATATTTATTATAAACTTTATAAAAATGAATTCAAAGCATTCGTATCACACCCTTACGCCACTATAATTTTCCTCGCAGTTTCATCTCTAAAGTAATACTATGATACCGAATGCACATATAAACAGTGTAATATGCTGAAACACACAAACATAAACACAATGTATTAAGCTATCTATTTGATCATCTCTCTGATTTCTAACATTGAACATCAGTTTACGATTACCTCGAAACAATGAGCTTAGTATAAGCTGTTACTTTACAGATACTGGCGTCTACCCACTAGGCAAAGTTTAAGGAATTTAGCGAACTAGTTCTATCAGTTTGATGTAGCTACTGTAAGAGAGCGTAACTGTATACCTGCAACATTTCATGAACTTCTATTAATCTGATTTAGCTACAAAGAGTGAGTGTAATCACGGTAATCACATTCATCCTTATTACATCTACAAACTTCCCAGCAAGCCGTCAAGGGGGCGTGTCGCGTAAGATGTTGGGACTCCATTGTCCATCAAAAGAAAGAGTATTGGAAAAAGGAATTGATTAGGATTTAAATGGTTGGACTGTCCTCAGAAGTAAACGCAGAGACCTGCAACTAATCGGACTATAATTTTTCTAGTACCTCCACTTTACTGCGTAATTTTAGAGCCTTCATAGAGAAGCTAACCAGAAGCTCCCAACTCAAGTCCACCTCATAGGTCTGTGAATAGGCTATTTGGAGAAGGCTACTAACATCTGAGGTCCTTTGCGCCATTGAAGGTAGGTGGGCAAGTTAGAAAAGGATACTTTGGGGAAGGAAAGAAAAGTTGAGAGATACTCGACTTGCCATTTTCTAAACGAAATGCTCTAAGGGGAACACAGGTCAGACGGACCGAGTACTTACATTAAGGTAGTTTGAGCGAAATATCATCTCGCCAAGAAATCGATGAATTTGGTCTTATTATACAGAAAAATATCTTACTCTTCCAAAGATACTTAAATATTAGCCCCTTACCGAACTACTTTCCAAGATTTTTGACGAAAAATACCAGCCCCTTTACAAGGGAAACGGTATGTGTATGCACTTCAAAGAGACATTATTTGAAAAATGAATAATTTCTATCACCAAGATATCCAAAAAAGTAACAGTGAGTAGTTTGTATGTTTCCTCGGCCATTTTGAAAAATAAATTCTACTGTCACCGCAGTTTTTTTTTCAGAATCCTTCCGTTGTGATGGAGTCTGAAACGTACCGTGTTGACAAAAGAGTCAAGTTAAAGACTGATGTAGATATTTATATTTAATAAATTAGAATTTCAGTCGCATAAAAGTATAGTATTGCAATATCAATAATGCGATTTTAACCCATGCTTCTTAGGGCTGCTAAAATTAAAACGCAAAATTTGAATATGGTCTCCATTATGACAAGGGAACTATCTCGCTCAAAGTACCTTAAAGAGCTCACTCAATCAGGGATTGGGATTTGACAGAAAAATATCCGCCGTAGCCGAAATTCAAACTCAGGAGCTTCAGACTGGAGGCCAATACTCTAGCAACCACTAACTAGTGTCCCTCGAATAAATGTCCCACTTTCTGTTCACGCAAATCGATTCTCTGCAAGAAGCCCAAATTTCCTTGGTTTTTGAGGAAATCAGGAATTACATACTTATCTGAGTTGGATTCCAAACACTGATAACTTCCCTGTCTACATTGTGACGGCTCGAACAAGGGTTGATCGAGTGTTGGTTCAAGCTGTTTTGAAATACAGTGCATTTGCCTGGTTGTGTGATGCTATCGTGTGAGTGTGTCAGGGTGAATGGTGGCCGGTGTGGCGTCCTCGAGTTAACTAGTGCTACCTAGGGACCCACTTTATCCCCGGTATGTGAAAAGTAATCCCCTCTCACCGAAAACCCCATCTTTCGACGAGTGACTACCCCTCCCGAGGGATATAAAAACGCCCGGAGTGTGTGCTTCGCGAGGAGAAACATTAGGGGAAGTCCTACGATGAGCATAATAGCCATCACCGTCCTGAGCACACCAGATTTATGCTGGTGGAGGACGGGACAAGCAAGGAAAATTCTGGAGAAGCAGAGAGTGAAGCGGACGAATGACGGCCGTGTTCTTCCCCGGTGCGGGAGAAGATTGTTTCCCGGTGCCGCGATTATGGGGAGCCAAGCAGCGACTCCATTGTCAGCTTCAACCATTCCTGCATCAACAGCAATCAGTGAGAACGTCGCTGTTTGCGACCCGTCCACCGTTCTGGTTATCCAGATACACTCTCACTTCCCCAGTCACGAAATCAGAATCTCTTTTCCCTTTGCCCCCGTGCATCTTGCCCTCACCAAACTTTCGATAAAGTGTTAAAAAGTATCAGACAGTGACCTATTCTAGTGATCAAGAAACTTAATTTAAGGGCAATGTGAAAGTTAGCCCAAAGTAATTTTCTTTGTAACATGTATCATTTTTGGAAGGGGGAAAAGTCTCATTGCATTCACCTTTTTTCTGTTTTATGTATGTATTTCACGATGTCCATCTTCATCTGAATCCTCAAGTGTTGGAGGTTTCATTATCGTATATTCATCCTCATCAGGGTATTTTTTTGTTAATTTGGTACGTCATCATGTATTGTGAAATATATTCTGATGGATTCAAATAGACCAATTTACTCGATCATTCCCTCACTCGGGACGGCTGGTGTTCCCCTCTTCCTACCACGTATATGACGAACGTGTTCCGTCATAATATATATTACTGACTTTATATCGACTGACCATTTGATATAACCCTGACTCAGGGAAAAAATTGAGCTGCAACTGGGGTGGATATGTGCTCCAGCTGTGCTCAGTAATTGGACTGGAAGTGCTCTCAAGACTGAACTTATATTGAAAAAATATCAGTATAGTTTTTAAAGCGCGGTCAAAGAGAATGCAGCTATAGTACAGCCACAGTCCAGTTACTAGTGCACAGGCAGAAGGCAGGACGAAGAGTGTACTCGTAGTAAAGTCTCCACGGTACACTACCAGAGCAAATACTCCTCAATTATTCTACCACAGGATATATGCAAAGAATTTTGAGCAAATGTGGGATATGTAGAATAGGCATAAGAATATTGAGAGGAATCATTTTGATATTTACAATGAGGTAACAAACGGATGAAAGGTACGAAGAGTTTAAAACAACTTAAATAGTTGGAAAATAGTTCCCGAAGGAAACAAGGGAAATTATTCATCGGTGCGAACTAAATCACAGTCATTAATGTCCGTGGATAATTTTTAAATGCCAGCGTACAATTTTTACCTCTTGTAAATGAAGGTTAATTTAGTTATTTTAATTAATATTTTCTTTAAAAGGTAGCCTCTGAATGAATGTTGAAAACTACCGATCACTAATGAGGATGCATAAAGTCAGAAGTTAACAACTGAAATCGTGATTTTCGGTAAAAGAGGGAAAAATTCGGTGGACAGCTTATTTCACGTACCAAGTGCACTAGAGAGCACCTTCAATTGAGATATTCAGAAGAAATAAATCCGTAATTCTCAAATTGTGTGAAATATGTCCCAAAATCCTTATATCAACTCCAAATTCTTTTCCTTATCCTGAGGTGAATCGCTGGTGCTTTCAATCATAGTGGACGCGATATATGCTGTAATAGTGTAATATGTGCTTCCAGAAAAATGAGAATTACAAAATCTTCATTTACGTTCTACGGTTTTCCTTCAGCAGCACACGACAACGTGTGAGGCTATATTTGTGTACTTTAGGAGAGAAAAAATAATAAAGGCCTATCTCAACTACTCGTCCAATTATTTTTTTCCTACCACAGTATTTTACCATTAATATGGCGTGTAAGTAAGAAATGATTGCGAGATAGGTTTTGACAGACTAACTCAAAGACGTCGTCTAAGGCTCTCATTCAAGGAATTTTTCCATTGTAACACAAATAAAATCTAGACAATAGAAAAAATAATTTTTTTTCTTTTTGTTACAACTAACTAAAAGTTATCCCGTTCAAGAGTTCATTATGGGTAACGAGGGAAAATGACATGGGAGAGATGAAGGCACGGGTAATTGTTTACCGTGGAACTTGCATCGTATTGATGCTGATTACAGTAAGTACGCTGATTACATTAAGAGCATAATGAATAGCTGGAGAAACAATGAACTTATTAACCAATATCTATGAATGACATCAATTTCTACTAATCATATCTTGAGTCAGAGAAAAGGATGAATATCACGTAAACGGTCATTGAAGGTTACGCAAGAAATTGTGTCGAGCGTGATTTGTTAATCATTGGCTTCCCTATTTCAGTCCATTACAGACGCGTTGTTTGGACCAGGAAACACTAATCAACGTCATCATATATCACTCCGAAGATTAGTATGCTGCATCTCTCCTCAATCGTTTCCTCTCAACAAACCATTTAATGGCGTTTGACGTACGTATATCAAAACCGTTAAACGGCATGACTACATGAAAACAATAAAATAATAATGCGCCTTTTTTGGGGTGAGATTGAGACTAAGGCAGTCCCTTCATCCATCTAGCCATCGTCAGAAAAATTCATGAAATAAATGTGAAGAAAGATAAATACATTTGTAGGAAATACGCAAGGGAATAAGGAGGTGACATCCTTGATGTAACAACCCTCTGCAGGAAAAGACGCACACATGAAAAACCTGCGCAAGCCTACGGACAGATTAAGCTAATGTAACACCAACAAAAACAACGCATGAAATATACATGACGTATTAGTAATAATAATAGAAGTGTAATTCATGCATCACTGTAAATTTAAAAATAAATAAATAGGTAATAAGAAAATAAAAATAAATAAATCATAAGAAAGTTAAAATAAAAAAGTAACATAAAATTATGCAAATGAACAAATAAAATATTGACCAATGAATAAATAAAATAAATATAACTCAATCAAATAAATATGAATAAATAACAATAAATAAATCATGAACAGTAAATCAATAATAAAAAAGTCTTCATAGTCACTATACCGAAATATTGTGATGATTGGGATCTGATGTCTATGAATAAATTACGCGGAAATATTCATTTTTCTCCACCATTAAACACAAGCATCATTATTGATTACGCTGCTGGTGAAGACGTGGGTAATGTTGAAAACATTAGAGTGGCATTTGATCATACGCTTCGCTCAAAACACGCTTCACTATTTTTCGGGAAAGTATAATAAACTTATCACGGGAGTGATAAAAGTTGAGTCACGTGCAGCGTGCACCATTAATTACGCGTCGGATGGACATGAGGAACCTTGTGCAGCAATTAGCACTATTGTTTCAACCGTCTCGTCCGCGATGATATCGTTTTCACTTCGTCATATTTTTTTCCGTTGTGGTACTAGTAATTTATATTACACACTATGAGCCTCCGAGATTAACTATAACTTATTACCGCTGATGGCTACAACAAGGAGAGCTTTAAGTGGACACAGTCGGCTGGAACTAAATGGGCAAGCAGGTGCGGTGTTAATTTGAAGAGTATTTACGAGCTAGATCATCCTTTAGAGACATCAGAGACGAAAACCATTTCTCAGAACAATATTATTTGAGCCGCACGATCGTCGTTTAAATATTTTCCGTTCGGGTTGCCAAATCATCTCTCCTTCCCCTGGACCTCCTGAATATTTCGTCTTTTTTTCATAAGCCGGGCATCCATATTTATCCGGGAATCTCTTTAAAACAATTTTCAAGATATCATGGCGTATAATTTAAGTATATATCTTCCAGTGCTGTGCGAATCAGGGATTTTCATTGCGAATCGACTCGAATCGAATCTCCCACATAAATTTCGAATCGAATCGAAGCGAAATTTTTAAAATAATAGTTAGCGAATCACCCTAAAAAAATTCGCTCTGCGGATCGCATTCGAATTCTAAATAAAATGCAAAAGTTGATGCAGAGTTAAAGTAATGTAGATTTTCACTATATTTTAGGGCTTTACATTAGCTTATATATCTAAATAATGGCACAAAGAATAGCAAAGAATAACGTGTGGTCGTTTAAATTTTCGTTTCACGTGAGGAAAACATCTTCTAAACGGACGGCGCGCAATTCGGGGATGAGCGCCATGTTTGAATGCATGTAACGATTCGAAGACGAATCTATCTGATTCGATTATTACGAATCATTCGCTTTCGAAGCATTCCGATTCGCAGGCGAACCGAATCGAATTAAACCTGATTCGAGTGGACTCTATTCGATTTCGAAGCATTCGCACTGCTCTAATATCTTCAAATGATAACCACTCCCCGTAACTATGGAGAGTTCCAAATGTTGAAAGTAATTTTCAGTACTTATAAAAAGTTTATGACATTTACAAATTCAAGTCTTAATATGAAATTCGAAAGAAATATGTGAAAAGCCAGGGGTAGTTTTTAGATGCAAACTGAATTGTTTTCTAAATTAGCAAAATTTCCAGAATGGCAATGGTGTGATTAGTGATGCGATAGGACAATTGTGTCGATATAAAGATAGGACATGATGGGCGTACAGCAAATACACGGAGGACTTGTGAAATACTTAAATTCGCCATATTGGAAATATGAGGAATGAAGAATAGGAATGCAGGAGATACAGAATATCCGAGAGGTATAAAATTCTTAAATAATCACCAACGCGGACAAAACATTAATTTACGGGGTAAAATTTAGATTTATCAATTCGCGATGTGGCATAGAAAACTTAGCATCCTTGATTTTCACAAAAAATTTTGGAAATCCGGATTAGGGGTTTGAAACTAAGACTGCTATCATGGACAGGCGGAGCGATTTTTAAGTCTGTGATGTTGCAGCCTGGTGTCTAATTAGTCATCTGATTTGAATAACTCTGACCATGTTCTCAGAGGATAGATGATATAAAATTAATTTGAGGCCTTTGAAATATGAGTATGAAGATCAGCGGAGAAGTTCAGCTGAATGGAAGACAAGAGGAAAGACTAAAGAAGAGAGACTAGACATGACATTATTAGAAATGAAATTGAAGGAAAACTACGAAGACAAACCTGCTACTGTCCGCGCCATTTCACGTCATGGAGTTTACATCAATACAGCACCATTATGACCTCGTCTACACTGCAGGTGCACTTAAGTAAAATGTACTTAAGAGCAACACTTAAATGCAGGAGATCGTCTAATCACAGATATCAATTTAAAATAAATTATTAAAATCAATTAAAAATTAATTAATTAAAAATAAAGATATTACACCTTAGCGCCAGCAGAGGTTCGCTGAAATATCTTTGCGACGCGCGACTGTTTGAGTTTATTTTGGTGATTTATAAACACGCATAACAGCACAATGTGAAAACATTCGTGAGGAGTAGCACTCTATGGAACGGAAGCATGGACAATTGGAAAATCTGACCAGAAAAAGCTAGAATCCTTCGAAACCCGGTGCTGGAAGAGGATGCTGAAGATGAAATGGATGGGAAAAATAAGAAATTTTGAAGTGTACAGAAGAGTAGAAGAGGAAAGGACCATATAGAACACCATGGACAAACGGAAAACTAGCTGAATTGGATACACCCTGAGGCACAATGGATTTGTGAAGAACATAATTGAAAGAAAATAGAGGGAAAAGTCCCCAGAGGAAGACTGAGGAATAAATCCATCGACCAAATAAAGAGAAGAATTCATAGGGTGAGCTACCAGGAAGTAAGGGAACTAGCATTACTAGTATATAGGGAAAGGCGCAGGGCTGCAGTCAACCAATAATAGGATTGAACAACCAATGAAATTCATCAATATTAATCAATAATTTAATAACAGCACAAGCAGTTGAATAAGATCAACAACAGGCACACAATCACCCAACTCCTTTTATAAATAATTTAAGCACAAGTATGCCCCCCATGCCAAAAATATCCTTGTGGATTGTCGGCCCGGGAGCGTCAGGGTAAAGTCTAATCCAGGGGTGGCCAACCCGCAGCCCGCCTTGAACATTTTTCCTGCCCGCGAGATTTATCAAATTTTAATACAATTACTTTAACACAATAATAATAACTCATTATGTTTCAATTTTTCACACCAAAAAAATGTCTATGGTGTCTAAATCTAATATGGGAATATATAATTTTATATGCGGCCCGCGGACTTATGATGCATTTCCAAAGTGGCCCGGAAATTCATTTTGGTTGGCCACCCCTGGTCTAATCTCTCATAATGGAAGTGGGTTCCAGTCCCGTCTGAGTAGAGTATTCACTGCCCATGACATGGCAGGCGAGCATTCTACCACTGTACCCACTCTTTGACCAGAATTGGTTCGAATTGACCCTCCATGGTGGTCCCCGACTTGATGACGTACTCCGGCAGACCGCACGGCGTCTGCCCGGAAAGGGAGTCAGGGAGACACCTAATCTCAAATCTTTGGGCAACGGGCTCTTCCGGTTCTCAAAGATGTGCGATAGGTTTTCGCGAAAGCGAGACTGACGGCTACTCGTCTCACGTTGTTTGGGTAACCAAACTAATACGGGTACTTCGGCGAGGCGGAGGCCCAATTGAGGTCCTTTTGACCTCAATCCGCCTCATTGATGTCGGCCTCGAAGGGGTTGTGGCTCGCTAACTTTCCCTTCCCTATTCCTTTTCCCACTACTTCCCACCAGGTTATAAGCGAGACCAAGTGGGAGGTTTTTAGACCCCGCGGGGAGACCCGTAACACCTGCCCATAACATGGGTTTGTACGTTCGTCAAATGAGTTAATTTTAAAAGAGGACCTTACAGACCTAAATTCGCTCATTATAAAGACAAATTAATAATATTATTATTGTGGTGGCTTGCAGGGTAATAAGTAGATGTAAATGAAGTATGATGCATATGACTATCGAAACTCCTAGACTTATCGATTACGAGGCCTCGATCGCCACGACGGAACCCAATCGATATCATTTAAGTCCACTTAACTAGGGATCCCCAGATCAGCTTAAGTTGATCCGTTCCTGAAGAGGTGCTGTACACGGTGTACTAAAGTGTAAAGTTCAATTCAATATTTCGCTCAAATGGTCAATGTAAACGCGGCTTATGGTGTACTGGTGAACTGCAAAGTTCTGAGGCTACCCGGGCCGAGATAACAATAGGTGAGGTAAATAACAATAGAATGCAGTTTCTAGAACCTTTCAAGCACACTTGACCCATGTGCTGTAATTAGCCACTTCACAGTGTTCCACACCTAAGAAACCTAAGACGATCCATTTCAACTTTCTGTTCCTGAAAAAATCAGAATAGTGCCTCATTTCAAAGAGAATTCATTTCCATCAATTTTTGCATGCAGTAACAACACTCAGAAAAAACATTGAAAATGTGAATTTTATCAGATAAAGTAACATTAAAGATTGTCTTGCTTTTTTAATAATATTTCTTTATTGATTAGCGACTGAAAAGGGCACAGAATTGTTTCCTACATCGCATACAATTCAGAGAAGTGCTGAATACTCGCAATTAAATCTCCGAAACCATGAGTAAATCAGCACTCGCTAAAGTTTCTTTAAACTTCAGGGTGGCTTTCAACAATATTTATGCCGTGGAAATAATTCTTTAAGGCTCCGCAAAAAGAATTTTATTGAAAATGCACAAAATCACGGCGGTATTTAAGCTATGTGCAAAGTTTTAATAAAGCAGTGCTTTGGTTTTATGAGATTACCAGAAATCATCGTTAAAATTCTTTTAGTTCTCTTAGAGCCCTAACGTAGAAAAGATCTAAGGTCACAACGAAGAAGAAACAATCTGGCAACGTTCACTGAGGTGAAAAAAACAAGAGAGAGACTCACCCCACAAAATGAGGGCGGAGGCACTTCAAACAATGCAATCGTAAAGCAAACGGAATTCCAATTTGTGATAAGATTTTGTTTCCCAAAGCCTGTCTCACCTTACTTAAGACGAAATCAACTCGAGAGAGACAGCCGCATAATTTCGTAATCGCGTGCCGTAAACTGAGTCAGCAAGGGAGCTTGCGATCAGCAACGGAAAGTTTGCTCTTATTCCGACTGTTATAACATCTCATTGATGTCATTGACTGATATTTCACTGTGCTCTCCCATTTTACAAGTTTTGGTAAGGAAGAGGACAACGTTTACTAAAACCTCTATTTTTTTTACAAAACGACCCGGGTTTCAATTTCCATTCATATCATCTTCTTGCCAATAAATCTCCGGAACCATGAGTAAATCAGCACTCGCTGAAGTTTATATTTCAGTGGGGCTTTCAACAATATTTATTCCATAGAAATAATTCTTTAAGGCTCTTCCTTTAATAATTCTCACCTGAAGATGATGTGAATGCACATCGAAACCCGGGTCGTTTAGTAATAAAAATGAGTGGTTTTATTAAAAGGTGTCCTCTTTCTTATTTAATGATGGAATACCAACAAGAGATACTGACGAAAGTGAGTGGCAAGTTTAGCTTATGGAGCTATAAACTCCTAATCCTAAGGTATAGAATATGGTTCCATTTATACGCGGGAGAAGTTAGTAATATTATTGAGTAGTTAGATATGTGCTTTCTATTCTATTTGTGTAAAACTAAATTAAAATTTAGATGGCCGAGCAGATTTTGTCATTTAATACTCTCCAGTAATTACCAGCCCGAATTATTATTTGAAAATATTGCGACAGGGTTCAATGGTACCAAGTCACATTCCTCTCAAAGGGTAATACGTGATGAAATTTTTGGAATAATTTTGAAATTCATTATACTAAGGTATAAATAATTTTATCCATTGATAACAATTTATCAATAATCAGATGTTCCTGGTTCTCAACCTACCTAAATATTTTATAATAAAATGATATTCACCTACTGAGGACATTCGGAAAAAAAATTCCTCTGAAAAAATCTGTAAATAATGGCTGAATTACAAAATATATTAGCCAAAGTTAGATTGAATGCTACTCAAAGCTCATAGTTATCGGTACAATAACCAATATCAATCGAATGTATTATTTTTAGAACTGAACAAAATCTTCTACTGTCTCTTTTTCAACACAAAACTTTATGATTGCAGTAAAATAATTTGCAACATACAGGGAATGTTATAAATATTTTTTAACAAGAATCTTGAAAAAATAGGAGGAAGGTCGACATAGAAACTCGGAAAACACCTCTTCCATTCGTCAAATGACATTTGTATTTATCTCAGCTTTAAAACATTTCATGTTGGTTGTAAGTGCTCTACGTAAGCAACACTACCACTAATAACACTTGAAGGAAACACTATTCGTCTAATTCGATCCTCAAAGTGCTAATTATAAGTCTCAGTCGTCATAAATCTTGAGAGAGAGAGAGATCAAAGAGACTTCTTGGTATGCGCTCGCCGCCCTCGAAATTGCTTTCGCGTCGCTTCCCAATGCTCGCGGCTTTGGCTCTCTTCCCCCGGTGCGAGATGGACGAGATTCTTGTGCCGGGTCAGTGCAATCCAGGACGTCTTGTTTACTCTCTCCTTAACTCGACTAGAAACTCAAACATAACAGACACTTCAGACGCATGAGAACTAAGATTGAGGAACTGATAACAAGATAACCATTCTTGTTCTACGAATTAAGGCATCGATAATTACCAAACAAACGGAAATCGTAATCACCAGCATTAAAACGAATCATCAGATACATTCCTACTGCTCAAATGTGAATGCAAATATTAGAAGTATCCCCAACTCCAAGAAGCGGATGGGTCCGACAAAGGGAGGCCAGCAGGCCCATTAAGCACAATGAAATTTAAACAGTGGTGAGTATAAGGGTCTTTGTCTATGGTCGTTGGAAAAATACTATGGCCTCTAAAGTTTATGTATTAGGCTTCTTTTGTTTAATTGTATCAATTGCCCACGGTGCCGATAGCAGTTTTAGTGGTAGATTTTAGCAGGTTTAGAACTAAGTACGTCGGTCAGGGGCTGATATTTTGGTATCTTTGGAAGAGTAATATATTTTTCTATAAAATGAGACCAAATTCATTGATTTCTAGGTAAAATGATATTTCACTCAAACTAACTTAAGTTGAAAATTGTAGGTTAGTAATTCTTGAAGTATGCAAATTATATTAACTACTATTGATTTTGATAATCTATTCGATTTCAGTATTTTTTCGATGTGAATATGGATTATTACTAATTTAAATTAATAAAAAATGAAAATGAAGAAAGCATTAAAAAAAGTAAATGCATAATGATTTATTTCAAGTGAGTTATCGATGGGTAATATCATGTAATTGCAAAAATATTGCATCACTCTTTATGCGCTTATGCATATCTGGTGTAACAAATATGGCGGCCTACGTTACAGCTTCAAGCATTGACCGCCATAGCAAGCGCTCGCTCCATCTAATTCGACTACCACTGTCTAGTCTACGACTGTTACCATTCCTCTCCATAACGACAGTTCTAAAGTCTACAATTTACGCTCGCCATCATTCCACAAATGCTGAAATTCATAGTCATTAAATATTAACAGGTTCCCTATTCGATTCTTAAAAAAAATATTTTTTAATGATAGGACAATTTGACTTAAAGGAATATATTACAACGAGGGTGGGTGATCCAAGAGTATCCATTTTATCCTAAAGTGTACTTTGGGACTGTGATGGAAAGTGCGGCGGGGACTTGATGGCTGTTCTGTAGGAGAGAGAGGATTTGACTCGGAGATGAGAGTTTATTGAAGATTGAGGAATAAAGTAATAGGAATAGAAAATATAATATTTGTTGGAGCAGGGTGGCGAAATTTTTACTTGGTGGGGTTGAATCAGGATGGAACTAATGAGCTTACGATATAAAAAGCATTTGACCAAGTTTAGTGACATTCATTAAAAGTCTTTAATAGTCAGTATTAAAATCAGAGAAATGTTAAGCAATATTTAAAAAAATATGGTACTATTTTGTGTAGTCTTCTATTACGCAGAGTACAAATATTAATGTCGTCGTGACATTAAGAGAGGAAGAACAGTAACTGATTTGTTGGCCGATATTTATTATACTTACATTACAATACACACGTTCTGAGCCCGGCGGGAGTCGCGGGAAATAAGGGAGGGAATCGCGGGCCTTGCGAAGGCGCAGACCGGCGTGGGAGGTGCGGATGGTCCGGGTCTTGAGAGGGCGCAGACCGGCAAGGGACAGGTCAGGGAGAGCACTCCCCCGTCATTCGGATCCCCTGTATATATATGAAATACGGAGGTCCAAAGGGCGAATTGGTACCAAGGTGATGATGCGAAAGGGAGGGATGATCTCACTAGGAGTCCCGTTACTGCTCTCCATCCACCCCTCGCGACATCAGTGTAAAAAAATGCCAAAGGTCAGGACTAAAAACAGAGAAAGGTGCTTCAAGTGAGTCATCGATGGGTAATATTGTAATTGCAAAAATATTGCATCACTCTTTAGGCGCTTATGCATATCTGGTGTAACAAATATGGCGGCCTACGTTACAGCTTCAGGGGTTTACCGTCGAGATAGGACTTTTGACAGGAGCCTTGGGTAAGATCTAAGTGTTAGTGAATAACAGCAAGCAGTTGTTTGCAAACGAAACTTGGTTCAGATCGACCTGAAATGAGAAGAGGGCTGAGTCGGCCCACTTCTCAGATCGATCTCTCTAGCTCGCTGCGTTTACCATACCGAGCTGATCCGGTCAGTTCGATGATGGTTGATGGTTCGATGATGAGTAACTATCGGCGCTTAATAGCAGGAACGTACATTATTGCAAGTGCGTTGAATGTAGAATGCTGATTGTCTGGATAAACAAACTGATGACTTTTATGTTTCGCATTAGAAATAAGAATATTTAACTAATTTAACCTCAGTAGCAATTTAAACTGCGGAGAGTTGAGAGAGATTTGTAGGGCGCTGTAGTAATTTGGAACATATTTTTGAGATCTAAGATTTGATACTAAAACTAGAGAGAACATAGGTTCATTGTTAATATTGTGAACGTTATAAAAGTGGGCCATAACAAGATGAGCTAATTTGTCACCGTAATAATAAATGCCGGGAAAAATGAGTGAGATATTGGGGTAACTAAGAAATAGGTGCCATAGTTGGAGGATTAATGTGCTTCCTTCCATTGGGTAATGATGCGGACTAACTGGCCGAGAGCCAACAGAAATAAAATGGCTCTTTAAACACTCCAGCACTAAGTTTGACAAGAGGGAGAGAGAGTAAAATTTTGTGTGACCACACGAAAGAACAACAAAATACTTGTGTGTTTAAAATTTGGGGAAGAATGATTTCATTTTTAAGGAACGGTTGAACTAAGTGGATAAATTTGTCCCTCGACCGGTGGAGAAAGCAGTAACAATGACAGTATATGTAGAGATAGGACATTCTGAAAATTATCGCGGTAATTTTCGAAAATTACCGTAATATGTAACGTAATTTACAGCAGTTCCTGAAAATCACCGGAATTTTCGGTAATATTCACTTCCGTCTAAGATATTTTTCATACCGCTATATTACAAACATATAATTATAAGTCAATTCTACATACATTTAATACAATCTTAATTATTAATAAAGGCACGTCCAACCTATTGGTGGAATATTATTACTCGGGGAATATTTGTGAGGATAGCATTTTCAGTGGTTTGAACGAAAATTTCTCATTCCGAAAAAAAGAACGCCGAATTGCGTGTGGGCTGCCGTGTTTGTTTATAAATCTTCTTCATTTCTAAGACATAAATGTAGCAATAACAATGATTTAAAAGAATTGAACCCCTTGCTTTTGCTTTCCTATTCAGTCCACTAATGCTATTAATAGCATAAATTTAAAAATTACCGGAAAATTACGAAAATATTAAAAATTACCGTAATTTACCATGGTAATTTACCTCAAATGAAAATAACGGTAATTTAACCATCTCTAAATATGTATGCAATCATGGGATACATTAGTATATTCTGAGCTGGATGGCAAAAAGATTTATCCTTAGTCCAGTTTCCATGGTGGTGATGAAGATATATCCTTTTTACATATTTTTATACGTATGTATTTACACATTTAAATAGATAATATCCAGAATCTAAAGAATTTCGGGTCCAATGCAGTCATCCCCTTTAGTCTCCTATCCTCCAACCGTTTAATTCTGCCCTTTAAATCCATTTTAATTTACCTCGTATATTTCCTCATGGCGGATTTCCTTGGTCTCCTTGGTCATTTATTCCCATTTATTTACTCCTTACATTGCTGTATCCAAGAGGATATTAAGTCACAGAATGGATAAATCAAGGTTGATGAAAGGGAATAAATGACGCAAAAATGCTTGAAGTTGCCGATACTGAAAATGAGTGCTGACAAAGGAAAGTGACTCTTCGTCACCTTTTCGCACAGACTATAAAAGTGGTCATGCCAAGATTAGTTTGAATTCGACAAAGTGAAAAGACAGTTGGGCACTTCAGAAGTGTTAAGGATACTAATGGAAGGGATAGAGTGGGTAATAAATGGACCACAGCAGGATGCGGATGAGATTTAATGGTTAAGGACATGAATGAAAGAGAATGATAGTTTGATTATATCACAATGGGGTAGAATTGAAAAATCCAAAGTGAGGCATTTAAATTGAGTGATTTGAAGGCTTAGTCAAATGCCTTCGAACCAAACCTTAAGCCGAAATCTTTCAAGTCTCGCATCAACAAGAAATAATACACCAAGCAATGTGTAATTGAGGCTGAGGTAAAACAAGGGAGCTAGTGCAGGTAAGCGAGGAAACATTCTTAAAATGCATATAAAGTAAAATACCACTTACCCCATGGTTAAGCGAAGGCATTAAACTTAGTTATGGAAATTCGCCATGAAAAAATTGTTTCGAGCCATCTCGGGTTTGGAAGAGTTATCTCTTGATTACTTATCAATAATTAACCTAATGCATCGCAATCACCGGAGCAATAACGAAAGTTTTTACGAGGATTCCCGTGGCATAGAAACAGGAAACAGTAACGTGTAACCTGAACGGACAAATATGGTGACGAACATATGATCGGGAATTCCCCTTTTTCGCATTTGGCGTTTAATCATGCTTTATTTGAATTATTCTATTTGATTGTGACCAGTTAGACCACATGGCTTTTCAAAAAGAAAAGGTGGATTTTCCTCACTGCATCGCGACTAAAGGAATTTGAATTTCCGTTATTTTCATACAAATATAATAATAGGATTTATTCTTCACATGTCAAAACGGAACTTTTTGGTGTTCCACTCCATTGATTTTCCTTCTATATTAAGCATTTACTAAACAATTCCTTTAAAGCTACATCATTTTCTCGTCGTTTTACATAAAACAACGTGATCCCCGATTGTTGATTAGACAAATTGTAGAAAATCGCAATCTTTAAACCCAAAAATATACAGAAATAATAATGAAACAAATTACTTCAGTCCTTGTGCAGATTTTTTTCTTCAGTACTATACAATATTTCAACAAAATTTAGGTATATACCAAAGTGGTATAGACCTAAGTAGGTGTAGACTGTGACATAAGCGTGTTCTTCCCGCTTCTACAGTTTTCCCGTTCAATAGATACTATGAGCAAAAATGTAAGTAACTAGAGCATCTCTTTAATAAAAATTGCAATATTTATAGTTCACATTTAAATAATATGGTTCTGTACACCAACGGCAAAAAGGAAAAATATTGAACAATTAAAGAACACGCTATTGTTAGGTATTAATATGCTACTCTACTGCATAATTTACAGTTTAGTTTTGTTCATTTTGGCGACTCCAGCCATTCATTTGTGAGATACATATGATGACAACCCCAAAACAGGTTTTTGCCTCACGGGTGCCGTAAGTTCTACAGCTTACTTGTATACATTTGTTTAAAATTGGTTGTACGTACTTTTGTGTGGAATACATTTTATTTTTATGCGTGGAATAAATTTTATTATTATTCGGTGTAATAGATTATTATTTGAGTGGAATACATATTATTATTAATAATTAACCCCTTTCTGTATGAAGTCAGAATCTCTTTGTACCCGAGGCCACTTTTAATCTCATAGGGTCTCTACCTCAGACACCCTTCTTTATCCCCTCCCACCTCCCGCCCCCCACATCCTCCCCTCCCGAGAAAAACAATGGAAAGCAATCCGTCTCACCTCTTTCTCAATCGCCTCCAAGTTCTCCAATTCCGCTGGCAGCGACACAGAGTTCCTGCGCGTTATTCGGATCCGCGGCACATTCGTCCTCAGATCGGAAGGTCCCTCGCCGTCCTCACCCTCCTGCCCCTTACCCCTCCCCCCGGCCGCCTCCCCCTCCTCCACTCCGCCAGACGACGACGACGCCTGGCCACCTTCGCTTGTTTTAGCACCGGCGGCGCCTCCTCTTCCCGCCTCCACAACGCACTCCGTCAACGCTCCATTGTCCGACGAGTTCATCATGGCGTCTCGGCGCACGCGGTGGGTGACGTCAGACGGCCTGTAATTGACGGGACAAAAGGGGGGAGGGGCGGATTAAAAATAAGATGGCAATCAGGAAGGGGAATGAGGCATAACGGCAATGAAAAGGTGCCGCTGGCACCTCCCCATTGCCATCGGGTGTCGTCCACTTTATATAAAGGCCGACGCCGCGGCGTCGGGCGTCTTCGAGCCACGTGCCTCGTCACAAGGACGCTGTGGAAGCGGTTCAGATGTCGCAGCCAGCGAGCATTTGGAAGGTTTCGAGAGAGAGAGAGAGACTGAATAAAAAGAGGTTGATAACTCCCCTCTAAGAATCCCTGGATGCTAAATTACCCCGTAAAACCAGTCCCAGACGTTGAGGGTTTCGAGTTGATGAGGTGCAGACATAGCCAATTAAGACTCATTACAGTCACTCATTCATTCACGATGAGAATCTGTCATCGTTTAAAATATGATTGACGCCAAACGTTTACATCTCTAGGTACTTGAGAAATTCAGAACTGGTGTGTTTCAGAGCGACACAGGGTATATTATCATGACGCCCCACTGCATCTCTACGTCTGACAGAAGCGATAAAATAAGAGAGATACATTGCCGAACAGATGGGTAAAAAAACTCGTTTTTTATGAGCTCAATAAGCGACCACAATAAAAACTGAGCTCCACTAAATACACTCCAATAATACACGTCACCATTTCACCTCTCAAAACTATATCCCTTACATCTTTACATGGCTGGTGTCCGAACACCCCCTGCCACACGCCCACGTGGCGGCTTGCAGGGTAGTACGTAGATGCAGATCTCGTCAGTGACACATGACGTAATAAGTTTAGAGGAATTGACTATTCAGCAGTACCTAAAAAACATGATTATAGCAACTGAAATACAAAGAAAAAATAGGAAAAAATATTAGCCATGAGGAACACGGAACCCAAAATTGGTATTAGAAGACTGATCTACGATAAAAAAGAACAAGGCGAGAAAGCCTAGGAAATTCTGTTTCCATGCCTGGAAGTTCCCATGTTCTGGAAGTCCAAAGACTTCCAAACGTTTGGGCACAGATATGGCCTGAAAGGCTTTCAAAAGCAGAAGTTACTATTGGGCGCATAGAAAATAAAATGTACTACTTGAGGAATAGAATCTGCAAAAGGGAATCTCCAGGTTAGGAAGAAGCCGAGATGAAAGGAAAATGGTGCTAGAGGTAAAGAGGTGCTGAATAATTAAAAGAGAGCTTAGTATAAAGTTTCACAAGTAATCTAAATCACTTTTCTTTTTTCCAGTCGTCCTCAGTAAGTCGGTCATTCAAGTCCTTCTCCGTGATACTTCCACTCAAAACTATTTTTATTTTCCTAATTCTTCTCCTCAAACATTATCACTTAATATCCCTATATCCAAACTTACTTTATTCTTTCTCACATCTCAGACCTTTCAGCCCAGGAATATGCCTTTAGCCACCAAATTCAACTGCTGCATACGCAAAAGCTGTCTGCATCTCTTTTTTCTCGTTTTTCGTTAAATTATAGTGACACAATCAATTGCTTTTTCCGTTTCCTTTATCTCATACAGATGCCTTATACTTCTTTTTGCTTCCTTCCCGCGAAATAAATTTACGATGAAAACAGTATTCGTTGAAAAAGGAATTTTCTCCAGTAATATTATCAGAATAGAAAAACTGGTCTGATAGATTATGTAGCCATTGAATTCTATTGCTCGACTTTCATGGCACATTCAGTGTTAAATCACGGTTTTCTTCCCCAATTGCTCGACTTTTTTGCACCTGCTTTTTGCACAGCAGCCGCTTTTTTATGAGTCTGAATTTTCTTACCTTACAGCGAAGTAAATAACGAATGTACAACCACATGTCTCTGGGCGTTTTCAGTGAAATCGTCCAAGAATTGACACCTAATATTCCTTAATAATTTGCTAATCATAAGAAACTAGGATAGACGAAGGAGTGCTAATTTTGTAGTTCAATAAAGATGACCGAATCCGAGATACCGAGCGAATTGATATAACTCTGGCGCAGTTACCAAAAAACATCGTCTTTACAATGCAATAACTGCAAAAATAATCGACGCAAATTAAGGAAATATGTGACTACATTTAATTCATTGATTCCTCTCTTGAGTAAATCGTGAACAAAGCATGATCTGGTTGTATCCATGCTACAGCGAATTGTATCTCATTTACGTATTAATTGAAGTTCTGGAATAATTTTCATACGACGAGACATTCAAAAATAAATTTAATCTTTGCAAAAAAAGCACAAGTATAAATGAAAATTCAGAAATCTTGCTGCATGTCATTTAATTTTTCTCAGTATACAGAGCAGTGAGATTATGTTTGGAGTATCCATACATTACAAATATTTTACAAAGGTTCCGCGGAAGAGGTCTGATTTTTCGAGTAGCACACGAAATATTGCCGTTTAATGAATATATTTCAACGGAGCCAATCTCATTCTAACCGAATTAGATATCATATCATCACAGTATATTCACTATCGTGACGACATGGAAAAATATGCCGCCAACTTGTTAAATAGATAGGGAAGCAAATCCAATTCGAAATACGATTGATTATTCTTACAGCGGGGCAAAATGATCCAGATAAGTGTGATTACGTGCCCGCATTAAGTCATTATCACTACTTGATACATGGCAGTGACATGATTTCCATGCATTTGTATTAATATTCTACCGGCTAAGATAGCTTTTGTTGAATGTTGTCAGAGTATCTTCTGCCGGTTTCCTACACATTCAGGGGCCAATTTCGCTCTAGTATAACCTTTTTCGTCTCACATACGATCTACCCTTCTTCAGCCTGTCCATGAAACCTATTCTCTTTCTTCCTCTTCCCCGTAAGCCCAACATCCTTCCCTGCATCACATTCTTGAGTAACCCATCGCCCCTTATCACTTTCTCCAGCCACCTACTCTGCCGATCTCGAATTCCATTAGGAAGTTTGCTTTCCTCGCCCACCATCTCAAGCACCACCTCGTTAGTCCTCCTCTCCCTCCATCGCACCTTCTCCATCCTTCTCCACACCCACATCTCAAATGTCTGCAGCCTATTCTCGTCCTCCTTTCTCAGGGTCCACGTTTCTGCCCCACACAACTTCCATATATATAGTGTGAATTAATTTTTCCTCAAGTCCAAAAAATAGGCTGGTAACTGCTCCACTAACAAAACAAAATTCGAATATGCCCCTCTTTGTGACAGACAGTGCCAATCAGAGGGTACTGGGGATGTCCGAGGAAAGGACATTTAAAAATTTTTCAACAACACAATAAACGGACGCTACGCGACGCGGTGCGAATAGGGCTACAGAATAAAGTCGGTTAAACATAATATTGTGATATTCTATTGTAATAGAGTTTATGCTAAGCTGAAAACTCTTGATGACATGATCTTCGAGATTCAAAATTAAATACAAAAGGATTCTATTTAAAATAAACCATAAAACGTGGAGCATTTACATCGTTTTGATGTAGAGCAAACAAGATCTTAGTACAATAGCTGCGAACGCGGGCCAGAGCTGGATAATGAGCGGTGCGTTTGTGTGGTATCCCATAACTTGGTGGCACTCGTCGGCAGAAAGTGTGTTGCACAGAAGGATGAGGCCAGCGAGGACAAGCGGGCGAAAGAACCAAAGGCCTCCGGTGGGGAAGGCAGGCTATCTCAGTTCTGTCATTCTCGCATAATTTCCTCTCCTCGATAAACCGCACTACACTGACGTGTGTCACCAATATTACTGCCAATGAAACAAACAGCGCTTCTTCCGGTCCCAAAATCAATCTACTAAATACCATTTTCACCATTCGATAGGAAAAACACATCCCTTCGTTCAACTCCGTTGCCATATTTTTGTAGTATAGTGTAGTATATTGTAGATAGTGATAATATTATTTTTATATCACTATCACTCAATTCTATTCCTAAAATTTGCATTGGTTTTCACCCTGCTATCCCTTTTGTCATTCTTTGAGCTGACAACGCTAGCATTAGTCGGGGTTTTAACTTTCTAATATGTACTGCGTTTGTGTGAACCATAATATAACTGAACTCATATGGTTGATAGTTTGAAAAATTTTTCAGAGTGTTCTTATTTGAACTAAGAGCGCACCAAAGCGATGTCATTTGCTGAATTATCGTGGGACTAGATTGCTTCCAATAGTGCTTAGGACGCAGTTGACACAAATTCAGCCAATAAGTAGACACGTCCTAGGCCTTTAGGGGATGAAACTCATATGATCGAAGAATCCATTATGGCGGCCTTAAATTAACTCTTACGATCGTGAAAATTTTGTTTACTTTTTCTTTCTCGATCAACTCAGTACGTTTCAAATGCGCTATTATCTTGGACGGACTTTTAACCACACTGTTACAAACGGACGTGTCCCGCCCTTCTGTATAGAACGCATAACTGATTATATCAATTCGCTTCGTACCGTGGAATCAGCGAAACATCCGATCCGGATATTGAAAAGAGGTTACTGAGCCCTTAGCTTAGCTTAACTTTAACCTGGCAAACCGATGAAAGGCTGAAGACTGGTGATGGGAGTATAACGATCGGAGAGGTTCTTTGGAACTATGTGATATGCATAATGTAATTAACAGTTACAAAGATAAAAACAAACAGGTTATCATGGTCGATAACAGCAGCAGATCAGAGAACAGAATCAATTGCAGGTGACGTAACGGTTTTGTTTGCTCAGAAGATGGATAAAAAATACCAGATAATTTTCCACTATGTTTTAATATGGATAGGCTGACCGATTGCGATGTTTTATAACATTATTAAAGGAAGTATTATTTTAAGAGTTCTTCCACAAAGTAGGCCTTTTTTAATAAATGATTACTTTTTGTTTTTAAGTACACATTATTTTAAATCACTTATAATGGTGGTGCTACATTTTATAATGATTTAAAATATCAAGAACCGTCAGGGCACCAGTAATAAAATAGTGGGGAAAACAGGCAAGTTTTTTATGCACGTCAGAACAGAGAGGATAGGAAGTTATGGAAATGCGACAGATAAGCAATTAGGACTAGGTAATTGGAGTGCTTACCCGTCAGTGTCATATTTCAGCCAGTAATATCCAGCTAAGGGCAAAAATAAAAGCGCGGAAGGTTTCAGATATTTGAAAAATCAGCAAATGTAAAAATAAAAACCTAAAATTAGAAATTATCACTATATTAAAGACCCTGTTTTACGAAAAACTTTAAAACCCAGCTAGTATCTTCCAGGTTATCACCGAATACGGAGCTAAGGTACTCTTTGATGAGAAATTTTCGTGCATAACTCATCACAATCAAATCAGGAGTACCGCGCTGAGAGGAGATTTCTCGTATTTCTCAGACAGGGAACGGTTTTTCAGTTAGTAGAATGGATCACAGTTAAATTTTTCAGTGAAGTGACAGGAGTGTCCAGAGCAAAAAAAAAGTGACAGTATCGAATATTAATGAAGTTGAATGGACAGAAATAAGCACCAATAATTCTACGATGAGAATGAGATGGGGAGAATATAGGTAATTAGGATGAAACTTTGGGAAGAAGACAAAGAACTTTTCGGCTTCAATTTGAGGCACTACTGTCTCCTAAACATAATAAAGCATTACAAAGCAAATAAAGCATGGAAAGAAGCATTAACAGGCAAAATTACCGAGGAAAACCAAGGCTGGGATACATCAAGAACATCATGACAGATATTAGAATGGGGACTTGGTAGAAAAAAATGCGGTTGAATTAGAAAAGCTTGAAGAGGAGAGCTTTAGCAAGCCAATCTTTGATTTCATGGCTGACATAAATATTAAAAGAATGCAGATGGAATCAACAGAACGATAGCTCAGGGAAATTCCGGAAATGTAGGACCGCATTTGCTGCAGTATCGTCCAGATTTGCCTATAAAATGAAAGGTTATACATGAATAACAAAACATATTACACACAACAAAATATATTATAATTAACATTGTATATCTACATCTACATAATACCCCGCCAGCCGCCGCATGGGCGTGTGGCAAGGGGTGGTAGGTCACCAGCCGTGTAAAGGAGATGAAATAGTGACATGTATTATAGGAGTGTATTTAGTGGAGCTCAATTTTTATTGTGGTCGCTTATCGTTCGCGGAAAGAACGATTTTTGTACCAATCTGTTCGGCAGTGTATCTCTCTTGTTTTATCGCTTCTGTCAGACCTAGAGATGTAGTGAGAAGTCATGATAATATTCTGTGTCGCTCTGAAAAATATCAATTATGAATTTATCAAGCAACTTAAGCCTAGCGTGTAGCCTCCGAGTCTCTAGGGGCTCCCACCTTAATCCCTCTAAAAGTTGTGAGACACTATATGTACGCTCGTAGCAGTTTTTAACGAAGCGCGCTGCCTCACTTTGTATTTTATTAATTTTTTTGGTGAAATCTTTGTGACCAGGGTGCCAAATGCTCGTGGTGTATTCGAGGTGTGGCCTAACCAAAGCGAAGTAGCATCTCTCTTACTTTTTCATCCGAGGACCTTCCTATTATACGTTTAACAAAACCTAGTTTCTTTAATGCTGCGCCACATATGTTCTGTATATGTAACCCCCGCGATATATCAGAAGTTAAGGTAATTCCATGTATTTTAATGTATCTGAAGATTTTATGTTCCCTCCACCCACAGCATAGGTATGACATTTTTGGGATGACTTTCGCAGGAAGTGAACTGTGGTGCATTTGCAGATATTTAATTCTAACCCCCACTCCTGGCACCACGAATGAACGTTGTTAAGGTCCGATGACAGAGCTTTAAATTCCGCGTCTTCGCTCATTTCACGGTAGATAACTGTATCGTCTGCAAATATTCTTAATTTACTGCTAACTTAGGTCATTTATATAAATAATGAATAAAAGAGGGCCGATCACACTTCCCTGAGGAACACCGGATGTGACTTCGACCATATCAGAGCTAAAACCACTACTTTTAGTTATTATTTTTAAATAAAATATCTAATTTTTATATATTTATTATATTTTGTTATAAAATAACTACTTTCTGTTTTCGATCACTGAGAAAGTCGCTTATCCAATTCACTATTTTCCTATTAACTCCGCATGATTGCAATTTCTATATGAGATTTTTGTGAGGATACAACAAAAACGTAATCCATATACAGGTTAAATTTTTCGAAAAATTGCGAGTAATATTTATTATTTTCGTTAAGTTATTGTTGCATAAATATAAGTTTCACTTCTATGCACCAAAACGCCTACTCTATCCATCAAACTATGATGACTTAACTCAAGGTAGGAACTGCAATAGCTCGATCGAATCCTTACACCGGACACAGAAGTCGAATTTCGCGTTCACGAATCGCGAATCACGTTCGAATTTCTAGTGCGAATCGATACCTCACAGATTTACCGAAAACCATTCACTTTGTTCACCTCTCTTTCATCAAAATCAATTTTATGCCAGCTGAGTGCGATCAAAATATGACCAGCAATCACTAAATAATACTCAAAGAAGCTGGCCTGAGTACTCAAAATGAAAGAAAAAGTTGAGGAATAGAATTACAAAACCGCAAACAGTGGTATGTATTGACAAATAACATGCGGGTAGAGTATCCAATCACACTCACGAACAAGATGTTGGCTTTCACACTCGGAGAAATGATTACTCAATGCATTGAAAAAATAATATGTATGGACTCCACTTCCCTATAGATTCCCTCTCTTGTCTTCATCATTGGCACATCTTAACGTGAGGCTCTATTTTGTCACAAACAACAGAATTAAACGCTTGTAAGCACTGCTACTAGTTTGAGGATGCCACTGAGGCTTCCGGACAGTGATTAAGCTGGGGGTGAGTGGAGGGTGATCAGCCTCGGTGGCACTTTGTTTCGGTATGAGAGTCGTTTCGAGAGAGAGTCGAGAGAGAGAGTTTCGGAGTGAGAGTATTTTGGAAAGTAGATTTTCTCAACTAAAACTAATGTAAAAATTATCTAACATTTAGATAGAACGATTTACAATCTAGGCACCTTTTCAACACTGCCTATAGAGCATCAACAAACACGAAATTGATTTTTATTATTTGGCAAAATGGTTTTCCAGTAATAAGTTAGTCAAATGAACTTGAAGTTTGGAATCCAAACTTTTACTTTAGTAAAAATTTTATTCCTAACTAAAAGAAATAAGATTATTTTCTCTTAAACTTCACTTCCGAATTTAGTCTGAACAGATTTCATGTATATTATGCATCTAGCAGAGGACATATACAGAGGACAATATTCAGTCCACACAAGCCTGCTAAAACTGTAGCCACTCCACAGCTCCAGAGTTTCTACCACATTTTGTCATCTCAAAAGACAACCGTTCCACTGGCGTGTTTAGACGGTATCTTCTGATCTGAATGACTGTCGCCGCTTTCCAAATTCCGAAACGTGTGGCACTCAGCGTCATCAAAATTTGAATGTCATGGACTATGGACATTTAAAAGGGCTCCACCATAAAATGAGTTACAGGTAAATTCATTCATATGTTGGCTATTCATCAGAAATGTGTGCTCATCTTGATGCAAACAATAAAATCCTACCTTTCCGCACTATTTTCTTAATAACTGGACTTGAAATTAGGTACATTTTGCCAAATGCGAGAACATTAGGAACTTGGGAAAACATGAAAAACATATCTCCATGTAATTGAAATATCATTTTCCCAAAAACGTCTATAAAATTTCGATATTCCCAGAATATTGGACGAAGATTGATTTTTCCCCCTTGCATCTTTTCTTGATGACTCAAGTCAAAAACTAAGAAGGCTAACGAAGTAGGAAAGTCATATTGCGACTTTGCAAGTCTAAATAACACTTAATAAAACCTTTTTATCTTTTAAACATTGTGCTTTCACTGATGAAATGCAAAAGCCAAAGCATAAAAATTGATTAAATAGTATGCCGTGAGTTGATTGACACAGGCGGGTGTCTTATTACCATTTTACTGTTCAATATAATAATACCTCGGACCAACGAGTCGGCTACGAACAGGCTGTGAGTTGCTACGCGAACTCCTACGAGAGGAGCCAGATTCTGAATGATACGAGTTCTCCCCGTCTGTTCACCCCCGTCGGCCGGCTTCTTACTCCATAATAAACCTCGCACAAGATGGGACTGGACTGGACTGAAATGGACGAACGTTACAAGTATAATTTGGACCATTCAATAATGCGCGAGGAATATTATGAGTAGGTATCATTTTGTCTGCTCTTTTCGGTATTAATGTTTGCTTTCCTCATTTAAGGAATGATCACGTCCTCATCATTTCCACGGTCATTCAGAAATCAATTTATCGTTATTGTGTCCAAAAAATAGCAATTTTCAAGAATTAGGTTCAAAATTTGGAGATAATTCGAAAAATATTTTAAAAAAACACTTTTTTCCAGTCATAAACGCCGACTGCGGCGCCAATCCCATTTAATAACCTCATTTCGATCTCAGCCATAGAAGTAACTTAAGAATAGCCAAAAGTGGCTGCTTATATTTTATTATTGTAATTCCATTCCCAAAGATGGGAAAGAAAGGATAGAGAAATAAGAAATAGGTGGAAATATTACATCGAAGACTTGTATGAAACAAGTGAGAAACCGAATAATACTATCATAGAAAATGAGACTCAGACAGAAGAGGAGGAGAAAGGTCCCAAAATGCTTCAGTCTGAAATAGAACAAGCAATGAAAGATATGACAAATGAAAAAAGCGGGAATTGATAAAATTTATTTTGGATACTTTGAATTTTTAAAAGAAGAGTCTACAACGGAAATAGTGGAAATGTGCAATATAATACATGACTCCGACTTCTGGCCAGAGGACTCACAAAAATCAGTCATGATACCAATTCCATAAAAAGAGGGTTCCAGAGGGCGTGAAAAACGCAGAACAATAAACATAATAGCACATGCTGATAAAATATTAGTAAGAGTATTGAATTGGAGGCTAAAAAATAAAGGAAAATGCAGGAGAAGAACAGTTTGGATTTAGAAGAAAACGGGGTATCAGAGAAGCAAACGGCATGATAAGGATAACAGCGGTACAGTATAGAGAAAACTTTTTCTATATATGAAAAAGCATTTCGTAAAGTTAAGTGGGAATATGCTCATAGTGAATGGGAAGAGTGAAGTAGATAGTAAAGTTAGAATGGATATGGCAAAAGAAGCCTTTTACAAGAAGTAAAGTTGCATGCAACCTGACGTCGGAGTTGAGGAAAAACTCGTTTAATGCTACGTATGGATTGTTATGACGTACGGCTGCGAAACGCAGACCATGGGAAGAGAGAGCGGGATAGGATTGAGGCATTGGTGATTTGGACTTGGAGAAGGTCGATGAAGAATATACGTTGGACAGATAGAGTAAGGAATGAGGAGTTGAACAGGGTTAGAGAGGAGAGAGATCTCAGGAACACTCTTCTAGGAAGAGAAAAGAAAAATTGTTTGGGCACATACTAAAACCTTGTTCAATATATATGTTGATCCATAAATCTTTTGATGGGAGAGAGGAAGGAGTCAGCTTTGGAGGTAGGAAGATAAGAAGTATAAGATTCGCAGATGACATGGTGATATTAGCAGATGATATGCAATCACTTCAAAGGTTGATAAAGGTTTTGGAAGAAGGGGTGAAGGAATATGGGATGAAGATAAACCTAGGAAAGACAAAGGTGATGCCAGTAAACTGTGAAAATTATACGAGTGTGAAAATAAATGAAGGTGTAATAGGAAAAGTGAAACGCTACCGGTACCTAGGAACGATGGTGACAGACGACTGAAGAAGTATTGCAGAAATAAAAGCAAGGATAGCAATGGCAAAAGAGGCCTTCAGCCAGAAGAAAAACTTGCTATGCAATAAAAGTCTGGATCTGGAGCTGAGAAAGAGACTAGCTAAATGTTATTCATGGAGCGTTTTCATGTATGGATGTGAAGCGTGGGCATTAGGTAAGAGGGAAAGGAATAGAATAGAAGCTTATGAAATGTGGGTGTGGAGAAGGATGGAAAAAGTAAGATGGGTAGATAAGATGAGAAATGAAGAGGTTTTGAGCAAAGTAAAAGAAGGAAGATCGCTCCTAAAGGAAATTAGGAAGAGGAAAGGAAACTGGCTGGGCCATGTGATGAGAGGGAAAAGTATAATAACTGTGGCACTTGAGGGTTCAATTGAAGGAAAGAAAAAGAGAGGAAGGAGAAGATTTAAATTGGTGGATCAGGTGAAGAACATCAGCTATGAAGAAGCGAAGAAGGAAGCTCGGGACAGAAGCGGATAGAGACAGCAGTGGTGTACGGGATCTGCCAGCAGGCAGAACACCAGATGATGATGACATACTAAAAGAGGTAAGGAGAAAAAGAAGATTTTATATAATTGGTGATATAAGGAGACCAAAAAACAGGCCTGGGAAGAAAGAGGATTGAGACAACGACGGTGGATGGGGTCTGCTACTCGGCAGAATACCACGTAATGGTGAATATGTATTCCATTCCCTCTGATGTTCCGCTTCTGATAAACAGTTTTTCACAAAAATAGCGTTCACATAAGGTAGAAGAATACAATTTTTTACCCTATCTTTCTGCATTCACTGGTAATATCATTGACTTTCAAGTTCTCCTAGAGAATAAAATAGCGAGAAAAGATAAAATTTGTCTATTCGTATCAAATAGGAGATACTATAATATAAAGGTAACCATATGATGTGAATAAAATGGAATTTCAGTCAATGAACAATTTCGCCACCAAAAAGATTCAAAAACAGTATTCATAGCCCGGTTTCCCGCAAAAATTGTTTCTATATTAAAAAGAAAATTTCCCTATATTTTACCCACTTTAGGCTTTAATCCCATTCATATTTCAGCCAATGCTAGTCGACACAGGCGGCAACGTGGTGAAGTCCTCACCTGGTATTCCGAGGGTCGTGGGTTCAAGTCCAGCCTAGGTGGTATTTTCACCACTCAGCACTTGCCGACTGAGGAACTGGCATATTCGTCTGTTTCCGTCATTATACCCGATGTAAAAGACATGTTACGTGCTTTTCACAGGGTTGTGAAAATAAATTTTTGCCGGATGTTCAACATATTTTGTTAGAGTCAAACTATGACGGTAGAGACGGTCACAGACATAAAATTAGGGAATCAGACTGCATAACCGATAGATTTAGAATTTCATTATATCTACGTACAATAAGGGACCATAATAGCTGCGATACATTCTTCTGCGATCAATTCTTTGCAACTCTGACCCTCACCAAGTAGAGTAGATTTTTCTACATCTATCCTGCGAGCCGCCGCATGGAAGTGTGGCTGGAGGTGTTAGATAACCAGCCGTGTAAAGATGTAAGGTTTTGGGAGGTGAAATGGTGACGTGCATTATAGGATTGTATTTAGTAGAGTCCAGTTTTTATTGTGGTCAATTATTGTGCGCGGAAGGAACGAGTTTTTGTACCTATCTGTTCGGCAATGTATCTCTCTTATATTATCGCTTCTATAAGATCTTGTAGAGATGTAGTATGGACATCATGATATTATTCTCTGTGTCGCTCTGAAACACACCTGTTTTGAATTTCTCAAGCAACCTAAGCCTAGCGTGTAGCCTCTGAGTCTCTAGGGGCTCCCACCTTAATCCCTCTAAAAGTTGTGAGACACTATACGTTCGCTCGCAGCAGCTTTTAACGAAGCGTGTTGTGTTTCATATCCTACCATCATCGCTAATAACTCACCCAGCATGAAATTTCCGGCATGATTTTGCTTTCTGGATGGTTTATTTCCTTGTAGGACTATTTATCAATCGAATTAATAGCACCGATAATAATCGAATCTCATTAGTTGTATCATAAATAGTGTTATATTGTAGCACATTAGTCTACGTAGCACTCTCCTAGTTTCTGGTCTCACTGCACATTGTTATCCTGACTCCAATTGGCGTGCGCCCAGCGGCCGGGGGAAAGTGCGCGATTCTAATTTGAACTGTGATGATTGTGCATACCTGGTGTGGAATCAACCCGTACCACACACTCTAGTTGTGCCTCGCACGGTATTTTGTAGATGAATTTCATGTAAAACAAAGAAAAGTTTGATTCGGTATGTGTGTACACATAAAGGACATGTTTAAGGTAGCATGAATATATGAAAATAAATGACAATCATGACGGAACATGTAAGAAATAGAACTTAGGGTTAGCATGCCTGATACAAAGCAAAAACATCAATCAGATACCGAGTTAGGCAACCACGACTTTCTCATAAGGGCGATAGTTTCTTGTAAATTTTTTTCCGATTGACAAATTAACTATTATGCCATTAACATGGCATATTGGAGAAAATCTTCAATTGGACACATGATATGAATTTGATAATAATTTCTTCAACACTACACCATATAAAATGACTAACGTTCATTATTAGCACCCAATCTCTTTGCTTGCAATAAAGTTTCACAGTATCCCCATCGTTAAAATACTCCTCCATAAATAGTTGCTCATCATAACTAAAACTACCTTGACAAACTTCCCGTTAGATGTTCGAGGGTTTATTAGGTATGCGAATACATATTGAAAATAAGTACTGCACTCAATTTGCCACATTATAGTTGTCGTGTATTGATAACACTTTCGAGTGCTTCTTAACTAGATTTAATGCATCTCAAATTACATGAACATGTCTGACATTTATCAGTTGCAACGACCAAGAGCCAGATTAAGAAAACGACAACACCATGACAACAAAGTCAATAGTAACACAATATTCTATTATAATAAACACAAACATGTCACGTCCCCTCTTTTCCTTCTTTTCTGTTTTATCAAAAAATAACAAAGTAGGATATACCTTGTTTTACCTCCACGAAGTGACGCCTGATGGTGTAAAGACTATTGTTCATTATGTAGTATTGCTACTGCTCATAGTTGGGATTAACGATTAAAACCTAAAATTAACGTTTGAAATAAACCGTTAAAAATGTAGTGAACTATTTAAATTAACTGTTACTTTTTAGAAGAGTTAACTTTTAAATTTTTATCGTTAAAATTATACATAAACTGATACAAAACTAACTTCAATTAATTTTTTCGCTAATTTTTGGTGAATGTCGACCTGCTCAAATTTGAGCGCAAAGCTTGACCAATAGACAAAGGGGAAAATAGACCGGTATCTAAGAATGCAATATAGCTGGATAGTTGTGCCAGAATGCAATGAATAGGCCCAGACGCATACATCCAAACAAAAGCGGGGTTGAGTGGAGAGCATTTTTTTTTCAAAATTTAACACTTTCTATCGCCGATGCGGAAGCAGTGAGATATTTTCACGTGTACAAGTGTTAATGAACTCTCAATTACAATGAGAAATCTTTTTTTCAAGTACAACACTGGCATTCCATCATTTGCGCAATGTGAAAGGATGTATAATGCTGCAGGGCTTCTTTTTTCAGACAAGAGAGGACGGATGTCCGATAAAAATTTTGACATGAGAATGTTATTAAAGTATTAGCAAAAGTTAAATAAATTTGACGTTTGCATTTATTTTATTTCAATTGCGAAAAATAGCTTTTAAAAGTTTCCTAAAGTTAACTGAAAAAGTAACTTTCAACGTTAAAGTTACTTTTTTAACTTTCATTTTAATCAGTTAATTTTTCAGAGTAGTAACTTTTAACTTTAGCAAGTTAATTTTTACAGATACCAACTTTAACGTTAATCAGTTAATTTTTTGGTAACTTTCCCAACTATGCTACTGCTCCACTTCAGTGACTGCCGTGAACTTAAAGACGCAACAAGCAGAAAGTGACGCAATTCAAGCATTAAAAAGCACATCGTACCGCGCGAAACTACTCACCGAGTGGACGAGTTTAACTAGCTATGAGTAATCGACACTCTCTGAGATAGTTGCAACACGCTTACGCGTGCGCCACTTTTTCCTCCAGCGAAGAGCTAGCAAATCGCCCGATGTAACTATGCTTCGCGTGGAGCCATGCAAGGTTAACCTTGACTAACTTACCATGGGAATGGAGGTAACTTTGGTTAGAAGTATTGTTTGATGAAAACTGTGGTGGAAGCTTGTTTAAATTAAACCACTTCTTGTAATAGGTATATATGAACTTCCTTATCCATTACTTTTCCGATAAACTCTCAATCATAACAGATACATCTCTTCTTTCTCAAAGTCCACAAAAAATTTAACAACCGTATCTTAGATAACATATCAATTAACATAACATAGTATTTGTTAAATGTTTGGGTTGCCAGCTCTCAACATTGTGAACCGATTAAGATAGGTTTAGAGCATTGAGGTATATGGAGAGGGCACTCCGTCATCAAAGTATAGCATGAAAACCGAAATAAAAACCACATTTTGTAACCCGGCTCTTTCCATTTGGATAGCAGGAGGGAATAGACGAATTAGCGGATATAAAGCAAGATTATCCACCAACTGTTTGAAATATAAGACAAAGAAATCTTGAAACGTATGTTAGTTACTAACTGCAATGGATTTTTCTCGTTTACCGGAGTTTTCACCAAGAAAGCAGATTATAATTAAGTCCCGTAAAGGTAACAAAAATCCACAGATGAAGAGGACGCCTCGGTAGCTTAACTGGCTAAAGCACTCGGCCGGAAATCGAGGGATCCGAGTACGAATCCCGGTCAAGGCGGATGGTTTTCTTCTCTGTGGAAATTCGCACATATGTACAAAAATATATTAAAGTGGTTTGAGCGACATAGTTCCCTAGTCATCATAGAAACCATTATCGAATTATACGTTTTAATTTCACCAGCTGTAGGACACAAGAATTGAATATTGCATAATTAATGGTGCAGTATAATAGTTTCACATGACAGAAATTCGTAAGTAGTTAAATGAAAATACTAAATAAGTCTTAAACTTGACTCATTTTTTTGCGTAGTGCGTTTAAAAACTACCTCAAAACATAAGGTTTGTTTTGTGATCCCGAAAAATTTACTGCGGTGACAATAATATTATTATGATTAAAAAATAGTTGAGAAAACAAACAAACTACACACTGTTAATTTTTTGAAGAGACTTAGGTGTTACAAATTTCTCATTAATTAAATAAGCTCTCTCCAGAGTGTATACACGTATCATTTCCTATGTATAAGAGCTGGCATTTTTTGGCAAATATCCAGGAAAGTAATATGGTAAGGGGTTGAATTTTTGGAATCTTAGAAAGGGTATTTATGGGGATATTTTTCTTTTAAATGAGTCCAAATTATTTGATTTCTAGGTGAAATGATATTTCGTCCAAACTACATTAAGGAGAATGCACTTAGAAGAAGTTAATACATACTGATTTCTAGTAAATTATCGAAGGAAAACATTTCAAAAATCCAATATTAGTGCGTCAGCCCGTAAATCTATAGGATAATCGGGGTTAACCAAGATGGCGGACAGTCCACGCCTAATTTACAGCCTCTATCATTGGCTACCATAAAAATCGCCCTATCCATCTATCTCAATAGTTTAGAACAGCGCTCCTCAACCTCTTCGACTCAATTCCATATTTCACCAAAGTTCAGAATTCCTTTGCCCTTCCCAGGGTAATTCATTATTATTTCTTATTATTATTTAATTCAGCGGAATTAAATAATTTTAAATTATTAAATTCCGCTGGTGGAAGTAACGCGTATGTTTGAGAATCGCTTTTAACCCAATCGAGTGAAATTACAAATAAATTTTTTTTTAAATCAAGTGATTTTATTTTGTGTTTTATTTAACGCCTAAACGCAAATTAAAATGGACTAAAACAATTTCTGCATGATCAACAAAACATCACATTTACGCTGAATGGCATTGACTACACTGAACCCCATGGGGGAGAAATCCCCCCTGTTGGAGAACCCATTGTTTAAGCCTGAATCACACGATCATTTTTTCCGTGCCTTTTAAGGGATAGCTCCAATGATAGCTCAAATGATCGCTCGGAAATGATCGTGTGACGCGAACAAAGTCAAGGATGGGTCCAGCGATAGGGATCCCCTATCGCTTTTTCAATCACTGGGCACGTCCCTTTTTCCGTCCCTGAAGGCATCGCTGACTCCACCATTTAGCCAATCAGAGCGCTAAAGAGTGACGCCACGTTCGGCTTTCAATGGAATGAGAGTAGTAAACAATAGAAATGATGCGAAAAGGGATGGAAAAAGGGACGGCCAAATTGACCGTGTGATTCAGAAAATGATAGCTCGAGCTATCATTGTCACGGTCCCTGAAAAGCTATCATTGGAGCTATCCCTCAGAGGGACGGAAAAAATGATCGTGTGATTCAGGCTTATGAGTGAAATAAGGTCACCTAAACTGAGAAAGTAACGGAGTAATGTTACTTTTCTCTCGTGAGACCTCACTTGGAGTCCGCCGTTAGAATGGAACCCATACGAAGTAGGTGTAGTTTCAGATAGAGATCAAATTCAGCGGAGAGTAGCAAGATTTGTGAAAAATTGCAACGATAAACATGGTAGTGTTACTGATGTGTTGAGGATATTAGGGTGGGAACCTCTATCCGATCGAACGGAAAAATATAGTTTCAATTTTTTACGAAAGTTTGATATGGACTATTTTTTGCCGGACGCTCAACATATCTTGCTAAATCCAAAGTATTACGGTAGAAACGACCAAATCATAAGTTTAAGGAAATAGACTGTAGAACCAAAAGATTTAAAATATAATCATTTTTCCACGCACAACAACGGACCATAATAGTTGTGATAGATCATTTCTTGGAACCTTTGACCCTCATTAGGTAAAGTAGGTTTTGCACTTGCGCTAAATGTCCGAATATCATTATTAGCTACTAACCTCACGTGAAATATCCGGCAAGATATAGCTTCAGCATGATTTAATACCACGTATTAATATTTATCAGTCGCATTAATAATACTACACAATAGTTGCATCTTAAATAGTATACTGCATGGTAGCATGTTCGTTTACGTAGAACTGTCCTAATATTTGGTCTGACCGCGTATTGTCATCCTGACTGCTTTTGGCCTGCGCCTGGTAGCCGGACGGGTGTGCGCGGTTCTGATTTGAACTGGGATGAGAGCTTCAAGCCTGGAGTGGAATCACCCCGTGCCAAACACCCTGGCGGTGACTTCCACGGTATTTCATAGATGGATAGCTACAGTGTTCAATTTTTTGCAGTTTGCGGAACCTCTATGGGTGTAAAAATATTTTATGGCACCCTTCGTCGCAAAATATATTCACAAAAATTTTAGGGTACGCATAAAAAAATTTATTTCAGAATTCTCGGAACAATTATAACTTGTGATATATATAAAGCAACAAAAACAATTCATAAAACCCCTAGGGAAGGTTGCGTGGAACCCCAGAGTTCCGTGAAGCATAGTTTGAAAACCGCTAACCAATACTGACGTTTCAATAACTGTCAAAATCCACATCCTCGTAACTCGCTTCATTTGTCATCAACGCTTTGCATGCGAAGTCTACCCGTATCCAATCCTAAGAGCCTATTCAGTTTGCTTGACTAGTGAAATAAGATCTCTCTCAAAAATGGACGCCAAGCTAGACTCTAACGGTGTTTCTAGTTTCCGGCGGTTGAGTTCGTCTATTAGCACCACAATGACGGCAGCCACTCGGTGGAAAGAGCGTACACTCAGCCAGACGTCGTGACGACTTAATTCTCAGCTTCGATGCGGGGCTAATGCGAAGGACGCCGAAAGACTCACAGAGCAAATGGACGAGACTGCTTTAGACAGAGGATTCGCATTTCGGGCTGTGAATAAAAATAAGAAATATTCAGTCGGAAGCAAATTCTACCGTGATGGAAAACCTCTATCGCGACTTGAAGAAGACATCGGCCTAGCTGAATTTGATTTTCTGGTCGTAACTTGGAAACTTGAGCAGCAACAACTAGGCCAGAATTGGAGCAGCTTGAAAAGTAAATGTTTCCTGGAAAGAGGACGTGAAATAATAATATATTGAGGGTGAAGAGGAACCATTGAGCACATCGTTAATATGACGGTCGATAATTGGGAATTTTCGATGGCCAGAAGTCGGTTATCGTTAAGGATAGAAGAAAAAAACCATAAGTGGGCCTGTTATACAGCTAGAAGGTCGAATGACATCTAAGATATACAAAAAAAAAGAGGCACTCCGGGAGTGCCGACAGAAGTGAAAACTTGAAATAACGTGAGCATTTTTGAATGTAGGGAATAATTTCTAATGAAGTGTTTTATTAATCAGTAGAAAGTAGTTTCATGTATATAATAAATTAAATATTCATTTATTGCGCTATTGTACACAATTATTTTATTTATTTTCTCTGTACCTTTTCAACTTAACGGCCTCATTTCTTTTCTTTTCTCTGTATCGTTTACTCTTTTCTCTGTCTTTTTGTTTTCTTTCTTCTTTTTTCTTTTCATCATCAGATGTGTTGTCAATCTTTCTCTTTCTGTTTCTTTCTTCCTTAGAATAGTCCTTATCGTTTTCCATATTAAATAAAAATCTAAAATTGAAAGTATACATTATTTAAAAGCTATACGTATAAAATAAGCAGTATATCTCAATTAACCTGACTATGTACAATTAAAGATATTAAAAACAATTTTTCTGCGCGTATAATTTGAAAATTTCACTTTATTTTATAAAATTATAATAAAATCATTTTTGAATTTACCGCGTAAATTTTAAAAAATTAACAAATGTATTTTTTTAATATTTCAAATTTACCGCATAATACAAATTTTTCTATATATCGTATTACAAAATTAAAAATTTTAAAAAATTCCAATAAAAACATACATTTTGAATTTACCGCGCATAATTTGTACTGTGTTTCTGGATTTGAAAGCACAGAAGGCGCGCATGCGCTACATAACAGTTCACGAGACAGCTGTCTATATGTATATGTATACACTAGCGATAAAAAAATTTTCTCCACGTGTTTCCTTTTTTATATTTCTACAATATATAATTGTAAACACTGCACATTTACAAATTAATTTTATGGCACAACATTCGAATAAGCTACTCAAATTGAACGTATTAAAAGAAATTGAGTTATATTGTACTAACCTTCACTATTCTTGTATCGAGTACACTCTCCTGCACGAGTATGGACTATTATATTATCCGGCACAATATTTGTAGCAACCCAAATTGAATGAACTAAACCGTATATTAGATATATAAAATGTAATATGAATAAAATTATAATATAGTTTATTTGACGGTGATGCGAGTCCAATGGTTTTTATCCATCCACAAGTACTGTGTATATAGCGAGTATACTGTGTATATACAGAATATACAATTATACATATATTTAGCAGCAGTGACGGTGACGCGAGTCCAATGGCTTTTACCCATCCACAAAAGTGTATATACAGAATATACAATTACACATATATTTAGTAGCGGTGATGGTGACGGTGACGGTGACGCGAGTCCAATGGTTTTTATCCATCCACAAGTACTGTGTATATAGCGAGTATACTGTGTATATACAGAATATACATAATTATACATATATGTAGTAGCGGTGACGGTGACGCGAGTCCAATGTCTTTTACCCATCTACAAAAGTGCTCAACGCGACATAAGAAGTTTTCACTTCAAAAAGTATTGCCAATTGCACAATTTTTTTAGAAAGCCAATGTGCGCAAATGAAACATTGCTAGAATTAAATCACAAACTTTTACAGAGAAAGGAACAGTAAACACTTAAAAGTACCGACTATCAACCGATCAACGATTGATTCAAAGCAGTATTAGTCATGCGAGAGATATGCCATTAACTATCCTTGATCGTTTAAATTCTTCTTGGAAGTATCTCACGACTACACACATATTCACATTAGTTTAGATTTCACATTTGATTTAAGTAGAAGCGAATGAGTTTGATCGCCAATGCTTGGTTTTCACAACAAACATAGATGGACATAATACTTGATTGTCACAACACAAAAAAGACGGAGATTCCTAAAAGCGGCACTCAGTAAAATTATAGCAATTCTACGGAAACATAAAGTTTGAAAGGTCTATTGAAGACGCTAACAATGGGAAGAGGTAAAATGATTGAGTTTATACTCGGACGTGATATTTCTCTGAGAGTATTGTGTAAGTAACGGCGTAATAGCTTAGAAGGTTAGATTACAAGAAAATCTGAGAGTGATATACGAATGAAGCTCCGAAGGAATTAAGAGACTTTCGTAAAGGGCAGAAATATATCGGTTCTCAATGCGATAACAAAACAATACTATGAGCATCATCTCCGAGCTCGCCACATACCAATCTCATGAAAGGATTACTATTTATGACAAGTCATCATCAATCATTTTAGTGATCCGCTTCACTCTCATCCATTTTTAACACTAACTCTGTAATCGTAAATTCTTGTGAACTAATTAAAAGATGTGACGAAGATCTCGACGAATACTACACTTCCCGCCTCCTCTGACTATAACAAAATTTCACGTACCCTCTTCCGATGGATTTCCGTAAGATGTCAGCTATACAGACTAAATAATTGAGAAAATAGCCCTTAATACAATTCAGATGTTTTCGATAACGCTTGAATATTAGTTAATTATTACTAACGTAAAAACGAATTCAGAGTTCCATTTAATGACTTTAAAAAAGTACCAAAAGTACCATTTTGAAGTATGATGGCGGAATTTAGAATTATATCCGTTGTGAGAACCACTGGCTCCGATATAATTTTATTTTTCTGCAGCTTAGAATACATAATTTCAAGGGTGGCTAATTTTGGAATCACTGCCCCAGGGATGGAAAAACTACCAAGTGGTTATGCCAAGTATAAAGTACAATACACTGATGGGCAATACTGAATAAAAGAAAGTGCATGAAAAGAAAATATACTCTATAAGTGAAACATGACATAATTTATGGGTCATTATATTGCCGAAGTGGCAGAGTAATGCGTTTGTTTAGGAGAGGAAAGGTGAGCAGTTCTCTTGGCAAATTTCTACACCAGGATTTCCGACGGAAGGATGGTCATCTAAACGCAGATCACAGGCCATACTTCATGAAAATCACATGGCTTTAGAACTTAGAAGCGCCCTTCTGTTTTGAACTGTGATGTTCCAGACGATAGGCCAACACACAAACGATCTGGATGTACGAAAATTCCAAAGAGGAAAAATTCATCCGCCTTGACCGGGGCTCGAACCCGGATCCCTCAAATTCCGGCCGAGTACTTAAGCCAGTTAAGCTACTGGGGCATCCCCTTCCCCTGTGGATGTTTGCGGACTTTACGGGACAAGATGGAATAGACTGCCGGGTATACAATAAAAATAACACTCCAAGTCGTGCGCTAAGCACCACAGGTCGAAAGGTAAAGCCCGAACTTAAAACACCTAGAGGTGATCGCTCTTCTTGACCGATTTTGAGCACACTGAGACTAGCCACGGATAACTTTACGGGATCACCCCCAGTGCACAAATGTGCGGAATTCCACAGAGGAAAAATCATCAATGTCACAGATGAAAATAACAGATGATTTTCCCTCAGGAATTTCACACAGTTGCGCATTGCGGGTGAGCCCGTGAAGTTATCCGTGGCTAGTCCCGGTGTACTCACAATCGATCTGGATTTACCTACTTAGGACACATCAATATTAAAAAAATCATTATTAGAAAACCTTTTCTTGATGAAAAATCGACAGAATTATCGAGAAACCTATGATTTTACATATCCTTCGGAGAAGTATTTGCATGGCTAATAAGGCGTAGTCAATCAGTATTAAAACGTACTTCTAAAGAAAAAAATATTTTCTTTTATCATAAGGACATAAATATTTTTCAAGTTATTATTACACATTCAACACTTCTAGAGTACAAAATAATTTCCAGAGACCAGGTTTAGCTAATTTTATGTGGCGTCATGGATAATCCAGGTGCAACCAGTAAGTCCATGCTTAAGATGCCATAATACTACAACCTGCGTGTCGTGACTTAAATTTCTTATGACCATCCAATTGCTTCATTTACTCCGGACAATCAATGAAAAAAGTCTTATAATCAAGGCCCAAAGCTCTGATTCTAACCTAATATAGCGTTTTTCAGTCACCTTTAAATTCTCTCGATCTAAATTACTTCGACAGAATCCCGCCCCCCTCAAAATATCTACGAACTGAAAAGTATCTCCTCCTTTGAGCAGGCCTTAAAGTCGATAAATGACAGAATGAGACACGGCAGCTCTCTTTAATTCTATGGGATACGTTGCGTCAGAGGTAACTTGGCACGCGTCGATTCCCATACTAATAGGACCGCCAGAAGGCACTTCCTGCAGGTGAGCATACATTATGCATTCAGAAGCTTTGACGCTGCCCAGAGGTCAGTGATGAACGGAACTACATAGCACAAATGATCATCAATGGCGACGCTTCTGAAACAACAAGAAATAACGGTGGGACTCGATATTGTTTCCTTAGATGATAGTTACGACGATGTTTAATAAATTTGATCCGTCCATAGTATTCTGCTTAAAGAAGAATTTATTAGCTGGCAATGGAATCTCTCTGAAAACATGTATAAGGCTACTACTGAGTTTTGTGTGGAGCGTGCTCTTGTATGAGAGTGAGTCATGGACATTTGGACTAGAAGAGAAGACTCAAATCCTTTGAGGTAAGGTGTTACAGATGAATGATGAGGATATCATAGTGCGATAGAGTGACTAATGTGGAAGTCTTGAGAAGGGTAGGGACAGGTAGGAAGCCATGGAACAGCTTAAGGTAGTTTGATCGAGATAGTTCCTTAGTCATCATGGAGGCCATATTCGAATTATGCGTTTCAATTTCAGCACCAATAGGAAGCATGAATTAATTACTACATTATTTATAGTGCAATAATATGACTGAAATTCTACGTAATGAAATAGAAATATCCGCATAAATCTTTCATTTGACTCATTTTTTTCATGCGGTACGTTCAAATCTTCGTCACAACGGATGGTTTTTTGCGATTTTGAAAATGATACAGCGGGGACAACATGATTTATTTAAAAAAAATCGCCGAGAAACTACACCCTGTTAATTTTTTGCGAGATTTAGGTGTTAGAAATGTCTCATTCTTTAAATTAGGTCTCTCTGGAGTTCATACACGTACCATTTCCAATGCAAATGGGCTGGTATTTTTCGTCAAAAATCTCGGAAAATAGTTCGGTAAGGGGCTGATATTCTGGAATCTTTGGAAGATTGAGATATTTTTCGTGAAAATGAGACCAAATTCATTGATTTGCAGGTGGAATGATATTTCGTTCAAACTATCTTAACGAAGAGAAGAGGAAAGCTAATTTGTCACATATTGAGGCATGGAAACTTAAAGAATACCACAATGGAAGGGAAGGAGATACAGAGGACGGCCAGGCTAACATGCCTTAAGCAGAATACGATGGATGACATATGCCGTAAAACAAAGAAATGAAAGAAAAAGTACAACATCGAGAAAGCTGGCGAGCTACTGACAACTAACCAATGGGTTTGCGGACTAAAGGAGGAGTATTGGAATCATGGTAGCTAAGACGAGATCGAGAGTGTAAATATCCAAATGATATAAGATCATTTTCTGAAAGAAAAACTGAGCAAAGAGCTGAACAAAACTATGCATGATCATCATTATGAGTAATAAGTTTAGCCACATACCTTCATGAACGAATGAATGGTTTATTGATGCTCTGGGAAACCCATAAGAGCAAAAAAGAGAAACATAAGTACAGAAAACATTCTGCTCAAAATACAATAATTATGAAATAAGCATAGCATAAACACAAGAGCAATTGAAAACAAAAGTTCTAACAAAAATGAAATTAATCAACACAAAGATTCTTACATTTCAAAACAACAGTGCTACTGTTTTAAATATTCGTACAATTTCCTCTTAAAAGATTCCGGAGTGGAGGAGCATTTTATTGAGGGGGGTAATGAATTCCAAAACTTGGATGCTATAATCGGGAAGGAATTTAGGTATTGGTTGGTACGGGCATGGGGTATGTGGAGAAGGTTTAGGTCTGCCCGAGTTCTTCTGACGGAAACAGCAATTCTGAGGGTAAATATATTGTAGAGGTATTCAGGCATATGAGTATGAAATAGGGAGAACAGAAAATACATTCATAAATTCATAGATACAATTGATCCATAGAGTGCAATAAAACACCTAACCTCCTCTCCTTCTTATATCCTTCTTTTCATTTGATTCCTCTTTTTCATTTCTTGAACACTATTTTATCTCTCGGATATCTCTATGTGTTTAACCTTTATAAACATTAAACATCGGAAGTTTAACTATTTCAAAATGGGGAAGTTGTCAAAAAACATAATATTTTAATACAAGAATACATCGCCGAAAGTATTTAACGATACATAAATTATCAATGACGCATTGAACATTAATGCGTTAACACTTATGTATGAGAGCGAATGGGTTTCCACGCGCCTCGGTTATATCTCTCTTTCTCTCGCTCTCCGTAGCCCATTGTTGATAGTCATATTTCAAATGGGATCATTCACTGTCACGACTTCCCAAAAATAACGAAGGGGACAATTTCTGTCCATTAGCGCGTCCTGCCATCATTATATGTGCTCAGCGCGAAGTTACACCCTTGACTTCATGGTTCCATAAAACGGATTGCCTCGAGCTCATTCGAGCCTTCCACGATATCTTTTATCTTTCCTCCAGATTGATTAGGTGACATAAACTTTGCGGGTTTCTTAACCCAAAGAGTCCACACTCTCGGTGAAGAAATTTAAAAGGTATGATTTTACACTTTCCCGGCGAATAATATTTGTGTAATTCTCTCGGGCTCGCCATCAGGTAAGAAATTCATAGGCAGCCGACGTTTAGTAGCCTTGAGAATGGGTAACGAGTCGGAACCCGAAACGTCGGCTGCCTATGAATTTCTCACCCGGTGGCGAGCCCGAGAGAATCACACAAATTTAAAAGGTGATAGCAAAAGATCAAACCTCAGCGCATGCTCGTGCACGAGACGAGGGAGCCGATGTATTTCATGGCTTTGATTTTCCAACCGTCATGACACCATCGCTTCGCCAAGACAGTATGACGCCATGTATACAGCATTACGTAGTCGCGATTTATAGGGACCTCAGTGAATGAGAGAGCTTAAAAGGCGGGGAAAAGTCCGAAAATAAATTGGAATGGCCCCCGTAAACGTGCCGGAAGTGTGAAGCCTGCCGCGGAAAGATAAACATACACATTTACAAATATGGGAACACCCGCTGTGTTAGTTTTCAAGTAAGACTTCCCAAAATAAACAAAACATGGTCAAATATTGCTGTTTTTCTGAATTTTCAACGCTAATAGTGGCTCTATTTCCGAAATATCTAATCAATCACTGTTTACCAATCGAACTCAGATCGACATGAACTCGGACCGATCTGAACATTCTAAGCCAGCCGACTCGGATCACCTGGTTTACCAATGCGAAATCCATTGAAATGTCGATTTGAATCGGTACATATCGATTTGAAATCTCAGACTGGCAGAGAAAGCAGGCCGAGTAAGCCCGCTTCTTATATCGATCCCACTAGCCCGTTGCGTTTACCATACCGAGCTAAACTGGCCAAATCGATCTGAGTTCGATTGATAAACGTAGTGAATGAGTATGTTCAAAGATCTCCTGACTCAGTAGGGTTTGCACAACATTTATGAATGAAATGAAACTCAAAATTAATAGAAGAGCCAATAACCCTATCTACCAACCCCAATTAGCAAGTTCACCGGAATTAGTTCGCTGATAGTTCCACCCAAGAAACGCTACGTGGTTTGTTCCAATTCATCTATCCTATTTTCAATTCAGATTCGTTGTTCAAATTGAAACTTGGATGGGTATTGGCTCTCAAAATCAGTAAGCTGGAGGAATGCCAAATAAATGGGTCTCCAATCGTTTGACTTTACTAATAATTACTGACTTATTTATTTATTTTTAACTTTGCAGTTATGTACAGATTAAACTTTTATTATTATCATCATTTCATGTGTATTTCATGCATTGTTTTTTTGTTGATGATCTGGCTGTAGGTTTTCGCAGGTTTTTCACACTCCTCTTCATGTGTGCTTGTTTTCCTGTAGTGGGATTTTTCGTCAAGGATATCCTTACTTCCTTACGTTTTTCCCACAAATGTATACATGTCTCTTCACACTTATTTCATGTATTTTTCTGACGAGGGCTTAGATGGAGGAAGGGACTGCCTTAGTCTCAATCTCGCCCCAATAGAGACGCATTATTAATATAGTGAAAAAACCCAACAGGTATATTTTCTGATGTCAAACCCTTGAGTATAAAGCTTCGATCTAAAACAAATAGTTTGATTGTAGAGGCAGAGTGAGAACTCGAATCTCCGTACCGAGACGGATAAGCTGGAGATCGGAATGGCTCGATGTCTTCATTCCCAGCGGTTTATATCAGTCAGAAAGGAGTGTACCTATGTGATCTTAAAAATGAAAACACTTAGTTTTTTCCACCAATGTATTTAAAGCACAAATCAACCGGTTTCGGCCTTTTCAGGCCATTATCAAGATTACAGAGTTTGTACCTATGTGGGTTGAAAATCTCCTCATGCGCGCTTTACGCTCTCCATAAACACCCCGCTTGCATTCATCGCAGCTTCGTTCCGAGCCCACTTTCTATTCGGCCTGCTTCGTGCCGACTACGCATTGCCCAACCGTGGAGTGTTCTCTCGAAGCTTTGTTTGAAGAGGCTGAGGAGGAGAAGGGCATAAAACTTCGATAGCAAAAAAAAATCGTGGAAGGCAGGCATAATGCATGCTGTGCGCATCCAACAGTTAAAACGTGGAACATATTTTCGGTATCCTTCAACTCGTATTGTTGTAAAACACGAAAAAATATAACAATAACTCTTGGCAGATTTATAGAATACGCGACGGAATATGAAGATACATGTCTACAACACCTATTATGATAAAAATGATTAGAAGAAATTGACGCCAGAAATAATAATACCGGTAGCATTCTAATAGCCGCCGACTAGAATTCCACCTCGGCCGTTGGAACTGTATTTGTCTAATTATTAAGGCAGAATGAAGTTCTTCATCTATGAGGAAATAACTGGAATTACATACACACATTTTTCCATCGGAAACAACTCCTCTTCAACCCGAAATCGAATCGAAAAAAAAGTGCCTTTACCTTATTGCTTGCAGAGACAAATACGTGTACGTGTGGAGCGTGGCCCTCTACGGATCGGAAGCATGGATCATTGGAAGAGCTGAACAGAAAAGACTAGAAGCCTTCGAAACCTGGTTCTGGAGGAGGACGCTGGAGAAAAAATGGTCGGGCAAAATAAGAAATGACTTTGAGTACAGAAGTGTGGAAGAGGAAAGGATCATATGGATCACCATACAGGAAAGAGGAACCAGATAGATTGGAAACACCCTGAGACACATAGGTTTGTGAAGAACGTAATTGAAGGTAAAATAGAGGGAAGATTCCCCAGAGAAAGACCCAGGAATAAGTTCATGGACCAAGTAAAGAGGAGAGTACGTAATAAGAGATACCAGGAGGTAAGGGAAATAGCATTTGATAGGGAAGGGTGGAGGGCTGCAGTCAACCAATCTTAGGATTGAACGACCAATGATGATGATAAGACAAATACGCTTCCTGATTCCAAAGGCAATTTCAGGATATTTATGACTACTTAAGTGCTAAGACATCACGGATCAAGACTCGCACTCGTAAGAGCATTAATCTAAGAATTTCATGAGGACATTTATAACGGGGAGTTCACTTTTGCTTACGATTGAGGTCTCGATTTATCGTGAGAGGTGAACATTTGGGTCCATTAAATCCTCTAAAAATTACCTCATAACTCAGGGGGCCTGGGTAGCGTTGTAGTCTACATATTGGCCCGGTAATCCAAGTTCTGCGGTTCTATTCGTAGTCCTGGCGGACTTTTTCCTGAGAAAATTTATCCGCACATTGTGAGTTCCCGTACAATGGGAAACTAATCTATTGAAGCACCTAAAATTCAAGTAAGGTCCTTGATACTCGTCTAAATCCCTCCGACCCTATTAATTTAGCGACACAAAAAATGAATCCAATCACTAAATTTCCATTAACTTTAATGAATAGGTGATTGTTCGCGAGATTCTTTAAGCTCTGCCATGATTCACCATAGTGAATAGTACACAGTGGCAGTTAAGCCCGCGTTTTTTCTTTTTACTCTCAAATAAAGCTTCGCTTTCATTTCCCTTTTCATTACTTCTCCGCTTTTGAATAACCTGATTGCAAGTTGCCTAATTGAAACAGTTGCCCAATTTACATCTTTCTTAATCATAATTCAACAAGCATTTTTTAGCTATACCACAAACATTCTTTTACTAATAGCTTTTATGCCACATCTTCACTTAAACACCAGAACGAAAATTCAGTCGTTCGGCCCCCTCTTTTCCAAACTTCTTACCCCCACGTAACAATAATAACGGGCTGTTAAATGGTGATTATAAGACAACTTACACAACACAACAACGGGTTTACTTTCAGTTTAAACGACAACGGCCTAGAACGGAAGTCCTGCGGCTCACAACTAACATATCCATCAAAAAAATTACTGTAAACATTGACTCCTTTGCGACATCTCAAGTCTGCGCACAGCCAACGCCCAAATACTTATATGTGAATTACTCACGGGAAAGCCAATTCGTATTGTAATCGGGCGAGAAATATTTATCAGGATGAAAACAAGAGCATTTTGCGAAGCGCTGAACAATTATCTCTCCAAGAGAAAGATTCAAAAGATAAAGGTGGGAAATGAACACCTAATCCTTGATGGCTGAATTTCATATAGTTTAATCTATAATCGTCATTGATACAAGAGACGATTTATCGGGTGTTTGATGTGAGGAACACGAAAAATCAGCGAGAGCAGAAGCTAAATAAGGAAGTGTTCATACAGGTAATCCATATGTCAACATAAGAGTTTGATGGTTGGCCAAAGACGAGGACGATAAGAGGCTAATCAAAGACTAGAGTTGGCACCTGTTGCCACTCTCTTCTACAGCTATTCATAATTATGAAAAACAAGGCCACAAATATGTTAGACTTTTTTGTCACCCAACTAGAATAGCCCATTCAAGAAAGTAGTCCACTGCATCAGGATAAATATCTTAACCGTGAAAATGCCAAAATGATACTTTGCTAAGAGAAAATAAATAACCAATGCAGAGGTGAATTTCTTGCTCCACTAGTAAAAATGTACTTCTTCTCTGAGTCGCAAGGTAACTAGGCGGTTATTAGTAGTTCCCTCTGAAAAGCTACCGAAATGATTTAAGTCCTTATCTAGTATAAATATTTATTTTACACAATTAAACGCCATTCATGTTTTTAAATGCCTTGTATATTATAATATAACTAGCTGACCCTTGCGAATATTTCGCACAGTATGCAGCTTCTTCCTATTTCTTCCTTCTTTCTTCCTGTTATTCTACCTTTCGAATATTTCTCACAGTATGCAGTTTCTTCCTGTTTCTTCGTACTTTCTTCCTCTTCTTCTACCTGTTTCTTCCCCTGGACAATTATATGTTATTTATGTTTGTGTTAAAGATACATAACGTAAACGTAAACAGTCACACTGATTGCATGTAGAATGTAAGCAATCTGACTAAACGATGTGTTAATAGATGGCGCCTCCTACAGTCTTTTAAGCTCGTAACCATAGCCAACATATTAGTAGGTTATATTATCAATGGATGGCACTGATAATTTTTGATATTTTTTTTAATTTTTGAACAAAAACTTTAATTTTAAACCATTTGTCTATTTTTCGTCAATAGAGGGGAACATAAGCTTTAAAACGATGCTTAAATCATTAATTTTGATGAAGAATTATGGGAGTTCCGGCGTCGCGACAAACAAACACCTTTGAGAAATAATATGTATGATTATAATGTACTTCTCATATCCGTGTTTTATGATTTTCATAGGTGATTTACGGGTAACTATAATCATGGAATTTTATAGTATTTAGTAGTAATAAATAATAATGATAAATTATTTATAGCTAATCTCGTAGTCATCGCAGGAAATCACGATGATATTAAAAGGTAAATAAACGCTATTGACTAAGTATTCCAAGAATACAACATGAAAATAAATAAGACGAAGACTAAAATCCTATTAGGGGGAAGAGAAAAGACGAATGCAGAAGTCACTCTGAGAGGAGAGAAATTAGAGCAAGTAGATTCCTTCACCAATCCGTGGGACGGAAAGAGTACAACGGATATCAAGCGAAAAAGAGCCCAAGCTAAAAAAGTATTCATGTTAAAAAGACAACTGTGGTGTTCTAAGAAATAAAAAAAGGACTAGAAAGTTGAAAACAGTATGTGAAAGCATTCCTGTGTAGCTTGGCACTCAATGAATCGGAAGCATGAACCATTGGAATAGCAGACCAGAACAGCCTAGAAGCCTTCGAAACCTGGGGCTAGAGGAGGATGCTGAGGATAAAATAGATGGGCAAAATAAGAAATGACTAGATGACCCGAGCACAGTATTTCGCACAGTATGCAGCTTCTTCCTGTTTCTTCCGTCTTTCTTCCTGTTCTTCTACCTGTCGAATATTTCTCACAGTATGCAGCTTCTTCCTGTTTCTTCCTACTTTCTTCCTTTTCTTCTACCTGTTTCTTCCCCTGGTCAATTATATGTTATTTATGTTTGTGACAGAGATACATAACGTAAACGTAAACAGTAAATGGTCACACTGATTGCATGTAGAATGTAAACAATCTAACTAAACGATGTGTTAATAGATGGCGCCTCCTACAGTCTTTTAAGCACGTAACCATAGCCGACATATTAGTTGATTATATTGTCAGCCGATGGCGTTGTATCATTTTTTTAACAAAAACTTTAATTTTAAACAATTTGTCTATTTTTCATCAATATTGGGTAACATAAGCTTTAAAACGATGTTTTAATCATTAATTTTGATGAATAATTATGGCGTTGCGACAAAAAAACACCTTTGAGAAATAATATATACGGATGTGTGGAGTCGATATACCTCGAGCGAGTAATCGACTTGGAAAAATCGAAACTTTTAATTCAAATTAATGGGTAAATAGTGAAATTTGAGATTGAGATTGTATTTTTCGTCAGAAGCCGGGGATTCAACGTTTAAAATGATACCTCATTTATCACTGTAGGTGCAGTATTAACGGAGCATATACGGAATGACAGAAAAAGACCTTTCTGTAATAATATATACGATGAAGTTTACAGAAGAGTGGAAGAGGAAAGGAACCTTTAGAGCACGATACAGAGAAGAAGAATCAGATGGATTGGACACACCCTGAGACACAATGGGTTTGTGAGGAACGTAATTGAAGGCAAAATAGACGGAAAAGTCCCCAGAGGAAGACCCAGGAATAATTTCATGGACCATAGTAAAAAAGGTACATAAGAAAAGCCACTTGTAAGTAAGGGAACTAGTATTAGATAGGGAACGGTGAAGGTCTAGCAAAACCTAGAGTTGGAAAGAACTTCAGTATTTAATCTCTCATTGAGGAAATGATGTGGAAAATGTAAATTTTTTTTCATTACAGAAGGCAGAAAATTTTGAAATGAAAAATGTACCGCCGAGGTGCTAGCATGAAGGAGTACCTCTTTGGTGATTGGCGTCGCGTGAATCACAGAATTAATTCCTTGCGCAACACAATACAAAATAAACATTTCCCGATGGGGAAACGAAATCCGAATTCGCGGATGACTGAACCACGATTATTCGAAGTGTTATAAGTTCAAATTTTTTTACAATCACTCCACAAAAGATTCTTTTCGGTCCTCTAACTAAAGATGGTCTTCGGATAAGAATAAATCTGATATTCCGTCGAAGAAGAAACTAGAACAACCCTAATTAAAATATTAATCGCTTTTATCCGTTAGCATGGTTTTATGGGTAAAAAAACTTTTACTCACGGGGTGAACTCGTATCCGAAACGTTGGTGTTGATCTTCGTTGTCAGGGTGATCGATGCACAGATGGTCTTCCTTCACCTGTCACTCAACGGCTCGCGACCCCCACCGGGTGGTGGCACTTTCTGAAGCCGTCGGGCGATATATGTATTCCGAGAGCTCTCTGCTCTTCAGAGAAAAATATATGTATCACAACACAAACACACACCACACGATCCGTTGAGGCGAGTGAAACCGTCACATTCCCATTTGACTCAGATCCTGTCGGAGATATCAGGAGGAGGATGGCTTTACAGCACCAGGGGCCGCACCAGGGGGCTGCAAATCGAGCGGCCCGCACTCTTTATGACGAGAGAGGAATAACAATAGGGAGCGGTTGTATAACTCTTCGGGAAACTTGTGGCAGATGCGCGGTGTAAGAGGATTTTGAAGTGCCTATTCCCCAAGAAAAGTCCACCGCGGGAAGAAAGGTAGATATTATCAGCGGGCTTTCGTTTAAATTTCACCAACAATATCTACCTACCTGCCTTTAATGCGCTCACAATTCTAAAACCAGAGAAAATCAATTGTTCCACATGGTTGAAGACTTTTTTTCTCTTTCACTTGGTTCCTACTCACAGTCCCTTTTTACTACCAGCCTGATTCACCCCCGTGTCGTAGCGCTCTGCTCGTCCACGTGCCACCAAATTTTGCGAGAGATGTGAAAAAAACCACGCACGCGCAGATCTCTCACCAGAGCGTTTTCGCACCTTCGCGGCGCGGGAGGCAGGAATACACTGCTCCTCCGCTCGCCCCGGCCTCAAGCGCTAGTGCCTCTTGACTTGGAAGTTCAACTGGGGGCGCGCAGACACGCAGTCCGCCCCACCTCCACGCCCCCTCACCCGCCCCACGTCCCCGCCAAGACGCGACGCCCCGCCCGCGTGCAAGAAGGAGTGAAAGGCTGCGAAAGGAACGAACTCAGACGCGCGCAGGCAGATGGTTTATACTCCTCGCGAGATAGAATGGGGCCACGGAGGGGAACAAACATTGGAAGCTGAGGCGCACGCAGAACGTTTTCTTGTCGAGGAAAAAAGTGGTTGCTGTTCAGGGTGATGAAATAACAGACGACTCGCCGCGTGGTAAATGGTCCATACCGGTCGAGATCGTTTTCAGGTCAGACGAGTTTCCGGTATACAGGAAGGTACCATTGAACCTCCAACGCTACTAATTTTGAACGTGAGCAAGAGCGAAAAGATAAGATAGATTCACTGTTGAGCATGTTGAGGAGTTAGAATTCTATCTTCTCCTGCGACACATATAGACTGATCAAGTCCGAGAAGAGTTGATGATTTTGGACGTTGTAAGCAATAATTTTAAATGATTGCAAGATATAAATGCAGAGAAACTTGTTTAAACAAAAAATTGGAAGTTGTAAGTATTTTCTTCCAGGTGTATTTTAAGTCATTCTCTCTGTTATTTACCTCTAATTTACGGAAAAATACGTGGCCAAAAGATTGTAAAACAAGAAAAGTATTCAGAATGACAAAAAAATGTACATCAGACGCTAACGGTCTCCATCTTTCAAATTTCATACATAAAAAAATGTACAAACTATTTTATAAACTATATGATAGTTGATATAGTCATCTTTTCGAACGCGTTTTCAACATGATGCTCAGCATATGAGGTCCTATTGAAGTGGTATATTGACACTTGAAAAGTAATTACTTACGATGAAAAAGATGCCTGGGAATAAATGGAATTTTCACAACCTTATTTTACTGTACATCCGTTTTGCATGATTTTTTTTCATTTTGAATTTCTCACCACTAAACTTTTTTTGAATGTTTGTAAGTGCTAAGGATTTTTGTCAGCCATATTAATTTACGATACTCCCACGATTAAAAAATTATCACCTCTCATATTCGAAATCCTGTGGTAGAGCATTATTTCAATTGCCTTTATTGCGTCCTATTTCTGACTATTTTAGCTTCATATAAAAAAGACATTTGGAGGCCATAATATTAGCAGACACATGTATGCTAAACCACAGATTGCTCGACAAGCGGGGATTTCATTCTAATCTCTGTTTACCGCCGTCGATAAAAATGAAGTCAATCGCGTGCAGCCGGTTACCTGACAATACACGAAACTCCAAAGGTCCATCTCAAAGTAAATTTTTGTCCTATGAACAAACTCATTTACCGTAAAAAATAACTTGACAAATCTAGGCGGTAACCATTTATTCTAGCCTGAATGTCATTTTTGACAGGCACAGTCCGGATTAGCCGGTAAAACACCGAAGTTTCTGCACATAATGCACTAATTAATTATCATAGTTCCAAAAGGTATTCATACATCAGGCCAGGGGCCTAACTTCTTTTATTTTATAAGAAGAAACCTCAGGCATCATTCTGTGGAAATTTGTTATGTTCATGATGAACAATAACACTTTTACTATTTTCACTCTTTTTTATTATTCACCAACCAGGTTTCAACACAGTGTTATTATTAAGGTACTTCTTTTATTTTACCAGATGTGTGGCGCATTCAGGTGAGCATCAGAACTTAATGTTTTAGCTGAGTGCGTATAAAGGTCTATTTAATTAAGAGGCGAACTTTAACCGCACGGTTTCATGTGGGAACAAATTCACCAAATCAGAAGATTGACATTTCTGAACGCGTATTCGAGCATTATTGAAAGTTGCTACGTTTAAAGAAGGTCGAATTTTAGTGGGACATACTTCCCCGCATGAACTAGCAGTGGGAAAGTACGTCGTGAAAACAGAACCTCAACGAGGTCCAGGAGCGTGCACCCACCGATGATTGAATGCACTGTGCAAGCACACGGAATGAAAAACTGCATTCGGGATAACAGATTTATCTCTCTCGCAAACTTGGAATTTTATTTAAATTGTACTGACGGAAAGATAACATTGATGCCACTCTAATCCAACGATAAGCAGCAGGCTAAGGAGGTTTCGCGCGTGGCTGGGAATGCATCCATGCTAATCTACAGTTAACTCAATTTTTCTTGGATACATTGACAGTATGACGCTGGGAATTTTTTTGAAAATTTTTAGTATGGAATACCAAAATATTCGCAAATTCAGACAATAAACCCACAGAAGAGCTCTAAACTCAGTATACTTAGTCATTTACTCCATTCATAAAACTTCCTAATAATTGAGTAATTAGCCTGGGGACGTCAGGGTAGGACTAAAATTAAAAGAAGTTATGAAAAATAAATAAAATTCTGATAAAAAAATGTATACTTATCTCTAAATATTGGCACATTTTCAGGACTTTTTGAAATACCTTCAGGGACGCTATCACGATTCTCCTTAATGCGTGCGCACCCGTTATCGTAATCTTTCAATCGCGCATGTGAGAGCGATAACGCGATGGTCATTCTACATATTTCGTCAGGTGATTTGAGAACATTGTCCTTCCAGATAGGTTTGCGTTTTGAATAACGATAACGGCAACAAGGAAGAAGGAAAAATGAACCCACTACACGGAACACATTCCATTAAGCAATTCCTTGATTCAAGGAGTGTTCCAGAATGTTCTCAGCAACCTACATTTTATAAATGGTTTACTTTTCAAAAATTCTTTCAAAATTCAATTTATTTAGTTGTACATACAGTTACACTCATCCACATAATAGTATTTGGGCGTTGGCTCTGCGCAGACTTGAGATGTAGCGAATGAGTCAATGTTTATAGTATTTCTTTTCGATAGATGTGTTAGTTTTGAGTCGTAGGGTGGACGATTTTTGGAATTACAAATACAAAGTTGCAGGTGACCGATGTATAGCAACACCTGATTTATGCATAGGGAATTAGAATTCGAGCAACAGTGAAATGGCCAGAGCGTGGGTGGCGGAGTGGTTAGTGTGATTGAGCTGAAGCATGTGCATCGAGGGTCCGTTCCCCACCCGATTGATTTGGACAATCGAAGTTAAGGATATGGGTTATGCCGCTTTTTTAATATTTGAAAGATTAAGATTATGCATTGTGAGTAGAGTTAGAAGTCTTAATATGTGTTCGATTTTAAGGCGTTAAAACGAGAAAATTCGACTTTTTAGATAATATTCATTTAAAGAAAGGCAATTAGCGGTTTGGATACTTAGTTTTAACTTTCGTTTTGCTTTAAAAAGAGCAAATGCAACGTCTTAGAATCTGAATGAGAATTTGCGTTTCTCTTCGAGTTTTGTTGCCAATTCATTTTCAATATTTATGTGCGTATTTGCGAGTGTTTAGGACAGTTCTTGCGAGATTGTGAGGGCGGAGTAAAGTCGAGGACTGGTCATGTGAGTTTTAGGCAACTTGCAATTAGGTTATTCAAAAGCGAAGAAGTAATGGAAAGGTAAAAGAAAGCGAACCTTTATTTGAGAGTAATATGCAAACACGGGTTTTACTGCCACCGAAGGTGGCAGCTTAAGCTAGTATACACATAAATATAACATAGAAAATCGTCTTTGTAACTTATAATGCATCACAATATCATTATATCGTATCACATTATCAATCACAAAAATCAATCAATAAGTAACAACACGACATACCAGTTCAGTATAGAACCTGCTAAGCATTTTATATAGCTTGTCAGCAGATTCCTATTTTGATCTCATAAATCTTTATTTTTTTCCAAAGACATGTCTAAATGATTTTATACGGTAGAAAAAATTTGGAACATAACTTCTAAATCCATATAATTTAACATTCTATGAGCCCTTTTTTTCAATTTCTTTTTTAACTTCACATATTTTATTAAGATTTTTTTACATTATTAGGCATATTACTGAATATGGTAGGTACTTTCACCGCCACATTTCCCTCTCCATGCAATGAGAGACACTTTTTTACTTTATACTTTATATTATCCCTCGTTGCTGATTTTTGAACCTAATCCAAAGCCTTTTATTTGTCACTAAAATAATTCTCAATAATAATAACATTTTTGAATAGCTTATCAAGTGGTATTATTCTTAATCTTTGATATGTTTATGTTAAAAATATCTGAAGTCATTACTGAACACACGCCTTAACACTCCTTTGGGAAAAGAAGAGTACTCATGTACCATTGGCCTCTTCATACATTCTCTCATCCTTTTCCTCCCATTCAGTATTCCTTCATCGTCTGACGTGCTCTTAATCGTTTCCCTTCTGAGAATATTATCGTGAGTCACCATTGTTTTCCTTCGAACAAATCTGCCAACTCTGAAATATCTATTGAAAGATTTTACGTTTTTATACCCTCGTAGCCGAATTAAAAAAAAACATTTTACGTCAGTAACCAACTCAGGTTAACGCGCGAACTTGGTGCGATGTGTTCAGCAAAGAAGGGTGGCGTGATAAGGTGCATCCATATGAAAACAAAAAAAATACTGTAACGAAAAAACAGATTTCCTTGCAGTAATACAAATGAATTGGGCCTTTCGACTCGTTCGGTCACTTTTTATCGTACTTGCCCGTCAAATTTGAATGATAGAAGATGTTGTGCGTTTTCACTAAAGTACTTCCATATGTTTTGGGTGTTTCATACGAGTGAGTGAGGAAATAACGTGGAATGGACGCTAAGGTAATTCACATGCATGAAAGGAGCGTACTTCATTAGTTTGGCCTCGTCTAGAGAACGGATGAAAACCGATTGATAAAACAAATTAATGTTGGAGGAGTGAGTGGCGTGAGAGGAAGAAGTAGGCCAGGATAAAACATGGATGAATGAGGTGGAAGAGACTCTAAGAGGGATCTTAGGCCTAAGAACAAGGCAGCATGTATGAAGCATTGCATGTATGTGGCTGAATTAAAGGATGCTTGCAAGGTTAGGCGGTATGTGGGCATGATTGTTTTAAGGTAGTTAGAGCGAAATATCGTTTCACATATAAATCAACGAATTTGATCTCATTTAAAGAAAAATATCTCACTCTTCCAATGCCAAGAATTGGAGAGAGCTTATTTTTTTAAAATGAGATAATTCTGACTCCTAAATCTCGTCAAAAAATTAACAGTGTGTAGTCAGTATGTTTTCTCAATTATTTCTGAAAATAAATTATATTTTCACCGCAGTAAATTCTTCGGGATCACAAAATGCCTTCCGTTTTGAAGGAGTTTCAAACGTATCGCGCGAAAAAAAAGTCACGTGAAAGACTTATTTAGACATTTTCATTTTATTACTTACAACTTCTGTCATATACAACTATATCATTGCACCGTTAATAAAGCAATATTTAATTCATGTGTCCCACAACTGGTGAAATTAAAACTTATAGTTCGAATATTGTCTCAATTATGACTAGGGGACTATTTCGCTCTAACTACCTCAAGGCCGTATTCTAGGTCTCACATTGAGAATTAAGATTTTTTGACAATGCTTATCCCGAGAGGGATCAGCGTAATGGGTAGGTATGTATGTACGTGAGTAAATTATTTTTTGGCTCTCAAGTATGATCCCGTTTTCCATCGCTCTCCGATGACAATCAGTAGTCGAAAGCTTGTGTGAAATTCACGGAGGAAAAATCATTCGCCTAGACTGGGAATCGAACCCTCGATTTCGCGAAATCACTAGCGGGTGACTCCGTTGAAGTAACTGCGCGACTAGTTCCGTGGTTCTTTGAAAAAGTCGAAAACTTTGTTTTTACTCGATTTATAACGTTCATATATGAATATACACCTATATTGGCCAACGCAAAGATTCAGGATTATGTTGCGTGAGTTCTAACGATTAATAGACGGATATGACGGAACAATGATGCAACAGAAAGGCCAAAACGCAGTTAACGTACTTTTTTCACGGAAGTAAAATAGTGATAGACAGAGTCGGTCGTGAGTATATTTTTGGAATGTCAATATTTCTTCTCAAGGAAACTAATGGGAAAATATTGGATGGGTCAGTCCAACACATGAAAGAAGTTCGATTGGGTGTCTGAAGCGCATAAGCCTCTGAAGCTGTGCCACTCTTTTTTTTAGTCTATTTCTCATGGTGAAGTTTGTCGTAAAACATTTGGCAAAATCCACAGTACAAATGCTAATTTAATAAACCTTTGCTACCTCTCGATGAATACTTTCTGAGAGACATTGGTAAAAATAGCTGTATGAGTTGGAGTAAGTTCCATTTCATTAAATCTTTTGATACTACTTTCACGAAAAAATCCAAAATGACTGACTGGAAAATTTTATATTGAGCATTTTGACGATGTTCAACAATTGCAACGGACGCAACGATGTCACGTAGTGCAATTTTAGCCTATAAGAAACTTTTATATTGCATCTATTCACATAATAATCCATAAACGCAAGAACAATTATAAGATCTCAGCCAGAGAAACAGTTGCCGTATTAGTTTACTAGGAATCCCACATACCCATTTTAAATTCATATAGTGTAAATTTAGTGACCGCACCCTTTCCAAGATAGTTGGCAGCACTGACCGAGTGATGCACCAAGAAAAGGCCATCACTTATCCACACAACGATGTAGACCTATATATCACGTCAGCGCAATGATGCGAAATCTCTGATAAGGAGCAGAACCTCGCTTATTGGGTCAAAATATCAGATCCATTCGCGACAATATCTCCAGCAAATTGAATGATCGAAGCGTAAAACAAATAAATGCGTGCCAATCGGGCTGAAAAGATATAATACATCAGCTGCGCACAGAAGCGACAAAGTTATCTGATTTTATACAATTACTATACTTTATACAATACATAATCTCAGATTCGATAGGCTCTATGAGAACAAACACAGCTTTGACATGAGTCTAACAACATGTGGCCTGCAAGAAATTCTTGAGAAATATGCCATTGTTCTGATATTCACTGTTTGTAGAACTGTTTCAAATGGCTCATTGCCTTAAGAAACGAACAAAAATATAACGGACCCTGCATACACTGATTACCATTCCCGCGAAGGAATTACATGAAACTATTCGAACCACAGGAAAAACTACCGCTTTCCTAAAAAATAGAGACTGATAGAAATTGAGATGAAGGGTGAAGGTTAGAGCACTAAAATCTAGATGGTCCCGAAACTTTTTCAGGGATTATGCAAATCGTTTATGGGTACTTCATCATCGGTTGTTAAATACAAAGATTGATTGACAGCAGCCCTCCACCCTTTCCTATCTAATGCTAGTTCCCTTACCTCCTGGTACCTCTCCCTATGTGATTTCTTGTTTATTTCGTCCATGAACCTATTCCTGGGTCTTCTCTTGGGGAATTTTCCCTCTATTTTACTTTCTTTCCTCAATTATGTTCTACACAAATCCATTATGTCTCAGGGTGTGTCCAATCCATCTGTTTCTTATTTTCCGATTGGTATTCCATATGGACCTTTCCTCTTCTACTCTTCTGTACACTTCATCATTTCTTGTCCGTCCATTTTACCATCAGCATCCTCCTCCAGGACCAGGTTTCTAAGGCTTCTAGTCATTTCTGGTCAACTTTTCCAATGGTCCATGTTTCCGATCCATTGGGACTCACAGTTAATCAATGCTATAGGCACTGACATTTAATTAATTAAACATTTTTGTATTGAGAATGTAAAATGTTCATTCTTATATTGCATGCATGAATAAAATAATAAATGTATGGTATGAAAGCATCTAGTTAAATATAACCCTTTCTTTCATAAAAATATTATGTATAAACTATCGTAGACAGCAAACAAACTTTAGACCGTAGCAGAGAGAAACACCGATTTCAGTAGGACGGAGGGGATTAGTTTGTGGATTAAGAAAGGGTAGTTCGAAGAAACTTCGCGGTCGATGCCATACTCGGAATGAAACGCACCAAAGTCCGCTAAACGTTCTATCCGTCGGATGAAGTATTATATACACATGTAACGCTTTCCCCATGGATTATTAAGGATCGGGATACCTCTGAATAATCACCACCTAGCCAGTATTCAAACCCTCACCCTCTGGATGGGAAGCCAGTACAGAACCTACCACATTTAGGTGGTTGGAACAATATTTGCCCGTGCTAAGAAATGTATGAAATTTTGGATACGTATGCTCGTCACTATCTATAACGAATGGGGAAGAAATACATTTTACCACTTGAGTTTTTTTATTTCATGCTATTCTAAAATGTACCTTTATAGCACATGAGATAATTTTGATACCTTTTGTGATAATAAATTAAAAATGCTTCACAATGCAAAAACAGATTTCCTCCTCAACGCGAAATAATACATTTCATAATATTAAATGGGTTGCTAACAAATATCAAGGGTCACGCCTAATCAAACTTTTGAAAAACTGTATGTAAAGAATGTGTAAATCTAATTTGCGTCTCAATTTCGAATACCGCGCCGTAAAATGGTTCAATTATGGAAAGATATAAAATACCTATATAATGCCACCGTCATTTCCTTTACCAGTCGTATGTGAAGTTCCACCTCATTCATAGATGTATTCAACTGAAACGTGTTTACCAAATTCCTTCAAACTTCACCAGTAACAAACAAGATTATCATTGCCACCTTAAACCTTATCCCTGATTTGTCTAATCGACTAATAGGCTTTGCTAATAACGTTTTGATATTTTGTATTTAAATTCATTACAAACTGTTAAATAAATAATTGCTGTAAGAGTCCACTCTTTTTACAAGCAATTCCGGCCAGTTCTAACGCTTTAGTATCATTCCCAAGAGGATAATTATCCTTTTTACACTTGAAACTGTCGGGATTGCTCATCGAGGTAGGTTCAGTGAGGTCATCAATGAAAAAATTGTTACACGCAAAGTTTATTCCACTAACAATATCTATAAAATGCCAAAATGTGAACTGCTAGCCCATTCAATTCATACCTCAAATCAGGCCTCTTGAAAGATGCCACTCGTGACGTCTGTAATTCAAGTAGAGTGGAAGCAATCGTACGGTAACCCTGCACTTTGAGCCTGAGTAAACCCTTATTAGGTTTTAGGAAAACATAACGTGGCTCGTGCCAAAGGTAAGTTTTGAACGATTCAAGCCCGCAACTTCAGGTGACGTTCCGACTCTGATCCGGCGTTCTATAGTGGTCATTCGGAGTTAGGAATCGGCGCAGCAGAGCGTTTTTGGGTAATATTGTCTCTAAATATATGAAGGGTGCTTTCCATTTGCTCAAATACGCCGCTCAGTTTGCAGCACAACAGCGCACTTCCTTCCCATAGTCAGACCCTGCGCCCAGTAGGTAGCGTGCTACAAAACAAATCGAGAGCATATTTCAATCGCGATAAACCGTGAAAGATCTTCGATAATCGCATCCAAAACGGTTGCTAATGTGTATATTTCCAGTAAATGCGTGAAACATGGATAATGGAAAGTTTTGAACAACTTGGGGGAAAATAGCTCGCACTTTAAAATGGATAGTTTGGGACGAACTCGATAAATATGCATAAAACATCGGGCATTGGGAAATGTGTGCTTACAGAATTCAACCGACAGCAAGATTACAGAATTTTTCATCTGTTCACATTGTTCTGATCATCGTGATACGAGTTAATCAATGGAAATTCGATTCAAAATAAAAAAGTCTCCAATGGCCGTAAAAATTGGCACTACTCGTCAAATAAACACAACAATTGCTGTGTTGGTTTGCGGTAAAGGGAATTTCACAGCAATGACCTACCACAAACTCTCAACCAGAATACCCTCCTGTGGTACAGGAATGCTACTTCCTCGCCAGTGACCACCCCAGACACACACACTCAACCCAATTGGAGTCCTTTGAATGGACTAATGGGACCCCGCTAAGGATGCCTGGTTATAAACACAATGACACTCACTCAAAATCACTCACTCACACAAACAAATGGGCCCAACTTCTGGGAGAAACTAGCTCAAAATGAGCGTAGTCAAAATACAAACACAGGAACGAACGAGCGTGAGCGTCGGATACGCGTATTTCGGCCAAAAGGTGGCCAGGAAGTAAGGGGGGGGGGGAAGATAACGAACAACCCAACGGCGAAACTGTTGTCCCCCAAAAATAGATCGACGCAGAAAAAACCCGGACAGAATACGGTCATTAAATAACCGCGGAAGCCTCCGTACCAACGGCCAGTTTGTTATGAAATTTCGTTTTCTGTTTGTTATTCCCCCCATACTTCAATTGTCAGTTTGCTTCCCACCCCCTTACCTCAATGGTCACTTCCCTTCACTCACCACCCCCACTTTCTTCCCCCCCTACGCTTCACTTCTCTCCCTCCCTCCCCCCTTTCCGCTATTCACCAATGCATTTATGCTCTCTCCCACACCCCATGGTCATTGGTTCCCCTTCCCCCTTTTTGTCCACTTACTATTTATTCTGGGTTGTCCTCCCCCTTAATTTACTTACAACCTCCTGTTGCATGTGCTTTCCCTTCAGCTTGCTGAAAAGGGCCACTTTTTGGCCGAAATACGCATATCCGACGCTCACCCTCGTTCATTCCTGCAGGACTTAGCTGAGATCGAGCTTTGGGAAGGACTGAGAGAACACGAACAGAGGTGCTATGGGAGAGAGAAGATAGGTGAATGAGAATCGAAGCAGGCAGAAGAAATAATTGAAGGGGCGTATCAAGAGCTCACAGATTTTTAAGAGGGTGATGAAAGGAGAAATGTTTAGGTAGAGAAGAAGAGGAAGAATTTTCAGGATTTCATAAGGAAAGAGAAAGTTGGAGATATGGAAAGTACCAGAAAGGCAGAAAATTGGTAATGGGTCACGATTTTACAGCCAGATATACTTAGGATGAACTGGTAATTTTGGGGTGAGTAAGAGAGTAGGAACTGTTCTAGAAAAACCAATATTGGGGGAATTACAAGGAAAAATATCAATTTCAGCCATTAGATATGTCTCCCAGATAAGTAGAGAGCTCATTTATACAGAACGAAAACTATTAGGACTTACAGGACGAATACAGAGTGAGGAGCGATCAGAGCATCCGATGCATATTTCTCAAGCCAAGACCAGTGGTTATGAATAATATGGCACGATTGCATAAATGTAATTTGAATCATGTCTGTCTTCAGCCACAATAGAGGAAGAGCTAAGTGACATGATCTACTAAGAAAAAAAGACATTAGGGATAAGTAGAGAAAAATATATGTAAATCTAGAAACAGGATGAGATCAAATTTTCACCAGCTATTAGTATTGTGTGCAAAATCTGAGTGAGGAAAAGGCTAAATCTATGCTGCGCACATTTGGCAGGCTATATCTGTTTCCTCTCCTAAATTGTCTAATCTGCAGTTGAAGGACCTTAAGAATAATTTTTCATACAACTGTAGGTGAAATTAATAATTCGATATTTTTTAATTAATACGAAAATTAGGGACGACAGTTACAAATTTCCAAGTGCACAACAAACCCTCCTTAGAATTCCTGCCGCCTCAGCAGATGCACCCAAGGCAAATGATGCCAGGTGGAAGGCAAGAAACATACACACAAAGTCAAAAAGTTGGCTTTCATAAAAATTGAAAGGATGCTAAGAATTTAAGGAAGGAGAAAAAAAACAACATAAAATTCAATTCACCCCAGAAGATGCTCGCTTCAGTGCAGGACGAAAGGTGAAATCTGAGCCGCAAAATGCAATTCAACTCAAATATCTCCTGATAGCAGTATTTTAGTTATCAATGAAATTGAATGTCAATTATTTATCAATGAAAATCTCTTCAGTGTTCTAATGTCTCACACTTTCAAAACTGCTACAAACATATCCTTTTTACTTGTACTATCCAACCTTCTCATATCGTTCTCCTCCGAAGGGCAGAATGTGGAACAATCTATTTTAATTAATTCTTCTGTCTGTTAATTCTTCCACAGAATAAAAATATTCCATTCTATTTAATGATTCCCATTTGGAGGTATCCTCAGCTTATGTAAAGCATGAATTTCACTGGAAAATATCATTTTTAATTTCACCTCAGGGATTCACATAACCAGGATAAGCTCAATGTATTATGTTTCATGAGCCCTCTCTTCAAGGATAAGTAATAATTATTGTATGTAAAGCAAATGATGCGGATTCCATTCCCAAATAATTGAATTTGTGGGCAAGATGCAGAAAAAGGGTCACGGCATTTCTTGACAATATTGAAGCTGGATGCCTCATCGCTCAGTAGAGTAAAACTCACTTCATACATAGTAATATTCACAATGAAGTTGAAGTAAACGTTACCTAGCCAGTAAATTTGCATTGCTTAGTAGCTTTGCCAAGTAGATTAAAAGAAAAACCACATAATAATCCCTAATACCTCTTTCCATTAACACATTTTCTTGCAACAATTAAACAAAACAAATATATCATGGATCCCCATTGAGTAAAATATTCCAGGGGGAAGTTCTCCATTTAGATAACAAGGCAGGTAGTACCCATGAGAGCACATAAATCAAATGTAATTGTCAATTTCTGAGTGAATATGGAACATAAAAACACTTCACGCAACAGATGAATGACAATTCTGAAATATAAATATGAAGGACGGGCCTTGACATTTAGAAGTCAAAGTAATGAGAGGGCCAGAAGAAGAAGACTTTTGGAGAGGAATCAACAAATTCATAAACAAACAAGAGAAGAAATAATGCTTAGAAAGAGCTCAAGAATGCATGAAGAATGAGATAAGCTTTCTTAAGCCTATCCAGAAGATAGCCATTATTTAGAAGAAATAGTCTATGAAAAACATCCTGGAAGTAAAAAAAAATAAAAATATTAGGACACGAGATTTCCACTGTCATACAAGGACAAAATGGTAGAACTAAGGGATAACATGGATTAGGACAATGGAATGAATGAGGAAAACCATCTTTGGGGATAAAAGCAGTAACTAGTGCATAAAAATTCACCACCAAAAAGGAATTATTTGGACAACAACAGGATGTTGAAAAAGCCATGAATAGATCACATCCTTGTGATGTGAAGGTCCAGGATCATGAAAGATGACAAAGGGTACAGAAATCTGCAGTGAAAATTACTCAATGGTGATGAAATACTGGAGAAGAAATTTGACAGGAAGGAATGAATGGAATAAATTCTCCAAATTCTGAAGGAAATAGGAGTTGAGATATCTCAAGTTTCACAATCTGAGAAATCTTTACTCAAATAACTTGCAATAACTAGCAATTTATCCACAAAAAAAGGGATAACCTCCCACATCTGCCTATAAGAACGGAATTCTCACTGCCTGTCTACCACTTGTCCTACTAGCGTTGCAGGGATAGTGTTAAATGTGTTTCTTCTCATTATCATGCAGTTATATCAAGCCATCATTGTCACCAACACTGAAATTTTCTGGAGAGAAGACATTTTTGGCAAATTTTCCATTGAAAGATATTAATTTTCTTATTACACTGTTTTATACAAGCCGCTCTCACTAATTATTAAATTTCCTCCTTAAGGTTCTATGGTGGCAATAAGACCACTTTGGCGACAATAAGGATCATCTCACTACAACTTTTGCACACTGGTCGGGAACAGGAGATAGATTGGAGAAAAGAATTTACAGGTATTTTTTTTTGTTTCAAGTCTGAATTAGTGGTAGGAAAAATGGCTGACGAGCCCCTTATTGTTTGTTTGAAAAGCATCAGTTTTAAAGTTCTCAATTTATAATGACATTCAAGTGCAAGGTGAATATGAAATTATTAACTTCCGATTTAACAACAAATTTACCAAAACATTTGGCATGTATCTTTATTTAGAGTAAATAACTTCGGTTAGGGAGGAATTAGATTTGGGAAAGACTGCAATTAGAAAACATTTGTAGGAGATCTATAGAAAAACTTGAATATCATGGGAAATGGTTGACAGAAATTTCACATGTTCCATGATTGTATCTTTTCAGGCAGACACCACCAATATTGCACAAGCTGTGGAATTGTGGTTGGATATCAAAGTAAATCCAGACTTGGAACAATACAAGGATACAATCAAGAGGAGGATGGATCAAGCATTAGAGCCATTTCGTTATGTACTCTGCTAAAATTATGGATCTGAGATTCAGAGGTACGAGACTTTGCGCGGAACAACCTCCCGCCTCCGTCCGCTTCCTCCCTCCCAAAATATATGGCTATTTGAATTAAGAGTTATTCCACTAGTTGGCGCATACTATCCCTCATGGCTTCCGTCCATCTCCATCCGCTCCGCCCAGGATTCTCGGTCGAAAATATTTGGCGGATGCAGACGGTCAGTCGGAGGTGGACGGAAGGCAGGAGGAATAGTATGTGCAGGCTTCCGTCCGTCTCCTCACGGAGACTGCGGGCCCAAGTCCATTGCCATTCAGTTTTTGTGGATGGAGGCAGACACCATAGTATGCTCACCCCTTGGAAAAAATGGTAGGAAGCTGACAGATGCGGGTTAAGGGCAGGAGGATAGGTGTGTGCTGGCTTTAAGAAGTTCACCATTAGTTCAGGATTTAACTCAAAAGTACAGAGTAACCACATGCATATGGTTTTCAAGGATGGCTTTCAACATCGATAACAACAAAAAGTTTGTATTGTAATTTTTATTGCTGACCGTGACAGAAAACAGCAGCATTTTATATTGTTTACAATAATGAAAAATACTTTTGAGTGATACATATACATAATGATTGGATCTGCAATTATTTCCTTTTTCGCAAAATATTTTTGGATTTACATTGTCTATAATTCTTTACATATTTGAGTTATTGTGAAATTGGTGTTATTTCATAAATGTTTACAGCTAACATGGACATAAAGAAAATATTATTAACCTCTTTGTGTCAACTTGGAATGAGCTAAATAATTAAAAAATATGCTTATCCTTTTAATGTGAACAATATTTCTTTCCATTTTAACATACTCGTTATATATGATGACACTGTGAAATAATTCAAGTGTTTTATGTTTCTTTCTCATGCAAACACCAAGGTAAAAGATGCTTTTCCAAGTTTTTTTTCTTAAAACCTGCTATCAATCCAAAGGTAATAAAGGTAATGCATCCATACTAAAAATATCCAAGTTATAAGGAAAATGGTGGGGACAAGTGAGACTTTAGCCATAGCAAATTCAACATACTGACAGATTGATAAATATGAGCTGTAAACTGCACAGTACATTCTCAATTTATGCCAAGAATTTGCTATTATATGCCCAAACCAAAACCATAAAAGTAAAAACAATTGGCAAATTTAATTTAATTAGACAAATCAGATTAACTACATTTTGGGTTTACCAGAGATTTTCAATGCTGAAATATTTACATTTTAACTAACAGCAAACATATCAAAGGAATTTTTAACAAGTCAACCAGAGGTTTAGAGTTTTGATCCTCTAAGCACAATTGAATTCATTTGGAAACACCTGGCTATAGCACTACATAAAAGTGCATACCAAGCTAGATTCATCAAATTGAGGATCCACTGTACTTATAAAATATCAATTTCTGAGTGTACTCCTGTCTCATTGTTTAGATATGTATTCTGCACCTGTAAATTTCAATGTAAGGAAAAAAACATCTGAATGCAACAAACCAAATACTGAAGGAAACAACTGCATAACAAAATGATAACAAGTTGGTATGATTTTAATTTCAAAGAATGCACATTATGTGGCTCAATGGATTAAAATGACAGATTCAAACCTCTATTGCCTACATCTAAAATTTATACAAAACCACCGTACAACATTCTGTAAAGGTCTGCTTTCATGATTACCTGTCACTTGGCAATTAATCCAGCTAAGGAGCAGGCATAACAGTCATAAATATCTACTTCCAGGTTTTGCCTGTATGTATTGCACAACAAGAACAGGCATTATATCCACCATTTCAACAGCTCTCCTTATCAACTTCTCAAATCTCCCTTTTTAATTGCTAGATATAGCAGATAATACAATTTTACACAAGCTTTCTGAAAGACTGGTCTTGACAGCTTCAATCAAAAATCTCACTCCTTAGCCAAACAAGTATACCTGATTTACCTTGAATCTCAATACGTGGCCGCTATGGAAATGTCATTCACCCAGAGATATGCACACCATTCACAGTCAAATTAGCAAGTTAAACCCCAAAGTTGACTAGAAACTAAAATCTGCCCATTTCCCAAATCTATAGCACCACAAGCTCAAACAGCAATGATTATGGGACTTTGAGAGGAGAAGTCATTAGGTAAATTATTTCAGCTATGGAAGGTTAAGATTTTACCACTGGAGATATTATTTCAGCTTAAACTTTAGCAAAATAATCACAGATTCACAGCAAAATTATTTATATTCGCACTCACCCTTTTCTTTTGATATCATAGCCATTTTAATTCAGAAATTACATTTGATCATGCAGAAACGAAGTCAGTAGCATTCACGTGCCTAAATTATTGATTCACATTAATATACAGGTTTATATTTACATATTAACTAGTAAATATACAGGCTATATACAGTCATATTAGAAATATCCAAAGGAATAACTCCTTTTCATCATGCATTTACGTGTATAATGCCATATTCATTCATCAGATAACAGAGAGAATGTTTATGTAATGTGGTATACATTAAAATGTACAACATTTCAGTATTTCTTCTTATAAAAATGTCATTCACATCATTTATCAATAATGAAAATAATACACAATTATCTGGAATGATTGAGTGCAATTACGAAGAAACATCATAGTTTAATTTCTTATCTTGTATTATTTAACAAATATCATGGAGCACATGTTTTTGTTTAATTCAAAGAGATCACTCTTTCAATGATTGATAATATAATATGAAATATCAGGGAACATGATTCTTTTAACACCATCAAAGTAACTAAAACATTGTTAATTTAGACATATGAAGTACCCATCCTCACTATATGAGCAGTTAGTCTAGGCCTTATCAGAGATTATGATAAATCAGGAGATTCATTCAGGAGGGTGATACAGGATAACCATTACCAAGAGGTTTTTTCAAATTCTTAACTACTTCAAGAGTCTTTCCATAGGCAAGAGGGAACTGATCCACAGTGATTGCAAAAAGAGCTGAAACATTTGAATCAGTGCCAAAACAAAATGTATGCAGTACTAAACCAGGGTATACTCGAAACCCACGATTCACATAACATCAAACAAATATCACAGATTAACATGCTTTCACATTCAATCAACCATTTCCACTAATATCAGACATGCAGGATTTTCTAAGTCCCAGAATCAGTAATAAATTAACTGGGGAGGACCTGACATACAAGCCGTTCCAATGGCAGGACTAATATTTAGGAAAAACTAATAGCAACATATTTCACAAAGGATAACAGGCCGGATTACACCATGCAATATCATACTAAACTTACAAATTTTTGGACAAAACAATAATTATAATATCTCATTTTCAGTCAGTTACTAATCCACTATGATTATTTCATTACACTTCTTTCCTTCAATTTGTTGGACAACATAAACAGAACACAAAAATGTTTCAAGATGACAAATAATGGGCAGAGATTGGCCTTATGTAATAAATAAAATGAGGATGAAGATTGATTCTAAGGATATATTAAATTAATTGAACATTAAATTGAATCCAGGATAAAACGGAAAAGTTTGATGGTAAAAGACTTCTCGGCAAATGTTGTTGAGGGAATACTGGAACCATGAGCAGTACGTGCTCAAGGAATATTTTAACAGATGAACATACGGGGTGATAAAAAAAAACACTGATTGCTTCGGAAGGCATTCAAAGCCAGAGTGATGACAATTGGCTTGGATTCACTGCAGCTGTGTGGTTCGATGACAGTCAAGGCCTCAGTGAGTGTTTTCAACCCACTATCCACATAGATTGCGTCATTCCCCTGTATCCGTCCACTTACTCTCCTCCAGTATTCTCTCAAAACAATCCAACATGAAGACATACTGTAAAAAAAATGGGTACTTTCAAATCACTTCTTTTACTGCATACACACACAATGGTAATTTGCAATTGTTTCCATCTCCAAGTCCATTACAAAGGAGATGAAAATAGCAAACTTAATGTAATTAAAGAAGAAATTCTCTTTCAAATACCATTTCCAGGAGAATGCGAAAGAGTTTCCTAATAAGGCATTTGAAAACTTGCCACCATGCAGTTTTTTTGAGCTAATCTACACACTCTTGCAGGATTGCAAGCGAACATTAAGCAGAAATTTCAGATGTGTTCAATATCACATAATTTCACCACGTGATGAAGCCTTTAGAAACAACACCAAGGGAATAGTACAAACCATGGTTTTCCTTGCCGATCACATATACATTTGGGTCAACCTATGACAAGTACATCCCCAATTATTAGCAAGACTGAATATTGCTCAGCCCTCACTCAAGATTTGTTGTGATATAACAGTAATTATCATGGTCGTGACTAATGATGATTTACAGAAGCTAAATTATGAATATTAATTGATGTTTTACAGAATTTTCAGGGAATACAATTTCTGGATCAAGATTCATGAAGATTCCAATATGTAAGGAATTTAGCAACTCTAGTTTCATCACTACAAATGTTTCTATCGTTACGCTCTTAATCAAAGTGCAGTTGAAAGAAAATCATTCATTTCAGGGATGTTACTTAGGGTTGCTACAAATCTTTAGACAATGAAAAGTACAGCATATAATGCTTCTTTAAGTGATAATCATAAATGTGTACATGGAAATATGTAATTTTAATAGTGCAAATTCAATTCAGTCACTCTCTGCTGCTACCATTTGGGCATACTAATTGAATGAGGGAGAAATGGCACAAAATTATTATATATATATATTATGTACTTACATAAGGAGTAAAAATTTTAACCCAACGTGGATTTTTTTCAGGACGTTGATATCGAAAGCAGAACGCCATGGCCTCATCATCGACTTCCCATTCCTTGATACTTCCCCAAGCAAAGTCAACAACTTGAGACTGCAAGGAGGAGAAAAAACACTTTAAATATTATAATAAATATCCAGAAGTATAAGTGCACATGGCATTAAATTTTTAGAAGGATCCAAATTGGCGACAACATGCTAAATTCACACCCTAATCAAAAAGTGAAACAGCACTTCAATCCACCACTTACTTCAAGAGAACCATCCTCTGCACAAGCTTGCAATTTAAAACAGTTGGCTCCGATTGAAGCTACGACATGCCCATCCTTGCGGGAATCACAGGCACAATGAGGAAACACCACCTCACCGTAACCATCCAGCTCTCTGGCCAACTGAAGATACTGAAATTTAAAAAAACAGGAATGAAATAATAAAGTACACATCTGCATATATAACTTCTGCCATTTATGATACCAGGACTAACTACTAATTAGTTGTTTTCCTAAAAACAAAAGAGTAAATGAGTCATCGTCTCTCAAAAGGCCAGGCCTTGCCGCTGTCTTGGTAGTCAATTGTCTCTTTCTAAGGCTGTTATTTTCATTTCCCCGTAGGAGTTGCAGCTGATGATTGACATCACACTGAGATGTAAGGATATTCTAGGTCGTCCTCCCCTTTTCTTCCCCAACACTTTTCCTTCAAATATGTTCTTGATGAACTTGTTATGTCTTACATAGTGACCAACAGGTTTAATTTTCCTGGAGTAAATTGCTTGGAGAAGCGTTCTTTAAGAATGCTTTAGTAAATGAGTAGTAACTTAAAATTTAATATTGTAAAAGTTAAAGTCGTTCAAAATGCAGAATTGAATTAACTTATGCAAAGAGATGAGACTACTAACAATAGAGTAATGAATGTCACCATAAATTATTCTGCATCATTTCCACACTTAAGTTCATTTTTAAAATTTTAAAGATTTAAAAAGTTGAATTAAATTTGTAATATACTAAGCATAATTTATACATTTCCATTAGTTTCACCACTTACAGTGCACACAAGGAAAACAATGGATGCACTATATTTTTGTGCAACGTGTCCATGTACCATGTATTACAATAACAGAAAATAAAATAAATATCAAATAAAAAAGTAAATATTAAAAATATTTAACTATGTAAGTATATGCTATCAAAGAGAATCATATGATTTTGAAAAAATATATTTTTACTCTAAAATTGAAACAATTAAGACTATCCAATAATGTACAGTCACTTCATAAAGTATCGCGACACACTACTCTAGCCGTTCGTATAGGTCGGATGTCTAAGCTCGAAATACGTTGGCTATCCTGAACTATCTCTGGTGGCTGTGTCCCTCTTGACTTTCAATAAATATCATACTGTACCTGGAAATGCTCATAGTCAACAGATATAGCTCAGGATAGCCAACGTGCTTCTAGCTTCGAAAGCCGACCTATATAAACCGCTAGCATAGTGTGTCGCGATACTTTATGAAGTGACTGTACCTATATCTCACCATGGTTGAGACAAAATATTTTTTCTAAAATTAACCGCCAACAAGGGATCTAATGATGGGTTAACCAAAACAGAGTGATTAGCCAGTAGGATTAAAACTGCCCAACAACCGAACAATCAGCTGATAGAATACTCGAATTCAACACTGTCAAACAGTAACCTAAATTACATTAAAAGCAACAGAACAATATGTTTTTAACAATAACCATAGTCAGAAAATTATAAAAGACTTATAATGTGGGTTATTGATACAATTCAGAGTTTGATGTACCTTCCAGCATGAAATATTTAAGAAAGAATGATGACTACAGAAAATAATACCAAGAAAAATATAGCATTTAAAAGAAAGTGAAATAATGTTTAAAGGCTACAATAATTAATAAAGAAATGAACTTCGACTGACAGTACTTCATAAAACATGCTGAGCATTACAGCAAAAGTTGAGGTCCATATGTAGATATGAAACCCCTAAGTAATCATATCACTTCTGCATAAACATCCACCTCAATAGTTGAAGTAAATTCAAAACTTTCAACTCAAATACATACATTTATTTACAAAACCTTCAATGAAATGATAATTGCTGCAGCATTTTATGTGCCAGTGAAACATGGACCCTTGTTAATAAAAACTTAAGATCCAAATTACAGAAATGAACTCCTTAGATGTTAATAGTATGCTTAAAGAAAAAAAGAGAAAAATATCTCAATGAAAAAAATTAAAATCCAATAATCAAACAACAATAGCACTAATAAAAAAAGAGAGGTGGCTATTTACAAATAAATTATGAAATAAATCAAAAGAGGGATGTTTGTAGATCAAGGCCAGAAATTATAAATAAAGATGCTTACATACATACAATAACTTAAACATGGAATTTTATAAAGCTCATAAGCAAAATATAGCAAAGGGTAGATATTAGGCTTTCCCGGTGTATTCTAATGTTGAAGATTACTCGGGTTTTCCACTGCATCAAACTCTCCATCTTGGCCGACTTTTTGATGAACAAATTGTCCATCGCCGATGATGATGATGATGCCCTGATGACAATGGACGACTCATTCATTGAAATGTTGGCCAAGATGGAGTATGACCAAGTGGAAAATCCGAGTAACCTTCAGCATAGCAAAAGGCCTAACCAGCAATAAGGAGATTTCATCTATCTTGACTTCTATTTGAATAAAGGAAAAATTCATTGTGCAGCATAGAAATAATGTACTCTAGGGTCAAATTAAAACAAAAACACTAAAACAGACTTTAAAAATACATCAAAATAGATATCTACATATTTCCAATTTCACTGATATTTTAAAAATAGGTTATGTGATCACAGAGGTAGGAGTAAAACTAGCACAGTACCAGGAATTATCAAGACAATTTAGGGAATACACAACTGACAAACATGGATTAAATGGAGCTAATTATGTTTTGCAACCATGAAAAAATGTAGAAGCAAAAAGGGATGAAGTTTAAAGTACTTTGCAATGAAAACAGATGACATTTGGCCTATGACAATAACCACTCTTATGGTGACTTAGGAATTACTATCTCTTTTAAAATTTTGGACAGTATTTTTGTATTTCTCTTACTCCTAGTATTTTTTTAATATAGTGGGATTAAAACACTGGAATTCAGCAAAGATATTCTGCTAATTAAAAACATCATGAAAATAACCACTTGACTTGACTGGGGCTCGAACTGACCCCTCCCAATAGCCAGTCAGATGAGTTAGCCTGTTATTAAGTTTTATGTGGATTGTGAATTGACATACCTCATGTTTTCTGGCAGCATCTTGCAGAGCCTTTAACTGATATAGCCTGTCATCTGCACGGATATGACCCCTATTTACATCATCAACGGCCTGTAAACAGGTAGGTCAGGTTTATTTGCATTGAATTATTCCTAAAAATTCCAATATTAGTATGATATGTGAAGCTAAGTTTACAATAATTCTCAAAATAATTATAGTCATAACAAACAAATTTTCCTCATGCATGCACAGTACACACCTAATTAACTAATCCAAGGCAAAATAAATGTATTTGTTTTTCCAGATTAAATGATCACAAAAATTCCCCATACCTGCCAAAATATATAGGTAGTGGCCTGTTCATCCGATGCAAGCCTAAGTTCTCGCTGAAGAGAGAACAGCCATTTCCGAATTGAGAGGCAGGTGGATGTAGCTGTGCTGTAGTTTTGTATGTACAAACTATGAGGAAACTCATTTGGCAATAATCTGCGTTCTGCAATGGTACAATAGAGTACAAAATAAGGTTAAGAGTCCTAATTTCATACCCAACAAAAAGGCAAATTTCAATCCGAATCCCATATGTACTCATTAGAATTAATTTAGAGATTCTGCCACAACACTGTCTAAAATAAGCAGGAGCACATGATATAAATAGTAACAATTTTAAGGACCATTACCAAACCAATGACATTTGCAACAAAAATTCAGTTTCCCTACATCCTTAACTTACGCACTAATCATCTGTAATTTGTCAAGAAGACTCTATGCAGAGGAATGTCCGACTCTGACCAAGAAAATGACAATGAAAGAAGTGGAAGTCACTCAAAAATGAATTCTATTAAAAATATTGGGAAAAGTTAAAGAGGGGAAGCATAACAGAAAATGACAAAAGAATTACTTGTATCCACACACAGAAAAAAATCACAGAAACAATTAGAAGAAGAACTGCTTGCTACAAACATCATGGAAGGATGAGCTCAAACGAGGGCTGGGAAAATTCTCTAAAAATGTTTTTGAAGCACTAAAAAAATATTTGAAATACAAAATACAAGGACTTTAGCTGGAAGTATTTGAGATACCAAAATATTTTAAAATGCATGCTTATTGAATTTGTTGCAATCAGAGTATAAGTCTTAAAGAGATCATGATGAAAACTATCCGAATATGAATACAATACAAAACAATTGCCTAATAAGAAAACTTAAAATAAAATATAAATAATTTCAGTACATGAGTTAAACAAGATATGAGTTCTAGTAGCCGGCTCTATTTTAAACAAATCAATTTTATTAAGCAATAAGAGAATCTGAGTCACAAGATTCAATATGAGACTAGAATCCTTAGTATGTTATAAGACCATATAATATAATGATAAGTATTTCAAAATACCTCAAATATGCATATGAAATAAATTATATTTAAATTACTTCAAATACGAGCATTTGAAATACTGCCCAGCCCTTGCTCCAACAAACTCACAGGAAATTCATGGACTACCTCTGAACACTGAAATTGGGTGACACATGGATTATAAAAATTGAAAAAGACATTTCAAAATTAAAAATCACATGAGATAACATTTTAAAAAGTGCACCACGTCCAGATGAACAACAAAAAACCAAAGGTTGTCAGGAAAAACCCAAGAAGAAGACTGATGGAGTGTGGACTGAGGAGCTATTTGGAGAGAATGAAAGAGATTTGGGAGAAGAGGAAGAAAGAAGGAGATAAAAAGCTAAGATGAAAGTAGTCCATTGCCACTCTTACGGGAAGAGAAAGCACTTTTGAGAACTAAGGGAGGTAAATGTCCGCTTCTGTCACACACTTTTCAAACACTTATTCCCTGAAATTGGTGATATTAAGGATAATGACTGTGACATAGTTTAGTTCTTGAAGAATCACAGTACAAAACAAAAGTTACAGCAAAGTTGTTAAGCCACAGTTTCCTGAGATATTCACGTTAGATAATGACCAATTTTAGTCATTTTTCTGACTTTTTCGACGCCATTTTCTCAGTTTCGCGAAAGCTCCGACAGAGCGATATTTCTAACTTCGCCTCTACAATATACGTCTCTACATGCCTACACCTCCTATTTCCACCCTTATAATCACCAACCGTCTTGAGGGAGATTTTTTTCTAGAAAATATACGTCTCTACATGCCTACACTACCTATTTCCACCCTTAATATCACCAACCGTCTCGAGGGAGATTTTTTTCTAGAAAATATACGTCTCTACATGCCTACACTACCTATTTCCACCCTTAATATCACCAACCGTCTCGAGGGAGATTTTTTTCTAGAAAATATACGTCTCGACATGCCTACACCTCCTATTTCCACCCTTCTAATCACCAACTGTCTCTAGGGAGATTTTTTTCTGGAAAATATGTCTCAATAACATGGAACGGGAGATGTTAGTGGGTAAACGCAACTCAGCGACTGTCACGCCACGCTGCGGCCAAAAGTGGAAACAGTGCAATGGCGGCCGGGAAAAACGTCACCTCAAGCTTTGAAAATTTCCTATTTATCGTACATTACTTATTCCTCCAAAATAAAATTATCACTAGATACCGGCATCTTTCTAGTTTTTGTCACATAAATTTTGCAGCGATACGCTATGTGGAAAGGGTCGAAAACAATTTTTGAAAGGTGTGTGACGGAAGCAGACATTTACCCAAAGGGAAATTGTGGTATGGTCAACAGCAAATAAAACATCAATTACAACACATATTAAAATCAGGAATGCAGAAAAGTAGAACCAGAAAAATTGGACATAATCTGGCACAATGGGTGGTTTAGGCATATAATTGAATGTAAAATAGAGGGAAAAGTCCCCAGAGGAGGACACAGGAATAACTTCATGGGCCAAATAAAGAGGAAAGTAGAGCTACGAGAAAGTGAGGGACCTAGCTTTAGATAGGGAGGGGTAGAGAGCTGAAGTCAACAAATGTCAGGATTGAATGACCAACAATGAATAAATTCAGAACAAGTACATATTTGATGTATACTGAAGTTCAAATCATGGCATGCACTAGGGGGAAGCTGATCGCCCTATTTTTGTAATAACCAATATCTGTTATTTTGTTTTGATAGCCTCATAAATACTGGATACCTAGCCAGGCATGTACAGAATAGAAGTTGTGGCTGATTTTGCTGACATAAAAGTTTCTAAAAATTAATTTAATCGATTCAAACACTTCTAGGAAGACAATTAAGTATATCGTAGAACTATTCCCATGTCAATGCAAATTTTTAGACTTAAAAATACAAGTTGCTTAACCTGTTTTGGGTTCAATTTTCTCCTTGCCTCATGAAACAGTATATTTCCTAAGCCGAAAAAACCTTCCATTAATGCTCTTGAGACGATCATGTTAATACTGAGTCTTTCCCAAAGGACAGCTACGAAAATGACTTGAGAATCAAAGGAAACTAACCAGTCTAGAGACTGAGGGGCAAAGTAGCTAAACTCCAAGTAAAATGGTAATTTTGTTAACAGGAACTTATCAATGAGCAGGTACGTTTAGGGTCCATTGCAAATGCAACTTCATCATCTAGAATCATGTAAGCTTGAGAGTATCTAATTCTAACACCAAGAAAATTCACTTTAGTTCCAAATCAAATTACGCAGAGCAAAATCATTCTCATAATTCTTCCTTATCCTCTTGAAACATATTCCATTAAGGTCACCTACTTCATTGGAATGGATAACACATGCGGTGGGTTTCAAATTATGTCACACCCTATTCAGTATGTGGCATACCACAGTACCCATTTTGAAGAAGATAGAAAAACAGTGTCTTCATAAGGTCAGGGTATATCTTAGGAACACCAAAGAATGGTGAATGCCATTTCTGGAACCTCCCAATGAATCTGGTTAAGTTGACCCATAGAAAAATAATGTTGCAGCTGGGACAATTACCCAAGAAAACAATTTTACATTTTCTCCAAAAATATTGTACTTTTCATCTATTTCTGGCCCTTAATTAGCAATAAGGTAAGATGGACTTAACAGAATTTCAGAGAAATTTTAAAACCAAGCCATTAAGGTTAAACAGTAGCTATCAAAGAAAACTTTAACACAGTTTTTTCACAACTTCACTGAATACATTCGATTCTTACCAAAATTATATTCCACAATTTCAAAAAGAGCAAAATACTTGGCAGACTGTTTGCTCATCCGAGCTTTCTCAATCACCGATGTGAACACTTCACCAGTGTTTGAATTCTTCTTCACAGATACTGTTATAACTTCTCGGTCAGGCATTAATACCTTCAAGTCCACTGGTGATGCATTTCCCTGTAACAAGCAAAGTGACACTGCTAACATACTGGTGTAAAAATAATGACTCAAATGTATTAAACTCCATCAACCCATTAACTCAAATGCTTGATTTCTCATAACAAAGAAAATATGCAAAAATTGGCAAGAAATAAACTTTTCCTCAAAGACTTCTTTTAAACAGAAAAGAAATGATTTTGCAAACAAATTTTTGATACATTGGAACCCATGCCCATTACATTTACTGACTATGTAAAATGACCCAATGGCCTACACCTGTATTTATTATTACCTGATCATCTTCTGTATCTGTTAGAAATTCCTGTACAATGTCACTTTCTGCTATTACCCGGACAGCACAAACTTTTTCCAAATATTGCTCCAAACCACGTCTACGAGCATCGAGCTGCTGCTCACTTAAGCTGCAAAGCAAAGAATTCACAAAATGAATAGTAGAGCAAAGGAATTAAACCAGTACAGAGAAATTAAAAAAATACACGAATGTGAAATATATAGCTTACTCTAGATGACAACTATTTTCATTGAAGAACACATTACACACGTCATGGAATTTGACTTTGAAGAGTTATAATTTTATTTCAGCATTTATCACAAAAATAAGGAAATTGGATTACAACATGTTACATTGCACTATGCCACCTTTAGGCATTTTAAAGTTACAATATGATAGTCTGATTGAAACTTTTACAAGATTAAAATATAAACGCAAAAAAGTATCCTTTAACACAGTTAAGAGTACATAATATCGCCAGGCTGGCAAAAGCTTTTCCACACTGAAATGTGCTGTAATATACAAATTTGCTGAAAAGAAGGTGAAATTTGTAATAATTAACAAATAGTAATGAAATATTTCAAGGTAAAATCATCTCAACGTTGATAATGCACAATGCAAACCTCCCTACGGCACCTCATAAATTGCCATGCATTGAGCCCAATAGCAACCAGAAACCAAAGCTCCTATTGGGGCTGCATGAAATAATATACAAGCTAAAATTTCACAATATTTCAAGACCATATCCATGAACTCAAGACCAATGAACTATTTCCATGATTTATCCTCTGTAACAGATACCAGAGGTCTTTTTTGGGATGAAAAATATACCTTTGCACTGAAAAGGAATAACTGTGAATCACAACTAACTATTGAAAGCTATTCCTTAGATCCATCAGTTTCATATATCTATTGAATGACTCAAGATGAGGAGATGGATTACTCATTAAGGAGATAGTCGCATAGGAGTCCCACCAATGTTTATCCTACTTACCAGTACATCATTCATAATCTGCTAGGTTTCCACATCAATGCAATCCAAACTAGTCCAGCAGAGAGAGTCCCAATGAATAAGAGAAATGTTTTGGAAGAATATGTATAAATACCTACATACTAAGTTTTGGTAACCCAAGAGAACAGAAGGAAAAGTTTTCATTTACAAAAATTAATGAGTGTTTTCTTCTATTTAAAACATTTGTTAAGTAAAATTCATGTCCAACCTATCCCATTCTCTCAGACAATAAATGGTCCATTAAGAGAGATTAACAGATGCTGCCTGGTTTTCAACAAATTTTCAGAATTTAAGCACCTTGCAGCAGGGGAAGACATGTTTTTGATTTGGTTACTTTTTTTGCCATCAATACATACAGCCAGTACACAGAGGTGTTTACAATTTGAAAGAGTGAATATCCCTCATCATCATAGCGACTGATGCACAGCTAACCAAGTTTCATTAACTCCCTCACTCCACACTTCATCCACTAGACCTTATATGAAATAAGCCATCAGTTTCTGGCATTACATGGTAGCAGCTCATCCTAATGAGAAACAACAATTGCACTTGTCCACAGATTATAATCGGAATGTATATACTCTGCATTTCAACTCACACAGTCACCATCAGGTACAAGACAAAGGAGGGGCAGATATAGGAAACAGGTATAAAGGGGGAAGAGAGAGAATGGAAGGCTCTGATGGAAAAACCAGTCTTCTGTCTGCGAGTGAACTCAAGGTGAATTAAGAAGCATGTTTCAAAAAGAGGCAATGTATGAGTAAGCTCTAGGCTCTGAATTAAGCAAGCTTCATTATGATTTTTCAATATTTGCAGTTCCATGGCTCTCCTCCGAGTTGCCAGTCTTTTGTTGTAAGTGGCGTTCCTAGTAATTTCTGCAAATGCCACATTCAGGCACCTGAAAATTTTTGACTTAATTTCTTCCACCAATGAACATAAGAAGAATTACCAGGAAGTAAAGGAACCAGAATTAGATAGGGAAGGATGGAGGGCAGCAGTCAAATAATCTCAGTATTGAACAACCACAGATGATGATAAAGAGTTAAAACTTTTAGATAAAAAAAAACAGAATTAATTGAATCTACCTGTGCCACATGAGAATTTTACAATGTGGCTTACATCTTTCAGGAGGTCATCATAGATTTGGTATAGGTTTCCTGTGATATTCAACCTATTGAATCAAACGAAATTTTCATCACAGTTCATCAGAAAGTGTCTCATACAATGAGGACTGTCTCATGACTCACGTAGGAACTGGTATAACTTCACCAGTACATTGCCCTATTCTCATTTTTAAGATGGATAACGTCATCAAAAACTTTGGTATGGGTTTCTCAAGATGTTCAGCTTATTGCACCTACCAAATTTTCATCGCACTTCAACAGAAATTGTCTCACACAAAGAGGACATTCGCATGAACCACATAGGGGCTGGTATAACATTACGTACATTGCCCTATTCTCATTTTTAAGATGGTGACTTTCACCAGGATTACAAATTATGTCTTCTTCTGCTTCCTCCCCTGCTTCTGTCTGGAGCACAAAGATATATGCTAGACGAAGAGTTGGCAACAACCTCATAATTGTTTAACCCATATTTAATCACATAAAGATGATACCTTAAGATGAGAACAAACTTTGCTAAACTGCTAAAATATCTCTCCAATGCCTTTATAACATCATGAATTACTGATTGATTTTCAAGTTTCTGCAGTTATCGCTGGTTAAGATGTCCATTGTCAAATGACATATTTAGACAAAAATACTCACGAAAAAGGCCATTTCCCAGGCAATTTGGGGAAATTAAAACCTATGAATTCCTTCTTGAGGTTAAGATGGAGTGTGGAAAATTCTCTATACCGCCGTGAACATAGGTGACGACCAGCCATATAGATGTTATACACCTGTGGAAAGAAGATCATTGATCACAGACTTTAAATTGACAAAAAATAAAACAGTGGGATCTTTCCTGGATTCTTAATAAGGCTCTATTAATAGGCTCTCATGGATTTTCAATAATGCTCTATTAATTAATTTTTAATAAGGCAAAAGGTATCAATGCCAGAATATTTAACCAACTCACCACTTGTTTCAATAGCCTTTTTTTTTAGATCATAAATGTACATTGTATGCAAAAATCATGCCATGCATATTTTTAGCCCATTATCCTTAGAAGGCTAAAATATTAAAGAAAATGAAGAGTAAGAATACAAATCACAACCTTGAACTTTTCTAAACATTTTTCACATTCCCACAAAACATGAGCGCAATTATTACGCAGAATTTGAAGGGAGAAAAAATTCATAAGTAATTTCTCATTGAAAACTTCACTGAATTCCAATGAATGACTAGATAACACTAATGTTAAAATGAGTCCATACAATAAATTGCCCTGAATGCCGTAAATACTTATAATAAATTTCTAATACAAGAAGAACAATTTATAATAACATTTTAAATATTGAATAAAATAAATACTCCAGAAAATTAAAATTTAAACCATTAGACATGAAATACTTAAGTTTCCAATACCCAATAATGATCATATAAGCACAAAAATTTCACCTAAAATAAAGGTGCAAAAATGGATGCCCTTGAGCTAGCAGATATTTCAAATGAAGAATTAAGCAGAAATAATCTCTTTTATTGGATACATCTATGACAATCTTTCCCCTGCCATCTCTGGTTGTCTTACAAACCATACCACCTCCAAAGAAATGCAGAATGCACCATCTTGGCAAAATTCAGAGGGTTGAAATGGGCTAAGCATGTACGTAGGAGGTAAGATGATTTAACCCTTAGGATGGCTTTACATAGAAAACCAAGGGGTAAAAGTCCAAAACTTTCATGGTGGGACCATTTCAAATGGAGAATCAGAAAAGTTGACGTCAATGAAAAATGGACAAATTACAGCAAAGGCAACGAGTTGTAGGTAATGCCAAAAACCTGCTTGGGTTTGAATGACCATAAAGTTAATGACAAACTCACCACATATCTTTCACCCGATTTGTCCAAAGTGTGATAGTCAGGAATAGAAATGGGAAGAGAGCGCTTCTCACTATAATCGATATATGAGTATCCAACAGGTTCTTCGTTTGGTTCCAGTCTTTCTGCCTCCTTCACAAAAGAAAAATATCAACATGTTATTTATAATATTTCCACAAACTACAATCATTAGCACACTTATGATGCTTACATACCATCAAATAATATACAGTGAAACAGAAAAGAGGCCGCAATCCAAAAGAGAAAAAAATTAATGCTGTAACATCTCAACAAGCCCCTTGACAAGGAAGCTTTTCAAGCAGATTACCAACAAAAATTTGTGTACATGTTTTGATCTGGTATGCATGCATAGAAGTAAATAATATGAAACACTATAAAAATACCAAAAGGAACCAAAACTTGAAAATAAGCTCAAAAGCAGAGGGCACTACTAAATGAAGACAGGTAGAAGGTCAATTTTCACCTGGCAGGCAAATAAAGATAAGCTTACTCGAAGAGAAAAGCATAACCAGAATGCTTATTGAAATGAATAAGTAAGAACAATTTTACAAGGTTAAGTTGGAAAATGAATGCCTAAAAGCAGCTTCAGATTACCTTCATCTTCCTACTAACACATGAACCTAGATTATTTGATTGGAACAATTACTAAGTACATATAACATTAACAAAACAATCATTATTTGCATTTTTATATTACTTTCATTCCTAACATAAGAACTGATGCGTAGAACCAATCTAAAATATGTTGGGCTGATCAAGCTTATTATTGAGTGATGAATATTCCGTATATCATTTCCAAAAGGGATTCCAAAAGTCTTGAAAGAAATGTGAAATTCCACGGAAGAAAAATCATTCACCTCAACTGGGACTTGAAACCAAATCCCTCAATTTTGCACTGAGTATTTGAGCCAATTGAACTACCGCAGCATCCATCTCTCCTGACAATTAGTGAGGGCTTCAAAGGTTCCAGTTTTTCAGGACCACCAGATATACAATGTCACTGAGGCAGGGTAAAATGTGTGCTTAGCACCACCTCCCATGAGGTTAAAGCAAAACTCAGAACACAGTTTGATGTTTGCTTTTTTATTCACACTTACGAATGACACCATTAAAGTATTACCATAGCTAGTCCTATTATTCTGGATATTGGTCACTACCCAAGTAGCAATCAATATCTACTGGATAACCATACAATATCTAAACCCATATCCATATAATATCTATATTTATCCATTAAACATTTCATGAACATCCATAGAATATCCAAAGTTCCTGGTTTCAGACATCTATAGAATATTCAAAATCATCCTGTAATTAAATATCCATACCGTAACCATTAAATTATTTTCTGGATATTTCTTAACTTGCAGATTTTTCCCATTTATGACCACATTCAAAACAAAAATGAAATGCAATAGGCATTTATAGGCTTATATTTTCCTTTTGATACACTGCGAAATTTAGGATGTCGGAGCCAGTCAGAGAGAGTGACAACTTATTCAAAACCTAATAAATTCAACAGATTCAGGCGAGATATCGTGGAAGTTCTTCATAATGTAAGAGAAACAATTGCACTTTTCCACAAAATTGTTTTAATGCGTACAATGTGTCTTGTACCTGATGATGGCTCTGTGAGCCGAAACGCGTTGTACGCATTAAAACAATTTTGTGGAAAAGTGCAATTGTTTCTCTTACATTATTCAAAACCTTTACATGTCTCATACTGTTCAAGTTAAGGTAGATGATGGAGAATCAGGATGGGCAGTATTAGGAAGAGGAGTGAGACTGGGTTGCCCAATGTTGCCTGAGCAATTCAATATATTTGTTAAAGAAATGTTAAGAGAGGCTTGAGAGGAACTTTCAGGTGGTGTGACGGCAGGAGGGGCACTGATTAGGACATGTCTGTGGAAACCCAAGCTTTGGTAACCCAGTCAGCAAAGCAGCAACAATCAATTATAAATGCATCACAGAGTCAGTGTGAGAGGTATGGGATGAAGACTAATTATAAGAAAACTAAAGTAAAACTGAGAATCTCACCAAAAATGGCTAAGCTAAGCATTCAAGTAGGAGGGCAAAACTTAGAGTGGGAAGGAGATCACAATAACATCACACCATCTCAGCTCATCTAATGCTGAGACAGCATACCACAAAATCTATGCCTATGAGGTGGGATTCAAAGCTATGGGTTGCCTGGCTGGCTCATTCCTGACTACCATGGCTAGCTGATGTTTGAAATATGATCACTTATGTCAATATTTTCTCTAGTGTTGCTTCATTTGGCACTTATAAAGATAATATTGTATATTATATTTTTCCAATAAATCTCCATTAGCTAATATATAATGGATAGCATTAAAATATCCAAAGCTGGATATCATTACATGATATCCATACAACATTTAAGATTCAATATTACCTTCTATGGCTATTTGCAACCATGTACGGATATCCAGTAGATATCGCATGCTACTTGGGTAATGACAGCTTCAAGGCAATAATAAATTTTCTATGTTGCTATTGGCTCCAACACAATTTTGAGAAAATGGGTAACTTTGAAAGAGTTAAGAAGGACACAAATCAATCGAATCACATTTACTAGAATTACTTTAAATTGATTCATAGATGGTGCACCATCATATCATAGTCTTGATTAGCAACCTTGAATTTTTTACAAAGCAATACCAAATAGTGTATGCCAAATCCAGTTATCCTTACCTGGGGTGTGACAGAAATTACAGTCAGTGTGAGGACATCTCCACCAGATTTAATGAGATCGACCACTTGCTTATGAGTAGCTCCTTCCACGCTCACCCCATTGCTGTCAATGAAAATAAAAGAAAACCCAGTCAGTCACAGAAGCTTATAAAACATACCAGATGTAAGGGATTTACCATACTTAAAAGCAAAACACTCAGAAAAGTCCTATAGTTATTAGTACATGTTATAATTACTCCCATTCCGGTTTTTTTCAAGCTTTTCACAACAGAGACGCACATCTCACATTTCACAAAATACATCGATTTCAATAATTTTTAAAAATAAGTTCTACGAGGACCCGTTTCAAGTGAACTCGTAAAGCATACGATTCAAACTATTTGACTGGCTGAACCGCAAATTCACTATAAAAAAAGAACGATTTCTGCTGATACATTTTTTTAAACAATTGGTAGGAAATGAAGTCACAGAGAGATGAATTAACACGGGAAGTCGAATTTACAAAAGGTATTAATGAAACGCAACGCTTGAAATTACTATCGTGGCGCGAGGCCAATCGATTTTCCTCCTCCGCACCAAGGAGGCCCACGCATTTCAAAACTTAATGGAATCTCGGCTCGGATATGCGGCGGCTGCCTACTCACCCGGCTGCCTGCCGTAATGTCAACAGGTTGGAAGCGGACACGCCCACGCAAAGACGTCAGCTTAAAAACCGCCCCGGTGTCTCATTTGGCGAAGGCCGTATTTGAACTTGGGATACCGATAGTCGACTACTCATCCCTTGATTTCCTCGTGGGACGGTGACTCTCCGCCCTTCCGTTGCGCTAGACGACATTAATACGTAGCATTCATTTCCTACTAAATACGTTCTCCATCTTAATTCTGCCTCCGCTAAATTTCTGCCACCAATTTGCTTACCGCTGTCATTATCTGCAGCTCTAAAAGAAAATGAGATAGACCATAAAAATAATTTTAGGTCTGAATCGTGGACCGATAAAAGGGAGGCCAATTAACTGGGGAAGAATTACTCATGAAACCGATCGCATAGATTCCCTTCACGTCTCATTTGAATGCGATCCTGTTATCGATAGCACTGACCGCGGGTAAATCCTGGATCAATGATTAATACTAAAGGTTGGTTGTAATAGATACTGCATTTTGTGAAGAGTGGGTGTGACTCATCCCTTGATTTCCTCGAGGGACAGTGACATCTTCGCCCTTCCGTTGCGCTAGACGACGTGGGAAACATCATGCAGCCATCACCTCGTTAAAGGTGGATAACCTCGTTGGTGGATAAAAGAAGACCTGGGGGTAATTGAAGTCGAATAGTTCTCGAAGATGCTTCCCATTCAATCACGGCAATTCAGAAGACCTAATTATTTACGAAACCTTTCAGCTGATGAGTATAAAATAATTCATTCACATGGTAACGTGGAAGATAAATGAGTATGTCAACGCGACTCTGTTTTGATTAGCTGCGGATTGCTAGAAATGACCGGCCAATTAAACGGCTGAAATATCTGAGGACGACCGGATGCGAGATCACGGTTCTCCATTGAGCGTACCATGGCGTTATCGCCATTTTTCATTTGAAATCGCGCCACCGTTATTTTCTGATTGCGCTCGGGAGAACGGAAACGTGATTGTCATTCTTCAAGTATGGTAAGATGCTGAAAAATCATCCGTTTCGATTGATGGAGTGCGTTCTTAGCAGTGAGCACTTACCGTCGCGACAGTAACGGCAAGCATTTCCCTTCTACACCGGTTAGCGTTTTGTACAACGATAAAGGTCGCTTTACGCGGTACATTCTATTGTATAAACGAATGTATCATAGAATGTGCAAGAAACTGAATGGAAATAGAGCAGGTTCTATTTCCCGTCAAGTCATTAAGACAATCATACAATTTTCCGCTTTCCACGGTACAAATTTCCTCAAGCAAGAGATCAAACATTCGTTGGTACAATAAAATGTACCGTGTAAAGCGGCTTTAACGAGTAAGCGAAAGATGAAACCGTGATCCTATTCCAGGTTGATAGAAAAGCTAGAGTTATGGCTCCACACCCAAACGGCTTTCGTATCCCGGCTGAGGCAGAGTTTTTTCCCATGCAATCTCAATCCCCACTGTCGTGAAATGAGGGTAGCATTTAAGGTTTTTGGAGCGAATTTTGTTTACATACAGATTTGCGCGAAACTTTTCATACGCGAACTCATTAGTAATATCTAAACATAAACGCTAAAATGCGATGAAATATGGGCACATTGTCTCCTAAACGCGAAAACATACCTTTCATATCATTATAATAGTTCTCACTAAATATCAAAATACCAATCCAAGGTAATAAAAAACACGTATTCAGTAACGGTTTCCGCTTGAATTTCGCGTTCCTCGCCGTAAACTCAAGTCTACATCTACACACTACCCTGTGAGCCGCCGCATGGGCATGTGGCAGGGGAAGTTAGGACGCCAGCCGCGTAAAGATACAAGGGATTACGTTTTGGGAGGTGTAATGGTGACATGTATAATGGGAGTGTATTTAGTGGAGCTCAGTTTTTACTGTGGTCGCTTGTTGTGCGTGGAAAGAACGAGTTTTTGTACCTATCAGTTCGGCAATGTGTCTCTCTTATTTTATCGCTTCTGTCAGACCTAGAGATGAAGTGAGGCGTCATGATAATATTTTCTGTGTCGCTCTGAGTTCCAGTTCAGTTGAGCTACCAGTTCTAAATTTCTCAACAAGCTAAGCCTGGCGTGTAGTCTCTAGGGGCTCCCCCCTTAATCCATCTAAAAAGCTGTGAAACACTATATATTCGCTCGCAGCAGTTTTTAATGAAACGTGCAGCTTTTCTTTGTATTATATCAATTTTTCATTACATTCACATTATATTCACATTACATCACATAACAATGCTTTAAATTGAGACAAACATTTTGAAATATCATTTATGCATCAATTAGATTACAACATGTATGGTTATTTCCAACGTACAAATTGATCTACTTAAGTGAAGTGTGGTCCATGGATTTTTCTTCAAGTAACTAGAAAAGTTCTAACAATGTACACCCAATGACTCAAGATTCGCGCTACAGCCACCTTCAAGGTGCGGCAAACCTTCGTCCATGGATCTTACGCACATATGAGAAAAATATTCCGCCACGATCAGGATGACCAACTTCTTTCTATCAAATACCATTTGTGATTGTTACAAATCCCCTCGAGAGGTTTCTTGTGATTTCCCAATAGCAATAAAATTGCTTAGAGACAGAGTCCATGCCAAATAAGGATCAAAATCAAGCTTAAATTTTCTTTCTTCATTAAAATGCGAGTCTCTCTTAACATACTTTCCTCATTGTTTACTTAGTATTAAACAAACCCGCAGAGCCACCGAATATGCAACATTTATTTTGGGTATCGTTAATGAAAAACTCCATTCAAATCACCCTGAGTGCCGTAGCACGCGGCGAATCCTCTCAAAAATCCGGAGCCAATGCCCTCGAGAATGAATCCCGCAGCCCGTCAAATCCTTTTTGCTAGCGCCGTCAGGCCACGACATAACATTTCACCGGCGGCAAAAATTTCTCAAGCTCGGAAAAAGGCATTGTACTCTCGCTTACTAGGACGGCTGAGAGAGAGAGAGATAAAACAAAAGAAAGTCTTTCGGCGTGACATTATTCATCCATCCACATCATCCTTAATCTTCATGGAACACCATACGTCGAGTTTTTGAACGGAAAGCGCCATCATCCGATATCTAATCAAAACACGTACTCATGTCGAGGATATAAATCCGAACATCGGAGGCGTCGAAAATCAATATCAATAAAAATAAGCATTCCCTTCGCAAGGCGAAAAGGGGAAAAACAGATGGGAGGGGAAATATTGTGCAGGAAGTATGTGCATCAATCGAAATTCTCAAGTGCAACTGGATGTGAATATAATGTGCATAGAGGTAATTTATCATCCTACAGCATAAAGATCATACCAACAATATATTTACACATACAAGCCTATTTACATTACAGTCAAATCAATGCGTAAGTCTAACACTATCGTTTAAAGGAAATATACCAACGCACAATGAATTAGTTTTAGCCATTTAGTACAAATAAATGTTATTTTTGTATATCAAACGATATAAATTAATTAGATCAGACATCTGCATGAATTTGATGATAAGATTTCAAACGATGATCGGCGTAGTCCACCAAAGGAAAAATGTACAAAAACAAAATAAGAGCATGTCTAAAAAAAGGCACACGCTATTTGAAAGCCGTACTCAATAACGCATTTTACAATTGGAATTTACAACGTAAGCTATATGGGTAACACCATAGAGTATACTATGTGGTAACACTTACTCGATAATGGACGTCAGAAATATTTTAAAGTGCGTATTCATCATATTTTAAATGACGGACAGCGTTTAAACGCACGCGCAATACGGAGATTCCATTTAATATGGACATACACGCGCTATTCACAATAAATGAATATGTATCTCCACGAAACTCTCCTCGTTTAAATCCTTCGCACGAAGTCGCTTCCCAGTCCAGGTGTTCTCCCTATACTGGTGGGACAAGTAGAGAGGGTAAAACTATTTCGTTTAGAGGGTACTTCCACCAGATAATCACGTAAAACAACGAAAAGCGGGTCGAGTAGATTATTATACAGGTGGCACTGAACATCCCTCGCGTTCTTCTACCACTAGGCAACAACACGAGAGTTTATCGCGAAGGGCGAAGAGGAGGATGGGGAGTTTAGGTTTAGGAGCAACCCCTAGAGCAGATACGGCTGACTGTGAGCCCCATCACTCGCAGATATACGACGGGATGCCGGATAAAACGGCTTAATTTCTGCTTTCACTCCCAGCCATTCTCGCCTGCCTCTAGCCGTTCCCTCGGCGTGAAAGTTAAAGAGGACGAGCGGAAACGAACAATTCCGATTACCTCCATCCCCTTGCACTCGCTCACAGTCTCGCAGACGTTTTAAATAACTCGCACTTCCCATCCAGTCTATCTACATTATACAAAAGTTGATTGATTTTTCTCTTTACAAGTCGGTAGAATTTTTTTTTTTGGTCTCCTTCCCAAATCAGCTACATACCCGCCTTGCGGCAAGGGTGTGTGGCAGGCTACTCAGACTTCAGTCGTAATATAAAAAAATATTTAACAAAAAAATAGCTTTATTTTACCCCGCCGGGTTGACACACAAGTTTAAAATATTGCATACACTACAGGATTAAAAAATCTATTAAAAAAAACATATTTCCTTAATATTCATTTTATTTTCGACTTTTTTATGACTGAATATTGTATTGACACAGGAAATGAACCTATGTGCGCAATTTCAGATCTCTAGCTACTCAGGAAGGTAGTCAAAAATTAATTAGAAAATTTGACCTTGACACACAAGTGAAGTTAAATATATGTGATTAAAAAGGAAGGAAATAAAGTAGTTGGATTGATTTTCGTTAACATTAAGATTAGCGAGAAACTAGTACTTAATGGAAATTTTATTCAATTTTAATACGTAGCCTTATGGCAGTTGTCGCGTATTTCGAAATAATTCGAGACATGTGTACAGATTTTCTTGTTAACACGAAGATAAAGAAAAAAAGCATGGGGTGAATTTGGGAAGGACATATTAAAGCGAAGCGCGAAATCCGAAAAGTAAGCGACAACCGCACATAAAGACGTGATTATAGACGGTAAGAAACCTCGATATTTAATAGGAACAGTACATACCCATCACGCCGATCCCTTCCGGGGTAGGCACAGTCAAAATGTTTCACTCATTAATACATTATTGTACACCTAACTCTGCTTCAATAATTTCCTCCATACTGACCTGTCCTTGGAAACCTCTTTTGCCTCATTTACCCCCATACACTGCTTCATACACGCCCTCCTGTTTTTAAGACTTATAATATTCCTCCTCCTAAGAATTTCCTCAACCACATTCAACCACAACTTTCTCGGCCTACCTCTACCTCTCACACCATTCATTCTACTCTCATGTTATCTATTTCGTTATTCGACTCTCATCCATTCTCTCAACATGGCCAAACCAACGAAGCAAACTCCTTTCATTCACGTCCATTACTGGGGCATTTAACCCACATTCATTCATGACCCACTCATTCCTGACCCTATCCATCCTACTCTTGCCGCAAATACTCCTCAGATAACTCATACCCACGGCGTTTAGCCTACTCTTATGTCTATCCTGACATACCCATGTTTCACTACCATACAACGAAGTGGGGAGAAGTACACTTTTGTACACGGCGATTTTCGCTTCCTTAGACAGGCACTCATTCCTTGATCTGCTCCACATGCTACCTACCACTTTCCTTCCAGCATTCGCACGTCTCTTTATCTCCTCATCTATTCTTCCATCTTTCGCATACATCTTACCTAAGTACACAAAATCATCCACCTGTTCAGTTACTTCACCATTCGCCCTCATCATACAGTTATTCTCCCCATTCTCCTTATAAAAAAATACTACTTTAATCTTGCACGCATTTACCTTCAATTCCATTCTCTCCGTTGATTCACAAAACATATCTAGGAGCTTCTGTAATCCCTGTTGACTGTCTGAGATCAAAACAGCATCATCCGCATATAGAAGAACTCGCACGTTTACATTTTTAATCAAAACACCGTCGTTTTCACTAAATGCGTCTCTAACACATTTATCCATAAATACATTAAAAAGCCATGGAGACATTACGCATCCTTGCTTTACACCCAGATTTATTACAAACCAATCGCTCAGAACCCCGTTAACTCTTACACTTGCCTTACTATTGTCATACATCTCCATCATAGACTTCAATAACTGCCCATTCACTCCATAGTCTCTCAAAACCTTCCACAACTTCTTTCTATTTACTCTGTCATATGCCTTCTCTAAATCGACAAACGCACAGTACACTTTCTTTCCGACACTCATACATTTTTCTATCACTTGCTGAAGTGCAAAAAGATGGTCACTAAATCCTCTCCCAGGCATATACCCACACTGGACACCCCATATTGTCGGAAGTAATATTCCTCACTCTTTCGATTAATATTTTACTGAACACCTTTCCCGGGATACTCAATAAACTAATGGCCCGATTATTATTACATTCGGTCTTTCCTCCCTTCCCTTTGTACAACGGAACGATGATAGGAACCATTATAATAATATCATCGTCTATAACATTTTCCAGCCACTGGCCGGATGTGCTTCGTATACAAGCGTGGGGAAGCGTGAAGCTTTGTGGGGAAAAATGATCAGCAGTTTAAGATAAAGTGACGATCACGAAGGACAGATGTAAAACAGTTCTCCTTGAATAGGACCATACGGGACGGGAACGACCTACCAGCAAAACTATTTGAGCCCTTCCCAAAAAATAATTAATGAATTATTTTTAAAAATAGGTTAAAGAAGTATAAGTCTATTTTTTTACTTGGCTGTTTTTATTTTACCACCAGGCCAATGGCCTACTTGTAACTGTTTAATCATAATAATAATAATATACCTTTCATATCATTATAATGGACAGAAAAAGGAATGATAGAATAAGGGATATTGTCCAGATGAACCACTTCCGGGAAGGATAGGGACATATACGCTGAAATGGTTCGGGGAAATAAAGAGAACTGACTGAGAAAGAATAAAGGAAACTGACAGAATTCCAAGGAAGATACATGAAATGGAAATTCAAGGGACACGGCCTCGAGGAAGACCATGGGATAGATGGTTGAAAGGCGTGGAAGAGAGAAACGGGTGGGAGGATTGGAAAGCAGTGAGAGAAAATAAATGGTGAGAGGACAGACAAAAGTGGAAAAGATTGCATACAAAGAAGACCCTGCCAGTGGCTGGAAACTGTAATAGATGATGATATTATTATTATAAAGGTTCCTATTAAATACCAAGGTACCATGCCGAATAAAACACACGTATTTACACGTGGTTTTCGCCTAAATTTCGAATTACTCACCGTAAACCCAAATCATAACAATACTTTCACTGAGCCGACAATGTTAAAATACATTTCTTACGTCATTAAAATATCTACTCGTACGGTGACGATCACAGTCGAATAAATAAACGGATACAGCAACATAACATACCCCCTAGCTACGCCAAGGGTGTGTGGCAGATAAACAACGGCAAGTGGGAGGAAGGGATGGACCGAGAAAGTCAGGGGAGAATGTGTTGGAAGAGACGCGTAAGGTCGTCTTAAAGATTTTCGTTTACGTACAGATTCGCGTGTTACTTTGCATACGCATACTTAATAGTTATGAGTGCACATAAAAGTGAAAAAAAGTAAGTACCGACTTGGTTTCTTGGCAATTTAATGCCACCTTAATACGTAGCCTTATGGCACTCGGCATTTATTTTGGAATAGCTCGATTCTGTAAGAACAGATTTACCATACACGCGAAATAAGACGTTCCATGATCTCAATCCTTTCAGGCGTAACCTTGTGGAGGTCCATAATTGAATTGATACTGACAATGCCGACTAAGTTTCAATCCACAAATTTATTCATTGGTGCAACTAGTTTCAACACTACTGTGTCACCATCTGGTACCTAATGATGACAGTAGCGTTGAAAATAGTCTCACCAATGAATAAATTTGTGGATTGAAACATAGTTGGTATTGTCATTATTAATTCAATACGTTTCATATCATTATAATGTTTAACTTTCGTGAATGTAGAATGGAAGGACAGGGGAGTAGCAGGAGACTCAAGGTATCTAATGCCATGGCTGAAAGGCGTAGGCAAATCAAAGAAACCGCAAAGAAACTTGGAGAAAAATCACGAGAAAATTAGTACCGTCACGAAACAGAGCTACCAGGGAAAAAACGTGCAAGTGTTTCATTTTCTCTTTGAGGAGCGTAAATGGCATCGGCAACAATCAAAATCCGGGATTAAATGTTGATACAATAAAACCTCTAGAATGTACGAGCATATATTTGAAATTTCAGCATTTTCACCGGAGAGAGAGATTTACCGTTCAACAAATGTGAATTCAATTCCAGGCGAAATAAAATTGTCATCATGAGTACTTTAACAAAAAAATATAAAAGGTCCATTGAGAGTCCCTCCTATATAACTTATTCGACCGTGGAAACCATTCTCTCAAGCAAACTGCATAAAATACCAATTCATTTCCCAAATTTATCTCAATTTTAAATTCTTCGCATCTTTTGACCTCGTCAATTTGAATAAAATTGTACAAGATGAATCCAATACCCAAGCTCTCCTAAGTATTTACAGGATAAATATTTACTAAAATATGACTAATATCTCCTCGTAGCTAGGACGTAGATTTTTTATTCCTAAAATGTCCACCTATCCAATTAATGTCTGACAAATCAGCAAACTACATTCATACACAAGCAGCTGGTGGTAACATCAAAGTCGAATTTTATTTCGTTATATTTTATCGAAATGCAACAAAATATTTATCTTGCAAACACGTTTTTAAAACAACATCCGCACCTAGTTCTGTAGGTTTTGTAGCTTCCAATCTGTCTTCTTATAATTAATAACGGCCACTAAAAACATCACATAATTTGAATAATTTAGTTTCCGCATCGGTACCACTTTTCCATCAACCAGCTTTCTGTTTCCAAAAAAAGAACCCAATTTTAATTGGAAATATCGTTCACATTAATTTTTCAACACGCGAGTGTTTGTGAGGGCAAGCATATCAGAGAGAGAGAGAGAGAGGAAAAATAACTAATGATAACCTTTCGAGTACAATTTGCGTCGGATGCTATTCATGGAAATAATTTACTCTAACGGCGCGAACTTCCAAAAACAAATTTAACCGCGGTTCAAGGCGCAGAAATCCTTTGCTTCACCCTAATAAATCAAAACTACGACATTGAAAACATACAGTTTGGTAGTTAAGGTGATTGGAGAGGTAACCAGCAACTGCGCAGATTAGCGACACTTATGGCCAGTAGCAGGAGCGACACATACTTATTCTATAAACTAATGGGACCCATAAGCCGCGGCAACCATTCAATAAGTGTTGAAGAAACATTCCATAAATTTAATGGTTTCATAACTTATGGGGTGGAGTTATGAGTTCAATAAGTAGCCAAGATGGCGGATGCGCAATGAACCACTTGGGGACTTATTTACTAGATAAAAGAGTTGTTTTGATACAAATGACCAGTATTTTTACTCTTACTGACGAATTATTATGTGCATTAGCAATTATTCATCGGATAAACTTTCGTTAATTTTAACTGGCGGCGGAAGATCAGATCAAATATGCAAAGCTATTAACTATTGGCAAATAAGTTATGTAACTATTATATGCGCTCCTGCAACACGAATATTTTTATGAGATCTCTAACTTCATGGATATCACAACTACTGATTCAATTATAAAATGTTCTTGCAACTGGCTATTAGAAAACGTGGATAGGCTACGAACGAAGAAGAGAAGTGCTAACTCTGACTCTGGGCTAACTGGGACTCTTTACTACAAAGAGTCCCAGTTGAAGTCAAACGTCCGAATCGACCAAAGGAGTAGTGCATTCGAAGTGCTCTCCACACGAAAACCAAGCAGAGATAATGATTTCACGGAAAAATCTTTTCCACTGCCTGCAATAGAACCCCGGCTCTCGGGATGAGAAACCAGCGTTCGCACCAACCCGATTCCCTAACACGCGTGAGATCACGGTTGAGGCACCCGGTCTCATTCCCTCACCTTGACAAATATACATATCTAGGATGTTATAGCACTCCATTAGGATTTCAATGATTCTTTTAGGAGGATACGTAGCAAATTAGACCTGGTACCCACTCGACAACGGTCTAGATACATACACCGCCTTCAACATTTACAGGGGTCAAAAAATAAGTTTCAAAATACGTGAAACTAGTTAAATAGATGGAACAGATAGAGGCAAATGGTTTGGTTCATCACGTCCATTGCCCACCAGCAAAATTGATATGAAGAATAGTGCTTGGCCTTTCCTGCATTCTACTGACCAGAGTTTATGGGAATTCCGATCGGAAATGTCCACAATTATTGAAGTACATACGCCGAGAGAAATGCATGTTTCGAGTCTGTCACCGCAAGAGGAAGTCACAATCAGTAGAGGCGATACAATATCAAGTTGAGTCTCATATCCGGTCTCATTATTATAATTAAACTTAAATATTAGACACATTTCACGAGGCCTAAAGCAAAAGGAATTTTACAAAAGATTCACAATCAGTATCATAAAGACGCGTTTAAGTAGCATCATCATCAGCCGCATACCTAAGTTTCGAGCTAAACAGAAACATATTTAGGATGAAATCCGACATCGTAATAATAATGGCACAAAACTTCACATGTCCTATTGACTAAAGTTTGATCATCAATAACAAGAACTACGAATTTGACGCGTGAGCAGAAATTTTGCACGTTGGTGATTCGACATAATATTTTTTCCAATATTCGAAGATAAAGCATAATGCTATTCAGTTAAAAGCGCATTGACCACTTCTCCAATTACTAGAACCTAATTCACGAACAACATGAAGTAACAATAAAATTACAGAGGATGTGTTCCAGTCAGAAAAAATCCGAAGATAAAAAAATTAATACTCCTGCTTAAAGAAGATTTAAGAATAGAATCTGAGACTTGAGGCCTTTAAATATTGAAGCAAGGTGATGAAGTATGAATGTCTTCAATAAACACACTTCACAGAACTCACAATTATTAATATAACTAAACCTAAGGCTAAGCTAACTCAATGACGAAAAGGCATACAATTTGAAAAGGTGGAACAGTTTAAGATACTGGCAGCATTATGATGAAACGTGATTAATTAAGAACAAAATAGTTGGGAAATCGATTTTAAACAAGAAAATTTAACTAAGTTAAGGGATTTACGATAGGTATTCAAAGTGAAAACATTAAGGAGACTATTTATACCTTTAACATGGCACGTAGCATCGAAAAACAAATGAAATTTGGTGGAGGGAGTCGAAAAGAGGCCAAAAAAGTGGATGCACGGTGTATAAGCACTTAATGGGATGATGAAGGCTGCGATAGAAAGGCGAACGCTGGTTAAGTGGGTGGGAGAGGGAGGAAAAGGATAGACCTTTGGGATGGCAAAATGAGACAAGGGGGGAAATATGAGGAGTCGAAAAGGAGCAGGAAATATTGGCGGCCAAGGGAGCGAAGAGCTAGAGGCTAAGGGAGGACCAGAACAAAGGGGGACAATTTATCGAGCTGAGACAGTTCTAGTTTCAGTTCAGTTCTTTCTAGAAAAGCTCACCTTTATTTCGTAGAATGCGAAAGATAATAGTTACGTCAGTGGAAAGACGAGAAACGAGCGGTTGTGTAAAAGATGCCAAAGAGCAAATTTTCATTTTTCAGGCGGAAAAATCAACGACTATTCAAATTTTAATTTCTGACCATAAAATTAATGGCCCTGAGGAACGCTTATAGACCAAAAATACATACGAAACCCCCGATATAACTAAGAAAATCTTCTGATAATTGAAAATCGCATAAAATGAAACGTTTTTCCAAACTTTAACCCTTTCGCTGCTGTGAACGTAGCAGATACGTTCACCCGGTTGACTACTGTGAACGTAGCTCCTACGTTCCATTGGCAAGTGGTCGTTCTTACCGTTCCTATCCACGCCTCCGAACTTTCTCTTTTTCTGCGAATTCCATTTGTCTAGTTCATCGTTATACATTGTACTAATCCCTTCCCGGGAGTGTGAGTGACTACTGAGTTGCAAGTGCAACGAGGACAATATTTTCTGTTCCGAAGTAAATGATCGTTCACTTTTTCGCCGCACAGGGACTGGAGAGTCCATGCAGTTTGACCGCAGCGAAAGGGAAAGCGAAAGTATCTCATTCACAAGTATCTCAGATAATATTCCAAAAATTTCAAATATTTTGAAGAATAAATATTTCCACTATAAACTGTTACAAAATAGGGAGCAAAGAGCCCTTTCTCGACGACAAAAATTCTAGAAACTCCTCGTTTGGAGCTAAATAATACTTCGCCTTTATGGCGAAATAGAGTCATCCTTACCTTTCGTACTTGATTTCTCGAAATTTTCCCTCGACAAGGTTATCTCAAAATGATTTCTGACACTAAAATCATCAAACTGCAAAATATATTCCCCACGGAATTTACACATTTTATGTTTACACACTGTAGACGATATTTGACTGATAACAAAGAATGGACAGCGACAAGTCTCACCTTTGTTTCAAGGCCGCCATTATCAAACCTGTACGGCAATACTGTCGGGGGATTTAAAAAAATCTGGTGTAATACCACCATAATATAGTTTATACCAACAATGTAACCACGAGCGTTAAGGATTCATGCTTTTTCGAATGCAGTTAACTAATAGCGATAAATACAATTCTGAAAGATAACATACAAACACAATGTATAATTTTCATTACTTTTCGAATGGGTACAACTGAATCCAATGCACAGGCGTAACCTTCAGAAAAATAACAAGTGAAAATGTTGAGAGTACTATATCCGATGTAAATTACCCTTCCAGATAAAATTTCACATAGCTGAAATCGATTCTATCAATTTCAAGTAAAATGATTTTGATTACGTTACTAAGGGCGAGTATATAAGGTACCTGTGCCCGCACAAGCAAGTGTCTGGACAAATGCTCCGAATCAGAACGGGGTCCATTTATGTCCACGCGTTCATGCATTAGCGCAATTTTACGCGTTCACACGGTGTAGTTGGTGAATTTGTTCATTCATCTACTTCCGCGGGTACATGTATCGTGTAAACACGGCTAACGAAAAGAGTTCAGGCAGTTCCTTGGTTGTGCGGTATTATTTATATCACCAACTTCATCATAATGTGATTTATGTGGCGCGACGAATAAAATTTCGAAGGCCCTCGGTGACATGGCGTCAACATAGAATCCGGAGCTCAGTCCACTGAACTACATAATTTTGAAGATCACTCGTTCCCTTGAGGCTAGTCTACTCATGGAAAATGTCAATTAGCACCATAATCATTGTGGGAGATGTAATCCAGTTCCGGCCGTCTTTGTCTCACAAAAACAATGCTTTGAAACGCAGGCAATACATATAATAAGGGGTGGATCCTAAGCCAGATAAAGCGCTATCAGAATGAAAAATGTTGTAGAGTACCACATGCGATGCAAATTACCTTTCAAGATGAATTTTTACATATTTGAAGCTGATTCTATTAATTTCAAGTAGACTGTTTTTGCTAACAGTGCAATTTAGAATGAGGTTTACACGACATTTTCACACATCGTATTTACACGACGCATGTATCCGTGGGAGTAGATGCATGAACAAATTCACCATTTAAAGAGAGCCGTTTCAGAATGCAGGAGTATTCAAACTCCAGCGCTGAAAAGCTGGAGCAATGAGACAAACGTGTGCCGGGGAATTTGACACAATTCAAAGTGGAAAAACAAATTGTAATTTTCGTGAAATAATAGACCACTCGTTACGGAGCAGTACCTTCTGTTGAAATTCATTGGAGAAGAGAAACAGGGAAGATGGATACCCCTTACACTGTGCATGGAAAAGAGTAGTAAGACTCCCGCGCAATCACGATGCTGCTCCATGGTTGTACGAAGTATTGGTCATTTTTTGGCGCCAAATCTCTCCTATATAACCAAAAACCTTCTCGCTATCCTTCACCTGAAGACGCCAGCAGGATAGCTGGCGAAACTGTTGTGATACCCAACAACATACGCGGACGCAACCCGGAAAATTGTTGCCATCATCCCATTGGCAAATTCGTCAAGTATCCACTACGCATAAGAGCGACTCTGTGCCACAAGAAGCTGAGCGTTTTCAAGGTTACTTTGAAAGACAGGAAAGCTCCACCCTTAACCTTCACAGTCGAGCAATAAAAAGTTTTCTTTTTCATATACGTATATATTTTCCCGCCATTCCGCTCTCAGGCGCACAATAGGCAGCCCTGGCCCAACGGGGAATCCGGGCAAAGAACTCCCCTGGTTATTGATATTCAAACAGAGAGCGCAGAGAAAAAATCGCCGCATGCTTCTCGGCTTCTATCTAGATTCAATTCTTTTATTCCCCGAACCATCGAGCTCACAAGAAGGGTTCCATCCCAACAACTTGGAAGCAATACATTTTTATTGTTATTGAAGAACTTCCAAAAATCTCGCGGCATTGATTTCGTCTCGGATTTCCACCATCGACCAGATATCTCGTTGCCTCACAACTATCCAGCAAAGACTCACCTCCTTCCGTACTTCATTCATTTATTGGTTGTTCCATCCTAAGATTGGTTGACAGTAGCCCTCCGCCCTTCCCTATCTAATGCTAGTTCCCATACCTCCTAGTGTCTCTTCCACCTTCCTCTTTATTTGGTCCCTGAACTTATTCCTGGCCTCTGGGGACTTTTCCCTCTATTTTGCCTTCAATTATGCTCTTCACAAACCCATTGTGTTTCAGGGTGCGTCCAATCCATCTTGTTCTTCTTTTCTGATCGGTATTCCATATGGTCCTCTTCTCTTCTACTCTTCTGTACACTTCATCACTTCTTATTTTGTTCTTCCATTTCATCTTCAGCATGCTCCTAGAGCACCAGGTTTCGAGGGCTTCTAACGTATTCTGGTCGGCCTTTCTAATGGTCCATGATTCTAATCCATTGACTGGCACACTTCACACGAATATTTTCACACATTTACCGTACTTATCAAATTTCAAAGAATTATTTCGAGAGAAACTAAACAACATTCTTTGGACATCCCGCAAGATGTGAGCTCATGCCGTCGAATACGCAGTACAAAATGGCCGAATTCCTTCATTCGAACGCTGTTGATTAGTATTTATCCTCTCCCGACCTTAAGATTAAGGTGTGCGGTAGATGCTACATATTAGCCTTGGGCATACTATCAACATCGAGACATAATTCTGAAGGTGGATGGAGCGTGAATTGTGAGTCGTAGAGTGCACATGTTAATAATTTGAAAAGTCGATAAATTTCTAGGACAACACTTAACTTAAGGTAGTTTGAGCGAAATATCATATCACCAATAAATCAATAAATTTGGTATCATTTTAAGGAAAAATATCTAATCCTTCCAATGACACCAAAAATTCAACCCCTTACCAAATTACTTTCCGAGGTATTTGCCAAAAATACCAGCCTTTTTACATGGGAAATGGCACGTGTTTGAACTCTAAAGAGAGCTTATTCAAAATATGAAGACTTGTTAACACCTAAATCTCGTCAAAAAATTAACATTATGTAGTTGGTATGTTTTCTCGAATATTTTTGAAAATTAATCATAATGTTACCGCGGTAAATTCTTCGGGATCACAATAAACCTTCCGCTTTGATGGAGTTTCAAACGTACCGCGTGAAAAAAATGAGTCAAGTTAAAGGCTTATTTAGATATTTTCATTTAATTACTTACAATTTCTGTCATGTAAAACAATATTATTGCACCATAAATAATGCAATATTTTATTCATGCGTCCCACAGCAGGTGAAATTAAAATGTAACATTCGAACATGGTCTTTATTTTGAATAGGGAACTACCTCGCTCAAACTACCTTATGTGCATCGGCCTATACGAAGGAATTAACCATGCACATTATGATATAATAGTTGCAAGATTTATATTTTAAAACTGCCGTCTTGAATTAGACCATTGTTACGGCTAGAGTTTACGGTGCGGAATCCGATATTTAAGCGAAAACCGTATATAAAGACGTGATTATAATACGGCGAGATATCTCGATATTTATCAGGAACCGTTATAATAATATCATCATCTATTACACTTTCCAGCCAATGTCCGGGTCTGCTTCGTACATAAGCCTTTCCACTTTCTTTCTATCCTCCTATGCTTTTATTCTATCCTTTCCACTTTTTTCTATCCGCCATTTCTCTTCTCTCACTGTTCCCAATCCTCGTTTATCTACGCGTTTATACGTTTATACGTAAGAAATGTATTTTAACATTGTCGGCTCAGTGAAAGTATTGTTATGACTTGGGTTTACGGTGAGTAATTCGAAATTTAGGCGAAAACCACGTGTAAATACGTGTTTTTTATTCGGCATGGTACTTTGGTATTTAATAGGAACCTTTATAATAATATCATCATCATCTATTACAGTTTCCAGCCACTGGCAGGCTCTTCTTTGTATGCAATCTTTTCCACTTTTGTCTGCCCTCTCACCATTTATTTTCTCTCACTGCTTTCCAATCCTCCCACCCGTTTCTCTCTTCCACGACTTTAAACCATCTATCCCCTTGCTCTTCCTCGAGGCCGTTTCCCTTGAATTTCCATTTCGTCCATCTTCCTCGACATTCTGTCAGGTTTCATCCTCTTTATTTGCCCAAACCATTTCAGCCTAGATGTCTCTATCCTTTCCTGAAGCGGTTCCTCCTGGACAATATGCCTTATTCTGCCAATTATAATCCCATGAAGGCATATCTTCGCGTTAACGAGAAAACCTGAAAATATGCCATCGAATTATTCCGAAATACATGACAACTACGAAAGGCTACGTGTTAAAATAGAATTAAAGAGCCAACAAACCAAATTTGCGGAAAAAGTAGGATGGATAGGGTCAGGAATGTGTGGGTAATAAATGAATGTGAGTTAAATTCTCTAGTAATGGACATATATGAAGGGAATGTGCTTCGTTGGCTCGGCCATGTTGAGAGAATGGATGAGAATGGAATAACGAAACAGATATTTAAGACTGAAATGAATGATGCGAGATGTAGAGGTAGGCCGAGAAATTTGTGGTTGAATGTGGTTGAGGAAATTCTTAGGAGGAATATTAGGAGTCTTAAAAACAGGACGGCGTGTATGAAGCAGTGTATGGGGGTAAATGAGGCAAAAGAGGTTTGCAAGGATAGGTCAGTACGGAGGAAATTATTGAAGCAGAGTTAGGTGTACTAATACGTATTAATGAGTGAAACTTTGTGAGTGTGCCTACCCCGGAAGGGAACGGCGTGATTGGTATGTATGAATGTATGTATGTTTGTACAAACCAAATCGGTAACATTCAATTTTTTTCGCTTTAATCTATACGTACTGCGAATGAGTATGCGGAGGAACATTTTCACGCAAATCTGTACATAAACGAAAATCCGTCCAACCACTTCAGTAAAGAGCCCATATGACCAGAGACTAGAAGATTCATCTTTTGCACTCCACTTAAGGTAGTTTGAGCGAAATATCATTTTACCGAGAACTCAATGATTTTGGTCTCATTTGATAGAAAAATATCTCACCTTCCCAAATATACGAAAATATCAGCCCCTGACCAGACTAATTTCCGAGATTTTGACGAATTATACCAGTCAGGGAGGCTACTGGTATCCAGTTTTTAAATTCCCTGACTTTTCCAAGACTATTCCCTGATGGATTTACAGACTTCCCCGACCGATCGCCAAAAGGTCACCTATTAATGGAATATTTTTTTCTGGTGAATTAAATTTTCTACAGCGGCTTTAAATTTGCTATTCATCGTCTCGTATTTTTAGAACTGCAAGCATGTATTTACTAAAAGCTAGTGTGCTCCATCTACCTCTCGACCTGAGTATCGGAAGTTAAAAAAAACGCGCGGTAAAATTTTCCACACAACTTAGCCTCAGATTCCTTGTGATGAGCGCACCACAGTGTGATCATGATTTTTAACACAACTAGGCAAATATCGCATTAAGGATATACAAAAGGGATATATTGTACGTCTGATTGACAGCTAAATAACTAATATTCACAATGTAAGAGAAACAATTGCACTTTTCCACAAATTGCTTTAATGCGTACAACGCGTTTCGGCTCACAGAGCCATTATCAGGTACAAGACAAAGTTGTAAGAGAGTACATCACATATATATATATATATATATATATATATATATATATATATATATATATATATATATATATATATATATATATATATATATATTTTCTGCTTGGAATCGGCCATAATTTCATCTTCACACCACCATTGTGTTTGTTTGTAAATTTTATGTGTTCCTATCCACTTTCTTTCTACCTTTCTGTATGAACATTTATGTGAGTATTTGCCGCTGAGCGGTATGAGTGAATGAACGAACGATTTTATATATCTCTTATCAGAGGAGGGAGGGGGGTAGTGGGAGGAGACTAGAGGAGGAGTGGGAAGGAGGAGTTAGTGGCGGAAGAAAATTGGGAGAAATCAGGAAAAACCAAGGGAGGAAAAAGGGGGGGCGGAACGGACTAAACCGGAGAGAAAGGCCAAGAAACAGCAGAGGGGTGAAAAATGTAGGAGAACATCCACATCTGACTGTATAATTTCCAGGGATTCTAAAACGTCCAATCTTGTGCCTTTACTTTCAAAGTGGAGAATTTCAGGTTGGAATCTGCAGGAATGAGAAGTTTGTAACAGGTGCTTGGCTAAAAGAGATGTTTCATCATAGTTTTTCCAACACCTTTTGTGCTCATTAGTTCTGATGTTGAAGTTTCTACCTGTCTGGCCAACATTCATTCACAACTAATAGGATTCACAACTGAGTATTCCACGAATTAAGGGTGCTTATTCCATGCGCGCCAGCGACGGACTTCAGTTTTAGTAGGTGAAATAAAGAGCGGGAAAGACTGGCCGATAAACGCAATGGTAGAAAAAAACGATTCCTATCCCAGTTTCTCTCTGACTGTTAAGATAATTCCCCGACCTTACCAGAAATTCAAAATTCCCCGACAATTTCAGGTTTTCCCTGACGATCGCCACCCTGCCAGTCCTTTTACATGGGAAATGGTACGTGTATGCACTCCAGAGTGACTTAAAAAAAATGAAAAATTTCTTACACCTATTCTCGTAAAAAATTAACAGCGTGTAGTTTGTACGTTTTCTCGACCATTTTTCAAAAAAAATCATACTGTCACCGCAGTAATTCTTTCATGGTCACAAAACACCTTCCGTTGTGAAGAAGTTTTAAACTTCCCGCGTGAAAAAAATAAGTCAAGTTAAAGACATATATAGAAATTTGTATTTAATTACTTAGAATTTCTGTCATATAAAAGTATATAATTGCACCGTTAATACATACTACAATATTAAATTCACGCACCCTATGGCAGCTGAATTGAAAAAGTATGATTAGAATATGGTATCCATTATGACTAGGGAACAATCTCGCTCTAACTACCTTAATGTAGTGCGAGTGAGATAGTTCCCAAATCATAATAGAGACCATATTCGACATATACTTTTTAATTTCACTAACTATGAGACACAAGAATTAAATATTGCATTATTAATGGTGCAATAAAATAGTTTCACACTACAGAAATTGAAAGTAATCAAATGGACATATCTAAATAAGTCTTTCACTTGACTCATTTTTTTCACGCGGTACGTTTGAAACTCCATCAAAACGGAAGGTTTATTGTGATCCCGATGAATTTACTGCGGTGACAATATGATTAATTTTCGAAAATAGTTGAGAAAACACACAAACTACAAACTGCAGATTTTTTGACGAGATCTAAGTGTAGAAAATGCCTCATTTTTAATATGACGTGTCTCTGGAGTGCATACACGTACCATTTCCCATATAAAAGGGCTGGTATTTTCAGGCAAATATCTCGGAAAGTAATGAGGCAAGGGGTTAAATTTTTGGTGTCAATGGAAGGGTGATATACTTTTCTTTAAAATGAGACCAAATTCATTTATTTATAGGTAAAATAATATCTCGCTCAAACTTCCTTAACAAGAGGACTCAAGGGATCTACAGAGAGAATTCCTGCAAAATCCGATGGGAGGAATACTTAACTTGAAGTTATTACCATACATAAAACCTAATTAGGTATCGGCATTCGACTGAGAAATCTCCACCACTGCCGAGATTCGAACCCCAGCCCTCAAGATGGGAAGCCAGTACTCTAACCAAACTCCCGACTCAAGCAACACTACCCAAACCCCCGAAGTCGAAGTGGTCCACCCAATAGAATACCTTCAAGTAATAAAATTAAACATACTTCCCCTTATTCTAAAAGGAAAGTCTTCATAAGGTACATATTGCCTATTCTTAGCACCAAGCTTCAGGATTCCGGGTTCAAATGCCGACCACGCCCTTAGAGCAATCGTTCACTCCCACACCAATCCTTGTTTACCTGTCCTCCCGATGAGACGAACAAAAAGTGTCAATGGTTCTGCATTCACAGTGTGTGTGTTGACATTGAAGAGCGACAATAAATCCTTCGAATTTAACATCTATATACTTCACACGAAAAATGTAAAGAGATCAAATATTTTTCTCATCATCATTGGTCGTTCAATCCTAAGATCGTTTCTAACTTCGTCCGCCATTGGATTTTCAGCATCCGCTTCGCCATCCATGCGTTTTGCTAATGAGACGTAAAACGCGAATCAAAGAAACGTAGCGATTAAATCTTTAAATCTCTACGATATTCGCGAAGCTGCAGAGGTAGAAAATGTTTCACAAATTCTCCAGGTTAACTACTCAAAACTAAAAACTTATCACGCAAAGAATTAAATTTAAGGATTTTGTTTCGATTTCCTTCACTCGACCAACACATCAGTACAATTAATTAACTGATGTTCCCATGCAATAGTAGGTTTATGATCAATTCATAACTAGTGTTTCAATGAATGATAATTTATAAACATTATTAATGAACAAATATATATTTTTTTACAAATAAACGTCATTTTCCTCTTTGTACCTACTTCCTCACCTTATGTCGTCCAAAATTTCAGTTATTCCCGCCTCCTTTCGCTCCAACCTAACATTCTCATCACTGTCTCCAGCATTTCCCTCTTCATCTGTCATCCACCTACACCTGCCGCCTCCGCAGCTCCACCGATAACTTCCTTTTCTCCGCTTCAATCTCCCACCCGTTTTCATTCGTCTCCCACGCTATTCAGCATCATTTTCCTCCTCACCCACAATTACCATCCAATTCTAAAAAGAAACTAATAATCACCTAAAAAATCTGTGGATTTGACACATTGGCTGCGCATTCTCAGGAATGAGGAAATCTTAATTTTGTCGGAACTACCAAAAATTAACCACAATCCCAATGAAATAACGTCCGATGGGCGGGGCCATCCACAAAAAAAGGAACGACCAAGTAACAGATGCCCCTCTCAAAAAACTAATTGCTGGCCTGAGGCTTACTGATCCAGTGCGGGATGCGCGTGACACAATATTGGTCCGGGGAAAATAGTTCGAAGCTAGGAGAGATCGATAGCAATATTTTAGGATCTCGGCAAAATGAAATATGTCGGATCGCGTAATGAAGCTTATTTTTTTCATTTTATTAGCGCTCGATTAATAAAATCCTCTACCTACTGACGACAGCATAATATTTTTTTCCACACAAGACAATTTCTTCGAAGATAAAATCTGATATTTCACTGTCCACAGGGCGTCACAAGAGAAAGAGATGCAATTTTTTTAGCGGTTTAAGGAGAGTTTTAGATTCTTCCATTGCTGGGGTTATATAGCGCCGTCTACGTGAACCCTCGCTCCGAAGAAGCATAAGACTCATTTCTGAGGCGGGATTCGAAATCACTGCCTTTGGGTACCTTTAATATCAAGCTACCAACCTAGCTACACCAGCCGGTGGCTCTCGTCATAAGTCTGCAATACCGAGCCCGACGTAACGTTTATTACTGACTAGAGTACCCAGTAGTATAGGTTCTCTACTACATTAAAGGTGAAATTTTCGTCTCCCGAGTCTCCATGAAGGGGCTTCAGATGGTTTAAGCTAGATAATTCCTTAGTCATCATGGCGATCAAATTAGAATAATACGTTTTAATTTCAGCACCAGTGGGAAGCATGAATTAAATCATATATATTATTTCTCAAAGGTGTTTTTTCGTCACTACACCATAACTCCCATAATTCTTCATCAAAATTAATTATTCAAACATCTTTTTAAAGCTTATGTTCCAACCTATTGACGAAAAATAGACAAATGGTTTAAAATTAAATTTTTTGTTAAAAAATTTAAAATGAAAGTTTTGTTAAAAAATTATCAAAAATTAACAGAGCCATCTGTTGACAATATAATCAACTAATACGTTGGCTAAGGTTACGTGCTTAAAAGACTGTAGGAGGCGCCATCTATTAACACATCGTTTAGTTAAATTGTTTACATTCTACATGCAATCAGTGTGACCGTTTACGTTATGAATATTTAACAAAAACATTAATAACATATAAATTTCCATGGGAAGAAACAGGTAGAAGAACAGGAAGAAAGAGGAAAAAACAGGAAGAAGCTGCATACTGTGCGAAATATTCGACAGGTAGAAGAACAGGAAGAAAGAAGGAAGAAACAGGAAGAAGCCGCATACTGTGTGAAATATTCGCACGGGTCAGCTAGTATTGCATTATTAATGGTGCAATAATATACTTTTATACAACTGAATCTCTAAGAACCGATTTAAATAAAAATATCCATAAAAGTCTTTAACTTGACTCATTCTCCACGCGGTGCGTTTAAAAGTCCTTCACAGTGGAAGGTTTTTTTACGACACTGAATAAATTACTGAAGAGAATATTTGATTAATTTTAACAGATAGATGAGAAAACATTCACACTACACACTGATAATTTTTGACGAGATCGAGGATTTAGAAATTCCTCAATTTTTAAATAAATCCTCTGGAATGCGGGCTGATATTTTGGTATTTTTGGAACACTGAGATCTTTTTCTTTAAAATGAGACCGAACTCACAGATTTCTAGGTGAAATAATATTTCACTCAAAATACCCTTCCCTTGACATGCTACTGCACACACACATTCCCAAAGCAACATTAAGTATCCCAGCAGCAATGAAATTTGGATTAGTATGAAAATCCTCGCCATTAAAAAAATTAAGCGTACACGTACCTTCTCGGAAATAAAAAAGTACATAATGTAGACATTCTGTCTTAGTTTTGCAGCTATTCTAATTACTGTAATCATAGCCCGGAATATACTTCCGTGCCTCTCCTCGTTAACCTTCCGCCGCATGGGCAAGTGGCAGGGGGTGTTAGGACACCAGCCGTGTAAAGACATAGGGGATAAGGTTCTGGGAGGTGAAATAGTGACGTGTATTATGGGAGTGTATTTAGTGGAGCTCAGTTTTCATCGTGGCGCTTATTGTGTGCGGAAAGAACGATTTTTTGTACCTATCTGTTCGGCAATGTATCGCTATTCTTTTATCGCTCATGTCAGACCTGGAGATGTTTTAAGGCGTCATAAAAATATTCTCTGTGTCGCTCTGAAGCACCTCAGTTCCGAATTTCTTAATCAAGCAATGTAGTACATCGAAATCATGGTCAAATTAAATTTTATTTAAGTGGAAAATTGCCATTTTTGTCATTCATTACTTCCGTAAGGTTGAAATTGGCGCAGGCACAACCGCTTTCTTATTTAAACGCACATACACCTTCGTCATGTGGTGGGTGAAAGCAATATTTTTTTATAAAAGGTAAACATAAAAAGGTGGGATTTCACCTTCTCGTCTTGACTCATGCAGTGCCAATTCCCTTAAGATCGAGCGAAAGACCACCAAGCATACATCAAGCGAGTTCTCTCTTCCCACATAAAATACAAGCATCATGTGCAAACGACCTGCCTCACACCTCCAGTCACCGCGTTTAATGTGCGCACACTCGGGTTCACGTGCATTAGTCAATTGTCGGTCCTCACCACCATTAGCAGCTCGCGGCATCGTCAAAAAAAATCAAAAGGAAACTTTCACATGACAGTCGTAATTAAATGAGGTCGGTGCCCTGAGTCTTTCCAGCAGGTCGCTGGCCCATAATAGGACAATCGATATCTCGAACATTAAGAAGAAACTGGTTTAGTTACCCTGTTTTATTAGTCTTCGCCTTTCAACACAATATTGGCATGAATACGCATCAGCACACATGGGATCGACTTCTCTATGGAATCAGGAAAACATCTTCCACCCAACCTGCATGAATTGAGCCTTAAAATACTCACGGAGAAATCATTGCCCTAATAAAATTTGACGAATTCTGAATCGAATATTCGGTTGATAAATAATGCATATAGAAACAACGCCATGCAGAGATATTGATAGATATATAAAGTCCGAAGAGTCTTGCGATATTGAGTGGAATTTATGCATGATGAAAAAACTTTTTTTTTATTAACTACAGATATAAATTTTACTGCGACCTAGGTTTCGATGTTTTTACATCATCATCAGGTTAAGTAGCAACATCGAAAACTAGGTCGCAGTAAAATTTATTTCTTACGATAACAGCAAAAAGTTTTTATTTCTGCCTTATTGATGGAAAATACAGAATCCCAAATATCGAGTATATATGCACATAAATGCCTACCTAGCGATTTACAAAAAAACTGATCGCGGAAAGTAGAGAATAAGTGTTAGCCCAGCCTGTGCGTACGAAAAGAGCCTGCTAGAATACAACAGCTACAGATGCCCTATTGCTTAAATTCCATAAAATACCAGGCAATATTAATCACACTAGGAGCTGACTTGCACATTATTTATCAAGTACTACAAGATGAATGCTCCCACAGTGAGTTGAATACACAAAAATCCGCAGTATTAGACCTACAGAGATAACAATCGTGGGATAAAAAATTTACGCAAGCTTCAATTTTATGTTGATATTACATTGCTCCATTCCATGTACCCGCTTCCTCGAAATTCTGCACCAACTACAACGTAAAAGCAAGCACCATATAGATATTAGTTTAAAGTCACTTTAAATAAAGAAAAATCAAATATAATGACGTTATTATTGAACAAGAGATACGGAAAAAACGTCCTAAGTTTAAGTAGTAGAAAATATAAGCCCGCAAAGCTATTCCAATTGTTTCATTTTAAGCTTCTAACCGCCTCATTTCGTAAACACAGGCTGAGTTAGAAACTATTCATTAACTGCACCATTTTCCGCACTCTATTTTTCTTGTAAATCGCTAGGTAAAAAACCGGGCCGAAACTGAAAAATCTGAATTTCGCAATGCGCACATTTGTCAAGAGTCACTCACACACGAGAAAACCTCGTTAATTACGGCTTCATAAATCCCTTTTAATACCTCCTTCGACTTCCTCCGACATATTACTAGGTAAATCAATTTCAAACTGTAGTCAGATAATTATGGATAAATATTTGAATATGTTTAGCTGATATTGCAGAAATCCTCGGCTGTGAGTCATTAAATGCAAAAATTATTCACAGAATATGTATATCCTAGCCGTTGGATTATCTTGAAGAGGAAAGGAAAGGTGAATGGCTCCAGTACACACTCGGTGAGCAAAACAAGTACACATGATTTATCAGCACAGAGGCCTCGGTGCTTACAACGACCCATTTAACCTTAGAATTAATGACTACTCGCAGCATGACAGGTTACCGGACAAGGAACTCAAGAACCGTTGGAAGCAATGAACTTGCAGTTTGCTGCGACATCCTCCCAATATAATTCTACTAGCAATGACTGAGAACAAGGGACGAGAGTAGGAATGGACTTCAAAGATAGATATGACCTTTTTCCTCGGAGAAAAACACGGAAGGTTTTGACAAGATCCTCAGAAAGGCTATGACAACAGATGCGGAAGAGAGACACAATTTTTATCTCGAACGTTTTGAGCTCAAAGTTTGATGTCCTATTGGAAATACGTGGCGGTAAATATTGAAGTAAAAAGATACAAAAAAAGCGGACTAGGTTTGTACAGTGCTATCAAATCCGATGTTTCATCAGCAAGAGGTATGGAAGCTGCTTCAGGCAAGCACATTTGTATGAGGTTTATGAGTTTTCTATGCAAGATACAATAGCTGCAGATGCCATATTGTTTAAATTCCGTTAAATATCTGACATAATTAATCACACTACGAGCTAACTTGCAATTTAATTATAAAGTACTACAATGTGAATGGTCCCACGAAGAGTAAAATACATAAAAACCCGCAGTATTAGCGCCGCAGGGATAACAATCGTAAAATAAGATTTTCTCAGCAGAAGCAATTAGTCACCTAGGGTAGTGACATGAGTCAGAGCTCTTTCTCAGACAAGCCCACAAATAATTTCTCTCTTTTGAAACGATCAACCCCTTACCTATAGTACGTTTTGTAAGTGGAACCAGATATGTCAAGAATTATGAATCATTTCGTTAGCCATTCGATAGGTCTGAAGATGACCATAAAATAGAAATGCTGAATAAAACCTTCGGCAAATGACAGTAAGACTTAGCTATTCGGGCTATTAGTAAGGGAAAGTTTGTGGAAATAATTGAGCATCGAAAAGAAAAAACTTATGAATCATATTTCGAGGAAAGCCCATTTAAAAATCCTTAATTAGGGAATAAATTGGGGGAATTATCATAAAAAACGACCTAAATTTATCAGGAAGAACAAGCAACACTAGATGATTTAGCGGAAAATTATTACAAAGCATGGAGGATAACGGTGATCAACACCTTTATTATTAATTATAATATTACCACGAATCACAGCATTACACTGCGACACTTATGTCACAGATCACGACACATGTAATGAGCTCGTATAAGTAGTGTAATCACCGAACAGTAGAAACTACAGAAGAAAATTTTTCATAAATAGCTGAATAAACACTGAAAATACTTGTTATTTCCTTCACTCAACTTATCTGATAGTTGAGTCATTTCATCGCAGTATTTTCACGTTTTTTCCAGACGATTCAAACCATATAGAAACATGAAGGAGGCAGCCAAGCACCGATCGTAGGAATAACTATTTACCATTATCCCTACAGCGATTTTGAACATAATGTTAGGAATAAATACATACATACCAATGTTAGGAATAAATACATACCAATCACGCCGTTCCCTTCCGTGGAAGGCACAATCACAAAGTTTCACTCATAAATACATATTTGTACAGCTAACTCTGCTTCAATAATTTCCTCCATACTGACCTGTCCTTGCAAACCTCTTTTGCCTCATTTACCCCCATACACTGCTTCATACACGCCGTCCTGTTTTTAAGACTTCTAATATTCCTCCTCCTAAGAATTTCCTCAACCACATTCAACCACAACTTTCTCGGCCTACCTCTACCTCTCGCACCATTCATTTCAGTCTTAAATATCTGTTTCGTTGTTCGATTCTCATCCATTCTCTCAACATGGCCGAACCAACGAAGCACACTTCTTTCATATATGTCCATTACTGGAGCAACTACGAATATATAACATAAAAAACATGAGTTTTAAGTCTTAGCCAACAACTATCCCGAGATGAAACCCCCAACTGCCGATAAAATTGCCTCTAATGACAAACATAAGGATTCGTGACATTTTTTATTCTTACTTCGTCTGTTTCTGTCATTTCCATCACGGACGGCAAAGCAGTGTTCAACGTTAACCGTTTTCCACGACAGCGGACTCCATTTACTGAGCAAATTTTTCTACAAGGAGATATTATTGACTTTTTAATACTTTAAAGATTTATCTTAAAGTTTATCGGAAATTTCAAAAAGTTTTATACACCATTAGCTAAGCCTTACATTTTGTCAATAACAGTAAAAAAAATTTGACCGAGTTAGCCATCAAAAATGATTACAGAAGAGGAAATATCGAAGGTGCAAGCAAATAATGAAATATTTTTCTGGATTTGCCACTACATACACACATATCAGCGTTTTGGTAACGTTACAAGGTCCAACCTCACCCGTATATAGGCTTCGTTCAGAGACGCTCGACAAGCGGGATAGAATACTGTCATGTCCTTGCATTTTAAATACCATTGCACAACACCATTTCTGACGTGTATAGTATTTTTCTGTGCCCTCATTTATGTTTCCACTTTGATGTAGGTTGAACAAATGAAACAGACAAACAATGAGAAATGAGAAGTGACTGCGCTTCATCTCATTCTACTTTTGTCAAGAGGTCTCTATAGAATTGACGCGAGCGACCGCGATGCTTTTCATGCAAATGAACGTTGAAGGCTGGATCAAGTGAATAAGTACGCTATCCGCCACCGAGGATCCGAAAAAGCCGGGCCGGAAACCAAAGTATTGTCACAGACACCCAGAAATAAAAAGAAGTAATTCACCGCTTACAAAATACCTGAACATCCGAGACAGGGAGGTCTAAAGGCCGCTTACACGGTACTTTTTATTGCACACACAAATGTATCGTAAATTGTACAAGAAAATGAATGGAATTAGAGCAGGTCTTATTTCCCACTCAGTCATTAAATGATATAATTTGCCGCATTATACGGTACAAATATCCTGATGAAAGAATTCATACATTCGTTTGCTCAATAAAATGTACCGAGCAAAGCGGCCTTGAAGAAGTATAAATGAGAATATTGTATTTTCTTTGGATCAGGAAAGTTGAGCGAAAGCATGAACCACTTGATGCTATCGTTGAGAACGATTATCTGATATTGTTGATATCGTTTTCACCTTGGAAAATAAGAACCTTCTCCGACTTTATTCATCGAACTCGAACACCGAATTTTTTCTTCAAACTTCTTATCTTCAACCTCTGGCTGCACAGATTACTAATTCGATCGAAAATACCACACATAAGAGTCTTGTTGTCAGGTGGAAAGAGTCCACGTTCTCCGCTGCATCAATCAACAAATCAGCGTTTCGAAAGGTCTTAGTACAGGTAGCTTTGTATAGCATACTTTCGGTCTAGTATAGTATACAAAGCAGGCTGCGCTTACAATTACAAGAGCCCGAGATGTACAGACTTTTCAGAAGGATCCGGTCCCTACTTAAGTACCAAGGAGAGTTCCTAATAGCAGTACTCTGTCCGCAGGACAGAACAAATACTGTTGACCCTAGGGCGCCTTTTGCGGAGAGTGGGCAGAAGCTGACACCATGTATCTCTCCACTCTTCCTCATTCTCCTAATTATGTTCCCCGAAAATTTACCCACCTATCCACACCGGCGAAGATGCCCTCAGTTGTCGATCGCCTCCACATTTTAGAGATAGTTTGAACACGTTTACACTAATAACCCAGGAACATGGCCATAATGCCAGGGCAAAAAACAAATCTAGAAAACGCTCAGAGTAAACTTACAAAACCCCTCAATCAGTCGGACAACATTTCAATAAAATTCTTGAACAAATTTTCGCATCCAGCTGCAGCAGGCTCTGGTATACTATTGAAGACTGGCTAATTTCAAACCCCTTGGGCTCACCGCAAGGAATATTTTAAACTTGAATTTTCAAGGAAGCGCTTAAGTTAGTGTTGAATACAATTCATTGTGTGCGAAATGTTTGCGTGTAATATATTTTGACGACATATATGGACACATGTGCTACTGTTTATGATAAATTGAGGCTATTATAACTATTATGAGCATCCAATAAAGTCATTTTACCTTACCGTATTTATTGCACAATTTTTTTCCACACTAAGGCAAGCTAACCCTTCAAATGATGTCATTCTGTGAATAGCTCGAACGCCAAGAAATACCATCAACACTACTAAGTTTGTTAAAATTATATTTTATAATAAAAAAATGAAAAAAGAATTTTTACTCATGTTTTTCTAAAAAATTATTTAAAAATCTAAAAATGGAAATACCTTAACATCGTACTGAAAAAGAAAAAATAATGTTTTCTCAAGCAAATGAAAATTAAGCCTAGTATCTACTATAAATAATTAAATTAAATTCAAGGAAATTAGCCACACGATACTAAGGACACAACTAAAAACGTGGGGAGCTCTTTCATATTCGATATCAACATAAATTCATTAAATATGAAGATTTTGGCATTCAATGGAAAGAGAGCTTCGATATATAATTTCTAGAAAATCTTTAAATGAACTTAAGTTTAGGTGCAAAATAAAAATGGGGTCGTGCCCCATGCTTTTCGTTGCGGTCTAATCATTGTGTGGCTAATTTCCGTGAATTTAATTTAATTATTTACAGTACTAGGCTCAATTTTCATTCACTTGAGAAAATACTATTTTTTCTTTTTTAGTACAACGGTAAGATATTTTTTTTTGATTATGCGATATTTTTTAGAAAAGCACGCTTAAAATTTATTTTTTCATTATTGTAAGTCATTGTTAATAAAATATTTTTTTTAAACAAGTTGTTTTAAAAACATTTTATTAACAAGGACTAAAAAAAGTAGGACTGTTTACCAAAAAAAATCGCCAGGACGTGGTCTCTGTGACAACTCTGATAGACCCCCGGCACGAGAGTCGGATGCTTTACCATTATTCCAACTCGATTCATAAATTGGAGCGAATGAAGTGGTAAGTATGGAGGGCAAAATGAAGTGGTAAGCATGGACCCATGGATCCATGGAAAAGCGAGTTAAAGAAAAGCATGTAAAACAGCGGAGACACGCTTAAGCAAATTTCATTTTTCTCAAAATCGGTATTTTCCACGACAATCATAGTTTGGTCACACTTATTTCCCCCTTTAAAGGAACCGTGGGACATTGGCTTTTTGCAAGTGAGTGATATGGGAGAAGGGGGAAAATTAAAGTAAAATGAGCGCCGTGAACACCCAGTCTCACGTCGAAAGGCCGTCGAAAGGAATAACTGTGAAATCCCATAAACGGAGTGCTTGACTTGAAAACCCATTTCGATAAAAGATGTGCGCGTGTTACCAAGCGCTCGTGAATAACACGTTGAAGTGGAAAAGAAGATGGATGAAACACACGGTTCAGCGAAAGTAAAGAGCTCCTTTAAACGAGTTGCATTTACTTTAAGGTACATCGCAATCACTTTCCGACCAATGGTGTACGACTATCGGGTGCGAAAGATACGAATAACAAAATAAATGAAGAAAAAGGATAAAGTTTGACGCGCTGAAATGAAAAGGAGCTTAAAAGTGCTCGTAACTACCTTTAACCTTCACAGAATCTGATGAAACAGGGACCGGGGGAGAGGAGTATCATGGTGGAGGGGGGGGGGCATCAACTTACGTTATTCACGGCTCCTCCTAGGAGAGTAGTGTGCAGGGACAAATTCAACAGCAGACGTTTGACCTTTACGGAGCATTTTCTTCGAGAAAACGAAACGGGGACAACTACGCATGGATAAACGAAACACAAAAATCAAGGATTTCATCAATGTTATCTTCGCGTTTTCGATTATCATCGAAATAAAAGAAACTTTAAGGACCATTTAAAAATATTCCTTCGATAAGGAATCTCAGAACATTTTACTTATCTCGATTTTGCAGACGACCTATCGGGCGCATCAGAATTTTCTCAAGTATCGATGCGGTGATGGATGTGAGATGAGAAATTGCTCGGGATTGATAACACCACGAGGCTGATTAGTTTTCCGTTCAAGGAGAGACAAAAGTAAAAAAAAAACCTGCGCCATGAGACTCATGCCGTTTTCTTAGTAATTGTTCATGAAACTTGTTCATTTTTGCAATTGTCGATATCACTAATAGTCCAAAAGATCAATTAGAGTTAACGGAACAGAATCATTAATAAATTAATCACATCGAATCAAAGAAGGAAGGATGATTATACTATTGTGTGATAGAAAGCAAGAGACCAATTGGACGGTATGCTCTCTAAAATTTTTGCAACGCTTGAATCAGATGCAGGGGAATTTTCTCGGGTTCTCCAACGGGTGAGGCTCTGCATACTGGCAGGTATGCCGGGATACAGTATACTCAAATAAGACCTTCCTCTTTAATTCACGAATACTAATGGAATGAATTGAAAGATATTATTACGGATAACAGGCTCCCTAACACAAGGGTGGGATAATATGTCTTAAAGCATATCCTACATAATATTTCCGTTCCTATCAAGTATAGGTAATTCCAAATATCTATATCCCGTCAAATGCGGCTGTCCTTTGCTTCACCTGCCCCTCTTTCCCAGCATTCCACCTTAAATAACGGTCTTCAGCAACCCCTCGTCTCAAATTACCCATTTATTTGAGGAAGTTAGATAAAAAATCTCGCAAGCCTATCGCCATTTGAATAGGATAAATGTTCGATAGACCCACAGGACACACGATCGTACTTTCATTACAGCCTTAGCACATTCCATGAGCAGATGGAAAAGGAGGATGTGCCGCTTTGAAATGAAGAAGTGTCCAGAACCTCAAGAAATCAATTCCAAGAGATAAAAGGATATCTTCTGTCTTCACTCCATAAACGGAGTCACGATCAGATACACGCATTCTTTGATCGACAACGCATTTATTGAGAGCACTCCCAAGTCAACGACTGACTGAATTGTGTAATGCGAGTATTTAATTGATTCGAGGGTCGTCGGGAACACTATTGTGCGCGATAAGCGGAATGTTTACTGCTTGTGGGGGTATGGAGGGGGGGGGGAAGCAAAATTTCACTCGGGATCACCCTCGTACGAAGAGTGACACCGGATTTGACCTTTCGCGCCTCGTAAAAATGCGAAGAATTCTTGGGAATCATTCTTGGAAGATAAGTCAGGAGGGTAACACTGATCCACGTTAGTCCACTGGCGCGGGCGCTTTCGAGCGCTCCGAATTACATGAACTACTTAGGCGCGATAGGAGGATATCGCCCACTCCGGACCGAATTACTGTACGGGAAAAGTCGAGTGATTACAGGAGACGATCAACCGGTTCCGTTACTCGGGGATCGGTGCCAGGTATCAAACATGGCCGGAGGCAACTTTCCCCTCTCGTAGCCAACGCGTGCATGCGTAAGCAATCTCATAGGCCATTTGTGTACGTCAATATTTCACCTGGAGCAAAATTAAATATTTATTTTCACCGAAAAATAACCCGTGCCAGATAAGAGAAAAGAGTGACTATTCTGTCATGTATCATGAACAGGAGATATATGACTCAAACAGGCGGGAGATAATTTTCAAGCCAGTTCAACAAAAATAACCGCTCAGAAAACAAGATTGGAATTCCATATTCTTACGCAGTGGAAAACCAGGTTAAGATGTTGTAATGAGCACGGAATTTGAAAACAATCAATTTTAACAGAGTTTAGAAACTATGTTCGGCGGACTTAGTAAAAAAAACACTAAGCTACATTATCAGGGGAAGAATTTCAACAATAGTGCAATTTCTTCATTATTCAAATGACACTCTTTCCGATACAGAGAGTTGAAAAATAAATACACAAGCTGTTACCAAGATTTAATTCCTCTTCTCATATATTCTTAAAAGTTGAGCTACTATGTTTTCCAAACGCAGAGCGGTTTACTTAAAGTGATCAAAATATAAGTGAATATTTTAAGTAAATACGTGCTTTTTACTCAGGAAATTACCTTGATATTTCTTAGCCACCATTATAGTAATATCTAGGTTTACATCGATGCTAGAATTAATCGAAATTAAAAGGCATGAGGATAGAACGCTTGAATTCCTCTTCATTGGCAAACTTAAAAAGTGAGTAACGATGTTTTCCACGCGCAGAGCGATTTATTAAAAGTGATTAGCAATATGTCTATGGATGAGAATAAATAAAAGTTAGCAATACACTATCGGTCAACAAACAGTGGCTTGCGTCAGTTAGATACAGTCTCTTCCAACATGGAGTCCAAAAAAGTATCGGTCACGTCTATCGACCACGTATATGACTTTCAACGAAATATACACTGAGTTTATGAATCTAGGTTTACAGCGATGATATCACGTATCAATATAAAAATGCGGGAAAAAACGAGAAACAAAAGGCGACCAGCTAGATTGTATGGGAGCGAGTTTCGCAAATTATAAAAATAAAATATTCCGCGCGCCACTCCACGCGAAAAAAATATAGCCGATAAACAGGACACCACGCGCAACCGATCTGGCGGAAAGCCGATCCACGACTCCAAGGTATTACGCCACACTCGCGTCCAATAATTCTACGGCCAGCGAGGTAAATGGGTGCCACGATTCCCGACCGCGCGCAGCGCACACCCACTACTAACGGGGAAAAACACTTTCACCCCAGAGAGAGAGAAACTGAAAGCGACCGAAAATAATACACAACGCCACTGCGTCGGCCGTCTGGAACAACAGACCCTGCCCGTGAACCTCAAAAAGAAAAAGCGTGCATCGCCCCGAACAAAGCAGTCCAGGCAGGGAATTTAGAGGTCATTATAGAGCGGTCCAGGGAAAAAACGAAGAACGATAACATCGCATACCGTCGAGAGGAAGGAAGCGGTCTCAAGGTGAGAAACTCCGTCGAGCTCTCCCGGATGGCTGGAGGAAAACGTGGCATTAAGAGGGCTCGAAGGAGGGCGTGGTGGTGGAAAATAAAAGAAAATCACGGGCACACGTGAAGAGAACTCGATTCGCGACCCAATATCCCTTGGATGATAGACACTAATTAAAGACGGGGAAACCGCGAAAACAAAGTGGAGATCACTGGCACCAACACGGACCTTCCCAACGCCAGCGCTCATGCTATTGCCATTATTTTATAACACCTATGTCCTTGGAAAACTCAGCGTCCCTCGCCAGTTCAGTTCAAAATGCTTACCCCCATGGCTCATAGGAACATTACCAACATAAATTTAATAGAAGTAGACAAAAATTTTAAACATACATAGAACATGAGGCCAGTTTCTGACTCTGGCCTACTTCCGAGCACACCAACAAAATATTTAGGCACTGTTGCGCCTCGGGCCCAAACAAAAACCCACCAAACCTCCGCAGGACAGCATAACAGCACAAATTACTCTCAAGAATTTGAGCCACCGTTCGTTCAATTGCAGGAAAAGTCGCAAGTATTGTGTTCACGACTAGCGAACAACAATGAAAGTTAGCACTTAACAGAGGGCGCGGGTAAGATTCCTTTTCGCGCTTAAGGACGCATGAGTTACAAGGGTAAACAACAACATAGCTACGAACCTCAAGTCGACTTGCAGCCTCCCTCGGCCACCAACATTCCCCACCGGGAAGGGGTAATGAACGCACGAGTGGTATCCCAGCATTGCCAGCGAAGCAAACAGAGCGACGGATCGAGTAACTGTTCACCACCACTGTCACTCTACCACCGAACAGGAGGAGGTCGCTGAGTCCGGTTGGCACTCCGATGGGAAGCAAGAGAAACGGACCATGGAGCAACCATCAACGGCACTCGACGAAAAAACCACGTGTGGACAACACGGGCGATCAAGTGGGGCGAGCCACGACGAGGAGGGCCACAATCGAAGCGCGTGGTCTTGACAAGCAAGCTGCTTAGACACGACTGCCATGCCAGCAATAGTGGGGGGGGGGTTGGTTGGTGTGACTGGCCCGCTAAAGGGAGAGGGAGGGCAAATAACTTTCTCCCCCGGCTCGGATTTGTACGTACAAGCGGCCACAGCCACCAATGCCTCCCCCCTTCCAACCCCACCTTTGTCCGAAAGACTCTCTCCTCCCACTCAGTATCCAGCCACCTCTATCCGTTCACAACATACACAAGAGGGAGGGAGGGAGAGAGGGAGAAAGCCCGCTATCTTTTTTATACACACGCCCCTTTTTCAAGCACGTCACTCGTGACGATGACGGGCGCAGAAAGACGCGAGGAATCACTCATTCCATCGATGGAAATAAAAACAAATGCGCATCGATGATAGTGCGTTGCATGACGTCCAGAGGGCGTTTTTAATCTAAAGGGATTTTCCGGCAACCCTCCCGTTGTCATTAAGCCTCATCACCCTTGAAGACCCACCGTTACCTCTGTTTCAATTAACTGATAGATATATATTTCAATTAAAACAAAAGTTGACCCTTCGGAATGACAATAATCGACATCTGTTGATGGGACACAAAGGACATTTCGTGATTTTTGATTTTAAAAAATAGGAGAGTCACACCACATCTTTTCCGAACGACTCGAAGCTTCAGATGAGAAGTGATTAAATAGGACAAAGTGATATAGTAAAGAGAATGGAGGAGTTTGCTTTTAGCCCATTAGCGGCTGCATTAAATTAGTTGCAAAATCTTTGAAATTTTGAATTTAAAATGGAACATGGTTCCATTTAATGAGGTATAGAGAAAATTTTATTTTTTGGTATTTAAATTAAGCAAATATTTTATTCTAAAAAATGTAACAACAAAAAAAACAACAAAACATGAAATAGCCGATGAAATCATTCCAGGATACATCTCTTCCATCTCAGTTATTGTCTACATTCAGGACAATTTATTTATTGGACGTTTTTTGAAACAGGAGTTTTGTGAAAACGAGAATACACTTCATTTTTACTTAATAAAAAGCCGTTTAAAAAAAATTGTTTGCCACATGAATAACGATTGGTGAATCATAGAAAACTTACATTTTTACAACATTCTTCAATTCATTTACCTTGGTTTGAAGTACAATTTTTCAAAGCTTAAGGACAATACCAACTATTACCGATGGAATGCAAGAAGAGAGCAAATGACAAGTAGATTAAATTACAGAGTAATTCGAATTGTCAATAGTTTTTGACGATTCGAATTACACTTGAATTTGATATTATTGTTGGGAAAGGATTTTTGAAGGGTTAGTGTAACAACCATTTCCATATGGTGAGATTATTCCATGATGGGATGGTGAAGGACAGAAATAAAACACCTTGAAATCCCACAATCGGGCGGGATAACATTTAAATGGCTATCCTCATGACACCCAAGTGTCGGTCGGTGTACCATTGAAAAGTTTCGAAGGCGAAAAGCGGACCGAAACCTCAGCATGAAAATCCAACGTTCTACCGAGCTCATCCGACCACTGGTGGAGCCCAGACACGAGCATTTTTAACGAAGCAAGGAATAGGATTTTTGGCGATTCAACACTGCAAAATTTTACTGAAAAACTGTTAATGTCTCAACTTGAATTTACCATGATTACGATTAATTTAAACGCCAATTTAAACGGTTAGGTTACCCAGGGCAAAACAAATAAAGACACTAATCTAGTCATATTCTTGCCACTAAGATATATTAAAATCTTGTTATTCGTTAGTACATGGGGCGAGGTAAACATTCCAATGCCATAGCACAAGAGGAGACCGATTGCCAGTTGCAGGAACGACACATGTGTATTCTATGAAGTTATGGGACCTATTGGCCAAGGCAACCATTCAATAAATGTTGCAGAAACATTCGATAAATTTACTTGTTTCATAACTTCAAGCATGTTAGTATGAGTTCCATAATTAGCAAAGATGGAGGATGCACAATGAACCGCTTGAAGACTTAATGACTTCATTAAAGAGTTGTTTTGAGAGAAATTATCACTTAATTCACTTTTACTGACTAATTATTATATAATTAGTCAGTAAAAGTAAGTGCATAAGCAATTATTCATAGGCTAAACTTTCGTAAATTTATTTCGTAAATCCGGAGGTAGAAGATTATATCGAGTATTCAAAAATATTAACTATTGGTAAATAAGTTTTGTACCTGGTAGATGTGTTCCTGCAACCCAAATATTTTTATGAGATCCATAACTCTATGGATCTCATAACTGTCGATTCCGTAACTAAATTTTCTTGCAACTGGTCATTAGTCAAGTTGTTTGTATTTGGCATTTGGATAATATCGTCAGCAAATTGTATTTGCCCAAGTTACCAAATTAAACGCTCTTAAAAATATTTCATATCCACAGCCCTAGGAATGACATGAAAAGAGTAAGAAATATCCATAAATATTTCAATGACGAGCTGAAGTGAACACATGATAATAAATAAATATTAAATGAAAATAAATCTAAGACAAATCATATAACTTAGGTTGCTCCTAAAAATAAATCGGTAGGCATTAAGTCACAGGATCATGCGTGTTTACATTGAAATATCATTATTTGAATTTTTATTTACCAATAGTGAGCTTATACGCATATTTCTAGAATCATCTCATGTTTTTCTTTTTTTCATATGTCGATATTTCTGAGATAAACGTTTATTATAAACATACATCATGTACGAAACAATCTCCAGCGTGTAGTGTGAGCAAGAATCATTATATTTCAGATTAAATTAATACAATATAAACTATACATCATTGAGACAATAATGACTAACATAACTTTTTTAAGATAATATATGTGAAGCTTTTACTGCCGCCGACAGATATGTAAAGTCATGGCGCAGTAAAATATTTTTAACAATTGGTATCGTCAACTTCAACAGCGCCATTCTCAGAAATAATGCGATTTTCTTATAAGCGGCTATTACATTCGTAATCAGTATATCAACTTTTGTATTTAAGGGTGACTTTTCTGTCATTGGAATATTCATACTAAAGCAGTGCCCGTTGAAAGTAACGCGAAATGAAAGTTTTTCGCTCAGAACAATTCTATGTGCATTTTAAGGATAAATTAATGATATGCTATAGGCAGTTCCGATGAAATAGTTCACTTCAGAGTTAAACGTAAAACTTTTTCAGTAGTTGGGTGCAAAACGGAATTAGATTTTTATTTCTTTCATGCGTGAAAATTGTTTTACCACTAAGGTAGAAATTAGATTTTAAAATCTTATTTTATGAACTGTATAGAAAGTACTGATCCCTCGAACTATTTCTTTTTGTACTTATACGATAAAAAACTTATAGGATTCGGATTAATAATAGATTGCCAACTCCGTAAGCTCATCGGTATGGTTATCGCAATGCAGATTGCATGCAAATAGGGAAGCTCCTTTTTCTAGCTTTTAACTTTCTCTCTCTGCGTAGCATTTGTTCTTGAGAAGTCACAGTTCAAGTTAGACGGCTCGTGGAAGGCACTGACCTGGATTTGAATCCAGGACTGCTCTTTCATCAGCCAAGCACATGATGCACTCATCTGGTATTGCCGCTTTGCAGCGGCGTTAGTAAAAGTAAGACGAGAATATTCTGCGCTGAGAAGTCTCCCCGTAACTCGTATTATGAGTGCCCTCTTTCCAGAACTGCCCTGAATAATTGTGTCTCGTAAGGTAGTTTATAAGTACTTAACTATTCTTTCAACCACCACGTGTGTGGAATTAATTTCAGAACTTATCTCGGTAGGATTTTCATATGCCACTGTATTCACCACTTTTCGCAGTATTCCGAATGGTAGAACTCTTTCGAATCAATACTTATGTTCGTTTATATTATCTCTGATTAAGTATTTTCTCTCTGAAAATTGTTGTTAGTTCGTTCTCCAATGGATGTCTCTATCTTCAACCAGTCTACTATCTTGTATAAAATATTAACTCCGAACTATCAGTAAACATAAACTTAAAGCAAAGGCTGGGTCATCTTTCGGAAATCTTAAATCAGACATTAAAAACTGGGCCTTCGATTCGGGTACCTACCTCGCTCTCTATTGCCTCAGCTGCCTATTTAACTAGTTTAATTCGGAGGTAGTTGAAAAAATATGTTAATGAGGAGTGTTTGCATTAATTAGGCGTGAACTTAGTAAATAAACTACGACAGTTCGTTGTTTCACTGCAAATTTTTCTATTTTTTTGCCACTTTTTGTTGTCAACATTACCGAAAAGTTACTGCAAGCGTAAGATTCCTTACTGAAAGATTCATCCTCCAGGATTAAGTCGAAGAACACACGATACAAGGTTTGCTGATTTGTTTTTGCATTCTTCGCTATGGTAAATATCTTAATTCACCCTCCTGTGAACCAGGTGATGTAGCTACGCAGCATTTTGAGATAATTGCAACGCATTATTGCTGAGAAGATAATAGATCACCTGAAAGGTCCATGCCTGAGAGATAATTGCAACAATGTCCCATTATTATCATAGCATCTCAGCTGTTAATTCAATTGCTAATAACCTGGCCGTAAATGAAGCAAAGAGACTCATCAAGAAGCCATTTCTAATTTTTATACGTATTCATGATTTTTACATTCAAAAAATACATACCGCAGACTTGTCAAACTTCTTCGGCACAATACAATATTTTATTAAATAATTTCTCAAATATATGAGAATTAATTACATGTAGAAGCTATTTATATATTCTATATTCAGTGATTTTCAGACTCTTTTTAAATGTTTTAACAGAAACAACAATTACACTGTTCCACAAGATATTTTGATGAGTACGACGCGTTTCAGCTCACAGAGGCATCATCAGGTACAAGAATCTACGTCCATCAATAACTTACTCTAAGAACAAGAGTCAGGTCTTGTACCTGATGATGGCTCTGTGAACTGAAACGCGTCGTACGTAAATATCTCGTGGAAAAGTGCAATTGTTGTTTCTGTCATAATATGACGAACTTTCGCCATATCTCGCCTGATTCGGTTGAAATTCTTTTTAAATGCTATATAGAAACCATGTATTAAGTATATATATGCGAATTATATTGACAAAGGACTTAGACTAGTGAAGCCTTTGAGATAACATCTGGAGTGAGACAAGGAGATTCTCTCTCTGCAGTACTATTTAATGTCTCTACACAAAGTCATGAAAGAACTGAGGTTAGAGGGAACAATTGAGTATAAATCTACTCAGGCCCATGCCTATGCTGACGGAATAGTTCTAGTGGCACGGAGTATGGATTCTCTGAAAGGAATATTCAAAACTTTAGGACAGAAGAGTAGGAATCAATGAGAGAGAAACGAAATACACAAAAATGTCGGCCGTGGAAGACAGAATGTGGACTCAAAAAATTACATTTAGGCAGTACAACTTTGAAAATGTAAAATATTTCAGCTACCTCGGTACTAATTTAAATTATAAGAACTCGATGACAGAAGAGATCAACAAGGGGATATACCGGAATAGGGCTTGCTTGGCTAATATTAACCTCCTGAAGTCCACCCTTCTATCTTAGGAGATGAAAATGAAGATCTATATCAGACCGGTCGTGACATACGGAGCAGAAACGTGGACCATCTCGGATGGAAATGAGCAAGCTCTACGGATATTTGAACCGAAGGGTTTACGAAGGATATATGGCCCCGTGACAGATGGTGTAACATGGAGGAATAGAGCAGAAATAGAAAATATTATCAGAGGCGAAGACATAGTGAGACTTGTGAAGACCCAACGGTTAGCTTGCCTAGGTCATGTGGAAAGAATGAGTGAAGAAAGGATGCCTAAGAAGCTGCTACATGGAAATATGGATGGAAAGAGAAAAAGAGGAAGACCAAGAAAAAGATGGATTCAGGAGTTGGAAGATGACCTAAAGAGTTTGAGGATCGTAAGATGGTGGGATAAAGTGCAGAACAGAAGAGAATGGACAGGCGTCTTGAGGGAGGCCAAAGCCCATACCGGGCTGTAGCGCCAAGTTCCTTAGGTGTTATTTTTTCAATATTATCGGTCTTGTTAAGCCATTATTGCTATTTTAAATTAAAATTTTTTGTTATATATTTTAAAAAATTGAGAAGATTGGAGAAATAACTCCACACTCACTAGCATTTCCTTCCCTCGGCACGTTAAGGCGTTACTGAGTTCATGGCAGTACTTATCATTCCCTCGGTGGGATGTGCACTTGGCCTCCACAAAACTTTATTCATGGAGGCATACTAATCAAGAAAGTATGTAGCTTGCCATGCTACCAGAAAGTAAATGGGACTTGAAAATCCCTCAGTAAATACGATTCGCCGTCACCAACCACAAAGCAAGGGTCGGTGGTACACCCACTGGTTTAGATGGAGAGGGCGCTTGCAACGGTGGCTAATGCTAGAGGTACTGTATTACCATAGAGGGCCACTAGCTAATGCAAGAACCAGTAATGTGGGCGTGGCCTGTCCGCCATCTTCGTTTTTTTCGCGCCCTTTTCTTTTCGTGATTTCTTGTTATTCTTTAGCCTTTACGGGCTGACGCACTAATTTTGCAATTTTACGATTTTTCCATCGATAACTTACTCCAAGTCAGCATGCACTTACTCGCATGACGAAAAAATATCTTAGTATATTCAACACTTCAATGTTTATTGCAGACCCAGTTTTCCACTGCACAGCAATCATTATCGAGGGACATTTACATCACATGCAAGTCAATATTTAGAGAAGAGACGGGCTGACGCGCTGATTTTGCAATTTTATGTAGGTATTGACTCGCATATGATGTAAATGTACCATGATAATGATTGCTGTGCAGTCGAAATCTGGATCGGCAATAAACTTTCAAGTACGGAATATACTACGATTTTTTTCGTCATGTCTGTGACAATTTCACAAAAAGTTACGCCTTCAACCATTAATTTTATGCGCTTACTTCTTTAATATGAATTATTCTTACACACAATGTTTATTTATTTAATTTAATAATAATCCGCATTCCTGGTGAAATCATGGTTACATCAATTAGAAGCCAAAGCACTAAGTAGCCAAGACAAAGCTAAGTAGCAAGACTTGGTTGGCTTGAATTTCAAACATACGGTGGAAATTCTTGCTTTACAATCGCTAATTCCTCCATTCGAGCCTTGCTAAGGGATAAATAGGAAAGTAACGAAAGAACATGGAGGACCAATATGATTGTTATTTCGGTTGTCACATCACAGTTAGATGATATAATGACCTCTCCGTCTACCGTAATGGGTACAACAAGGGATGACTGACAATACGTATCGAAGGGAGGCGTTCCTGTGAGCACAAGGGTCGTGGTATCGCATCGGTGGAAACACAAGGCAAACGTAGTTTTCGTCGCGCCCATTGGCGGCCACTTGATAAGTTACGCAACTCATGGAAGAGTTTGTTTACAAAACATAAGTGAGGCGCTTTACGCTGATTAGTGGTTCGTCGTCAAGCACAATCAACGAGATAAGTTTAGAAAATGAATACACATGATATGTTGGAGCGGTCCTAAGTAACAGAGACAGCAAATATAAAAAAATTCCAAAATATAACTAATAAATTCAGGCTTCACTTGGTGGATCCTCCCCATATCGGAAATCAAAATATTCTAGTATTGGTCCACTAAACAGATGAAGATGAGATAGACCACCTGAAGATGTCATTATGTGACGAGACCCGGGTCGTAAAGAATAAATCTACGAGACATGGGTATGTTATGCAACACCTACGAGTAAAAGACAATCAATGGAGTGGCGTCATGCTCATTCACCAAACAAGCCGAAAAAATTCAAAACGGTGATGTCTACTCGGGAAGTCATGGTAACCATTTTCTGGGATCGGCGAGGTGTACTGCTCATTGACTTTATGACCCGTGGAGACACTATAAATGCCAATGCATGTTGTGCGACATTGAAGAAATTACGGCGAGGAATTCAAAATCGACGGCGAGGTTTGTTGTCTAGCGGCGACATTCTCCTCCACGACAATGCCAGGCCTCATACGGCTCGGATAACAGAACAACTTGTGCAACAATTGAAATGGGAAACTTTCAACCATCCACCCTATAGCCCAGACTTGGCACCCTCAGATTTTCATCTGTTCACAAAACTCAAGGACTTTTTGGCAGGAAAGAAATTTGACAGTGACGAAGAACTGAAAGCAGCTGTGACTACATATCTCAATACACTGGCGGCAGAGGAGTACGAAGCTGGGATACAAAAACTCGTCAAACATTATGACAAATGCTTAAATTTGCGAGGTGACTATGTGGAGAGTAGTTTAAGGTATGCTCTTTACAAATAAAACATTAATATTTGTTAAAATGTACTAGTTTTTTTATTCCAAAACGGGTACTACTTTCCGGATGCCCCTCGTATTTAGTGGACCAAGACTAGAATATTTTGATTTCCGATAAAAAATTCCTGTGAACTTTCATCATCCGATAACTACACTGGTCCTTAAATACTGTCAAAATAGGAAGGTCTATCATTATCATGAGACTTTTAACATCCACATCTAAGGCGACAATTACATTGAAAAAAAACACAATATAACCTGATTTTTGAATTAGTCATGGGCCTAAGCTTCTTTCATTTATTTTCAATTGAAGAAATATCATAACTCAAATAAGATCAATAGTCTTACGACTGATCAATTTCTGACATCGGAATTGATGGCACAATGGCAATATCATAACACATTCTCTTTCAACACTTAATTTTCGCAAAAGTTAAATTAAAATGTTGATGTTAAAAGTCTCATTAAATGTTTTGTTCTCAAGACTACATAACACTATGTCATTTTCCAGGGTAGTTGATTAAGGATGTTAGGGTGCCTTTGAAGATGAAGAGTCAACGCTTTCCCGGTCTTTATTTTTCAGGGTCCTATAATGTTTCGGCGTGCATGTTCGCATAAGTCAGCTTCTTCTATTTTACAAGAGCTTTCATGAATCTACGCTGATTAATAGGGACGTAGAAATTATTCTCATAAAAGAATCAACTTTAAACCTCGTAAATTTTCAATCAACTTGGGTTAGGTTTCCAAAAATGTCATCAAAACATTATTATACTCTGACAATGCTTGATTCTAAATTTTATTTTGATATTTATGAATATTTATTCAGATATGCTCGAGAGGGTCGCAAGATTTAAGATTTAGACACCGTCCTCGCAGCTTTACCCCAGCTTCGATAAGAACTGGTGGCCCGAGATTTGCTTGCTACACTCTATGCATTAGTTATAGAAAAATAAAATTGAAATTTATGTAATTTAATTCATTCTTTTAATTTTATGTTTATTTTATCACAAATAAAAAATCCCAATAAGAGTGGTTTATATAGACTTCCTCCAAAATAAAAGTTATGGAATCTTCATTTCATACACATGTATATTAAATAAAAATTAACATCGTCTAAGAGAATTTACGCATCTAAAGAAACATGATTCAACTTTATTCATAAAATAATTAGAAATTAATAACAAAAAATAACAGTAAAATCAAAATCTTCACTAAAATCCAAATAAATGTTTCAATTTCCAAAGTTCATGCGAGTGACATTACAAATTTTGGCCTTTCCATACAACTTTGCAAGCATGACGACGGTTTTCTGGTGATAAAAGAACTTTATTTTTTAAATTTCTTCGTCTTTTGAATCGGGGAAAAGCAACGTATGAAATTCCGAGCATAAAATCTGCTCTCATTAAAAATAATACAACAAACGTGCAAACGTTGGGCCTTGAGAATTCTTCGAGACGACATTTCCTCTGGCGGGAAACGGGTATCTTTGAATACTATACATTCCAGCTGACTTTTGCTAGTCTACGGTGAATCTTTGAATATAAACTTCCCGCCTTGAATTTTCTCATGTGATAACTTTGGCCCCAATCATGTTATAAATAATAAATGATATTCCCGTCGTTTCGGAGGTCTTCCAAGAGGCATCTGAAGAAATAAAATAAATAAAGAGTTACTCTGGAGCCGAAGGAGAGAAATCAGAGAAGCCGTCTATGTATTTCTTACGGAAGTTAGTCCCTTTTATTTCTACATAAGACATTTTTCGTGGATATGGGATCCTAACAATCGATTCCTCAAAATCCATAAATTCCAACTTTAGGGTAGATCGGATAACCAGTTTTCGAGGAAATCAAAACATGGCACACACACATGTATAAAAGCATAGCTCGTTTGACAGTATTGGAGTGAATTTTTGCATTTTTAAGTATAAGATACCACAAAACCGCTATAAAATTTGATCTTTATTTTTACATTATTTTCCAAGTTCTCACCTCGACTAAGCAACAACACAACGCACTAGTTGAATTCATGCATCAGGTAAATTTTTAACCTTCGTAGGTGTGACCATTTGACACCCTATTATTAAAAAACTTCGATGGTTCAATGTTAAGACTCGAAGAAAATACTTATTTGGTAATTTTTGTATTCATTGTTCAACGAAAAATCCCCAGAATATCCGTTTGACTTATTTGTTACTAAGTCTTCCACTAGTAAAGTGGGTACCAGATGCGATTGAGATTTTTTCAATTATTCCTAGTCACAAGTCAACTAAGTTCCAAAATTCATTTATCGTATCAGTGTCATCCGTGGAATAATCTACCGAAACACACAAAAAATAGTCCCTCTCACTCAACATTAAAAATGAAATATTATAACATATTTCCCACTGATTCTTAATGTTTTAGTTGTATCTTTATGTCATGAACTTGTTTGCTGAATTTTTAACTTCATTATATGTCATTTCTTCACACTTTACCTTACATACTTGTAAACTGATTATTAATTGTATTGTACAATTTCTATGTAAAACTGTAATCTTTCATACAACCTGGCGCCATTCGTCTTTGCCATTTATACTTTTTATTTTTGTTCACTAACTCGCATACTATGAAGCTACTTATATTATTTTTTCTTTTTAAGGCGCATGACCCCAGAACAATTAATAAATATTCTATTCTAATTTGACTCGTTTCTACCTTAATCAAGCACAATTACAACTTAAATCTGATGACACCACACATCTCGGCTCAGCGATTGCAGTTCCAATATGATCGACGAAAGTAAAAAAAAACCTCCGTCAAAAGAGCGACCTTCTCACTCCCTCAACACACAATCGCCAGCAGCCATTTCCCATCATTAAATCGAATCTTCGACCTTGAATATGCTTCGGATTGGCGTATGCTCTTTATTCAAGTTTCGCCATAATGAAACAGAACCGGAAGAATATTTGGAAGCGAAGTAATGGCGCGGAGGGCCAAATTATACCAAGGCATTGAGGTGACGTTCAACCCACAGGAAACTAAACCGGGAAACAGTTGAAGCACAAGGGGAGGGATAGATTCTGCCTTTTCAGTTGGCCTTGAGCGAGGATCATACAAGTTGACCTTGTGATCAACTTCACGGCTGGGGAAAAAAGAAACTCAGGCCCATTACAAGGGGAGCGGGGGAGATGGGGAGGGGATGATATGGGGGAAGGGTGACGAATATAATTGGAAACAGTTATCAAAGATTCTAACACGATCATTTCAAGCATGGAACACCCAGTGAATCGTTCATACTATTCCCACGACCAGTACTTAATTATGAACGTTATTTTTCTATAGGAAGCCGAATAGCACGTTCGTTCACAACATATCACACCAAGAAATACCATAGCTAACATTATGATACCACGACACTCATGAATCTATTGGGTCAAAATGGTTGTACAGCATAAATGGACAGGCGCATCCGACAGATATGGGCTGCGCCTTTGCGAGACACAGATTGGCTATCGCGGCACTAAAACCGCGCGGCGTATAACACCAGCCCGTTCAAAAACGTCTGACCTTGTTATCACCAAGCAGGAGGCCAATGCCCCATTCTAAAATTTACGCCGAGCTGTATAACGACTACGAAAGAAAAATATCGACGGTTCTCAGTGCATAATTATGTCCGTAGTCTTAACCGGATGAAGAAAAATTAAACTCGTCGATCGGAGCGCGGAACATAACGATGGAAAGTGGCGATATATACCACAGCACATCGACAATGTTAAATGCTTCGATGATTTTTTTTGGAAGGAAAAGCATTCTCCGAATCATGTAGAGCACCATGAGCCAAGTCATTTGGAAATTCAAAATTTTGCATAGCAAATAAACTTACGCTGAATTTCAAGTTCACAAGGTAACATAAGCAGTGATCACTGATCAGGGTCGATAGGAATCGTGAGCTTTACCGTTCCGCAGCTTTAAATTTACTGGAACTAATTTCTAGGTCAAATACCAACTTATGTCAGCCGACTGGATTACGATAAAAGCAAAAATTCATAGCATATTGTAAAGGAGCTTCCCTCACGACTGGGTTGAATTAAAACAGATGAAAAATCCTACACTTCCATTTTTCCAACAATATACTGCATTCACTGATTACATGTCGTTGTTTGAAGAATTAGTATTCATCTACATCTACAAAATACCACGCAAGCCACCACTAGGGAGTGTGGCACGGGGTGATTTTACACCACGCATTCGGCACTCATCCCAGCTGAAATCAGAACAGCGCACGCTCGCCCGGATGCCAGGCGCAGGCCAAAAGTAGTCTGGATAACAGTGTGCGGTCAGACTAGAAACAGGAGAGTGCTACGTAGACGAACATTCTACCACTACTTAAGATACAACTACAGGTTAGCATTATCAACACGGCTGATAAATATTACAGCAAGATATTAAATCATGCAAGCGCTATGTCATACCGGAAATGTCATGTGGGGTTGGTTTCTAATAATGATGTTAAGATATTTAGCACAAGGGCAAAACCTATTTTACCTAGAGAGAGTCAAAGTGTCCTAAAGCTAATCTATCCCAAATATTATGGTCCCTCATTGCACATGGAAAAAATGACATTTTAAATTTATCGGTTACGCAGTCTATTTCGTTAATATTATGCCGGTGGTAGTTTCTACCATAGCAGTTGAGCAAAATATATTGAACGTCCGACAAAAAATGTCTACATTTAGCTTTCGTTAAAGGTTTAAAAAGCATTTTTCCATTCGATCAGATAGAGGTTCCCACCCTTATTCCCTCAACAAGTATTATATTATGTAGTATTGCACTGGAAAACATAAATATTAATGTAGGGATCGGGTTAATGTAGTAGCCAGAGTACTGGCTGAATTCAGATAGTCACGATTCGATTAATAGATATTTATCAGAGGAATCCATACTCGGGGGCTGTTTGGAGAACACTCCAAGCTCTTCCCTGTGGCCCACACTCTGAAAAGCTACGGATACCTTTTTCTTTCAAAGGTTTCGATCATTAATTAACGATATACAAAGGATGTACAACTCCACCTTTCACACACAGTCCTTCGCCGATACGTGAACATCAGCAGAAAGCTCTGATGGCAGAATCCAGCCATTGGCCTAACCTTGGCCACCAACCGCCGGGCCGAAGGCCATATGTCGCACCTCGCGTGTACGCAACGTGAGCTATGATCACTCATGCATTACAATGATTATTATATTATGTATGACTCCAAAACACTAATTTTCACATTCATAATGAAAAATTAGCGAGTAACTTTAGGTAGCCTTGACAGAGGATCTGATTTTAGGCCAACATCGAATAGTTATATGTTACGCTTTATAACGTACATACATACAACTTAGCAGTCGAATACTCGATCGAAAAAGACCAAATTCATATCAATCGCGTAAAAAGTCACAAAGTTCAAATTTTGTAATAGATCACCTTGCATCCGTCACAGCACTAATGGAAAATCGCCGTGAGGACTCAAGTGGGCAAAAATCTCATTCCCTTCAATGGCCAAATCGAAGAAAAGTATGATTGCCCACAACTCAAAACGTCAACTTTTACCTGCCCGAAGAACATGGCACTCACTGACTAATTCGTACACTGTGACTGTAATCCCTCTACGAGTATGGATGTTTGAGCGCGGGGTAAGGGATTTGTCTACGTATTTTTACGGTGAGACTTGACATTAGCCAAGGAAGCACCTCGAACGGTCACACATCTTACACCCTCAAATCTTTAGGCGTAAATGAAGACCCAGAAAACTCAGACATAAATGAAGAACAGACTATGAAGCAAGGGCCTTCGTAATTTTAGAGAGAAAAACTGACCATCCCCAGGGTAACAATTATTCTCAGTTGTCTTCAGATAAGGATGGATAAAACGAAGACAACTGAGAAAGAACGGCACGTTGAATACAGACGCTGAGTAAAGCCAATCTGCAAGGTAGTTGCGAAGATAGGTCAGCTAATGTCCTTACCCATCAGCAATCGGGGTCACATTCTCCTAGGAAAAACGAAGAGTCGAGAGATATTACGATTCCGACATCCAATCCTTACCTGATCTGCCAAGATCTGCCAAGCACTTATCAGCAAAAAGAGAGTGGAACACGTTATTACGAAAAAGTAATTAAAAAGGGACTGAAGTCCGTATTACATTTCATTTGATCCTGCGACAGACCTAGTAATCTAGCAAGTGATAGATAAAGAAAATGGGACGAGGTTAAGATTGGAACCGTCCTTAACCTATTTACTCGATCACTGAGAGAAGTGAGATCATGCGAGAAAGTAATATCGCAGTTGAGACTGTAGGGTTTTTCACGATTAAAGAGAGATTTCCACGATTAAAGAGACTGGGCCACTGCTCTTCTTCACAGCGAGAATGGCTGTGCGATTACGAAATAAGTAGGACTAACACATAACATCCCCTAGATATCGATACTCATAAGAGAGTACAAGAGACTTAGGTTTGATTACTTGGAATTTAATACTAGATAAAGGCAGTGGAATAGAACTGCACCATTATCAATGAACCAAACTTTAACACAGGCATCAACGATTTTGCATAAAGACGATCAGACTGTCACCGCATCATATCATACAACTACATTGAGTACATTGAAATACGCACAGGAAAGGCATCAAGAAATGAGAAGAAAGATGTCTTCAAGCAGACAAATGAATAATATATAGGAAAATTATGAGAAGAAAAATGGAGCCACATTTGGCACGAGGTGGAAAAGCTATTACAGATAACAGTGCTTAATAAAATGGAAACAAAATCGGAGAAGCAGACGAGGGCACATGCAAGAGATCCACATTTACTCAAGACAGTAATTCCAGGATTTCACCCAAGCCGTCGGCACCAAGACTTTTTCCGACCTAGACATTTTTTCCCCCTTACGCCCGGCATCCTTCCATCTGTTTCCACGAAAACTTAAAAAGACAAAATTTATGGAAAAATCAGCACTGGGAATAACTTTTTCGAGTGAAAAAGTCGGCTGGAAACTTGTCTCGAAATGATAATTACAGTAATTTGAATTACTTTACCACCATTCCATATTGTTATACGGCATGAGTTTTATAGAAAAATTAATTACTCAGATGGAAGGAAGATAATCATTCATTAGACGCCATGCCTCGGCGCACCTTAAACATTTTTCCTTGGAGTAACAAATTATGGAACATTTTTGATAAAAGTAACATTTCCCAGTAAAATAAGGCTTTTAGTATTATCTTGGAAACTTTATCACCACTTTTTATTTGAATAATTATCATGAATTTTAATCTTGAAAACACAGTAAAAAAACAATATGAATTTATCTACACAATTGGTCTTGTAAAAACGAAGCACCATGGATACTCTGCGCACGAACGAGATGTATGTCTCTCGGCATAATTCGACCAGTGAGTTCCGATAATTTGTCGATGACAGTTTCCAAAGAAGTCTGAATAAGGCGATTACGGAACGAAAGAATCCCTTCAATCAATCATAATTATCAGTGTTATATGCGTGATCGATAAGGCGCCCCAAAAAATATATTTTCTATAAAATGTTGACTTAGTGACAATATGCAAGTTTTTGAAATACCCTTGTCAAGGTGAATTTCGAGGAATGAAATATTTAAGAGACAGAAGTAATCATTCCACCTGAATCACTCGTGTTTTGTGGCATAAAGTTAAAATTTTCGATTCTAGTTACCTACGTTCAATGGCCGCACACCCGTAAGTTTTATTTTTCAGATTGACGGAGAACTTTTTATACTTAACGCATTTACGGTAGTTCGAGCGAAATATCATTTCACCCATAAAATAATAAATTTTATCTCATATTAAAGAAAAATATCTCACTCTTCCAAGGATACCAAAATACTAGCTCCTTACTGAACAACTTTTCGACATTTTTGACGAAAAACACTATCCCTTTCACATGGGAAATGGTAAGGGTATGCACTCCTGAGAGACCTTATTTTAAAAATGAGGCATTTCCTACACTTAGATCTCGTCACAAAAACAACAGTGAGTAGCTTTATGTTTTCTCAACTATTTTTTAAAATGAATCATATTATCACCGCAGTAAATTCTTGAATCTTGTAAAAAAAAACTTTTATTTGGTAAAAAAATGAGAGGGAGTAGTTTGTATATTTTTTAAACTATTCTTGAAAAAAAATCATATTGTCACCACAAAAGTTTTTCCAGGGCCACAAAAAAACCTTCCATTGTAAAGGAGTTTTAAACGTACCGCTTGAAAAAAATGAGTCACGTTAAAGATATACATATTTTTATCGAATTATTTAGAATTTCTATCAAATAAAAGTAAATTACACAGGTCTGCAAAAATATATTTTTCAAGAGCTGTTTCAATTATTCCACGTGATCTTCATGATTTTGAGTGCGCTGAATTCGAAAATGACCTCCGTTTTGTCCTAGGACATCACGTTTTTTGACAATTTAGGTAACTATGTTAAAAAAGGTAATACCTAAAAATAATGGAAATTAGTCTCATTAAATTAATTTTTTATTACAAATTTTTCATGAAAATCATTTTTATAACTGAAATGAGCTTATTAACACACGCTAAAATCGATTCCTCTTCCCTGTGAGGCTTCTCTTAGTACATTTACGCCTGTGAATAGCATCAGGTACGTCTCTCTGAAGTGTCCAACAGTAGTCAGCCATCATTGTAATGCTTCATCTTCCCTGATATCTTCTTTCCATCTCTTTACTGTCCTGGTAGAATCGTTAGCCTTGCTCTTCACTAACAGCTCCCAAATTTTCAGGAATGTTGTCAAGGTGGGAGTGGAGGAAATGTACTTTCAAACTCCTCAGACAACCTAAAGCTTGAAACGCTTTTAGCATTCCTCCGACGATCATTTTGTAGTCAGGATCTTTCTTATTGCCTAAAAATTTTTCTATGACCTCTTTAAATGCAATCCATCCTTTATTTGAAAATTCGTCATGTTACTGATAAATTCTTGATCAGCCATAAGACTTATAATGTCTGGCCCGACAGACACATCTTCCTTCAATTTTGCCTCCGAGAGGCCTGGAAACTTAGTGACCAAGTATTTGAAACATTCTCCATCTCTAGGAAGTGATTTAGCGAATTGCTTAATCAATCCCAATTTCATACCGAGAGGTGGTAAAAGAACTTTATGGGGAGGTACCAAATTTTCACGGAGGACATTTCTTTCGCCAACTGTGAGCACCCTCGGCTGCCATCTCTTCTTGGTCCAGTGGTTTTGTCGATCTCGACTGTCCCATAGGCACAGGAAACAAGGATATTTACTATACCGAGCTTGTTGTCCAAGGAGCATCCACAAGACTTTCAAATCCCCGCACACTTGCCAACCGTGGTCTTCATATTAAAGTTTAAGAGGAACCAATTCCAAAAATCTCGTACGTTTCCTTGAGGTGTACAGAATGACCTACAGGGATGGAATAATAAAAACCACCGTTATGGAGTAAAACTGCTTTGAGTCTTCTTTTTGAAGAATCTATTTAACGACGCCATTGCGCTGCGTCATATTGGATTTTGAATTGACCCACCAAACCTTCGATATCAATGCAATAAACCAACATGTCTTCCAGGGAAAAGTAAGAAACAAACTCCTTTTCACGATACCTGAACCATGAAAAAGATACTCCTGGCAACAATAAATTCCTGCTTTTGAGCCTTGATCCGAGTAACTCAGCGGCATCTTTAGGAATATTTAAGTCTCTTACCAAATCATTCATCTCCTCCTGGGAAAATAATTTTGGTCTGGTATTATCTTCAAAATCAGAACTTGATTCATTATTTGGTTCAGGAATGACTCCACATTCATCGGAGCTAGTTATCTCTTCCAAGGTAACATGAGCCTTGGGTACTGGTATATCTGTACCATGAGGGATTGGACGAATTGCTAAGGGAAGGTAGGGGTATGAAATGGAATGCTTCCATTTTGAATTATAACCCTTCACGTCTCATGAACAAAAGTAACAATCGTCACTAGGGTTCTTCTGCTCTCGCCATACCATAGGAATCCCATGACGGAAAGATTTTTTCTTGCCCTTTAACCAATTCCAATTTTTCTCCAATTACTGACTTAGGAATCACTTTAGATAGCAAACTTTCCTTTAAACCGCATGTTCAGTCAATATGCTCGAAAGCTTATCGCCTTATGGGATTTTTAAAACGAAATTGCACTCCCAATTTTTCTACTAAAACTTTTGTGCGAGCATACTGTACGATCGTCCGACCTGTTTTAGAATACGGTAGGATGATCTGGAATCCACACCATGTCACGTTAGAGAGGACACTTGAAAAAATACAGATGCGATTTGTGAAACGGCTGTTTTCTCTGGATAATGGTCCTGTCTATACGAATACCCCAATTTATGTACATTTTTTACGCTCACTCCACTTGGAGTAGGAAGGAGGGTTTCAGATGCAATCTTCCTGCGTAAAATTATGATGGGTGATGTGGATTCCAGCCATCTACTTGGCTTAATCAACCTGAATGCGCCTCCAAGGAGGACTAAGCACACTCCACTCTTTAGATGCCACTTTAGTCGGGTGGATGTCTGTAAATATGAACCGCTAACTAGGATGATGAGCACGGGTAATGAATTTTTGAATAATTATAAAGATTCGTATTTTTTAATAGAACCTAAATAGTTGTTTTTCTTTTTCCTGATTGATTGATGTACGCATTTATTTATTTTATTGTATTTTTATTATAAAACATGTAATTGGGGTTACCTGTATGTGTTAAATAAATTATTATTATTATTATTATTATTATTCCGTAGGTCCGCAACACACCGTTTGCACACTTTATGAGGCGCCCAAGCTTCATCTTGATCTCCAAGCCGTAGTCCGAAGTATGCAAAGTAAACTTTTTTCACAAAGCCTGTAATATTCAGCTGCTGCTTCAACACTGTAGATTTACCAAAAATGTAGCAGTAACTGTCAGGTGAATTGATGACCTTCCACTGAGCCATACTGCTAACTTAGGGAAACACGTCTGAATAATGACGAACCAACACGAACTTATATGAAAAAGTGTGAACTAAAACAATACTATAATCTACTTATTTTGGTCCTTTATTGATTCGTGGATTCACGTTAGGAACTAACATGTAGAATACAAAACATAAAAAAGTTAAATTCTTCCTTTTCTTACTTGTACCTCAGTTCAGGACACTACCGCCGGAATTCAAATAATCATAGGAAAAAAGTTCGTGGATTAGTGCCATCTAGCGTAAGGAAATTCAAGTTTGAACCGGTGAAAACCAAGAAATGCGATTGAATCAAGCCTAGGTTCATCAGATCTCGCGCGGTCAGCTTGCAATATGTCGATGCTGGTTTCATTAGCACACCTTGAAAGTTCCTTTCTATAAAGGTTATATTTTTTTGGCACAGTATATCTTGAATGCACTGATGTGAGTTAACTAACAGCAATTATGACTTTTAAAAAACCCTAGGATTAAAAAAATACCAAAAGTTGAGAAAAATTTACCTAATTTGAAGATAATTTTGCATTCTTTGGCAAATTCTGACGTCCAGGATTTTTTGCAATATTTTTTCCGTTTTCAGCACACCAAAATACATGGGAAATAGCTGAAAATAATCAAACAGCTTTTTGGTCGTATTCCTGTGTTATTGCGCCAATAATAACGAAATATTTAATTCAAGCTGCCTAAAGCTGCTGAAATTAAAATGCATACTTCGAACTTGGTCTCCATCGTGATTGGGGAACTATCTCGCTCGAACTGACTTAAAATCCGGGGAATGCCATCACCGATTATTGTGATTGCGGTTACACATAAAATATTCTCGTCTTAAACGGAAATACGAAAAAAGAAATTCCAACTTTTGTCATGCAGCTGGCAGAAAAAATTCCAATTCATTTCCTCCTATCGCAGGCTAATGGGGCCACATGATAATATGAAGATAACGTTCGAACCTGGCTAAATGGAATCAGAGACATCTTTATGCCGCCGTAGCAATCAATAGGTGTCATGCGATGCTTGCTTAGGCGGCATGTAGATGGCTCTGTGTGGAATGATTTCATTTTTACCGCAGCCGTTGTTGCTAGAGGACTGCTCTTAGAGAGAAAGCACTGAAATCTCGACAATCCATCACTTACATCCCCAGGTAAAAAGCTCCAGGCACAAAGGGTACATTTTCACGATAATACTTGATTCGACAATATACATTCTTGACGACACAAAGGTAAGTGGTTTGTTCGCAAATATTGGGGGGGGGGGGGTTAAGACGAAGTATACGACCTAAACCTCCGAAATTAAAGCATGGGCGATGGTCGAGCAAAATAAATCTCTGTAAAACACGACATTTTATTCTTCTTTCACTCGTGGGAAGATTCCATTCACTAAGATGGAAATTTAATGAGTTGCGATAACTGGAAGACCAATGCCACCTAGATAGCCGAAAAAACATAATGATAACTTTCTAAGTGACACCAACTAATTAAAGATTAAATCCAACCTAAATAAAGAGACCACATTTTTAGATATATGCTAATATCCACGAGTTATTATCTTTGCCGTATATGAGCTAATGGGCGATTCTTTTCTGCGTGATATTAAGTAATAAATGCACAAAAATAACGTTCTAATCCAAGTAATGTAGCAGAGGGAATAATGATCACTGAAGCATAGTTACTCCTATTGTGATGTGCATGATCGAAACATAAGCATCTGTTCTCCGTTGAAATTTACATGATTGGTGGAGATGAAAACTTTAAAAGTGTAATAACTTTAGAATAGTTTTGGATATAAAATTTACTATATAAAAGGTCCTTTCGGCGGGTCTTCACCTTTTCGTGGAGAGGGGCCAAGTAGCTACAATGATCCTGAGAGCAATGCCGGTGGGAGCATGTGCTCTCGGTCGGGCCACCCTTGCCGATACGCTCGACGGTGAAGTGCAAAGCTTAAGCCCGTTTTAAACTGGACACGTATTTGAGCAACCTGATGTACATGAGAACTCGCATTTCAATTTGCGACGCGTAATGCGGTGAATTTCTAGAGCGTATGCGCGAATGCATGGATGCAGGATGGAAAAATAGCCATTCATCTGATTCAATAATTACTGCAAGCCATAATGAGAAGAAGTATATACATAGAAGAAGCAATGTCTGAAATGAAAACAAAGACAAGAGGAATTAAAATAAATGGCAAACAAATTCATTGCATTCGATTTGCAGACGACATAGCTCTAGTAGCTGACTCAGAGAAGGAATTAAGTCGAATGCTTAAGATTCTAAATAATATTTTATTAAAACTGAAACTTAAAATAAACACTAAGAAACAAAAGAGAAGAGAAAGTGGTAGAAAGAAAGAGAAGAGAAAAGATAACGAATATATATTTAGACGGAGTGAGACTGGAGGAAGTGAAAGAGTTCTGCTGCTTGGATAGCATATTAGAGAATCATAACAACTGCTCCTCTGAGGTCAAAAGAAGAATAACGTTAGCCAAGAAAGCCTTTCAATTAAAGAAAAGTCTTCTAGTAAATAACAGCATTAGTATTGAGACTAGGAAGAAATTCCTGAAAAGCTTTGTATGGAGTGTGCTAACATATGGATGCGAGACATGGACACTAAGGAAGAGTGAAATGACCAAACTTGAAGCTGCAGAAATATGGTTTTGGAGGAGGATTACAAAAACTGGGTGGACCGACAGGAAAACTAATGAGCAAGTACTCAATGAAGTACACACAGAAAGAGAAATATTGGAAACAATTAAAACAAGAAAAGCAAAGCTCATCGGACACTTACTCAGGCACGACAACTTCATACAAAATATTATGGAAGGAAAAATTCTAGGCGAAAGACAGAGAGGACGACCGAGAACTTCGTACCCATTAGTATTGGCGATGGAAATGGGATGCACCTCGTACAATGAAATGAAGAGGAAGGCTGAAAAAAGAGATTGTTGGAAGTCGTGGCTGCAGCAACAAAGATAACCTTTAGAAGAGAAGAAGAAGAAGCCATAATGAGATAAACAAGCCGTTATTAATTGAGCGGCTGCAAGTTACGTCTGACCAGAGGAAACGGTTGAATTAAGCTGGACATCTTTCTCCCGGTGTGGAAAGCAAGGGGAAACTACCACACTATTATTCCCAATTAGTTTGTGGTTTGACCGGAACTCAAAAAACATTCCGGAGGAATGTTTTTAGATGTCCTAATGTTTTTAGAGGTCCTATCCCTTCAATCTCATCTCCAGAAGGGGAATACACTCAGATTTAGCACCGCAAGAGATAAAAAAGATATTAAGAATATAAATACGAAGCAAGAAGTGAAAAGGAGATAAAAAGAATAAGAGCTTGGGATACGCTTACGGTACTGCAGGGAGGCAAATTAGAAAATGAGTAACAAGAAATTTTAAAGAGAAATAAGTTCTCGCCAGTTTCTGGAAGTAAAGCTGCAGTGGTCGCTTAACTTTCACACGACAACTATAAGGCATCAGCACAAGCGGTAGATTTCCCCTGACGACAAAAAAACGAAACACACGATTTCCCTGAATTTAAAAGTTAACTCCCCCAAATTTGCCTGAAATTCCATTCACCCACGACTCTACGCAGTCCTTTCTCCTTTCCTCCGATGAATTATTAAGTTACATTCCACCAATCAGCGTCGGTATCAATTTTCCCACGGGCGAAACATTTCAATTATGAATGAGGAACCTGTGGCTGATGCACATGGGCCAGCCACTCCACGGTAACCAGTAAGAGAGATCTGGTTTGTAACTTGTTTCCCTGAAAGTTCCCAAATTTGCCACAATTTTATTAACGCCCTCGGAGTTATGCATAGTTTAAAAATTTTCCTCAACACTACACAACTTTCCAGCTTATTCGGGAGAAGCTGAACAACAGAAGTAAAAATACATATTAAATGTACTCGGCAGTATTCTGCAGGTATATCTCTTTGAAAATACATTATTAAGGCAGCCATTACAGGACCTTTCTTGAGAATAATATTCATTGTAAACCGTATAAAATCGAAAGTGATAAACAATCTAAACAATATTAGATAAACACCAGGTCTGAGGAATTATGATCGAAGAAGAGCTTGAATGCGATATAAGATTAAATCATAAGAAATGATACTGTGTGTGAAAATGATTTAGATAGCCCAGATCTAAGTCTGCTCAGAGACCTCTTCACCATCATTTTCCTCGGCAAATCAAAAGAGAAATTGTCACGGAGTAACTTTCGAAAAGCATTACTAGGCGTATGTCCTAAACACCCTCATCGGAGAAAGAGCAAGGACCTTAACAGGAACAAAATTCCTCTCAAAATTCAAGTGCTTATCCGAACTTGTAAGCGGATGACTATCAATGAAGAGAGGTACCTAAAAGGTTCCAAGGCATCCTCTTCCATTGAAAAATCGAGATATCTGGGTTCGATTCCCAGTCCAGACGAATTATTTTCCCTCTGTGTATTTCACACAATTCACAGCAAACACCTCCAACACACCGCACAGTACATATTGAGGTCAATGCCTTGTGTTTTAGATTCGTATGTAAAGATGGAGATGAATGCATAAATCATGAAGGCCCGAGGGACATATCGCCAAATCTGTAGTTAATTCATTTACCAATTCAGATGTACCGAAAAACATTTTCAAACAACGAGTGAATTCTCTCGGGACTCACATCAGGTTAAATGTTTGGCTGCTAACAACGTTTCGACGTATAACACTTCCATCGTCATCAGGGTAATGATTATCCTGGTGACGATGGACTTATCCGATATTTATCCGATGGATCCGTCGAAATTCACCGGGTTAAATGTTTGGCAAACCGGGAAAGTACTAAATCATTTATAATTCAAACATCATTTAACATTTCAAAGGAGGCTACCATTTTTTTCAGCAATATCTAAAGCACAAAACTAATAGTGAGCTCCACGAAAGCTATTTCAACTCCGTAAATGCATGCACAAGGAATAAATACCTTACGGCTTAAGGCAGCGGGTGGACAGTTGCTCAGACAACAGGCTTTCCAATCCTGAATACCCGGGTTCCAATTTCCACATAGGGAGATATTTCCCAGTGGGATTCAAATCAATACACGGATGCAACATGGGTGAAGCACTTCAAATGTCCGACATCCGTCGTATGAAAACGTCAAACCGCGTACAGTGAGCAGGAATCGAATAAAACGCTGGCCAAAATTCAAAATTGAAAGCTTGAAACTTCGTATAGTAACTCCTCACTGATTGGTGTACGAGGAGAAGAACGCCGTTCGTTTCAGCTCTCATGCATAGACTGTATACGACGGCTGAGATTTGAAAATTTTTTTCAAAAAATGCCAGCCATTTATACTCCCCGAAAATCTACGAAATCAAGCTCGTGCGGAAGCTGCTACTGTTCAGTTGTGGAATACAATATGATACAGACCAAAAACCAGTTTTTTCCTATGACGTATCACAACATTCGTGTTAATTCATATTTTTACCGTTAATATGCAACAAAATAGCAAGACACTGTTTTCGCGGCCGCTGTTCATTTGGCATATTTCTCTCTTCTACATCTACATACTACCCTGCGAGCCGCCGCATGGGCATGTGGCAGGGGGTGTTATGACATCAGCCGTGTAAAGGTGTAAGGGAGAAGGTTTTGGGAAGTGAAATGGTGACATGTATTGTGGGAGTGTACCTACGGGAGCTCAATTTTTGCTGTAGTCGATAATTGTGCGCGGAAAGAACGAGTTTTTTTACCCATCTGCTCGGCAATGTATCTCTCTCATTTTATCGCTTCTGTCAGACCTAGTGATGTAGTGAGGCGTCATGATACTATTGTCTGTGTCGCTCTGAAACACACCAGTTCAGAATTCCTCAAGCAACCTAAGCCTAGCGTGTAGCCTCAGTCTCTCTAGGAGTTCCAACCCCACCCCACCCGTCCTCCATTTCCCATGATGAATCCTTTCCTTATCAACACACTCACCTACTGTCAAATATGCGCAAATGACTTCAACAGTGGGTCGCCTTCCCCAACAACCAACAAACCAAGAACTTTAGAGTGCCTATGTCAGAGGGGATGTATTTAACAGCATGAAGCAGCCCCTATCATATTCTCGAAGGGAAGAGATTCCATCACAGGGATCCATGGCTCGTAAAAAATGAAATATCCCACTCCCGCGAAAGCAGCCTAACTGCCGTTTCCAAAATTCGGGATAAAAAGGAAAAAATTGGAAAATCGGAGATAGCATGCGTATTCGATACCATGGTTTTCACTTTTAGGAAGAGAACGGAATGGTGTGGAAAAGCCTAAATGTAAGGAAACGGAAATACATAGGGAAAACTAAAGTGGAATATCGTACTGCTCCATCGTACGCCAATCAATATTGGCATCGTATTTCCCTAAACAGCATATTTATTGCACACATACATACATACATACACACACACACTTGCCAAGATACACTTGTCCATATACACTTGCGAATATTGCATCTGCATACAGTGGAAAGCATTAGTCAAAAATTCGGACAAAAGGTGCCGTCATACATTGGAAAAATTATTCACAAGTAAGGGTTATAAAAGCTGATCAGACAGTGATATAAGCAGTCAGGAACATGACACCTAAAAAGGTGAGAAAGGAAGATCAGACGTGGGGAAATGTCCGTTTTCGGAAAATCAGAAGACTTCTGTGCAGAATATTACACCTAAGACTAACGATTAAAATACGAGATGCATTTTCGCGAGATGAGGAAACGTAGACAGACAAAAATTGAATGAAAAACAATTGAAGCTCGTGATACGTGGATTCTGAGTCAGATGTTGACGATATGTAGACATAATAGTGCAATTAATGACCGATTGCTATCGACGATAAGAATAATTTCAAGAATGTATTTTGTTGAAAAATTATAAGATATGCGTCTTCATGTAAGACGAGGATATAGGAAACAGATCGTCAAAAATAACACTGGAGGGTGAGGACGAAATGGGGAGAATGAGAATGCGCCACCTCTACATGAGCTAACAGAAGAAGGATAGAGAAGCGGAGGGAAATGGAAGGAGGGGAAGAGAAATGTACATGACCAGTTTAAGAGGCGTATTTTTAATTAAATATTACTACGCCAATTTACCACTAAAAGGTCTAAAAGTAAGAAACTAAAAATTCTACAGATTGTTGCATGCGCAGGGTCATATCTCGTTACACAAGCTTTTCTCTCTCTGCGTACGTTCTTCTCCTTTCATTCCGTCCTTAAAGTCTATTTCTCCTTTCCCCTTCCCCGCTTACCCAACATTCTCCCATCTATTATGGCCTTCAGTGGCCATTCGCCACTCATTACCTCTTGCAGCCACCTTCACTGAAATCCTCCAGAAGTATTACTCTTCTCACCCACTACACCAATCACTTCCTCGTTTGCCTTCTTTATCGTCCACCGCTCCATTTCCATCCTCCTCCACACTCACATCCCAAAGGCCTACAATAGACAATATTCTCCCCCCGAAATTGGCGTCTTCTGGCGTGATACAGAGGAAATTCATCACATAATAAAACAACTCTCGGTCATAATTTTTCACGAAGTTATAAAACAGTTTCGACGCCTGTCAACTTTGCCACATTATCCTCAGGTTGAGACACATAATGCATTAAGCTGAAACGTATGCATTTCCAAATGCATCTGAGTTTCAATTCCACAAATGCATACACTGTACAAGAAATGGAGGGAATTATTAAACGCAGCAATCTTTACCTTCTACGGTGCTTTTTACATGGTGAACTGATAATGGACTGCCCTTCCACAATATCAGTGTTCTACATTATGATCTCTCTTATATTTCACTGAGGCCGCTCTCGTAAGTTAACACAGCAATTTTCCTAACGAATAAATATGCGCCATAAATTTTTCAAATAATTTTATTGGCCTCAACAGCAATTCTATATTCACTACCAGATCGATTTTTCGTCGCGAAGAACCGAAAAATGACAAACATTAGAGCGGGATAAAATGGAGGATGTTCTCCCAAACAAATCCTCCAAAGCCTCTGATACAGAGTTTATTATCATTAACTAATCGGTAATTATCAGTAATAATACGAACATAAATCTCGCGAGCGGTGGAAATCAAATGAGTGTCAGGTTTACCACACCAATTCCTTTTTCTGACGAGAATTCGGTCAAAAATGAAAGCTGAGGGTTTTATTTTACTCTCGAAGTCATGAAAAATCAGAAGATAGCTCATCAACAATGGTTTCTAGCAGACCAACACTTATAGGCTTTTGGAAAAGATAGAATTAGTAAACGCACAAAAACTCGGCTAAATACATTTAACAATGTCGTCATCTAATCATACTTCAGCATGTCTTCTTAACAATGTGACGCGATTATTCGGCAGATGGCTTAAGAGACGCGTAGCATTCGAACATTAAGTTACAATTACTGCCGACTGGATATCGGAAAAACATCACGGATAATATTCAGTTCAGAGGGCCAAAAGCGGTCGATGAAATTTCATAAATTTTCGTTCAAATAAAAAAGATGTACCAATCGAATAACCCGAAAACTTAAGACTAGTTTCCGGCATTATACGCAGTCACCACTATCAAGCAAACCAAAAGCATGTTAACGCATGCATATTCTGAAAGTATACTTTAAAAGTACTTAAACTTTTAAGTAGATGGAGTAGCAATATATTCTGGAGGCTCATTATTAAACAATAAATGCTCACAACCATGACGTTCCACTTCGAGTTAAGTTACCAAGAGTGAAAGAAAGCCCAAAATCACCGGTGGACCTAATCTCGAGCAACCGCATCAATTCTTCGTTGATTAGTACACTCAAACATAGCGGACTCTCATAGTGAAGTCTTCTTCGGTGATGTGAAGAGGACATCAGTGTTTACGGGTTGCTCCATCTGGCTAGACGACCATTTCACAGTCGCAGTCTTCGTCGCGGAGTTTTCAGGGCCGAAGTGAAGACGCTGACATCAGCGCCAGCGAAACCATATTCCGGCCATGTGGAGCAACGCGGGAACCTAGGTGTGATGGGCACTGTTTCAACTATAATTACCGCGCAGAAATATTCTATTTGCTAACTAAAAAAAACGTAACGGGAAGGGCACATTATTGTCACTCACTACTCCTAGAGAGTAAAAAAATCACCAGTAACAGGAGGGATTCTGGGGAGCCGCTAAGACACTCGCGAGGCTGGACGCAAGGCTAATGTTACAAGAAATATTGCCCACGTTTCAGGATGGCACGGAGGATATGATTTTGCCACATAATGCGCAATGGAAGAGATTGATGAGTTTTTCTTCTTCCCGCTCTCCAATCACGGTTACAGCAAAAATAGAGCGGCACAGCACCACATCATACATCACTATCCGACCCTTCCCTAGCCATTTATCTCCGTTTTTTGATGTCTGGTGTCCTAGGACCACCAGCCTCACGCCATTGAGGGCAGTGAGAGGATAGATCTCTATTAAGCACTTTTCAAGCTTCCCTAACAGAAAAAAAATTAGCCATCACTGATGCCCTACGAGATATCCTACTTTCACTAACCTACACAAAGGAGAGGAAGAATAATATCTGTCGCGATTATTACCATTTACTCGTGATCATTACCATAAACTCTTCTCACGTTTTCTGTCGTCCTACCTTCATCCATCCCCCGTCTGAAATTTTTTGTCAAGCGGACCCAGAAGCCATTAGATCGAAATAATTTGGTGGCATCAAATAAAATTTGATAGTCTGTTACTGCTGTGGACAGCCACAGCAGATTGTTAAGAATGGCCAAGTCGGATGCACCACCTATTGATCCTGGTCTCGATTGTCGGACCTGTCTCACCAGCATACAGCTCGCAGCTCTCGCATGAAATCCAGTACATCCCTATTGCTTTCAGCCAGAGGCATATTTCACTCATACAAGTTTGTTCTTGAGTTTTCCAGGTAGCATATGGATTGTCTGGATATTTTACTTGGCTGAAATCCCAGATATTTTGCTGGAGATGGTTGAAATGTATGGGAGACAAGCCTTGGGAATTAGTTTATCGTCATCCTCTGCTGGTTCCTTTTTGTCAGTGACAGTCCTTCATTGGGCCATATTGATATGTATATCTCCCAGCTTAGTCATTCTGAAGGAAAGTATTTTTCAGGTATCTCAGTTCCAAGGACAGGTTCTCTAGATCAGCAATAGACCATACTCAGTTGATTACAAGTTCCATCCAATTGCTCCATTGTCTCCTTATCTAACCAGTAGCCACCTTCCCTCTCATTCAATACCGAAAAGTTCTCACTTTATATCTTCCTTTCTATCCACTGAATATTCTCCATACTTCACCGATCTCATATCTCCAACTCCGCCCATATTTTCTTATCCTTTCCCCACGGTCCTTCTTCCGCCTCCACACAATGATATCCCCATATCACATCATTCATTACAGTTTTCAAAACACAAAAGCCAAAGACTCCTCAAGTTCACACCGCCATCACGAGACATAAATCCGCACATTGGCTCGCAGGCCTCCGCTAATTTCTCCCACCAGTTAACGCTTAACTCACCTCTAAGTCATCATCTTCTCGTCCCTTTTCATTTGCCTTAAATTAATCCATCCTTGGTCTTCCTCGATAGTTCTTCCCAATCGGTTCTCCCTCCACCACTGTTCTCAATAGATCGGTGAGTAACAAATCATCTTTATTCTACTTCGCAGTACTTTTCATAATACTTATTTTCTCTCAAACTCGTAGGAGTAATTTACAGGCAACTCGCTCCGTCCGCGTGACCTTCACAGTCCTTGAAAACATCAATTTCCGTTGCTTCCCATCTCCTTCATATATGATTCGTCATCGTCCAAGTTCCACTGCAATTAAAGAATTAGCTCCCATATGTGAATAAGAAGTATTTTCTAATCTCCCAACTTGAGTAGCCAGATGCCGTACGAATCTTATTAAATAAAATATCTTCTTTGCCCGGACTACTCTACTCTGCTCATGATATACTCCCTGTTTACTCTGCCGGGTGATCCTAATTCCAGCGAGCGAAATTTTAATTCCTTATTTTGTAAATAAAATAATACATTTTTATTCAAACAAAAATTATAACCCTTTTATAGCTTAGAAAGAAGATGTATAGGATTCAGATAATTTTTATGGAAACATCCAACGCAAATTAAAAGATAACTAGCATTCTTCAACTAGCTCCAGTTCTTTCTTCTCGAGCTTTGAATGGTCGTTATCGGTGAAATTGGCTAAACTGACACCGGCAAAAGTTACAGCACTGAAAACGCTGAGCAAAAAAACTTTCGCTGCCTGGAGAAAGGATTTCGGAGTTTCACGAGAGGGCAAGTAAGCCTGAATAGTTTGCGATATGAGAAAAATAAAATGAATGACATGTATAAACAATTCGTAGCCACACACAAAAGAAAGAAAACCCTGACCATCACACAAAGGCAAGTTATTAGACGTTAAATATTACGGCATTTCAACGGAGTAGTAAACACGCGGCCAAATAGCGGAGTCTCCGTTTTATGCGAAGGTTAATATGTTTCCTAGAATTAAAGGCAATAATCCAGAAGTTATTTTCTCGGAGAGAAATATAAAGAGCAAATTTCATTCTGTTTACGAGATTACATTGGCGCACTCAAGAGAGACTTGCACACAATTGCGGCACTGAACAAGGTTTCACACATCACACTGCATGCAAAATAACATACAATTGGTGCATGCCATTGGCTACTGTATTGCCCAGTAACTACATACAAAGCTACACTACTTAAGTGAGAAAAACATCAAGAGGTAACTATCTCCAAACTTTTCCTAAAAAACTTCGAAGAACGGAAGTTGAAACCAGAGTTTGCGGTTTTTTTTAATTTAACTCCGCTCAACAGAACAACTTTTTGGAGAGATTACGATGCTCTTCAATGCTTAGCAAGATATCATTGCGGGAAATAGCGTCCCAATTCCAAAAGCCGAGAGTTCCCGTCGCGCCCATAAAAGATAATAATAGCATTAATACAAAAAGAATTGTAAGCAAAAGACGTTTCAGATATTACCATATTTCACCGAACCTTTCATGTATAGACAGGAATGAGATTCATTTGAAATAAGCAGCAGCTTATAAGAGTGGGGAAGTCCATTTCCAGGATTACTTCTTTAGTTTTACTGTTTAAAAAAACATTTTCAGTAAAATAGTAGAATACCACGGATAATTAAGCTACAGGACGGGCATTTTTCACCGAGTGAGAAACTAAGTTGAGAAATGAGAAGTCAGATTCTCTTCTGTATGAATAGAAATACTACTTACTTCTTCTTTCACCCGTTGAGAATAAAGGGGCATTTCTGCTGTTACAACATAAAAAAATCGATCTGATTAGCGATTCAATCTATCGCTTCTTTAGGACACACTAGAGGCAAGGCATTTATCAATAATTAAGAGCGCTTGACTAGTGTCTGAACTGACAGTTGACTGAACAAAGTGGCAATTCAATAAATGCATGCATTTTAAAAAGCATGTATCGACTGCATAGACAATTATTCTCAAAATGCACAAATGGATCTTTCGAACAGATAACCCTAGCGGCTCTAAAATATAAAGCGAAAAAACGAACCCAGTGAGCTCATTCCTAAACCGCTTGAGGAGTCGACCTTGTCATCACCATACTACCCTGACTTTGTAGTAAGATAAATCTTTTATACGTTGACTATTCAAGATAAATATTCCCCGACACCAATCATCTGCCATTCCCTTTGTATCCACCTAGTAGTAGGGCAGAGATAGACCACGACCAAACAAGTTTGGGAATAAATAACTTGACACCACAAAATAACCTGCGAGGAATATAATTATTTGGCCCTACCTCCAGTTGTTGCCAATTATATCAACTACGTTTCGAACTTAGGGCCATTATGCTTTTTTAAATGTCGCAATAATTTGCTGCTAAATACTCCACCTACGAAAATATAGCAGAATAATGTCTGCACAGGGATAAACACGTCTGCACAGGGATAAGCAAGGGCAGAGTAAAAACAAAAGCACCGAGGAAGTTAAGAGACAGCGATCAGTAGGGGAACAAGCCTCCAAGAAGTACTTCTGAAATTATCTTTATTACTCTGCTACTTCTCACCAAGATATAAAATATTCACCATTCTATCAAGTATCACTGAGATCTTTGACTTTGAAAAATCCTCACTATAATGCCCAATCAATGACGCACACCTTATCAATTTCAATCCGCCTTCTTGAATACTTAATTCAAATTATTTCAAAATTCAATCGATTATCGACCAATATATCCCAGGCCATTTTATTTCAACATGCACTCCTCCTTGGTCATGAAATCAATTCCCATTCATCCAAAATCTATGCTTATTGAGTCAAAACCAAGTTTCAATTCCATGAACTATTCAGAGATGAAGTGCTATACATGAATAGAGCGCGACTTTTATAATATTTTCAATTTTTTAGATTAAAATTTGTACAAGATACTTCTGTCATATCATTTTGATCATAACCCAACTTCCATTATACCTAGCCAAGAATAGACCATGCACGATAGTGATGGAACCTAATTGATGCAATAGTTGTGGAGAGCCTTTAAATAAATGCAACACCACTAGAGACAGCCGTGCGCCCAAAAGAACTACGGACGGAAGTTGACCATGATCACAACCATGTACTTACTCAAATTAAAGCACCACACTAGAGGTAATAAAAACCAAACAATGAACACAGCAGAAGAGAGTGGGTACAGGAGTAGATGTGAAAATCAATAATAGAACTGGACCAGATAAAAGAGTTTATATCAAGACTGGTGACAAGACGTTCCCATCGCGATAAAAATCAAGGGGGATGTAAACATGTCGGTAAGCACGGCTTAACGTAAAATGAAATACACTTGAGCTTGACTTGACTTACTTTCATATAAATTTACTAGTTAATTTTCAATCAGAGTTCAAAAATCAAGCCTACATAATTTTTGGTCCCGCAAAAGGAGCGTTAAAGGCGGTGAGCACCTCTGAGCACTATTCACTCGTCCCTGCCGACGATAATAGTGCAGATATCGGCAGCGGTAGAGGAAGCGGCAGAAGCGCCATGTGTTCAGTCATGTGAAATACCTTTGCCAGCAGCGCGTGAAAAAATCTCCGTGCGATGGATTGGAGAAGAATGCGCAACGGGAGAGGAATTACAACCGAGAGGAGCAAAACATCGGCAGTGTATTAAGTCTTTGGTTCTCCCGGTCGTCAAACTCTACCACGGCTGCAGATTAACCTCTCACAAGAGTCGTGAAAATGGGGAATTAACGTCATCGCGATGATCTACCGGAAATGGTACATCACCCTAATAGAAGGTTTACATGTAGGAAAGTAAAAATCCTCTCTTTTTCCTCAACTTAAAGGGTGGCTAATCTACTGGTTTCCCTTTGCCTTCAACATCGCAGTACCTCGGCCATTTCCGTACACTTCACTCTCGCCCGAAGCTATGCCTGTTGACCTGACCGATATTCTTCCTCCGAGCCATCAATACCTTCTGCTAAGACTACAGCCTTTCAGAAGTTGGATCAGTTAGGGTAGCACGTAAAAGTTGGTATAGATTATAGTTGGTGTTGTCGGCCGTTGGTATCTATTATTCGAACCTGCGACCCTGGGCATGGGAGTCGAACACGCTACCAATGGGCACACCCGAACCCAGGAAAGGAAGAAATGAAACTAGCATTAATTAGGGAAGGATGGAGGGCTGCAGTCAACCATTCTTAGGACTGAACAACCCATGATGATGACGAGGCCCTTTATATCTATACACGATTTCTTTATTCGTCTCTCACAACTTTCAGAGGGATTAATGAGGGAGCCCCTAGAAACTCAGAGGCTACACGCTAGGTATAGGTTGCTTGAGAAATTCATGTCCAGTGTGTTTCAGAGAGACACAGACAATATTATCATGACGCCTCACTACATCACTAGGCCTGAGAGAAGCGATAAAATAAGAGAGATACATTGCAGAGCATAAACATACAAAAACTCGTTCTTTCCGCGCAAAATAAGCGACCCCAATAAAAAATTAACTCTACTAAATACACTCCCATAAAACACGTCACCATTTCACCTGCCAAAACCTTACATCTTTACACGTCTGGTGGCCTAAAACTCCCTGCCACACGCCCAAGCGGTGGCTCGCAGAGTAGTATGTAGATGTAGATCTTAGCATACGTCCTACCAATCTTCCATCATGTCTAATCACAACCCTCCCCTTTTTCGCTTACTAAACAGCCTCCCTTCTCTCCCTCTGATAAGGACCCCTTCGCCCTTCATTACCTGTTCCAACAATCTACTCGGCCAAGTCCTCATCCCTTCCGAAAACTTCCTCTCCTCACCCGCCATGTCAAACACCACGTGGTTCGTGCTACTTTCCGTCTACCGCAGTCTTTCCGTCCTCATCCACACTCTCATCTTATGGGCCAGCCTTCCCTTGGACTACTACCCGTCACATACACTACAACCTTGACACGGTGGAAAGGCTCGGGAGTTCGAATGGTCTCTTTGGTTAGAATGGTAAGAGCAATGATATATGCTGCTCCAAATATGAGCGAAATGGTTGAAGAATGACGGAAGAAAGTTTACGAGATGGAGTCACGCCAAAAATACAGTCGGGAGTGGTAATGGAAAGCCCACCAAATCTACCTCCATGAATAATATGGAAGCCAATCAGAAATATGTAAAATTACTCCAGTAAACCTGCAAACAATAGTAATTGCATATAAAAAAGTGCATTTAAATTTGAAAAAGTCACGTGATCAATACGGTATATCAACTGTTTGACGTCGCCGCTCGATATCGCTACTCTTATCAAAGTATATCACAACAAGAGAGATCGACTCTTACTATTACACTATGTTCCTTTACGAATATAAAAACTAAGTTCCGGTAAAAATAAGTAATAATTATTAAATTCTTTTACACTCCTTATCTTTTCTTGATTAATTTGGTTTATAGGCAGAACACTCTCTTTAGAATAAAGTTTGTCCCAGGATATCCTGTGAAGTAAATCACTTTTATCCCGAAATATACAAAAGGCTGCGAAATGAGAAACCCTAGTTCGTACACTTTACCCAGGTTTGAAGCAGGTTTTCACGAGCAAGGAAAAAGAACAGAGCACGCCTGACTGAGAATACATTAAGGCGTACCTAATGTAGACGAAAACAGCACTGGTACTTTAAACCAGAAGAAAATAGCTGAAATGATGGCGACACTGTCGTTCAAGGTAATTCAAGAACGCGGAAGAATACCCGGAAAGCCTTCATCATCTTCTCATACTTACGTTGGGGAGGGCGAAGGTCGGAGATCATATTACGCAATATTTCAGCCGCAAATGAAGTTGTTTTCGCATCACGGTTTGTATCCTCACTGAAGAAAGAATTTTCAAGCTAATAGCCCTGTTAACGGTGAATAGTTTTCCTCCTTAACAGACGTTCCTGGCACGCGAACTTTCATTTTTTTCGTCCTGGGCACGAATAAAATTCCACAATAAAACTGGCCAAGTCTCAGGATTACCTCAATTAGCAAAAAATCTCAGTACGTGAAAATCAATACAATAAACATTTTTAGCCAGATTCAGGTTGACTAGGATGTAAGTCAGACATGGGAAAAAGACAACTGCTGCTCTCAAAGAAGATAGGACTACAAACCACGGGCCCCTAGAAACTCGGAGGCTACACGCTAGGCATAGGTTGCTTGAGAAATTCATAACTTGTGTTTCAGAGACACATTGACAATATTATCATGACGCCTCACTACATCTCTAGACCTGAGAGAAGTGATAAAATAAGAGAGATACATTGCAGAGCATAAACATACAAAAACTCGTTCTTTCCGCGCAAAATAAGCGACCCCAATAAAAAATTAACTCTACTAAATACACTCCCATAATACACGTCACCATTTCACCTGCCAAAACCTTACATCTTTACACGTCTGGTGGCCTAAAACTCCCTACCACACGCCCAAGCGGCGGCTCGCAGAGTAGTATGTAGATGTAGACACGATTTCTCGCTCAATTTACTATTATTCAAACCTCTCCTCATTACATCCCCAGCGCCAAATATGTCTCCATTCTTGCGTCAGCAAGATGCGGTATAACTGGTTAACTATCTACCAATTAGCACCGCAATACGCTGATGACTCATTACATGATGAAAATGAGTACCTGACGAATATTAAGGAATGATGACATTGTGCAATTTCACATACTTCAAAGACAACATATATTAACATAGATTATTTTTTACATTACGGTGATTGGGCAAAGGGTGAACATTGTGAGAGGCTTTGGAAACGTCAACCGCAATGCAATCTGCTGATATAATATAATAAAATCAATTGATTTGCGATTTATGCTATTGCTTCTTTAGGACACTCTCGTAGCAAGGTATTTATCATGGATTAAGAGCGCTTGACAGGAATGTATACTGAAAGAAACTCGCACTTCTGTAAATCATTGCATTTTGAAAAACACTTATCGACTGCATAGACATGCTCAAACTGCACAAATGGATGATGGAATCTTCGAAATAGATAATCCAAGCGGCCCTAAAATATAAGGCGGAAAATAAACCCCTTGATTTCATTTCTAAACCGCTTCGATGGATTGAATCGAGGGATCTCACCGAATAAATATAAATGAGGGGAAGTTCTCAAGGACAGTCTAGAAAAATTAAAAAAAAACACAGATAAATACAAAGTTTTCGGCAAAGGTTAAGCATAAGAGGTTGTACAACCGTCACAGAGTAATTTGAGTGAACTAACAAAGACGCTCGGTTTTATGATGTATGCCTAACTTTTACCATTATGTGATTCAGCCATTGCGTTTATGTGATGCTAACAGATCATAGGTTTAGTACACGAGGAGGTCGGTTAGTCGACACGTAGGAGACGCATCCACATCGGATAACATGCAGCGCAATATTTTGAACAGGCACCTTAAATCTCGATGGACGAACAAATCAAATTTGTAACGTTTCAAAATCATTGAAATATCTTCTTTTTACGAGGCTTTTCCATTTAGTTGCTGCGCTAGACAGTATTGTAACGCTTCGGATTAAGTGAGTGGAAAGTTGCGTCTCTTTCGGCGGTTTGTCAAACAATTTGAATAGATGAATGTGTGACGCTATTCACTGACAATGGCATATCTGGTGGAGCTCTGAAATTAATAGTTTCACCTGTCATAAGAAGAAAAAATTGGGAAAGTTTAAAAAAGGTACGTTATGAAAGTTGTTATAATAATATAGTAATAAATAATGTTGAAGTATATCCAGTGTAAATATTATTATGTAGGGTATTATTTTAGATTAAATATATACAATAAAAATACGTCAAATTTCAAAATAAATGATATTACCAAATAAATTGCAATATTTTCAATGCTTAAATAGCACATTTAAAAAAACTAATATAGTAGCAATATTTTTTTCATGCTGACGTTTCGTAATTCTGTCCATAGAGGGTTAGGGTAGTCCGAGTAAGTAAATACAATAAAAATAGTCCGAGCGAGATAGTTCTCCAGCCATAATAAAGACCATATTCGATTTGTACGTTTTAATGTCACCAGGTGTAAGACACACCAATTAAATATTGCATTATTAATGGTGCAATGATAAAGTTTTATATAACAGAAATTGTAAGTATAATCAAATGAAAATATCTAAGTAAGTTTTAAACTTGACTAATTTTTTTCGCGCGGTGCGTTTGAAACTCCTTCAAAACGGAAGATATTTTGTGATACCCAAGAACCTATTGCGGTGACAATATGATTAATTTTCAAAAATAGTTGAGAAAACATTTAAAAAACACGCCGTTAGGTTTTTTTTACGACATCTTAAAGTGTTATAAATTCCTAATTTTGTAAATAAAGCCTCTCATGAGTGCATACACGTAACATTTCCCATGTAAAAGGGCAGGTATTTTTTTGGCAAATAGCTCTTTAAGTAATGTGGTAATGGGGTTGAATTTTTTGTGTCATTAGAAGGGTGAGATATTTTTCTTTAAAATAAGACCTAATTCATTGATTTCTAGATAAACTGATATTTCGCTCAAAATACCCCAAAGGCCGGGCATAAACGAATTGTTAAACTTAATTATTTAGTCATTATATTACTTTCAATAGAAAGTAATTTTTTGGAAGAATCAAAGGACACATGGCCGTCAAAGAAATAATAGATCAAAACTTTTGAGAAACCTTACCCTATCGTTATAATCATAGAAGCCGACATTAATCACAAAATTTAATCATAAGCACCTTAACCTTTCGTAGAACGAGAACGATGTAAGCATAATCCCTCCTCCCACGGTAGCTTCTAACAGTGACGCAGATCTATGAGAAAACAGATGCGAATTTTCTCATACAGAAAACACGCATCGCGAGATTCGGGTGAGGGCAGAGGAATCCGGAGGAAAAGTTTGGCAGCCCTTAGAATGAAAAGAGGGAAGGGGACGTTGCTTCTATTTTCGGGTAAGTGTGAATATTTAATTCAGAGAGACAGGGAAGTGGATTCATTAAATTTTCCAGAGGTCAATCCGGACGCCGGCCAAAATAAACTTTCTCCACCACTACGAAGAACAGTTCGTTGTTGATACAATAATCGATGCCATCTATCAATCAAAGCAGTAAGAAAAAAATGGTATGTGTTTTGCACTGCGAAGTACAAAAACTTGCTTTTATAGTTAGCTTTCGATGCTCTGGACTAAGCATGGCTAGTAGTAAAGAATTAAATATTTTATGGTACTTAGTTTCCTTTGATATTGTTAGTGTTATATTTTCATATTCATTTCAATGTACCGATAAATTACAATGCTGTTAAACAAGTAAGGTGATGAATACTATTATAGTATCAATAACTGACCTAATATTTCTTTCAATTTTCTTCGATATATTTGGTGAATTATTTTTAAGTAACATACAATTGGTACCCAAGTGTCAACAATTTTGTGGAGAGATTGACTATGGACTATTTTTCTATACACCACATTATTATATTAAATTTCTTTTTTTCAATCATCTAAATTTAAAAAAAATATTATTTCAAGCCTTGAGATGTGTAATAATGGGCATGATAAATGCATTTACATCATTTCTCAAATGCTGAATTTTTGCTTTTTTCACACACCTATATCTGCGTAACTAGAAAAGTCTCCAAGTCAAGTTTGATATCATAGTTAAATTATGTACAGATCTTTATTTTCTGTAATTTTCAAATTTTTAAACAACTGCCCACCAGAGATATTGAACTTGGAATATTGCAAAATTTTAAAAAGTTACAATTTGCCGGCTCTGTAAAAAATAAAAATATGCAAGCTTCTGACTTAAAATTATTTTAATATAGAGATCTAATGTCACCGTATATTATGAGTAATTTTTAAGGGTCGAAGAAAATTTCTTCTTCCCCAAAAAATTCCGAAATATACGAAACCTTACGTTTTTTACTTTAAAGTTTGGCTGTTAAAATAATCACGAAGAAATAACAATTCCACGTTATGACATACACAGAGTTGTAGTTCCATGTATGCGTATTGCATAAAAATTTATTTCATTTTCCTATAACTGATGGTAGCTGAGTAATAGAAGTTAATGTCAAAGCTTGCAAATGCTAAAAAAGCTCTGCATCGAGATTGAAAAATGGCCGCCATTTGGTTGTGCAACACGACTGATTATACTCCTTATTCCAAAACTAATTATGAGGCTGTTTCTGATTCATGTTCAACACTGGAATGGGTTGGAGAAGCTATCGTCAAGTCTGAGGACTAAACTTGGAAGTACTTCACCAAACCAACAACGTGTGGCCCTGAGGCTATTAACACGATTACGGTTGCATTACGCAACAAACAACCCCAAAAACATTCCGATAAGAGTCATCCTCAACAGATCCCTTCTGGTGCCTTACGGAAAAGAATATGCCAGCACAGGTGCGGTCAAAATTTTGACCAACCGTCGACATTCCCGATTACCCTGTATCTGGGTCTTGCGTGTTTCCTCCGACCCTAAATGACCAAGTTATAACGACATCTATCAGCGCTGTTATCAAGCAATATTGCAAGAGCGAAAGGGTCTCCATCGTCAGACCGTCAATAATGAGCTACACCTAGCACCAGTCCATTTTTTCGGGAAAAAGAGGGCCAATTTACTCTAAACGGAGACCATTTATAAGCCCAAATAATTGCTTGAGATAAATTAAATTAAATTTCTGAAATACAAAGCGTAATAGAACTCCCAACCATATTCCTAAGGTGGATAAGTAGTCCTCATGGGCCTGTATAAGTTAATTGTGATAGCGAGAGGAAGTCAAATCCCAATTAATTATGATTCATAATATATAAATCCAACTTAAGGATACGCTATTTCTCCTTTACCTAAGATGTGACCACGGGTAATGGAAATGTCATAGCCCCAATCTCCGCCATGGCATTGCACGACGTTTAATATAAGTACGTTGAAGGACAAATGGATGGCATGACTTTCCGAAGAAGTAGTTTAAATAGGAGTACGCTGAATGACTAAGACTGCTGATTCTGAAATGAAACGTTTGCATACGCACGAAGTAAGAAAAATTAAGTGCACGAAAAAGACAGTGACGTTACAAAGACTACCTATAGTGAGAACGGTTACCAAGATAAAGCATAAGTAAGAAGGATGGAAAAAACACAATTTCAGGAATAACCTCCCAACAGCGAAAGTGACATCATCATCTACTAGAAGTAAGAGCGAAAATGAAGTCAGACGAGGTAGTAATAAAATAAATAACACACCACTCCATTGGAAAAGCATTCCAGAACAGACTATAAACCTGGTATTGGAGGAGGATGCTAAAGATAAAATGGATGGACAAAATAGGAAATACTGAAGTGTACAGAAGAATAGAAGAGGAAAGGACTATATGGAACACAATACAGAAAAGAAGACCACGTGGATTGGACACACTCTGAGACACTATGAGTTTGAGAAGAACATAATGGAAGGAAAAATAGAGGGAAAAGTACCCCGACGGAGACCCAGGAATAAATACATGGGCCAAATAAAGAGGAAAGTATATACATAGGAAGAGATACCAGGAGGTAAGGGAACTGAGCAAAGGGCATGAGATAGGGAAGGGTGGAGGGCTGCAGTCAACCAATCTTAGAATTGAACGACCAAATAAAGGAATGACCACACCACTCGAATGATATATTTCCCGACCTGGACGGGTGGAGCAACCAAGGAAGGGGTAATTGTTAAATATTAAATTGCGCAGATTACTTACGACATGGTATTTACACTCAAGAAAGAATCACGCCATTAAATTGTTAATGTATTTAAAATAGCCATTTAATCGCAGTCTGGCGTGTCTGCTTCTAACTGATTCGCGATCTGACAGTGCATGTGGACGTCGGGTGACGATATTCGCCGCCAACTGAATCCACAGATAAGATACCACAAACTGATATAAAGGTTATATGAGCTTCAAAATAATATATACATTTCCTCTTCCTCGAAAACGCATTTTCCTATTAAGAAGACGGTAGAACTTTGACTTGGGAGAATAGAAGTTTGATTATTATTGAGATCTGAATCTCAAGATTATTAATTTACTTAAAGGGAAAAAAATCAACTAAATACACCAACATTCCAGTTTAAAGCATAAGCGAATAAATAAAGCAATCATGCCATCAATTTTATTGCTCTTAATTAAAACAGCCCATAAGTTGAACAAGCTACAAATATGGTCATTACTTTTTCTTCTACTCGGAAAATTAATGAATAAACATCTCACAGATATGTCTTTCTCTCATTCTTAGGAAAACTTTGATGTTTTACAGAGAGCTTCGGAAGCATTTTCTGCTGGCTTTTAATTTATGCATACACAAAGGAGCCCAAATTATATAGCTCACACTCAACCATTCCTAACACACCCAGAAATTCTTAATTCCCCTAGTTACTGCTTACTCGGAATTCATGATCCCGTCCACTTCAGAACTCCGCCGGTTCCATAATTCATATTTTCCAGTTTTCTTCGAATTCCCACGACTACGTTCTCTCTGCCTGAACACGACTCGCACTTCCTTTGTCCTCCTCTCAATTCAGAGCGTTTTCCCAATTTCTCTCTCCAAGCCAAGATCTCAAAAGCCTCCACTCTATCCTCAGTCTCGTTCGTGGAAGACCTAGAACAGCTATATTCTTCGGATCAAAGTGCTCGAAAATTTTTAGACGAGGGCACGGATATTCTTAGAAATACAACTACCGCAATACATCCAGCTATCAATACATTTCCTCAAAATTTCTCGGTAGCACATACTCGAAAATACAGTTGGCACGACATTTTGACGGAAAATTTGCATGTAAACTTATGGGTTGAGCGATTAGAGTACCTACTGACGTCCAAGTAGTTTCACCTCAGGGCCGTAAGAACTGATTGTCATTTAATGTAACTTTTCAAAAAGAAAAATACGCACTGGGGCCACATGCTATAGGAATTCCCCGTTTTAGTTTTACACAGCAGTTTGGAGCAAAATCTACCGAATAAAAGCGATAAGAGAAGAGCAATAAATAAATCATTCGGACGCTCAAAAACCTACTTTAAGCAGCGATGAACAAGGAGAGTTAATAAGAGCAAGTGCAGTCAAATTAGTTATGTATGTAGGCAACTTTCCTCAACAAATACTAATATTTCTAATACGAAGCTCAAAATTACGTACATCGACGATTCCAATCAATTAAAAGAAATGTGGAAAATTACGGGGTAGGTACTCGAACAAAGTCATTCATGATTCACAGGCAAATTTAATGTACAAATGAAAGTTCATGCTCTGTAAGTACAATCCTGTCTCTCTGCTGTTCGGAAAAATTAAGTCATCTAGGAGCTCATAATATACGTCTAGGACGCCAAATTTTAATAGAAAACAGAGATTAATGTCTTCTAATCACTAAAATGTCATTTTATTTAAAATCTGACAGCTAGATCGCCATTTATTGGAAATAGAGTTTGGAGCTGCGGCACGCTAACTTGCACTAATTTACGATATTTGAAGTTCCATAACATTGAAATTTATGATTATAGAAGGCTAATATTTGGTAAACCGTCACTTCTCATTGTATTATTCCTATATGCCAAAAATCGTGAGAATCGGAGATGATCGAGCCACGAGTGCATAGCCATTTGGTTGAGTGTGCAAGGGATCGCCCGGTAACCATAGAGCATTGTTTTTCTTTCGATAAATACGACCTCAACTACCATTTCAAAGCAACCAATCAGCAAATGCATCGGGCATTACATATTTCTCAACAGTAGATTTCAACCCAGCTTAATAATGAGGGGCCTTTTAATTACAGCCTAGGTTAAACCTATTCTGTTCGTATGCTAATCCCTAGGAGCATTATCGCTGGAAAATAAGTAAAATAAATATGCTGTAGTGGCGACTTCTTATGATATTCGACGCTGCGAAATACAAGGCTTGAGAGTCGAGAGCGAGAGATGGAAGTCATTCCCTGACCTAGAACATTTTGTCGCAAAAGAAAATAAACAGAAAATGGCGAGGAGCGTTATGACAACACACTTTAATTTTGTAATGAACGAACAGATAAGACTCCGTTTCAGGGATTACACTATTACGGGAAGAGCAGGCGAAGACATGAGCAAAGTCTAAGCATCAGAAGAGGTACAATCACAAAAGTTATCGACGTTGGGCAAATGATACATGGAGACATGTTTATCAGCAATAAAGTCAAAGAGAGATGACAACTAGGTCTGCACACCACCCAGTCAGTCACAAAGAATGCTCTCTCTGACGTCATCAAACGCGTTTATTTGTTGTTGCTATAGAATATGCGGGAGGAAGAAGTAATTTATATCAGTTAGTTCGACTACCTCGTTATATCGATTTACACCTTCGTTTCCTCAGCAAGATAAGGGCGTAATATCTCCAGAGTGACATGAGGAAAAACCAATTATGGTAGGAAGCATTATCGATTATAGAAGAGTACTGATAGAATCACACGGTATGAGAGCACAGGGCATTACTGAACCCAGTAAAATTGTAGACTCGGCCAAATTGAATATGTCATTTTTGCTGACTTATATATGCCGAAAACAGTCGCTAGAAGCGGATTTGTCGAGATTCTTAGTGATTTATCTAAAAAAATTCAAATGAAATTCATTATAAATTAAAATTAATGAATTAATTCCTCACCATTTCCAAGTTAGGGGAAATTTTTCGCAAATAAACAGCCTCACACTCACGCATCAAGCGACATCTATACTCTCTTCTAAAATTTCCGTTAAACAAAGCCGCTTTACGGCGTAAGTTACGGCAAGTGACGGTAGAGCGGAAGATCGAATAACTCCGGGTGGAGGTGGTGGACTAAGGTTTCAAATTCTTCTACTCGAAAGGATGGATAGAATAGTCTAATCTAAGACCTTACTGGTTTGATAAACCACAATACCGGAGGGATTCGAATTGAAGACCACAGATTTCAGCTAGCTACGACGGTTGACTTCGAAAGCGATCTACCCTCCGAACTACACTACTACTCCGAACGCGCAGCACAACTCCACTACTGTACATAGTATGACCTCTCTAATATGGACAACAGAGGACCACAACAACATGCACTCATATGATAGGTGTCCATAAGTTAGAGGTTTAACAAGCATTGATACGCACATTCTTTCTTATGGTTGAAGGTAATGCACCAAAATTTGAAAAAGAAATTTGCCAATAACCGTTAGCTTTTTCGTATAAAAAGGATTAAAAACAGATACACCATCTATTAATAGTCACGAAACATTGAAAACACCGTGAGTATTGCACAAATGTGTAAAGAGCAACATGTACCCGTTTCGGAAAAAAATATTTGCGAAAGGTGTCCGTATTCTCCAGGCGGAGAGCCCATTTGGGAGAAGGTCCAGCTAGGAAAATTTACCTGCAATTCAGGCTGGGAATCCAAAACTGTCCGAAATTTAGAGGTTTTGTTTATAGTGGCTTTACTAAGTTTAAAAATGTGCCTCATCCAAAGCAGTCAATAATCCATAGATTAGTTCGCTGCAGCTCTCGACTCTAATCTTCTTTCTGCTAATAACATTTAATTCCTTCGTTTAGTCGATAACTTTGTAAATCAAAATCAAATTTTGTGAAAAAACATCTTAGATCGACGCGATATGCGATATCAAATCCATCAATGGATAAGCAACTAGGCAGTAGTTTGTCTTCCCGTATCACGCCACTCGAACTTCCCGTACTACTAATTCCTCTGAGCAATCGTCCACCACAACGGCACGATTAACGGCCGACTTTATCCAGGCGACACTTGATAGAGGCTAGATAGGACAGAGAATGGGGAAATATCGAGGCGGAGAAAATGAAAATATATTTAAAAAAACGGAAAAGCCACCACGGCTGCCGCACGTTGAGTATGAAGGTTATTGGGATCGCTGCGTATTGGTGCTAATCGGAAATTCTTCCGTCTGACTGACTTACTAAATGCGCAGATAATAATATAGTCGAACAGCGACCATCTAATTAAAGCTGTTCGAAAGAAATCTTTCCTCAGATCACTAAAGGCAATTTCTGAATTTTATTTTACACTTAAGAAGTTGTACGACGCATGAAGTACACAATGCCAATAATGCAAAATTTTACACAATCTTTGAGTGCTTGCAACAACTTGAATGGGAATCGCTATCAGACCGTCGATTGAAAATTAGACTCAATCTCTTATATGTAAATTTAAAACTAATTTATTTTCAGACGAAGTTTTCAATATCTTCGAACTCCAACATATTACGGTAGATAGGACATGAGATTAAAATAAGGACTGTAGATTGTAGAACAGAAAGGTTTTACATATTGTTTTTCCCGCGATCGATAAGAGACCATAACGGCTGCGTTAAGAATTTGAATTATGTTAGTTGACGTGGTGTAGCTGATTAATTCATATGCCCTCTAATGCATGTTTCTAAATCTGCCGACAAGTGCATACACCATGTTTTGCATGTTCCCTGCATAACTCTTGGGTCACGTTTTCATGGTTAGGTACTTTATGGATTATTTTCGTAGTTTCTTTAGCATTTGTAGTATACCGATAGTGTGGTGCTTGCAGGTGAAATTAAATTTCTTCAATGTAGTTCATGTTGGTGATAACTCACCCATGTGGGCCAAACATCCATGTGGTGGCTTGCAGGGTAATAATTACATCTACACACTACCCCGTGAGCCGCCGCATGGGCATGTGGCAGGGGGTGGTAGGTCTCCAGCCGTGTAAACATGTAAGTCTTTGGGAGGTGTAATGGTGACATGAATTATGGGAGAGAATTTAGTGGAGCTCAGTTTTTATTGTGGTCGCTTAATGTGCGCGGAAAGAATGAGTTTTTGTACTAATCCGTTCGGCAATGTATCTCTCTTATTTTATCGCTAGTCAGACCTCGAGAGGTAGATATGTCATGATAATTCTCTGAGTCGCTCTGAAACATCCCAGTTCTGAATTTCTCAGGCAGCCTAAGCCTAGCGTGCAGCCTGCGAGGATCAAGGGGCTCCCACCTTAATCCCTCTAACAGTTGTGAAACTTTGTATGTTCGTTCGCAGCACATTTTAACGAGTTGTACTCACTACTCGGCAGATTTAGAAACATGTATTAGGGGGCATATGAAATAATCAGCTACACCACATGTCAATTAACCTAATTCAAACCCTTAGCAGAGCCATTATGGTCTCTTATCGATCGCGAGAAAAAACGATTTGTAAAACCTTTCTGTTCTACCATTTAATGCCCTTATTTTAATCTCATGATCTGAGAGTACGAAAAGTAGTTGTAGATGTGCGTATATTTTACGTATTTTTATGAGTGGAATACTCAGTAATTAACCAAATGTTCAAGTTAAAGGTTTAAACTTAATATTTTTATTTCTCGTCGTCATTTGCAACCGCCTTTAGACGAACGGTTTTTTCTACAGGGTTACCTAAAGGGCTTTCTAAAGGGTTTTTCTAAAGCTTAAAGGGTTTTCTAAAGGGCTAAAGACGAGGGTTACCCTAAAAGTAAAGCCCTAAATTTAAAAAAAATCCATAATAACAGAAAATAGTGCGTTGAAACGGTCATCGAGAGACGCATCTCCATTGGCCGCAAAGCCTTATCAGGTAATCACGACGCTACCGCATCTTACAGCTGAGAACTCTGACCAATTTTGCGGACACTGCAGAGGACACACTGCCAGATTAGGCTCTTAAATACCAGTATAGCACAAACTAAAGACGTGAAACAATGAGAATTTCTTCAGATTTATTTTCAAATTTTCTAATCCATTTTGAACAATGACCATATGTACTTTCCCACACTACTACTGTGGACGACGCGGAGGTGAATAGCGCACTGAAAACATGGCTCCCTAACCAGTGGGAGGACTGTTACCAACAGATCAAACACGTCCCAGTGATTAGCAGCAGGAAGGCAATAAAACTTGAAGGAGATTATGCGGGAAAAGATAGTTACTGTAAAAACATCATTATTCTATATACGTGAAGTTCATTAATGTAGAATAAATACATTTTGAGAAAAAAATGTGGGGCATTTCTTTTTGGGCAATCCTCGTATTTTATACGAGTACAAGGATAAGTAATGAATAATTATTTTTATAGAGGAGAAAACGTGCAAACTACACATTTATAACGCGATTCATACGTCAGAACTTGCTCATTTATTTTATAATGTCCCTACGGTTTTAAGAAACTAGGCTTTGTTAAACGTATAATAGGGAGGTCCTCGGATGAAAAAGTCAGAGAGAGATGCTACTTCCCTCTGGTTAGGCCACACCTCGAACCCTAGGACCCTGGTCGAATACATTTAACAAAAAAAAATTAATAAAATACAAAGGAAAGCAGCGCGCTTCGTTAAAAACTGCTACGAGCGTACATATAGTGTCTCACACCTTTTGAAAGGATTATGGTGGGAGCCTCTAGGGACTCGGAGGCTACACGCTAGGCTTAGGTTGCTTGAGAGATTCAGAACTGATATTTTTCAGAGCGACGTATAGAATATTATCATCACTCCTCACTACATCTAAAGGTCTGACAGAAGCGATAAAATACGAGTGATACACTACCGAACAGATAGGTACAAAAACTCGTTATTTCCGCGAACAATAAGCAACCACAATAAAAAATTGAGCTCCACTAAATACACTCCTATAATACATGTCAACATTTCATCTCAAAAAAACTTAAACCTTTACACGGCTGGTGACCCAACACCCCATGCCACACGCCAATGCGACGGCTCGCGGGGTAGTAGGTAGATGAAGTTGTACGGTGCGCAAAGGTGCACCATGCCAAATTGAAAACGGCTCGTATTTTATTCTTAATTTCTCTTAACGGATTGAGATAAGTTGCCAATATTAGGATGAATTGATAACGTGAAGAAAGGTACAGTTCGAGCCTTAAACATGAGAATTGAACTGATAACTGATAAAAGCGAAGTTTGAATGTCATTAATACTATTGACTTCATGCTCCTTGCTCAACATTCAATTACAACACAAACATGGTCACAAACAAATATGACAAGGGAAAAATCTCGCTCAAACTACCTTACGCTCGCTTGGAAAGCGGATTCTTAAGACCTCAATGCCTCTTCAGAAGGAGGTGACCACCAGAGGATTTTCTCACAAAGCTTTGACACTGTGACTGACCTTTAAAGTTTGGAACCTTCCAGGCCAGTAGTTCCGTACCGAATGTCGATATTCTTATGTGGGGATACAGACCTATTCCACGTGAGGTGTCCTAACAAGAAAATTATAAAGGGAATGCGAAAAGAAAAATCTTACTTATTTCACCTATTTCGAAACTACAACACGCGTATTCGGGACTTGGTAGGAATAGGTGGCATACGCTTACGACTTCCCTCTGGTCTAAGTCAGTAAACACACATAACTATATAAGTGCATTCAGGATTTAACTGCGACTGTAAATGACAACATTGCTTATTAATGGAATTTCCAAGACTTACAACGATCTTCCCGATTACACAAGAGTAGTATCTACAACACTGGGCGTCACTTAAGAATTCTTTCATAAAAAGATGAAATGTTTAGAAGAAGCGCAGGGAAAATTCTTTAATGGCTCATTGGAATGCCATTTAAAAAGAATAATATATCTTAAGATAAATTTGGCTGATAGGCCCTTCGGAAGTTCATAAACAGTAAGTTCTACATCTCAAGATCAACCAGACCTCAAAGCAATATAATATAAGGCGCGAGAGGACATTAACCCAGCGCATTTATCCTGCTTGGGACAGAAGCACTCCAAAAATCACATTTTTGCACTAAAACAACTCAGAATTTAATGATTATTGAGATTGAGATCAAACCGGATCAGCATGACTGGGGACGGTTGAACCCGACTACGTTGACCCAAATGAAAGCCAGAGCATCATTATAAATCTTGCGCTCAAGGCTGAATACTCCGTTGATACAAGACATGCACAGGGGACCCGGCGACTGGAGAGTTGTCACCAGGTGAGACAACATGCAACGTAGCCCAATTAAAACCAGTTGGATTCATTTATTTCGCCACAGTGCGTCCCATATTCCATTCCAAGACCAGAGGTCACAAAATCATCTTATTTCCTAATCCTTCCTTGAATTAAAGTAAATACTTGTGGCCAATAGGAAAAAAATTCTCTCCAATTCAACAGCAGTACCTCCGGCAGCAGGAGCCTCAATTCTAAGCATTAAAATGAAATAAAAGGAATTCCAATACTATTACGAAAAAATCAACCGTTCCAGGCATTCCAATGTGTAGAGACACATTGTTACATAGAAATCAAACAGAAAAATATGCATTACAGACTAACGGATGAAATGGGATATCTGTTTTTTTCTCTTACTTATAAAGAAAACATCTCCTTATAAAACTAGTCAATCCTCTATTATACAACAAGTATTAAATGCTCCCGTTAGAATTAAAAAGATCGTAGAGGTTGTATTTATTACACTTTATAAACAACTAGCTCAGTTTATTCTGCCGCAAATTATAGACACTGAATTTTAGACGTTTTTGCAAAGATATTTAATGTTTTCTGATGCGATTTCAACGACTGCAAGAGGATTCAGTCGTATTTCAACACATGGAGAATCTATAATTAACGGGGCTAAATGCATGGAAAACTACATTTATTCTCACCAGCACTGGAGAGTAAGGGCGGGCCATAATACATGACAGCCTATCTCCGAAGGCCGTACTTCCACGCCGAGGAAAAACCTTCCGTATGCCTACGCTCTTTCGTATGCGAACCATCTAACATTGAACGCTGGAAGTCATCAGGTCAATATGAACAGCAAAAATTTGCCAAACCTAAGCAACTAATTGAACTGTATTATAATAGTAGAAACACAGAGTAAAGAATTTACGGTGGCAAACCTTCATGCAAGTCAAAATACTCGGAATAGAACAATGCTTTCACATTTTCCGGCTAGGAAAACACCCTCAAATGTACCTGGATCAGGTTAACTAGACCAGATCTAAGGAGGTTCATCTCGAGTTTCAGCCACGCCAATATTAACACAATCGTTTGGTAATTCTCAGTAAAGTTAGTACGATGAAAGGGAAACCTATGGGACGGTCGGCGTGTTTAAACTCGTGGGCAAGCCGAATATCAAATATTGGAGCTTAGTATTTATTATATTAGATTGGGCATTAGTCTAGGACGAAGAATGAGTTCCCAAGGTCGGGTTTAAATTGAAACATATACGTTAGTTCGAGGTTCCCGTTGTGGTTTGTAAATGAGCGTAGAGCACTAACACAGAATATGGAGTGGTGGCAAGAAAATTTTGCGGCTGTAGGTAAATTGCTCTTTGAGGGCCCACTCTCTTGCGTTCAGTGCACGCGTACTTCACTTATGCTAAAAAAACCTGCAGTTATATAACAGAGCCTGCTACGCTGACCTTCAATTATCCCAACAGGGAGTTCCCTCAACATTCCTCCCAACTATACATTTTCCAACCGTAAAAAATGCTTTAAAATACTGCCTGTCCACAAAGTATATGGCAAAAAATAATTAATGAACATGTGCACCGACTGCACGAGTGATTTGAATAACTGGCATTTATACTCCAACGACTAAAAGGAGCGATTTTCCTTCATTTTCACAGCAAATTACTCAGTAATTACAGAGCCAACCTTATGAAATTACTTCCCATGAAATGATGTCGAACGCATGTATTTTTTGCACCGTCGTATACTGTACACGGCAATGCTTCGTGAATAAGCAAAGCCGACACTGGCAGACGTTACTTAATTAAAATTCTTCTTCCAGTAGATGCATTTGAAAAGACATGATAATGTAAATTACTAATCAGACGAGGACAGATGTTATTGTTACTACAGACAAGTATAGTACGAGACATTTCTCCTAAAACTTCTAATCTAAGACATATTCTAGAAACGATCACGGAGTAAAAAAGAGGCAATAATACCCAAAGGTCTAGAGATAAATGTATATCTATGCGGATAATGATGTACTAATTACCCGCCTCTATTCAATACGGACGGATACCTTCTCTCCCACTTGTCCCACAATATTCCCTCTATGAATGCTTTCTACCACACAGGAGCCAGATTCACCTGATTCATCAATATACCCAGCCTACACCCGATTTCCTCCCGCAGCTTCCCCACTTCACCCATCCTGCCCCACCTTCCCTTCCTTCCACCGCAATTTCCCCATTCTCTCCCGCACCCAACTCCCCCTCCCAAAACCTCCGCCCATCAGCGACGAGATTTCCGCATCGCCTAATGCAATACTCCACATTATAACCCTTGCCGACCTTTTTTTCAGTAGCTGAGTAGCCCAAGCTGCTATTGTCACACCCTCCAGCTTAAGGGAAGTACCTTCTCCGTTCAGGAAAATCACCTTACTTAACTTCTCGGAATCCTTACTGATATAAAGAAATGTAATGGCGTCTGTCTGTCTGTTGCTTTATCACGAAAAAACTACTGGAATGATTGAGTTGAAATTTGACATATAGGTAGAAAATATATCTGGTTGTAACACAGGTTATATTAAAAATCTCTCAGGGGCCCAGAAGGCCCCCCTGGTGGTCCATGCTAAGCATTGGGTTCGGTGCAGTGGTTTAATTTTTAGCTTTTTAAAAGTACTTTCACTCAAGATAGAGGGCTGGGAATTTTTCTTCGGATGGCAGAATAAATGAAGTTTCTAATTCTTTCAATCGATTTTATTTTACGCTTTGTTTTTGTCTGAAAATCATGTTTATAGCTAAAGAATCTCACATGTTTTCCTGAAATGAACATCAGCATGTTAAAAGATGGAGAACGCATGTCTGGGCTAACATCGTCTGAGAGGCCAAGGCCCTACAAGGGCTGTAGCGCCGAGGAGTAAGTAAGTAAGTAACATCAGCATGTTTCCTTGACAACCAGGGATTTGATTTTCAAAGGACATTCACGCCTCTAGCATTTAAATATCACATTTTCCTACAGGCCCATGATAGCACATAGAAAGAAAATCTGTATTTGAAGGGCCCAGAGTCTCAAGGGCCCCGTGATAGATTGCCTCAGGGCGTAATCGATATATTCAATGTTTATTTAGAACAAGTATACTCTTCAATGTCAAAGGTCAGCGTATCTACCGCAACGAACACAACGTACATGATAGGTTACGACCTCCTCAAATGACCACGCTGACAGTATTCTTCAGGCATTGAGGTTTTCTCATAAAGTATGTTCAATGTTTTTCACGCCCGTTTAATTTCAACGGGTACCTTCCGCTAGTACTTTATAAAGCATCTCCCAACGAATGTAATCCATTGGCTAACTGGCCAACTAACGCATGGCCATGAAAAAATCAAAATCAATAACGATGTAATTAACGAAAGTAAAAATTGTGATCAATCCCGAAAAAATAACGCCAAATACTAACATCTACCATTCTCGTTCAACTGGTTTTGAACAAATGCCTCTCATTAACATGCTCTAATTTTCGTTCATCAATTCTAAAACGATGACAAAATCCACAACCTGAGACCATCATCCCTCGCTATATTGCTTCGTAAATGTATTAATGGAATTCATTTTCATTCAACAAGGTTCATAAAAGTACATGCCTCAACGTCACATGAGCAGAAAATATACTGAATTCGACGCTGATCGGCTGACGGCAAGAGAGAGAATTATTTGCTATGGAATACGTCCATAGAGTATAATCAACAGAAAAAGAACAAATTGAAAAGAGTATTCTACAGATTTTACAATCATAATTACTGTCTTTATGAGGATACAATTATAACTTGACCAATCATAAAGATTAAACCAAAAAAATTAATTAAATACATAGGAAAGCAGCGCTCGTCGTTAAAAACTGCTACGAGCGTACATAAGGTGTCTCACATCTTTGAGAGGGATTAAGGTGGGAGCCCCTAGAGACTCGGAGGCTACACGTTAGGCTTAGGTTGCTTGAGAAATTCAGAACTGATAATTTTCAGAGCGACACAGAGAATATTATCATGACTACTCACTACATCTCTAGGTCTGACAGAAGCAATAAAATAAGAGAGATACACTGCCGAACAGATAGGTACAAAAACTCGTTCTTTCCGCGCACAATAACCGACCACAATAAAAATTGAGCTCCACTAAATACATTCCTATATATATTTTACCATTTCATCTCTCAAAAACTTACATCTTTACATGGCTAGTGACCTAACACCATGTGGAGGCTCGCAGGGTATCATGTAGATGTAAATCAACGAAATGAACTGAAATAACGTACTGGTCCAAAATAATGCACTTACAGGGTAATATCAAGGTAGCAGTTGCCTAATAATAACGCTTGATATATTGATCTAATTAATACAGTTGGTTCAACAATAGATGTCAACGCATAATAATTCTCCGTCTCCCCATCAATGAAATAAGATCCAATCCGATCAAATGCGCGATGTGAATGATTCCTACCACCCCATCCTATTGCCACCGACGTTAAGAACGGAGGAATTTAATCGCGTTCCCTCAGCAAATAGTCTATGGAAAGGGAATGGCCGAAGCCCATTGGCTCAGAAAAACCAATCAGAGAAACCGTTTCGTCAAGAATGTACCGAGTTCCCTAAAGTGTTCACAGAGCAATAGCATGCGTATGCATAGTCCGATATGGATAGTTTTTATGAACTATTCATGAATAAATTTACAAAAAAAATATTTATCGTGGGAGACCATCATTATACATTCCCAAGTGAGGCAATATGTTAAATAATTACTTCCAGAAACTGTTAATTGCCTCTACCCAATAACTATCCAGCTCTCAAGAGAAACAAAACTACTTTCGCAAATGTTTATAAAATAATTCTGTAGACACTTAATTATCACCCACCCACTACTTGGCAATCATATATATACCCACTTCTGGAAGATATTAAATGGAAAATAATCTTATTGATAAAATAATCAGAGGGATTTCTATAGGTTTCAATCGAGCAAATACCATTATCACCATATTTGATAATATAACCATAAGTGTGAAAATCGTACAAGTGTTTATTCTCAATCTCCTTCAAGTTTCTTATTTTCCCATATGGAAATCCATAGGTTCCATAAAGTTTGTGCCAATACACTCTCTTATACCTTTATCACTACAATTTCTATTAAATACTTAACTTTTGTAATAAATCTCACAACATTTTATAGAGCTAACTCCATTCTACAAGTAAATAAGTTTTTTTAACCACACTGCGAACACTTTTGGCAAATATCCTAAGGAACCACCCCAGGAAATATATCTGGGCATTCGAATAACTCGGGAATACGCGACGCATAACCAACCGATGAGCGTTCGCCGCATAACTACCGATGCCTGATGTTTCAGAAAGCAATTTATCGCAAGACCGCGAACGGAGATGAATCATACCCACGAACACGGAACACAACTCGATGCGACGCCGAAGAAAGGTCCTTGCCAAGGGTGCGAATTACTCATGGGAAAATTACTCATTAGCTGAGGAGAGGGTCATGCAAATCTAAAGCATATGCCAATCGTATTAACACCCAACAGACTTCGTCTGATTGTGGTTGTTCAGAGTGATTCCTGATGCTTACGGCGGAAATTTCCAAGAGAGACTAAAAAGTCTGTAGCGGAACTGCTGATTTTACAGAATAGCGCTCACACGCCATTAAACCCCCCCATTAACCCTAGTTCCTTAAAATGGCTTCATGGAATTTACCTGCATTTTTATAGACGTTTATAGACCGCAAAGTTCATAGAAAATTCTAGAATCAGTAAGAGACATTTCAATGGCAAGTGTTGTATAGTGCCAGAGATAAATTGTAATTTCGAGAATATGACTTAAATTACAATATGAATTACAATTAAAATTAATGAATAAAACTTACATATACTCGACTTAAACGTCATTCGACTACTACTAACGAAACCATAACCAAAAAAAGCCAAATATTTATGAACCAAATACTCTGAAGGCCGCTTTACATGGTACATTATATTGTACAAACAAATGCATGAACTCTTATATAAGGAAAATTGTACAGTGTAAAGCGGTAAATTGTATGATTGTCTGAATGACTGAACGGGAAATAAAAACTGCTCTAATTCCATTCATTTTCTTGCACATTCTATGATACATTCGTTTGTACAATAAAATGTATCGTGTAAATCTGCCTTAATAATCTATCATCCTACGTATTTTTCCAGTTTAGGCTAAACACGCTAATCGCACTTTATTTGTTATTCTTGTAATACTTGTGACATTACAAAAGAAGCTCCCAAATCCATTTTCGGCAGAAAATTATTTAATACGACTGTTTTCGATGTTTAAAATAATTAGCAAGCCAAAAACTTTCTTTCTTACAGTATAAGTTCCACCAAAACAGTCCTGAGACAGTATTGTTAATCCTTGTTAACCAGAACGAAAACTCTTATGGTAATACCACAAATAGACCACTCTATCTCTTTACTGCCCTAAAAAGACGCCCAGTTTATAAACATATTTAGCACACCAGTTAAGTCACGTGGACCCTCAGAAAGGAGGACGAGAATAGGCTGCAGGCATTTGAGATGTGGGTGTGGAGAAGGATGGAGAAGGTGAGGCGGACGGAGAGGAAGACTAAACAATAAGTGCTTAAGATATTGGACTCAAAAGTTAAGTCTCACATGATACTCCTTTTTCCAAAAAAAAAGTATTCCTCCTCCAATGATCCATGCTCAATGCTTTACATTTATACCTGTATTCAAGAGATGTATTTTTTATTTCTAGGCCAGAAGAGGATTGGAATGGAACAAAACGCCGACTTAATCCTCTACGTCACGAGCTTTTACTTTAAACGTTATCTCAGCATTCCACATAATTCATTTCGGTGGTCTAAATCTACCATGACAGACGCTTATTAAGTTCAATTAAAAATGCTGCGGGAACTTCTTCCGTCCTGCTCTGTCGAAACAGAGAACCTAGTCAGCCATTTACGGTTTCCAGCTGACTAATATTCCGTCCAATCGAGTTCATGCCTGAATCACTACATGCTAATCTTATCAGTTTACCCTGTGTGTCAAATGAAACAGGATGGGAATCGCTATCAGACCGTAGTTAAAAATATGGAACAAACCGATTACGTACCAAACTTCGAGGAAAATCTATTTTCTGATAATGTCAAAAGACATTCAATCAATTCCGTTAGATATCGGTAGATTTGATCAAGAACGAAAAAAGTTGAAAAAATCAACTACTCTAGAACGGGCATGAAAAGTGTCCTTTTCCCGCGAACGATTAGCGATTAGAAAAGCAGGAATCGCGATAAGACACTAAGTTTGACAGGCTAGCGCCCTTATTCCTATACTTGTATCACCATGCTAACCTCTGGATTAAATGAGTCATAAACTAAAACAGCTCTGGTGTCAGGAAAAATTGGAATTTCGAGAACATGACTTAAATTACAATCTAAATTAATGAAGAAAACTTCCGACTAAAACGTCATACGGCCACTGCTAAAAAAACCAAACCAAACATTTGTAAATAAAATACTCTAAAGGTAGTGCGAACGAGATAGTTCGGTAATCATAATAGAGACCATATTCGAATTATACGTTTTAATTTCACCAGCTGCGGGACACACGAATTAAATATTGCAATATTAATGCTGCAATGATATTGTTTTACACGACAGAAATTGTAAGTAATAACATGAAAATATCTAAAGTCTTTAACTTGACTCATTTCTTTCACGCGGTGCGTTTGAAACTCCATCCAAACGGAATGTTTATTGTGATCTTGAAGAATTTACTGCGGTGACAATATGATTAATTTTCAAAAGTAGTTGAGAAAACACACAAACTACACACTGTTGATTTTCGGACGAGATCTAAGCGTAGGAAATGTCACATTTGTTAAATAAGGTCTCTCTGGAGTGCATAAACGTACCATTTCCCATAAAAAAGGGCTGGTAGTTTTTTGGCAAATATCTCGGAAAGTAATGTGGTAAGGGATTGAATTTTAGATGTCAATGGAAGGGTGTTATATATTTTTCTTAAAAATAGACAAAATTCATTGATTTCTTGGTACAATAATATTTCGCTCAAACTACCTTAATAATCTATTCTCGATCCTATGATTCCAGGGGTATGTTTCTCAGAGCTACAAGTCTACTAGTTATAAGTCACGTGATCATTTCATAAGGTGGATGTGTTACTCAGATATACCAAACCGAAGACTTTTACTGGTCCAAAAAAAAGGCGGACCTAATAAAGACCATAAATATCTCGTATTTTGATGTTAACGATATATTTTCGGTGCGTACCTTGCAGTATTTCCAATTCAAAAGTTGGTGCAACGTTTTTGGGTTAAACAAACGATTGAATATGCGCTGAAAAATATTTTAATGCGGTAACTTACCGTAAAAGATCCCAAGCGAATGCGAGTTTTCGGCTAAAGCTAACATCATCAGATAAAATCGTTCATATCGCCGAATTTCCAGAAGGATGACCTCTAAATTGATTTATAAGTGACTACCATTTGTAGAAACAGACAGGTCGGGCTTACAAGTTTCGAAAACAAGCATACATTTCACAACTCGGAGTAGCAGATGTAAACTTAAATTCCACATGACTGCCTGCACAAGATCGCCACAATGACACCAGTACAGAGAGAACGTTTCATCTTCGAATGACACATATCGCGATGTAAAGAAGTGAACTCCTCCCCACTGAATTTTATTTGACGGGAAAACCTGGGTATGCCAAGATAAACATAAGTAGCGGCTAAATACAGAGAATATGAGTAATACGAGAAGCGTTTCCGGTATACGTAGGCGGGAGACGTGGTTAAGTAGAGAGTATGGAATGGATGTGTATGAAAAGAGCATACTTCCTAGGTTAGGCCATTTTTAGAGAAAGGATGAGAGTCGTACAAATAAATAGATACAGCTACATAATATATCTACCCCATAATACACTTGCAACGCCAAGGGTGTGCGGCAGATACATGACAGTGAGTGGGAGGAAGGGGTAGACCGAGGATGTCACGGGTGAATGTAGCGGAAATGACTCTTAAGGTACTTGGAACGATTTTCGTGTGCATACAGATTTGCGTGTAACTTTGCATACATGTTCTAATTAGCAATATTGAAAGATAAAAGTGAAAAATATGCAAGTTACCGATACAGTTTCTCGGAAATTTAATTTAATTTTAAAACGTAGCTTTATGGCACTTGGCATATATTTTGAAATAATTGGATTCTATTGGTACAGATTTTCTCCTAAACATGATATAATACTTTTCAATTTAATATAATGGTGGCTAGCATGTATAAATATATCATAACGAATTAAAAATACGTATTTGCGAAAGATTTCCGCTTTAATTTTGAATTCCGCACCGTAAATACAAGTCATAACTGTGTTTTCAAGACGAAATTTTGGAAGCATAAAACTTGCATAATTTCTATTGGTACATGGATTATTTAACGGTGTAGCTGATGTACATCTACTTTTTACCCTGCAAGCCACCACAAGGGTGTTTGGCAGGGGGGGAACTAATCACTAACATGAACTGGAGTGAAGAAAATAACTTTCACTAGCAATACCATAATAAGGGTATGATACAAATGGTACATAAACTACTAATCTATAATGTAACTATGTAAGCAAGTCACAAGAGTCATGCAGGGAAACGTAAGTACTTAGGTGGAGTATAATCCAAGAATTTTTTCGACGCTCATGAAAAGTTATTAAAATGCGCACGCATTGACCCACGAACACCGCTCCAACCGCCTTAAGAATAGGAGAAGAGTGAATGTATAAGACCATAAATGAGGCAGAAGTACAAGAGGTTTGCAAGAATAGGACAATCTGGAGGAAACTATTAAAATCGAAGCCAGTTTTTAAAGTCTAACTCCGAGAATTGTGCTCTTCTGACGATGCTAACCCGAAAGGGAACGGCATGTTAGGTGTGTATTTATGACAAGCACATACCATCAAAGCAAATCTAGCAGAAAATCACTTCCAGCCATGTACGTTCGGCTGGCAGGCACGGTGCTAAGTGGATCGAGATGCCTGCCTCTACCTTACAGTCGTACATTCTTCCTTCATTGGCAGCCTAAAGGAAGTTGAGAGCGAAATTCTCAGGAGGGCGGGGGAAGGAACATGTAACGGGCGGTTTTGACTGGCGAAGGAGAGCAGGAAATAACTGAATCCGTAGACGCCGATGACTTGTGAGAATGTCTGCCGAGTCATCGAGCCGAGCAGCCGAAGCGGAGAAGAGATTTTCGACTGCGTCTCAAGACTTGAGTGAATTAATTGAGTGCGGCTACAGCTCCTACTCCATCAATCGCCAACTTCTCCGCACAGGTTCATAAGGCAGTTGAGCAGCGAGAGAGATTTCTAAAAATGCATGAAACTATAGTAAAAAACGCAACCAGAAACGCAACAATTACAGTTTGCCGTAATACAATAGAGAAATCAGGAGAAACTATTTTAAAAGAAATCCTCCATTATACCAAACACAATAGACATTATCAAACATAACACCAACACCCTTAAGGCTAAACTAAAAGAGTGTTCATTGCAAAAGCAATAATATTCTGTTGTAGATACATACATGAGTGACAATACGACCAAGAAACGTGAATAGTTTCTTATTTTGTGAAACTTTCATAACATATTGTAATATTAATTTGTGATTTATTATTGTCCACGATATGCTGAATGGGTATGTATGATATGCTGTGTGAACCCGTTGTATTATATTTGTACCTGTTTCATCTAGTGTATAATTATATTGACGTGCCTTACATCTTTTATAGTTACTTCCTCATGTAACTGATCTCTTAAATAAGCATAATATTATTATTATAACATAAGAAATTGAACTTCAAAGCGAGACCAGTTTGGCGCAAGAATCTATGTTAACATTCGAAAGGAAAAAAGGCCAATGCTCAATCACCAAGAAATTCATATTGTTTCTCCTCATACTTTGTTCCACACAAAATGCAACCAGAAAGTTGAAACAGACAGAAACTCACCCAAACCGAATTACAATCCAATCGCAGCATTTTCTAGAAAGAACAACATAATAAGGACGCATACTTTTGTCGACGACGATAAGAAGTCCAAGTATCTTGAGGAACTGGACTAAAAACACAATTTTCGGGAAAAATGGACCCTATGATAACTGTTAATTATTGTTAAAAAAACACTTCTAACTGCAAAGGAGGTTAACAAATTCAGGCATTTACTTTCTGTCCACGCTTATTAAAACAATCCTTAGCCATGCTACAATGAATGTGCTCCTCTGAACAAAACAAAAGTTATTAGCACGGCTAATAAATATTAAAAACTTGTAATCCTTTCTTTTATGAACTACTTCGTCACAAGACCCTTAAAATATTTACATCGCTTTCTATTATTATTATTATTAATTTAATTAATTAATTTAACTTATTCGCTATTTCCATCTAGATAAGACTGGACAAGAATGACTAACAACATAGACTTTGCGGAGACTTATTTGAGAACTTGCTCAACTTAAACGGGCTTTAATTGTTGTTCCGCAGGACTTGGACGATGGGTTGATCAAAAATAAAATCTCTCAGAATCAGAGCTGCAATGATAGAAGACATAAATCAAAATAAAATGCAAATCTCAGCCTGCATCCAATCTGAAGTGAAATACTAATTTCACTATGACAACTCGACTGCTCACTTAGCCTCGTGAATTCGCGATTTCTGTGCCAGAAATCAGTCGACTGTCATCCTCTAACCACGCTACCCACCACGACCTGGCTCGCAGCCATTTTCCCTTATTTTCAAAATCAAAAACAGCGCTAAAAGGACGCCTTTCTGACTCCACGGATTACTCAATCAAATCGGTCAAGGGCATCCGAGGACATTCCAAACATGTAAGATTTTGGATACCATGCTAAGAGATGTTGTGTCACTAGACCCAATCCACTTGCACAAAACGAGATAATGTATGTAAATAAATTAAGCTTTCGACGGCTGCTTTGTGAATTGGAAACACCGCTGGGACAAGTATAGGGACAAGAGATCAAAGAACTTCGAAGGAAAAAAGGTGCGGAGTTAGAATAGTCAAAATAATAAATCAGAATTTCGTTAATTTATGGACGGACCTAGAACATATGCCGTCATTACTATATCAAGAGGTAGGAAAATTACGTCGCTAAGATGATTGCGAAGCTGAATTTTCGCCGGAGGTCCCTGGTTCAAATCCTGCAGTGGCTCAGGTTATTCGTTAGAAACTCTCCCTCACTTGTGTGCCATGTCCTCCGTCCGATGTCATTAGGTTGGGACTTACGAGCCCTTTAAGGAAGGCCAACGACGGTTTCCCTACACACTTGCTTCATCCCCCATGTAAGTCTACTCTTAACAACACATCCATTACGGCGCATAATACCTCAGTTGTGGTCGGTCGCCTTACGGATTAAACAGGCCGTTACTTGAGATTGGGACCTCAAGATTATAACGAGTTTGAGATGAACATACATGACATACACGAGAGGAGCCATTGTGAATGACATAACTTTGCAGCACTATCTCATTACGTGTCAGATGATCAAAAATATAGGGTGATTTTTCACTTTTCAGTTTTTGTACCCGACAGGTTTGAATGGCTTCACATCTACGCCACATTATAATCAAAGGTAGACCCGCATTCATCCACCTTCACCTTTTATTATGAGGTGACGGACGTTAAACAATCGAAAACGGCCAGATCTAACAATAAAAAGTGAGGGAAATGAGCAGCAATGTATTCATACATCCTTGTCATGAGTAATGAAAATACGATTCTTTCTATTACACATACCTAGAATGGGGATTTCTCACGAAACAGATACATAATAACCCTAAATTAAAGTGCTTCTCATTATAGCCATGTCAAGATTTACGTTAAATAAGGGACAACTGAAACCATCTCATACATAACACATAAACATGAGTATTCAAGGAAGGCACAACTTGGCGAAACAAAATGAATATTACAAACGGCAAGAGTCTCCACAAGATTACACGGAAGAACTTCTATGCTTCGCACTATACCTACATTTCACTGTCAAATACCAAACGTACACCGATACGGACAAATTTGAATATACGGCGTCAATCACGCACAGACATTCACGTGATGAAGACGAAGAGGGCAATGTGAGAAACTGACGCTACCATTACTAGCGGACAAAGGTCGAGACACGCGATTAAAAACGTAGCAGGACGAAAACAACGATCCTAGCCCCTCGCGCATGAGAAGTGATTCGTCCCCTATTAAAGCGGCCACCGATTCAATCGAGATTGAGAGCGCCCCCTCAACACGGCAGCCATCCCAACCCCCCTCCTGCCCCTCGGAGGCCGAAAAACCCCTTCAATTCAAGATGGGCCACAATTGACTGGTCCCAAAAGCCGAGACCGCCCCCGTTTTGATCCCTTGGGAGCACCGAACTGAAGCGAAGTCTCATAGCCTTCCACTGGTCGGTAGTGGGGCTGTGAAGGTGGCTCGACACGGAAGACGTCGAGCAAATTTAACAAACGACAACGAATCACGGAAGAAACCTTCACACGCATAAGAAGGGGGAAAATAGCGTTGGATTTTTTGGAGCGCAGGCTTCCGCAGTGGCTTGATGAACTGGATCCTATGTCTTCAGGCTCAACTGCGAGCTTCAGCGATTGGTTGACAACGTTTCTCTTCCGTTGCAGGAGGCGTAAACAGGCCTAAGTGAAGGAAGGCACAATATCACTTAAACTTGAAGAAGCCTCCAGTAAAGATGGAGAAACGTTGTCGACCATTCTCTGACACACACAGTTCCTAAAATCATGAGATCCAGGGCATCGGACTTAATATAGTGCGAGCGAGATTGTTCCCTAGTCATAGTAGAGACCATATTCGAATTATACGTGTTAATTTCACCAGCAGTGAGAGACACGAATTAAATATTGCATTATTAATGGTGTAATAATATAGTTTAATATTACAGAAATTGTAAGTAATAACATGAAAATATCTAAATAAGTCTTTAACTTGACTCATTTTTTTCGCGCGTAAGTTTGAAACTCCATTAAAACGGAAGGTTTATTGTGATCCCGAAGAATTTACTGCGGTGACAATATGATTAATTTTCAAAAGTAGTTGAGAAAACACACAAACTACACACTGTTGATTTTTTGACGAGATCTAGGTGTTATAAATTCATCATTTATTAGAAAAGTGTCTCTCTGGAGTGCATACACGTACCATTTCCCACATAAAAAGGCTGGTTTTTCCTGGCAAATATCTCGGAAAGTAATGTGGTAAGGAATTGAATTTTAGATGTCAATGGAAGGGTGATATATTTTTCTTCAAAATGAGACAAAATTCACTGATTTCTTGGTACAATAATATTTCGCTCCAACTACCTTAATATCAGATATACCCGAGATTCCACTCGTCCACAATGAAAACGCCTGGATCCATTTTTAATCAATTTACATGGCAATGCAGCTTATTCTTTTGCCCGTTTAGTGATTGAAAAGGAATGACGAAAAGCGTTTATCTCTTCCGTGCAACTGCAATACGATAAGAAAAAGAGCCTTTTTTTCCTCACCTAGCAGGACAACTATGAGCCAATGTAAATGCTCACACACACATTTTTTAATCATATCACAGTAAAATATTTGAAGTGACCATTCAATCAATTTTTTAAAGGTATAAGATTTCAAATTATCAATTCTTATAAAAGCTAGAGTGCAAGATAGAGACATATTTAAAGGGAGGAAAAGTGGTGCTATGAAGGAAATTCAAATGGATGGATCAAATGCAAAAATCACCAGTGGAGGTCAAAATAAGTTAAAATTTGCCGAAAACTATTCCAAGCTGAAGGAGAAAACCTACTGGATATTTTCAAAGACACCAGACCACACACAGCAGAGACACTGGAAGTAGAAATAGGTTGGAAAAATAGTGAAGGAAGGAAGGATGGTATACATGGATCTGAGCCAAGAAAACGTTTAAATAGGTAAAATGAGATACCTATTGTGTCATTATTTAATAAATAGATAAAAAAGACCTACGATAACTACAACAGAACAAATAAGTTTGGAAGAAATCAAAAAGCAATGCCATAAAAAGTTGAAGACGATCAAAGGGAAAAAGTGAATCAGCGTAGAAGTCCTGCGGAAATTTGATCGATAATGACAACTCTGAAAATTAGTATGAACAAAGTTATTGGATGCAATCTGAGACGCGATAGACAACAGAAAACAAAGGTACTGGAAGTACAAATAAATGGGAAGATTGATCAAACACCTATGTACTACCCTGAGAGCCGCCGCATGGGTGTGTGGCAGGGTGTGTTAGTTCACCAGCCGTGGAAAGGTGTAAGGGAGAAGAAGGTTTTGGGAGGTGAAATGGTGACGTGTATTACGGGAGTGCATTTTGTGGCGCTCAGTTTTTATTGTGGCCGCTTATTGTGCGCGGAAAGAACGAGTTCTTGTACCTATCTGTTCGGTAATGTAGGTATCTATCTAATTTTATCGCTTCTATCAGACCTAGAGATGTAGTGAGGCGTCATGATAATATTCTCTGTGTCCTGAAACACACCAGTTCTTAATTTCTCAACCATCAAATCACAGAAGACAAAGGGTAGAATACCGGGACCTAAGCCAAGAAAACATAAAAAGGAGACAAAATATACTACTCTGCCAATGTGAAATCGAGCAGGGTAACTAGTCGGAATGGTCTGTATTTTGCGTTACGATAACATATAGCTTCGTACATAGCGAAACTCACCACAAGTCGATAGCATAAGATGGAGACATAACCACTGGAACGGAAAACAATTCACATAAAAAAGAGGCCTTTTTTCCTTCACTACGCTCAGCTCACATGACCGTGGTCCGTGACAACAAGTAATGTGAACGTAAGAGAAAACTGCTCACTTCCGACAGCACCGAAGCAGCAACCTTTAATCGCCCGACAGCCGGAGAACGATTAGATTTTTAACCCGAACGTGGCTGGCTTGAAATAATTCCGCGACACGAAAATTCCTTCGCAGAAAACACAGCAGACCGGACATGGGTTCACATGGACACAAAACAGCGGCACTCAAGGCGATTCAGAAGTTGGAGTCGTCACAAATTATGCCTCGTTCAGACAATTATCGTTCGGACCAACATAGCAACTCTGCACGCAGTTACACTACTATCGTAAACTCAACCCTGACCAGGGCATCGCGACGAGCAAGTAAGGAGCAAGCGAACGAAATGAGGAATATCATATTCCTGTGGCATTTGCGGCTTTCGAAAGGTTATTTCAAGCAAAGGACACATTTCTATGCCTATTTATTTAACACTTTGAGTGCAATGGACATAATGGTACGTCCTCCTATATTCTCTGAGGACGATGGACGTACTAGGACGTCCGAGATATATCATTATTAAACGGCAGCTGGACGTAATGGTACGGCTGCCGTATTTCTGGTTGACATACATATGGCCAGAGAGTGCCAAAATACATTTTAATTGTCCATAAAAATTCAATTAACCTAGAATTAAGAGTCTTCTTACACAGTCCAAGATTAGTATGAAAAATCCTCAGTTTTTCTGAGAGGACCTTCAATTTAAAGCCCAGGACGCAGAGTGTTAAGTAACAATATCTACTTCCCCTTATGATAGTCCTTTTTTCATCATCGTCATTCGTCATTTCCGGTTTCTGCTCGCAACACCAGCGCCACCACTGTTCAGTCCCAGGGTTGTGAACTATGGGTTACCATGGTACGAACGTGCGTTAACATAGCGATTTCTGCCAACCATCAGAAGTACGCTAGCAGTGTGAACGGGGCATTAGCGAAGTATCTAGCGAGCGAATAGTAGGGCGATCTATGGATGAAAACGTGAAGGATAGGGATAACGATTCCACCCCGGTTAGACCACATTTTGTGTACGCCTCGACCACATGAGACCGTGAACAGAAAGATTTCATTCGTGAAATAATAAAAAGGGAAGTAATATGCGTCTATAAAAAGTGCTATGAGTGAACAGATATTAATACAGTTGACGGAAGGACTAGGTTGGGAGCCTTTAGAGGCTCGGAGGTCACACTTAACATCTACATCTACATAATACCCAGCGAGGCAAAAATGACATGTATTGTAGGAGTGTATTTAGTGGAGCTAAATTTTTATTGTGGTCACTTATTGTACGCGGAAAGAACGAGTTTTTGTACTTATCTGTTCGGCAGTGTATCTCTCTTATTTTGTCGCATCTGTCAGACCTAGAGATGTAGTGAGGACTCATATAATGTTCTCAGTGTCGCTCTGAAAAAGACTGAAAAAATTCCTCCTTAAATAAAACTCAGATCAGGCGGGTTTCATGATGACATGGAGGGCATATATTAACCCAGCGCTACATCTCGAGAACTGATAGAAGCGACTGAATAAGAGACTATTTCGAACAGATAATTACAGAAAATTCTCCTTACCACGAACTAATAATGAGTACCACTAAAGAGAGCAAGACAATAATACATTCCGTTCACATACAATCAACTCCCAACCAAGTCCTTCCATCAACTGTGTGAATATCTGTTCGCTCGCAGCACTTTGCTCTCCCTCTCCCAATTCTTTTTCCCTCCCTCCTTTTTATCTGATATTCTAGCACCCCTGCTCCACACCCCCGCGCCGGCTAAAAATGTAGCATGTAGTTGTGAATGAATAGCTGTTCACAATGAATTTTAAGCATTGAAAGTAAACGGGAGTGGCCCGCTACGGAGGAATGTGAATTTACATTGAAAACATTAAATCGCCTGGCCTGGGATTCGAACCCATATGGTCGAACCCAGCACTTCATACCCGTTGAACAAAACACGTCACAATATTAGTTGAGTCAATGAATAATCCACGAAGGAAGTATAAATCTCAAGTCTCAATGAAAGTTATGCAGAACATTAACAGTCACACTCACGCAAGATTTAACGGAAAGAATGAGCTAGTAACCAGCTACAAAGTAATAATCTCTCCCGACCGTAGTAAACCATCATTGAGAATAAAGTACATCAACATCGCCATTTTCATCGACCTATATAACTATTATTTTGGGTCATTTTGTACATAAGATCATAAAAGTATTGCAACCGTAAGGACTTGAAAAAAACTAAAAAGGTTCCAAGAACAAAATTTATAAGAAATCAGTACAGTCGCAGAGGCATATAATGAGCCCACCTAACTTAAAAGAGCCAGACTATCCATTTAACATAAATTGATCACAGATCAGTGTTCTGAGAGTAAGTTGGACGCATTCACGTTAAAGCGGAGCTTTTTAAAACGTACTCTGCCTTTGATGAATGAGGATGAGGCAAATTACACCAAGGATTCCCGCATTCCTTTACTGACACAATTTCTTTTTCAACCCACATAATTCTTCTAAAGACTCGGCAAACAATATGAAATAAAGCTTTACATTTTATTCTACTCGTTGATAGCAGTCTTACATCTTGTCATCTATATATCACGAATGTATAAGAGAACAATGTCATACGTAAATGGAGATACCTCTGATCAGCTACTCACACCATCGGGCATCACAACCTTTCATCACATATTCCATAGTTTTGCATAAAAGAGTCTACGTTTTTGATACAAACAAACAACTGAGCGACCAAGTGCGATAAAATGACAGCAAAACAACTTCCCCAGACACAATTTATTGCGACGACGGTATAATAGGCCAGCATCTTCATTTTCTTCGAGGTAATTACTGCTGTCTTGCCTTTGGTCAAGGACAGCTCCACGCAGCAACAATAACTGACAGAAAGAATACCAAGAAAATAAAAATGTCTTTGAATAATTTATTTCGCTTAGCGAAGCCAATCAGTTGAAAATGAATTCACAAATTCGAGCAGAGAATTAATTTTCTTCATTAAATGACTTTTAGGGAGAGAAGATAGCAGGTGGGGGCCAATGACGTCTGATTTAAAAGAGAGTGAACGAACAATTGATATCACTTTTCCATTAATTTCACAATTACCTACATAATATCCAGAAAACCTTCACAAGAGTATTTGACACGGGTCGACAAGGTCACAGACGTGAGGGGAGTGCACACGGAAGAGGAATAAGAAGACATGGAATGTAATACACTTTTTAGTCAAAGTATCGGTTTTGATAAGTTTTTGTGGTCGTATATCGATCACGGGGAATACGACCCTTGAACACATCTGTGAGACAACCCACTTGATTGCCACGGACTGACCTGCGAATGTGATGAGGGGCACGGATGCATCAATGCCGTGAGTCAAGTCACGCGATCTGTATCTCCGTTAAAAAAATTAAACATTGAGCCATTGCTTCTCCATGGATTTCCAGCCCATATTACGTATTAAACCTTTCTTCAATGTTCGGCGGTAAACGCTAAGGTCCGCCGCCGGCAAATGATATCGTGCGAGGTGTCTCAAAATGAGTATTACCGGTAAGCCTCATTGGCTTGACATCTTTGACGATGACAGCGCGCTGAATTTCAAGATATAGCAAGAAAACTAAGGTATCAAATATTTAAATAGATCACGTTGACTAATGGTGAAGATTTGCATTATTCACCACCGTTTCTAACGAATGGGTAGGTTTATTTTATCTGGATTTTGATCAGTGCGAGAGTCAACTGTTTTTCGTTGGGTAACTAATTATGGCACCATCTTCGTCGTCCCGGTGTGACGAGAAATAAAAACCTACCCTTAAACGCTTTATCTCCCCACTAGCATCCCTGCAATGCTTGACATCTTCACTGCACCACCACGATGATTACGTACGAAACCATGAAAGACAAGAGCATAGTAACAACAATCACTGAATATCGCTTTATGTAATATTGTTCAAAATGCAGCAGTTCACATTGAACAGCGAATGGGTAATCTGTATGTAACAATACCTGCTCAAGATTTGTTTACAATTCAACGTTTCTCCTTCAAAGCCGAAGCCTTCTGAGAGAACCATAAGCCTCCACAGATGTAGGAAAATCACCTAGCATTCAAATAAGTATGAACGTGGGCAATTGTCCAACCTTGTATACATGAAAATAAACGTACATCAATACCATGATATATACACGTATAACCATATCCAACATTCTTTATTTTATTAATTCATTATAACCCAAAAAAGAGCACCACGGCCTTTTACATTGGTTGGTATAAAACATAAATATAAAATACTAAGAATTTACAAAAACAAGTCACAAAAAATATTAACACATAACGTTCTTAGGCAACATTTGCGTATTTACAGAACAACGGAGTTAAAGCAGGGAGATGGACACTGCATATGAAATACTGTTACACGTTAATCATGTGAAATGTGGACGCCTTATACTAGACACCGTTATAAACAAAAAAGTGCACTCGAAGCTTAAACTTTAGTACGAGATATCGTACGTTTCTTCATATTACGAAATTTATCACGTCGCTTTTAAGGGCACTTAAGCCGGCAGGGCACATAAAATCGGGTGGAAATTCAATCGAGAGTCCCTTAAGATGGAAGTGAAACGGTCATGGGTGGGGATTTACTGGATCACGGCACTCAACTCGGGAGCGAAAGATGCTCGCGAAATTTCCTAGGGAAGGAAATGAAATCGTGGAAGGCGAAACGCCCCACCCACTCGGCTACGTGCCGGGAATGAGCTCCCTTTAATCGGCGGCCGCTGCAGTTCCCCCGGCCGACTAAACAGCACCTGTTCTCAAGGTCGAACCAAAGATCTCTTCTGACTTCCGTCCCTTTGGGCGGATAACTTTGAAATAGAAAGCAAGGACACGAAATAATCCCTTGCTTCACACTTGGTCACCATTCGCACACCGAGCTTCTTACTGCGGCGATCCATCGCAAGGGTAAGAGTGAGTAACGAGAATTCCCGGTTGGCGCCGAGCAAGATAACTATTTCAACCCACATCAACTAACTATTGTTATATGTACACATTAGCTGTTTTCCGGCTTATAAAAGCATGCTAGCAACGACGGTCACGCGACCAACAGTCATTAAGATCATGTGGCCAGGAAGGTCGATAAGAAACTAAAATGTCGCGCAACATTTAACGGAGATACAATGATGGTGTTTGAAATAGTTACTACATCTTTTGAGATCAATGCTGGACAAAGGTGACGAAATGCAGGGCACGAGTAAGACAATTTGTCAGAAAGGTCGCGTAGAAGGATAATTACAGTAATTCTCAATTGTTAATTCATTATTCGTGTGATGCGCATTTTACTGTCATTATTCCTTTTTATCGTTGCATGACTGCGTGTATCGCTTATCTACCTCACCCTAACATCACACGGCATTTATTGAAAGTAATTCGTTACTTCTATCGAATATCAGCGTAGTTTCATGGATTGAATTATTCCCTCAGCAGACCTGACATGTTTTTAGTGATATTCACTTTGCACACATCGTTAACGAGAGTATCGCTTATTACAACAAATATTGGTCCAGTGTTCGGAGAATACCGGATGTTTCGGGATGTCCTTATAGAGAGGCCGTGTACGGAAACCGACGCCTGATAACACTAGTAATTGAGGACAGTTGCAAGGGTGGGTACGACTCACTAGCATTAGACACATAGGTCAAAGACGATGGAAGAGAACAGGGAACTATGGAAGAGAACGGGCGAGAAAACGCCTGAGTGTCAAATCCAAATAGGAAAAAAACAAGTAAGCAGTCACAAAAAGCTTAATTTATTCATTTAGTTACGCGGTAGTATATTGCATGAGGCTGGTGAGCATGCGGGTGTACACCATGAAATGATGAAAGGTATAAAAGAATGTTATTTCGGCAATCAACAATTGGCAACCATCTGGCCAGTGATACGTTTACATCTCTCCAAGACTCTTAATACGAGCAAGTTACAGCAGGAAGGCCAAATTAAGCTCAATTCAAACGGGACAACAAACCCCTTGCGTAAATTGAGTTTGGAAGAACTTCGCTCGAAGACGGCTCGGCCAGCTAAACCTTCAATCTGGACATGGCCGCCGCACGTAACCCGACGTCCAAAGTGGCCGTCATCCAGAAGCGTAGGAATGGTACGAAAAAATGGCATGGCTGCATCACTCGTAGACCAAATGAACGCCCAGCATTTGGTGGCATTAGGGAAGAGATGAGGGCATGACCGCATTTTCCAAAGGAATAATTTCACGAAGACGAAGCAGTAATTTCACGACGAACATTTCAAAGCATTAAAACTGCAATGGGCGTCACCAGCTATCGACATACACGAATCTTTAAAATTCACAAAAAACATACTGTTAGACAAAGGATCTTTTTCATTTGTAATATCGCACATTCGGGTAATTCGATATCCTTGCATCTATTCAAGCGATTGCTTTCACCGAAGAGGAAATAGATTTTTACAAACCGCCATGAACACAAGTTATTGGAACAACGCAATACCACGTATCACTATCTTCATCTTATTGAAAAATACAAAAATGAGGATAGTATGAAAAGTGAAGACGCTTTAAAAGATATGGATAAACATACAGTCAAATTTGAGGATATTGATAATTCTACTCATCGAAAAACTTGCGTGCCTAAGTGAATGGTCTAGATATATCCCACTATGAATGAATGACATAGTATCGTATATATTACGGATATTAAATCATGTCTAGGCAAACGTTTGGAGACTGGAAGAGCAGAGTTCTTAGATATCGTTTATACTTGAGCAGTACTTGATAATCCATACCAGGTAACAGTTCCAGGAAATTAAACCAGACTAATTTTTTTTCATAAAATTAGGACTTGACCGTTTCCTCAGAGTATGCCAATGTCCCAATACTAAATAATCGGTAAAATACCGGAGAGCGACAATATGATTGAACTAACTCTAACGCTGAGGAAAGAGACCAGATATGGTTGAGGGTGTTCCAGGGATGTCCGAAAATTGTCTCAGTAAATTAGCGTTATAAGCAACAAATTCATTTAAGCCGGACATACAAAACACACCACTAACACAATCTCAATAAACCAATTAACGCAATTTCTTTTACACCGCCAAGGAAATCACCCGACTTAAAAAATTAATGATCAGCAATGTAAGGGGCAAGCTGATGGGCATTGCTGACATGAGAGTGACATTTTCCAGTCGCAAGAATAATAAGCCAATTTGAAAGTTAACAGTATATATCACAAATAAGAGTAGAAGGATTATATTACTTTCTCGGTGTTTTCTTTGCTGAAAAATCGCTACGACAGTTGCCCGAGGGTAGAACTACTGAAAAGGCTGACTGACTGAGTCTGACCGATTCCTACAATATTTAACAATTCTTACTACAAACAATAAAGTATTTGTGGAGGAAAATAAATAGCTATCATTTTTTCCGTATCAATTATCACGCTACGTCAACATCAATCAGAGTAATAATAAATAAAATGATTTTAGAATGCAAAAATAGATCGCTATCGCATTTTTTAAATTATTCCATGGATAATTAATGACAATCTCTCTGTTCTTAAATTGCGGAACAAAATGATGGAATGGTGGCGATTTCAGATATTAACCATCGACAGTAGACACAATGCAAAAAAATTGAATATGGATGCGAGCCAAGTGCAATTGATTACAGTATTCACGTAATATTAAAAAATCTACCACCAACGTTGGCTAAAAATTTAAAACATCGAACATGCAATACACGTTGTGGCAAGCGCGGAAGGATGATGGTCCGCGGAAGAGACTGGCCACAGAACGGGAGGTTCATCTAACACAGTCTCTATACAAGGGTTTTGCCACCTTGCTCCTTGTGTTTGGCTTCATTTTGGCCCGCCCCACTGCAATTTATTCTCCTCCGTCGTCTCAAAGGAGACATAAAAACCATCACAGATCAGATGTCTGGCAGTCACCGGTTGCCAAACGAAGGTTCTCTCTAAGCTTTACCCATTCCATGGCACACCCGAGTGACTTCACGAGCGACTATTGGCAAGAATAATACTCCAGCACAGTATTCCCGTTGAGTGACCTTTGGCCTATCGACTCATATCAAGAGGGAAACGCAAAACAAAAATTTTTCTCGCGACATTTTAAATAAAAATCTAACAATCAAATTCTATTGGAATTACCTCTTGATTTATTTTTAGAATTTATCCACGACCGACAATAACTGTAGGCATTCCTGCGCCAAAAGAAATAAGTAACCAATTGCGCATTTGATAAATTACAGCAGGGGACATAAAAACAAAAATACGATACACGTAGCAGACCACAATAAGGAAAGCAAGGGTCAACTTCATGTCACAATAGAATATGTAAAATTAACAACAACATAAATTTTCATAATAACGGAATCAAACTCACTGCCGTAACAAGAAAAAGGGAATCTCATGCACAAACACAAAAAAAGAAAGACCGATTACTTATTTTGGGCCTGAACTTAAAATTTCCCCTATGTGATACTCGCACCATAATTTTACCAAGAAAATCGCAAATATTACTCCCGCACATGAAGATTGCACACGACGCGATAAAGGTTGAAAGGAGACATCAACTTAAATGATAACAATGAACACATGCATGCTTCTTTCGGGACACAAAACAGTATAATTTATTGCACCGGGTGCCCATTGAGGGGTGATGGAGGTTGCAGGAAAAAAGAGTCCCAATGATAGGGAGTTTTCACTATGGTTTTTCACATAATTGAAGCGCATCTCATTTTTAGCCCCGACTTTCGGCAAAAATGTGCGCGATAAGTACGCGCGAAAATACAATATTTTGTGAGATTGAAGATGAAGAAAATATGTAACAGAATTAAGTTTTTACTATACTGTAAGGCCATCATTCGACTATGGACTACACAGGAAGTCCAATATGGGTTTTACAAGGCCATCCCCACTGGGCTCAAATTTCGATCAGATTCCGATATACATAGTACCGCTCAGAAATCACATTAAAATATATCAATTCATGGATTCTAATTTTATCGAGTCTAGTCGCTGGAGGTCCAAGGCTCCCCCTTTCTTACCCATATTTGGAATGTGCATCCTGAATGAACTTCCAACGATAATACGAAGCAGCACTGATACGATCTGTGCGTCAATCACTTATTCTACGATTTTTTTTTCGGACAATTCTGTTGGCCCACATGTCCCTGGAATCCCCATAGGCTGCTAAGCCTGTCATCAGGCTTTCCAGGGACCGGACCAACAGAACTTGACATACATCCATGCCCTGGGAGGTGAAAAACCCACCCAGGCGGGACTCGAACCCGCGACCCTCAGCTGGCGAGGACTTTACCCCGCCGCCACCGGGGCCGGATTTGAAGAACAAGTTGGTGTGGTGGGTTGAGTACTGACTTCCGGGCCTAAGGATTAGGGATTCGAAACCCACCGATGGCAGAGATTTTTCCGGGGATTTCACATTTCCACGACAGTGCTAAGTCACGAGAAATTCCAAGGGCCATTCTCCGGAAAATCTCTGAACACCCCATAATACTAATTGGAAATATCGACCTCGGTTGTCAGTCGCTTCCCTCGACAACAAATGATTTTTGGCGTTAATGGTGACCAAGATCACGACCTGTTTTTATTGATTTAAGGGGCTCTTCAATAAATCTCTTCGATAAATGAAAAGAATCATAGAGTAACTTTCCCAAATATTTTTGTTCCTGACGGCAAATCCAGCCATTCAACATCACCGCCATGAATAGAGTACATAATTACCATATCGTTAAATTTCGTTAATAAAAATTAAAAATACTCCGTATTTTACCGCTGAAAAAGACACTCATTTGCCGAAATTGAGCTCGAAAACAATTAATCGGCAAGCGGAATCGCCAAGAAACTCCTTTCACCACATCGAGGCAATTCTGTGCGTAAAATTACGAAGTAGTGATTTTTCTCGTCGCATAATGTATTTCAATAAGGAAAAACGCAAGACGTTCAAACGAAAATGCCGCATCACATGAAATACAGCATTTTTCATCTTTTGAAGAGTAACCGATATCAGTGATCAATTGTTAATTGACGACAGTGTTCACGTGTACCCCGAAAAACACTTCATGACGTTAAGCCTACGGTCTGAGACACATACCTCAACATGATAAATATCTTGGCTGTGAATGTTAAGGTAGCAACGAACGATACGACCGCGAAGTCTATAAGTGACTCGATATCTTGCGAGATATAACTCAATCGATAGAAATCAATATTTAATTCTGAGACTACTAACTACTCGACAACCAACAATGCGGCTCGCACGTTTTTTGGGCATCGAGTTGGAACTACGACGTTTCGACTAAATGCAGATTGATCCAAAGTATTGCTTAAGAGTGTAATTTATCTTCAATCTATTAGTTTTGATAAGGTTGTTGAACTTAATGACATCGTACTTGAAAGAACTTTTACAGAAATTAGCTCACAGAGCGGAGAAGGATGACCATGATTATCTTAAATCTATTAGTTTTGATAAGGTGGTTGAGCTTAATCATCTCGTGCTTGGCACTTTTATAGAAATAAACTCTCAGAACGGTGAAGGATGACCAGTTCATACTGTTCAAACTGTTCATATAATTGTTATGATTCATTGACCTCACATACGGAAAAATAATAGAAATCTTACGAAGTGATGGGATCATAAAATACCAAAGGTCGTAGTTCTCATATCAGCATTAAATATCCTTGCAGCATGCCAATGAGAGACCTTCAATGTCCTTGAAAGGTTAGCTAGCATACAGTAATGACCGAGAGCGGCTACTCCACTGTAAAGACCTATTTACTACCAGAGTAGTTATGAAACATGGGGTATAAATCCTCTCGTAGTAAAATCGTATATTGGTATGGTTCACACATGGACCAATGCAAGAATCTGACAAAGACGATAGAGAAAATAATTCTCTAGATCTTACGTCTCGGGTTGAAGACGGGGCCGGTATGTGTTATTCCTAGGGCAATAATGTTTTCGCTAATATATACGTCATTAATCAGCAGAATGACACAAGTATGGTGAGGAATGTTTCCAGGAAGTAGACATTATAATCTGGGACTCGTATTTAAAATGCAAATTATTTACCCAATTCTCGCTCTCTATCATATTTAGTTTTACGCTATTACCTAGGCACGTATCATAAATAAACTTCTTCTCCAAGTTGAACCAGCTGAATAGAGCGGAATCCTTGGAGGGAATGTCGCCGAGGTAAAACTAAAAATCTCTCACTAAGTACATCAAACTTCTTTTTGAGTGATAGCCGAGCGCAAACTACGTTATCTGAAAAATCATGTTACGAAATAAAAATTTAGACTGAAACACATATTCAGTATATTCGCTTTTTATCATTTAAAATTACATGGTTGACTGCCACCAAGTTTATATGCATCGCCGACAGTATGCTCAAACGTCTTCCATTCAATTGTCGTTAATTGTTAATAGTTTTCCACAACGATCGGCAACTAAGACGAAAATAAAAGTATTTCAGATCGATGCTTAATTAACTCACAAACAGAAGGCAAATTATTTTCCAGTATATAAACAGGATCGAACACAGCAGCTCAAATAGCCAATCCGAAGACACCACTCCTACACTACCACGTATCTTACAGCTGCTAAAAAAACTTACGGCACTTCATCGATCCAATTTTACCGTGAGTAGGCACCGAGAGATTCATTGCGTGCTGGCGACAACACAATTAAAGATGGAAAGGGACTCATAAGGAGAGGGAGGGAGTTTGAATGAATAAAACCGTTTCTTCAACAACTCTTATGACGTCGACTCCATAATATGCATTAAGCAACTATATGTCACCACAAAACGTTTCCTTTTATGATGCCTTAGTGGATAAAAGTCCTTACGTTTACAACATAACCCATGCCTAATCAAAAAACTAAAAGTATGCAACAAAAACTACAGAGTCATCACCATTCAATGTTTGGCGGTGATGATTCGCCAGGAAATACTAAGACTTAAGAGGAAATCACAACTTTTTTCAAAACACGAGAGTTTCATTTCTCGGATTGAGTTGCAAATGACATTACAGAAAGAATGACCATAACAATCGAACGGAGAAAGGGATGTAAGACGGAAGACTTTACATCATGTAAGTAAAACGAGTAAATTATTAGGTCAAAAATTAAACGATGTATTTAGTTCTTATAATTTTAGATTCATTTATTCGCCGCTCATTTAAAGTATGTACTAGGAATCGGTTTCAGCATATATTGCGACGTGGCTGATATGTTGCTACCGTTAATTAAAGATATGTTTACACCAACTTGACCTCCGTCTTACTGCATGAAAACTGCATTTACGGTGGCAAGAGCGGAGAAGAATGAGTCATTTTACTTCAAAGAACGGCTTTTTGATTTCGAAACGGCGCTTTTAAGGTATACTTTAACGTAAAATTAAAATGAAAGCAGAAGAATAGAAATAACGTGTATATTTTTGCTCAGTAGGCTCCTTCCGAGTAAGCTGATTTAACATCAAGAGCATTCAACTAAATGTAAACGGAGATAAAGTGAGAAATCTAATATAAATATCACTGAAGGAGGAGTTAAAACAAGACAAGTGTGTTCTTTGAAGGAGGTTACGAAGAAATATCAAATCTCATTCCCACTTATCAGAACAACCACCTCTGAAAAAGTATACCGTTTGGCATACATATCTATTACATTTATTTTGTACATGTATATACAAGAAATTGATAGGGATGTAGCCAACAGACACAAAAACAAGTGACGAATACTTACTTATGCGCTCGTCTCTATTATGTGTATCTGTCGGCTGCATTTCTATCAACTTCTTGTGTACATTGCCGAATGACCGCTCCCAACCTCTCGTCTGATTTATATACACATATTGTTATTCAGTGGACATAAGATTACTACATCGCCACCTAGGTAAGTTATTTCCTTTTATTTCTACCAGGCATCTTAAAGAATTATGTCATTTGGGGGGGGAGGGTTCAAGAGAAAAAATGCTGTCAACTAGACTTATTTCTCAGGAGAATTATTTCCAACAAATTCGAAATGAGGAGAACAAGGAATTAAGAGTTCGCCCCAAACTTATAAAGTAAACATCTAAAGAAGTATACAACCAGAATTTAGTTTAACGACTTATGACCGGGAGATTTCGCAGAGGAGAATAATTACCCCTTCTTTACTCCGGGAAACAATGTAAAGCGATCTACGAAGAAAGTCCGCGACTCTGCGCCTATGGGAAACCTTTCCTGATCACACAAAAAGGGTTTATTCTTTCGCCTTTGAACAATAAAAGAGCTTTCATAAGCTTAACCAAGTGTGAATTTTCTTCCGTCCAATGACTTCCCACGACTTAAATACAAAAAAGAGGTGAAAATTCCTCATTTCGGAAGCACAGATTAGCGCACGATAATGAGAGGAGATTCGTTGTGTCTCGGATGGGGGAGTCAAGCAGCCCCCCCACCCTAGAGAAACACATCACGACATATGCGGACAAGCAAAATAAAATTGACATTCCCGGGGGACAGATACAAACGAAAACCGACGACAAGAAAAGCTCCGGCACACGTGTTCGACAACCGAAGAGATAAGTCTTTTCCGGCAAGCAATGAAGACAAGGAATTTTTAGATAGACCGAAAGTCCTACTTTTTCGAACATTATTTTCTTATCGTCTTGGCGAGCATTATGTATTACAGTGCCGTTCTTACGTGACGTCACAAGTTGGGGGCGGGGCTGCGGGTGGTTTCAATCGATATGAGAGCCAACGCTGGTCTGAAGACGAAAAGTCGGGGGAAAGATTCAACGAAAACAAAAACAGCAGGATAAAATGCGATACATACACATCAATATACACACGAGTAAAACACACAAAACCGTCTGGTAAAAATAATGAGTGTATGGAGGACAGACCACTTCTATATGTGAACTATAGCAATAACGACTTCCCTTGTAACGAGCGTCCAAAGCAGGCGGTGGCCCGAAATGCGCAATGTTCAAATAATTTAAGTTAAAAGATTATATCTGCAAATATAAGACTAATAGCTATGTGCAAATCCCACATGATATGTAGTACGTACAAATACCAACAGTCCACTCATGACACAAGGAAAAGGAAACAAAATTGATAAGATTAATTCCTGGGGTTAGGCTGAAGAGCAACGACACCAAACGAACAATAAATTTAAATCACTTCACTGACAAAATAAAACTTCAAGCATGCAACTCAAATTCCTAACTAACATTAAAGACGAGGCTGTAAATACCATTCCTATGTACTGACCCGTTTTTCGCCAGGAGTTAACTCCCACATGTCAGATTTCGTAGCACCATGAACAATTACACGGAGTAACAGCAAAGACTGTCTTTTTATGTATTGTAAACAACGCTATACGAACCAGGAAAAATGTAAATTTGATGCATATAATGCAGCAAGGTCTTAAACCTATAGGCTACTTCCATAAATTTAGAGCAAAACTAGCACTTTTTAAAGGACCAAAATATGAGCCATAGTTACGATATAATATACGTAATTAACTACAATATTTTACAAGTAAATATGACATAAAAGTGAAAAGAAAGAGCGACACATTGGCATTCAATATTGATTGTGATGTTAAAGAGGAACCTTAATCAATATAAAAATTACATGTCATAGGCACAAATGGCAAAGGGTTATAAAAATACTTTTTCCTCACCTAAAAACATGACAGAAATTTAAGTCGACACGACACAAAACAGCGATAAGGGTAAGAGATGGAATGTATGGGCACACCTCAATCCAACACTTATGTCAAAGTGATACTTATTTAAGTAGAGAGAAATGCTATAATTGAAACCTATTTGACAATTAACAAATTCTATAACAATCCTACTGATTAACTGCGATGAAATAGGCAGGTATTCAAAGAAACAGAATTCACTATATTAAAACGTCAAACGGACTGATAGGCCACAGCTGATATGTGACTATTTGACATTTACCACGGAAATAAATATTTATACCCGTCAATCGAAGCAAATATGTACACTATATCCAAAATCTTTGAAGTTGTACGATTCACTGCTTAAAACTGCCTTACTCAGGGCAAAAGCATTAGAATGTCACTATGCTTAAATAATAATTAATCAATACACCCAAAGCAAGTTGGGCTATAGTGCAATAAAAGCCAAAATAAATTTAAAACTATGGAAAGTATAAGGTGATACTGTTACTTAATGGTAAATAGATACAACAACAACATTTTGAATAATGCATGTAAGAATTACATACTTGTTAATGCATTCATACATACGCAAACACACAAGTTACATCAAATACATCAGAGAAACACAAAAAACCCAAAATCTACACGACCACAGGTTTTTAATGGCATTATTAGCTAAAAACCATTAGAGAGCTGGGTGAAGCACTAAAAGTGCACTGAACCCTCAGGCGACAACGGTCAAGTTAATGTCTGCGTCAGTTGCGCTCCACCACACCAATAGATAATTATCAAAACAGAGGAAAAATTAAATAGACTCACACTTCAAGAATTCTGTCTCCTTTTCTGATTCCGGCTTTTTCTGCAGCTCCTCCTTCAAGTACCGCGCTGACATGCTGTAGTGGTGCGTAAAGCTCTCCGTTAATGCTTCGCAACTGACCACCTTCACTAACTTGTCCACGAACATTAAATCCAAATCCAGTTTCTGTCTTGTAAATTGTAACCACACGAGGTCCAGACATATTATATTCAGTACCATTACTACTTCTCATAATTTGCTGTTCATTAGGAGGGCTTGAATCGGATTCCTCACTATCTGCCATATTTACCACTTTCTTATCGAAGGATAGAGCTGCACCGAACAATTTCGCTTCTCGTTTGTTTCGAGCGCAAGATGCGTTTCACGGGAAATACGAGTTGAAAATTTGTAAATAATAATTCATGAAATTGCTCAGCAGAGAATCGTTTTGTTTAATCTTATGACCATTTCAATAACATAATATTGTGAATGCAATCAATTTTTTGGCCTTAAATGAACTACTTATGAATCACTTCTTGTTTTGCTATAACGAACATACTCAAGGTACGTATGATTCATATTCCCGTGCTCAACGAATGATTGTGATCCATTTTCAGTTTTTGTGGTACTTTGACGGGATGATGATCGCTCAAGTTGTTGTTTAGCAATAGTGTATTTATTCTGCCGCTTAGTAGACACTTTTTCTTCGTTGTAATAATTCTTTTTTATCGTTAGATCGTTGTAGGAGGAAATTCCTTCCTCATTCACTAGTTTCTTGTGACCCTCTCATGGGTTTGATTTGAGGCAAAGACATTCAATTTAAAATTTCAACTTCATATTTAACTTTTATTTCGTCAGGAATGGCTGACACGGATAGGAAAAAATCACATTGTAGTGAAAGTTTGCCAGTTTTCTTTTCAATGGAGGCGACATACAGTTACACCATATGTTAAGTGGACAAACATTGATGATGGTTTCAGGAACCTAAAAGGCATTCCAATCGCCATCAGATTTTGAATTGACATTACACTTATTGTCATCTGCCACTTACACATATACTAGGTATGGTTACAATGCCATTTAACATGTCAAGGTTGAATCAACTTAAATTTTTTTTTAATAAGTTGAATGCTTATTAAAACATTCCTCACATTCAGTGTATAATTCCGGACATTTTAAATATTTTATTAAAATATATAAATAATAATATTGATTGCTACATATGTTCATAATAAATTATTTATGATCAAATCTGTTCAGTCTTACATTTTATGAACAAATACTTTTATTTGTAGCAAATGGACACAGAAACAAAATTTTCATATTGGTAGCCAAGAGAGTTGAATTTAAAATCATGAATAACAATCCAAATAAATTGTCACACCATCACTGGTTGATATGCAAGAAATTTCAACGGTCCTCATTGTGATAGGCTTACAAAATTTTATGCCAGGAACAGCTTTTCATGATGGTACACAGGAATAAAGGTTAAATGAAAATATTAGTTCATATCTTCACTCAAGAAAGGAACTTTGGTATCTATCCTGAGTTCCTACAAATATTTTCCAAGTAACATTAATGTACTTCACAATATGATATGATAAATTACATATTTAAGATAAAATAAATTTAATGTGATGGAAAAGATCAGATGAATGAAGCATGTCATATTTACATAAATGTACAGAACACACAAGATGTATCAATGGCACAGATTCTCCAATTATCGAACCTGTTGATTTAAGTAATTTTTAAAGGGTCTAGGAACGAGATTCCTCAAATCTATATGAAATGATATCACAATCTTAATTGGCCCGTATAATCTTGATGCCAAAGCAGTGAGACTCTTGTAAATCCATCATTTCACAGAGCACCAAACTAGATGGTTGCACCCCATATAGTAAGTAAAATTTTCTCCCTAAAAAATGTTGCACCATTCTAAGGCATCCTGTCTTCTTGAGGAGTCCATCTCACACACTTATAATGATTGCTATTCTTATATAAACTTTGGACAAGAATCTGCTTGTTTCTTGATCCCATTAGAATGGAATAAATCACAACCTTAGGGACCTTGTAACACCTGCTAACAAACAAGCATCGAAACTAAGCATCCACAGGAACCATTTTGTCTTGGTAGCACTCAACTCATTCACTCTGAATCAACATCAGCAGAGTCATCAAAGCCAGAGAGATCTATATGGGGAGGTATAAGGCCCTGGGAAAGTGCGTGCTCAATGAGGGCCAAGTGACAGAACACATATTGGTCAGGCATTTGTATACTGTGGGCTCGCTGAGCTCTTATGCGTTCAACAGTTCCTTGGACATCAACAGTTCCTTCTTCCTCTAGACGACGAAGGCAAATATCCAAGGTGCAAAATGTGCCTGCAAAAATATAATGATAACATTCTCATAAATAAACGTACATTTAAGTCCTCATCAACAGAGATACGTGGGGAAATGGAGACAAAAGCAGCCAGATCCGAGTATCATTTCAATGTTTAAACAATACATAGATGCATTATGGCTTGAATCTCAGAATAGAAGCACAAAACTAACATCATATCACCTTATGACACGATTTCATGACACTAAATCATTACATTGGCAAAAAATAACTTTTGTGTGCTTATAAATTTGATTGTATCACGCTTGACTTTGTGGGAGTGAAAGATGAAAAAAGTGTGGAAAAGTACTCAGTAACATCATTCGAAATGGTTTTGTGTGCTTGATATGAGAATTAATATAAGACTTGACCTTAGTAGAATGCCTACAGTTTTATCAATGAAATCTGACATCCCAAAATTAATCGAAATCAGTTGGATGCCAAGAAGTTAGGCTACGATGTGAAAAAACACAACAGTGAGACTATCCAGATCAAATGAGACTGAATCATCAATGGAGGAGATCATAAACAAGAGATAAGGGAACAAAGTGCAAATTTACTAAGGCAGTAATTTGAGTGAAAATGAAAACAGTTGGCTGAACACTCAGGCAGAGTAGATTTTTTAAACACGAGTATTTTAGATAATAAAAATACATGGACAGATCCTGTGGCAAAGACTAAGGCCAACAACAAGGCCAAACAATTACCGGAAGAACAACCAGAAAGGCTAAGGTTAATGAATCTTGGTATTGAAAAACAATTATGCACCGACATGAAGAGTCTTAATGTATGGGTACCAAATACAAATACAAAACAGCACAACAGCTTAAGATCTCATTGCAGAATCCTACAATGATACTACTCAAAAATAAAAAAACATCAATAACTCCATCAGTCCTGGTACTGATGAGATTCCATCTTTTTTTTACTTATAATTCATTTGAATCCATTATACATACTGTCTTGCCATTTTTAATATTGAGCTCTTGGTAACAGGTTGCCATTTAAAGTTTGACTGTTTAAAGTCTGGCTAAGTAGTACCATCCAATTAAGATAAGTTGACTATTGGCTGAGATCCTTGACAGCTTGGCCATTGATAAGATAATCTATGAACATGAAATTACTCCATAGTATTTTTATTACCTGTACGTAGAAGCATTGATGAGGACAACAATTTTAGTGATGGCTGATGAAATGGAGCGGTATTGATTATTAAACCATACATTTTTTTCACCAAGCAAGTTACAGGTGGTAATTACTTATGTATTTTTTGCCTATTTTAAGGATTGTTTTTAATATAAGCCACAAAAATTTATAACTGACCATCATCTTATCTTTTTTTTAAGCTTACCTTGATATCCTTGATGTGCCTTTATTTACTTTAAGGCTGCTATTTCTTGTTGCCTTAATACTTGTACTCAATGTATACCTTTATAAAGGGTTTTATATCAACCCTTTCAATAAATATATTATATTATATTCAACACTTCATTGAAAATATTGATGCTCATGGAATAAAAACTATTGAAAAGATAACGATACATGAAATGTGGCTAGAAAATAGAGGTAAATGTCATGAAAAAAACTGGACAGCACATTTTCAAAACTCAGAAATATTTTCCTTGAAGACATTTGCCGTTAATGTAAACTTCTAAGTAAATGTGAACCCAGATATAGAGATATAGGTAATTAGAGAAAAATCCCATTAACATATCCTATTATCTTCATTTCCCTACTCAGAAATTGATTTCCCTCCTCTGTCAGAGACATATAGGGGTAGTAGTCAGTGGTGGATCAAGGTTTGGTCCAAGGAGGAAGCAAACCGGGGGTCTGAGGGGGATACTCCCAGCCGAAGGAGAGTTTGGGGGATGATTTCGATTTTATCTAGTGTAAGTTTCAACCCAATGGGGGGACCCAATAGCCACCTTAGACCCCCCCCCCCATAGATCCACCCCTGGTAGTAGTTAACATCATTTAATAGGGATCTTCGCTAAAGATTGGAGCATTTTGTGACAATGAAGAGCACAATATTACCAATTAAAGTAAGAAAATCTCAAAAGCATAAAAGAGACTACTGTATATATTCAGGTAGAGGTCAAGAAATTTCTACCTTCTTTCTGCAGAGGAATACCAGCCTCAGACTCATAGCCAGGTCACTAAATAAGACACTTACAGATTCCAAATTTCCATAAGTTTGCTGCATGAAACCATACATATATCCAAATTTGAATATATACTATATACATTTGATTTATGTTCTAAGATTTTTACGTTCCATGGTTTGAGGCTCAACTCAAAGGGTTTCATGACTGCAATGTCTGACACAAATCTAATAGTTAAGATTACATAAAAATCTGGAGAAGGGGAAGGAAGAGAAGCTGGTGGGAGCAGTTTTATCTGGCAACCTGAATTGTGCGATGACAAAACTCCAATAAAAAATGTGCTTCACAAGGCATGACAGTTAAAAGTATTAAAATACTCCTTTGTTACACTAACTCGATGTACCAATGTAAAGCAACCATTTTCATAAATGGTCCAAATTTTAAGGTACTTCCCGCAGGACCAAATAGTATGCTGAAAATTTTGTTTAAATAAACCATGTAACTCAACCTAAAATATTTCAGGGCTTCCATTAAGATGTAACTAATAAATATAAGCTCTTCAGTACCCAGAATTCAAGACCAGAAGATATAGTATTATCACATGCTTGACATGAATTTCTCATACATCCTATACATACTCTCTCTACGTATATACTACATATACCTTTCTGGAAGCTTAACTTCTTGGCTCTGGTTAGGTCACACCTCGAATATGCCATGAGCCTTTGGGACCATAGTCATGAATGTTTAACCAAAAAAATTAATGAAATACAAAGAAAAGCTATGCGCTTCATTAAAAACTGCTACGAGTGAACAAATAGTGTTTCAAAGCCTTTAGAGGGAATAAGGCGGGAACCCCAAGAGACTCGGGAGGCTACATGCTAGGCTTAGTTTGCTTGACAAATTCAGAACTGGTGTGTTTCAGAGAGAGACAGAGAATATTATCATGATGCCTCACTACATCTCTAGGTCTGACAGAAGTGATAAAATATGAGAGGTACATTGCCAAACAGATACATACAAAAACTCGTAATTTCCACGCACAATAAGCAACCACAATAAAAATTGAGCTTCACTAAATACTCTTCCATAATGCACATCACCATTTCACCTCCCTAAACCTTATCCCTTATATCTTTACACAGCTAGTGTCCTAACACCCCCTGCCACATGCCCATGCGATGACTCTCATGGTGGTATATAGATATGTATATGCTAGGAGTTATATTTTCTTTTGGAGTTGAATCTGCAATACTTGCTCACATGAAACTCAGCTTAGATCATTTCTCAATGATACCTTAAAATTCAATTACATGAAAAACCAGATGCAGTTCCAGCAAAACTTAGCAATAGTGATCTAAGTAAAGTGCAATGTTAAGGAAGGGAAGAAGAGACAGAACGGGTTGGTAAAAGAGCAGAGAGGAGAGTACAATAGACCGTGGCCAATGCTGGCAACATGATTGCACTTAACCCTTTTGCTGCACATGATGAGTATGTATCATGATCGGTTAATATCTCTTTATGTGTATATGTTACTATCTCTTTATGTCTCATCATCGTATTTATGATGTTCTTCATCTCTCCATGCACAAAAATAAAAATTCAGCACAGCAAAACGGGGAACCTCAGAGGGCAGGGGAGTGTCAGAAATACTTCACTTGAAAATATTCATGATCAAAACAAAGTTTCACTTCATATTCAGATGGTTTTGCAAACCATCAGAGGAGACCAGTGACAATGCTGAATCAAGAGAAACAGGTTAATTTAATTGATGTAAATTACAGACAGAGAATTCAGTACCACACATCAAAGGATTGCAACCACAAAGTGCTAGAAGTGAAATGCACAAACCCCTTTCATCGTTTGAGCCAAGGTAGATGTAAGCGATTGAATTTTAGTGCAAAATTCCACAGAAGATAAATAATTTGTCTTGACTGGGACTCTGACCTGTATCCCTCAATATCACACTGTGTGCTTTAGCCAGTTAGTCTCCTAAGGTGTCTCCTCCTCTCTGGATATTTTTTTTAAATCCAGGGAACAAGTTGTTCAAGACTGCCAGACATACATCAACATACTACCCTGCGAGCCACCGCAAGGGCATGAGTCAAGCGGAATCACGCGCAGCGAAGCGCGAACTGCAGAGAGATGAGGCAAGCGCAAAGGGATGTTAGGACATCAGACGTGTAAAGATGCAAAGGATAAGATGCACTCAGGAAGTGCATAGAGATGCACTAATTTTGCAAGAAAACACATCAATGCAACACATGTAGTGGTAATTTTTTGATCTACTGTTCAGCTAACACATTTGCAGCAATGCATTACACAGATAGGGATTCTGAGGCAAATACAAGGAAGGTCCTAAGAAAAAATATGAAAAAGAGATGTGATTTCAATCTAGTAAGCCCTCATCCTGTACATAATAGATTTTGGGACCTAAAACAGAAAAAATTAACTTGCAAACTCAACATCTTTCCAGTGGAAAGCAATGGATTTTGATAATAATATTACAGGCAAACAGATTATGACTCCGAAACTAGAAGATTCTACCAAGCTAGGAAGTTACCCATAAGGCTAAGTTAAAATGAAATATTGAGATTTAAATTGAGGATTCTATTTTAACTCAGCAATTTAGATGTACAACATAGGAATTCTTAGTTTACTTGCGTACAGTTTGACTTTTTGCGACCTGAATTTTTGAAAAAATTGGGCGGTTGAGCTACTCACCAAACTTATGATGACTTAAAAACATAGCACACAAACTTTTTGACACCTTGAAAAAATGTGTTAAATCTTTCTCAGGGCACAGTATTTCAGCATAGTACAATATACTGATCTTAGAATTCATCTAAACCTTGTATATAACAAAGGAGGACTCCTTTTTCCGCAAGTGAATATACAATGAACTTAATACACCATCTTCAGTGGATGTTCACAACTTTTCTTTTATGATTTATGAATAATAAGGCCATATTTTTGCATTTTGCAAATAGAATCAAATTAGCAGACATCTGGCAGAAATTTTTAGAACAGAGGTTCATACCACTATAAAAAGGGGATCAGATGTCCCAGTAGCCTATCATAGGCGTATAGAGTTAGCTCAGTTTTTTCTTCTGTTGATTGCCAGTCAGACAGCTGTGAATACATTTTCCAGTGTATTGGCTCGATTAGTCTTGTTAATGTAATGTCCAGCATATTTTTACCACCATAAGAAATTTTCAATTTAAGTGAGGACTACCAGAGACCTTTCGTTAAAGGTTGTTTGGACAGTTGTAACCACTAGTTGGGAATCAAGACTATATTCTGTAGTGTTCTTAAGGAAACTAAAAAATCCAGCATTAACATTGCACATGAATAATAATCAATTATTAATGACCTATTAGAATAATATTTTTGCATGAGTAAACTTCAATTTTGTCTACTACAACTGGTACACACCATCTTTTAATTAAATAGAATACCTTCACTTTCTATTCCCTACACTATGCAGATGGCAAAAATATCCATTTTTAAGTTTATTAAGAGTTACAATAATAATAAAGAATGTTGAAAAATAAGATCAATCTGTAAATGCACATTGATTGTGAGCTCCAACATATTAGGATGAAAAATATCTATCCTCATTTTCCTAGGGTTCTTGAGCATGCCAAGTCCCAGAGTATAGAAAAACCTATGGTTAGATTACACAGGAGTCATAGGAGAAAATACAATTTTTTTGTCTACAAAATCAGATTATAAGTTAAGTCAGCTCATACACAAGTATACAAACATAAACATCACTAAAAAAGACAAAATGAATATCACAGGAAAAATACCGCAGGATAAAGCTGGTGAGGCTGCTTGAGCACTAGCTTTTCATACTGCTGGTAAGTTAAAATCTGGGATGTGGCACAAATTTGTTGGCAGAATCCTTCTCCTTACTTTGGTGCCATGAGGGATAATCTCAACATTAGTAATGGGAACCCTGGTACCTTTAGTGTCTATTTTATGAGTAGAAGTAGCGGTAAATCTCTGATTCCCGCACACACCTTTAAAACACTTATTTCGACCCTTCCCACTTAGCGTATGGCCACGAAATTTATGTAACATAAACTAGAAACTTGTCAGTATCTTGTGGTGGTTTAAAATTGTGCGAATTACAAATCTATGAGTAATAGGAAATTTTCAAACCTTTAGGTGAGGTTTTTCCCAGCCACCATTGCACTGTTTCCACTTTTGACCCCGGTGTGGCACGACAGCTAATGAGTGGCCTTTCCACACTAATCTCTCCCATTCCATGTTATTCCTAATCGTGCAATATGCTATCAGTTGAACACTAGAAACACGATTTTTGAACTATTGTTCCACTCCTGCTTTTACCTATCTTCACAATTCATTCCACTACCCTTATTATGCTTGTTTATACACTTCCTTCCATATTCATGCATTTTAATTTCTTCACTACTCATTGCACAGCTGATTTTACGTTCACATACCGTTTCACCCCCGACCCAACCTCGGTGTGTAAAATTTTTGAGTGTTCGTGGATTTTGAAATTCGCCATATATGTCAATGTATATATTTTAAAGCTTTACCCCCCTCCTCTGCCCCCCCCCCCCGCCCCGACCCAACCTCGGTGCGTAAACCCCAAAAAGGGCATTTTGGAGTGTTCGTGGATTTTGAAATTTGCCATAAATGTCAATGCATATATTTCAAAGATTTTCCCTTCCCCCCTGACCCAACCTCAGTGCGTAAATGGGGATGATAGTACAGCAAAACTCATCAATAAGAATCTGTGAAACAGTTTTCGTAATTTTTGGAACGTTGAGAGGGAGGAAAAATTATTATAAATGCCTTGTTCATTATCAAAAACCCCCATTTACGCACCGAGGTTGGGTCAGGGGATGGGATGGGGGGTTTCTTTAAAATATTTACATCGAAATTTATGACGAAATTAATATCCATGAACACTCCAAAATGCCCTTTTCGTCACTTCCAACCTTCCAAAAATCACGAAAACGGTTTCATAAATTGTCATAAATGCCTTTTTCAGTACCAAATATCCCCATCAATGGCCTGTATACTGTCCCACTCCAGCACCCCTGTTTCACTCCACAGGGCCCGTAACCTTGTTGGCTGGGGAAATAAAGGGCATATTGTAGAGGTTAGATAGATCTCTCTGTTGGAGCTTAGGCAAAACCGGGAACATAACGTCAAAGAAGTCGGAAAAATGACAAAAATTGGTCATTTTCTAAGGTGAACATCTCAAAAACCAGTGGTTTTACATCTTTCCTGAAAAATTTGTTTGGTACTGTGATTCTTCAAGAACAAAACTACCTATGTCACTTTCATAATCCTGAAATGCACCAATGTCTTGGAATAAGTGTTTAAAACGTGTGTGATGGAAGCGGAGATTTCCCGAAGTAGCTATACTGACACCAGGTTTCGCTCCCATATTCCTCCATCCCCCAAAAATTATTCCCTTGCTAACCCACACACCTCACAGAGTCCTCAATGCCACAAATAACCTCAGTTATCAGTAGTCTATCCAAAATGACCAACCAGGAACAAAAACATATCAAACAGAGAGGTGTGCCAATTCCTTCCATCTACCATTGTGACTAAAACAAAACCAAAACAAAATATACATCCACTAAAAAGCGTCAAACTTTTTGGCCATTGCCTTTTCCTCTTCTTATTTCCAAAATTACTGCATGGCTATGATCCAAACACCTCCACACAGATTCTTGGAACATCTTGCAGGGCAGTGTATAAATGTAATCAAGTAATCTGAAGCTATATACCACTTCCATGAGCTTACAAATTTGAGCTGTCCCACAGAATAGACATTTCTCAAAGTTATTCCCAATTTAACGAATCAGGCAATGAAACAACCACAGGCTAAAATTGGGGTTTTCCATTAGGCTATTGCTGGAAAATATGATAGTCATCCAGTTAGCAAGTCTTCACATGATGAAAAACCTCCAAGCTTACCATTTACACGATGAAAAGTCTCCCAGCTAAACATGACTCGTGACCATGACATACCATGCCAGTATTTGTTTAATGTAATACATACTTACACATATTTCTGCCAGATGGCCACCTTAAAATCCTAAAGTACATGCATAACGCACCTGTTCGACCAATGCCTGCACTGCAATGAACAATTATGGGAGGTCCACGAGGGTGGCCAGCCCAAGTATCACTTAGAGCTTGAACCATTTCGCTCTGATTAAGACGGACACACTCCAAGAAATGCAGCATGGCCAGTGCACTGTGAGGGACACCATAATCTGGCCATGATGTGAACTGCAGATGACGTACTTCCCTGGATTCCTCCAGCTGAAAAAATCAATAACAAACATAGCCATGATTTTCAAAATAATCACTCTTCGCAAGGAAAAACACAAAATTGAAACATAACCAAATAAAACATCATCACAAACACACTTCCAGCATTATTCAGTGCCTCACTCAGAGATAAAATAGGTAAAATGTTTGAGTCACATTTTACCCATGCAGCACATTAACGTTCGCAGAACGTTCGCTGTCCATCCATAGCACTTTCGTTGCTATGTAACGCTTGGAGAACGTTACGTTTCAAACAGCGCTGGAATACCAGCCCCATCTATCACAACAAAACAGAGAATGCTGTTGAGGGGACAATTCATAGTTTCTGAAATCTAATGAAGTTGTGTTTACAATCTCTGATGAGTACATATTCTTTAATGTGTTTCTTAACGAACAGTGGCTGTAATCACACGAAATCAAGAATAATTTTTACTCTCCCGCTAAGACACAGAAATGACTCCACACATGAACTAATCCTTGGTGAACCAGTGCATTGCTGGCATGCAAGTTTCTTAGCTAGCAGCTGCAGTGATTGTGTGGAATCGAGAATATTTCTAACTCTCCCACGAACACATGGAAGTGACTCTTTATCATTCTTGCCATGTATATGTGTAATGGGGTTGCGTGCTGCTGAAATACTAAAATGAATGAGTTTTCTCCTTAGTTTCAATGTTTATTTTGGTCACACTGGTAACGTCTAATAATTCCTATTCGGTTCACCACACATGATTTTTCATTGTTCCATTTTATTGTCATTCCATCCTTATATAGTTATTTTATTAAATTATCTCTATTATCTCTTTTTGGTAAAATTAGTAAATTATTTCTTTGAATTTAGTCATAATGTGTCTATGTATGTACCTCCCCGGACACTTATCTCACTCCTAGCCACTCGCATTCACGGAGCAGTATTTGTTCCGTTCGCGCCGCAAACCTCGAGAAGATCTGTGCAACGTTCGAGCTGGGCCACATTTGCAAACATTAGGGAACATTCCTGAGGTTAGTTTTCGTAAGATCCCCAGGGTTCTGAATGAATGTTCTTGTAATGTTCCACAAACGTTTGCATGCTACGTGGGTAGATCCATATTGTTGAAAAACAAATACTCATGAATAATTGAAATAAATGATTTAAAGTTCAATCATTCACGTGTTATGGTTTAACCATTCTTGTCAAAGAAAAAATGCATGAGGATCTATTTCATTTTCCTAGAGAGTTATAACTCACTGAAAGATAGAAAATACAAGTCAGGGGAACCTCATACCTACAAGGAAAATTTTACTAATCAACATGTTGATGTCTTAGCTATCTTGAAACTGTCAACTAACTAATTAGAAATATTAAGGATTTATCTGAGGTAAGGTAAGTTAAATGACTGATACATACTTTGAACAATGATGACAATAATGAATGAAAGGCAAATTCATTTCAGGAAAACTTGGGTAGTTAGATACACAAGTCTAACCTTGAGGTTTCTTATGGAGAGGAGGGTGGAAAAAGACCAGCTGTTACACAATGACATGGTCAAACAGAAGAAAGCATACATACAAAGATAGGAGCATAGTGAATTTTCTCAGGGGCTTAGGATAATCATATGACAGATGAACAATTGGCATTTATTTAAAAATGACTGATAGAAGCAATGACTTGTGGCTACATTTAGGAAAATACACCATAGTGTTTCAAAATGGTATATCTGATCTTACATATTCTAACTAAGAAACGAAAAATGCAACAAAGGAAAATTAGACACAGGATGCATACTTAAGGAGAAATAATTACAGTGCTACACTTTGCTGATGATATAGCAAATTTCACACAGAAGTCACGTGATCTGAGAGGGATACTGTACTGCATGGGAAAAAAATATGAAGAACCAATACATAGATACATGTTCAGAGAGCAAAACTATGGTTAGGGGAAGAAAGCAATTAGCCAAAGTCACTAAGGAAAACAAAAATGGGTCTAAATAAGGATATTTACTGTCCAGAAAGGAGATTGCCAGAGATGGAAGGAGAAGGAAAACAATGTGAGACGAGAAGCCTGTACAAAGCAGGCAGACACAGAAAATAGAATAATAATGAAAATAAATAGTGATCTTACAGAAGAACAGCAAAGATAAAATTTAAGACTATAATAAGTTGTGAAGGAATGAAGTAGTGAAGCAAAATGAGTGGCAAGCTGCAGAAAGTCTTTAAGTTTTAAGCTTTAAGACTGATGATGACAATGAAATAATGTTCATCTTAATGCTATCAACAATGTTTAGAATAAAATCACACTGCCATTACAATTATAAACACATAGAGGAATCCTTACTTTATTCACAATCTTCTTTTAGGGAGGTCACAATGAAAAATAATGGACTCAAGAAATTTGTCTACTTGTCCTCTCACTGTCTTAAGGGGCTAGTAAAATGTAAACTTTTCAGCTCAGAATAAAATAATACCAAACATGTGCAATATTTACAAATTCACTAGTACAAAGAGCTCTTAGGCTATGGCCACACAAGGAAATAATCGCTGGCAACATGTTGACAGATGATGTTGCCCATCCATGTTGTCTCAGTACCTGGATACTAGTAAACATCACCAGTGTTGACCAGCGGTAAAGATCAAAGAATATTGTTACTGCCATGTTTCCCACTTAGAATAAAAAAACATCACTTTGCATTAATGTATATAAGACAACAGAAAGAAGATTTTGGCAACAAAGCCGAGGGGATAGTTTAATCGGTAACCACGAATATGAAAATGTAAACACGGATGGTCACTTTTGCGGAATTCTTTACTATGAAGGTAGGTTCTCTCACTCCTTCTAGAAGTCAACCAGTCAAAGTTTACTGAAGTTGCCGTATGCCAGTCTAGAGTATGTTTCCAGCACCTGCCTTATTTCCAATCACCCTTACTTTCAATTGCCATTAAATACTGTTTATTCCACCATTTCCTGGCTCACCACTATTAATAAAAAATATATGCTGCAGCAACATGTGGATCCATTTTTAACAACTAGCTCATACTAGAAAAAGTTGCCAGTTTATTCATGGCTGTCTAGACAGGCAACATCATCGGATACATGAATTCAGATACAATCAGTGAAACCATTGCCTATATTGTTGAGTCTCATGTTGCCAGGATCCAGCGATTATCACTCAGGGTGAACATATTATCCATTATTAAAAAAGAATTCAAACGGCACATATTTCACAATACAAATAACATTGGTTAGGATCAAAAACACATCATACACACCTTTGTATTGGTCAGTTGGAGAGAAGATATGGTGTAGTCAGGATGTTGTTCCACAGTGACAGTTGCTATTTCGAACAACCCATGAGTTACAGAGGAGCCTTCCTCTGGAGACCAGTACTGTCCACACTTAATCCTACCACGCTCAATCACACGGGTGGTCATAACAACAACTAACACATGTTGCTCCCAAATCATTCGCCAGAAATCTTCGTAAGTCTTTGGTAACGGACCTTAAAAGCAGAGAAAAATACATTAATCATAATCTTGACATAAATGGCACAAGTCTTTAAATCAAACCAATAGCAAAATACCACATTAGCCTGAAGATAATACTAGGTTTTTTTCTCCAAAATCACCTTTTAGAGTTACTTGTGCACTATAACTGAGTACAACAATTACCTGCACAATATAAATGTGTATTTATCATTACTCATTGCCTTTCACATACATTTCAGGAAGAGTAATACACTGTATGTAAATAAGCAATACACTGAATAAAATTGAGCTTTCAAGGTAAAAAGCAACACTACAAATACACTGGGAAAGTTATTTGAAGTAGGTAATAAGAAAAAATTGCTCAAATTATGTAATAACTTCCAATAGTCTTTTCTTTTTTCTATGGTTGACTGCCAAATATTTGATCTTGCACAATATTCAGGGTCGATATATTCGAGCTAATGTTACTTCTGCCTATTAGTTATGTGAACTATACAGGTCTCGTTTAAGATAACATATGGCGCAATACCTCAACCAGTTGAATGAAGTTTTCTCGGGTTTTCACCTGGGTGAACTGCTCCATTTTCTCCAATGCTTTAGAGGTCTGACATGACCCTCATTTCACATTCCTCCTTCCATCATAACAGGTCCAATGACAAAGTCATCTTGTTGGATCAGAAAAGGACCTTTCATCCCCATGAATACAATGAAATAGAAGAACTGCAAGCCAGGGCTTGTCTATCTGACATCTCAACAATCTTGGACAGGATGTGCAGCGCATTGAAGAGACACAATATTACGACCATACACAACCCCAGGGCCAAATCAGGGACTCGGTCATATGGGAAAAGACTCTATTGTACTTAAAATGCCTGTAGTCTACCACCTCCCCGGTGGTTGCAGCAAGGCCTATATCGGGGAGAGAGGAAAAACACATGCCTAAAGCACACTGACAGCACTTAAGCCATGGACAACCAGAGATATCGACCATAGCTGACCATGGTAACACACAGGGGTGCCTACATGGGGGTAAGATAGCGCAAGTTGTGCCAATGAAATTTGGGAGGGGAGGAGAATTTTGAAAAATTATTTTACTAACAAATGTGAAAAAATAAATAAAATAATATTTAAAAATCTGGATGTTGAGAGAGACAAACATAATCTGAGATATTCTACCTATTATTTTTGGGACAGGGAGAGGGTAAGATTTGGAAAAATTTTTCCTTAAAGGAGGAAATAAAATATTATACATAAAAAGATATAGCATAGGATTTTTAAGATAAAAATAAATATTTTTGTTCAAACTTATAATCCTTTTCTTTTTTTGATTATTGCCTCTTAATGATACTTTTATTTAAATTTATTTATTACAAAACTTTAAAGTAAGGAAGCCAGAAGAAATAACCAAACTTTAGGAGGGGAAATAGGACTTTGGGAGAGTGGTGTTTGCACTATAGCATTCGAGGAGGATGGACAACCCTGGTAACACAAGTCGCCATGACATTAACATTGATGGTGCAAAGTTGCTGAGCTGTTCCTCCACCTATTGGACAGAGTGCTGAAGACAGCCACACAGATACAGATAGAGAGAAACGATGTCAATCGTGACATGGGCTTTTCCAAAAGCAGGACATGGCCGCCAATCCCGAAAGAAGTGGAACATACCAGGAAAAATTGGCAACAAAACTCGGACCAATTACAGAACACTTAAATGGTACCACTGCTATATATTGTGGACCTATCAAGGTACCACCCGGTGATGAGGCCTGAGACAGACCTCAAAAAGTTGGAGAATATGGAACAACTCACCAGGACAGAGACCTGAGAAAACTGAATTCTCCTGATTTACCAGGAAAGCAACACATCTTTCACAACCTCAACTAGTCCTACACTGGCACAAAAGAAAATGAGACTTAAGACTCTCTCACATCAAAGTGGCCACAGTCACGGCCAAGAACTGCAGTCAAATAACTCCCTTGCATTCACTGTAAGAGTACACAGCATAGCAACGTGACAGTCATGACAACAGTCAGTACAGATATAGAGAGCTGCACAGGTCGGCATGTGAAGTTTGCCTGAGGATGCAGTGACCTAAGCTAAGCAGTTTCCAGTTCTTCCAAGGAAACACTGGAGAAACTGCACAGAGCAATACTCACACCATCGAAAATTTTCCCCAAGGACATAAATTTTCATTAAATGTACACCATGATGAGGTAAAGATTTTCCTTATATTATACTTTTTTTCAAAGCATGATATGGCTGAGCAAGTCAAATGAAAATTCAAATTTGGTTAAGGGTGGAAATATAAAATTTCATAACTTATAGAGCCACGACTAAGGTTATCTTCACTAACTCCTGAATAGGTATAGGTATTTACTCTTAGAATTTGAAATTTCATGTAAATGACATCATTTTGCACAGTGGTCTTTAAAATCAGCAATTAAAATTGAATGCATTGCTGTCACCTCCAACCTGCCTGTACAATCACCAAGCTCATTTAGCTGGGGCTGCCATTGGTGTGAGGGGGCCTTTAATGTCACCAATGTTAGTGAAGGAGATATGAAAGATTGAGTAACTGCCACCACATAAAATCTGAACTGGGATCCATATTTCCAAAATGGAGTCCAGGTTTAAGAATGGAAGAGATCAAAGATCACCAGTAAATAAACCTTTGATGGTGGTTCTATTTCATCCAAACTGTCTGTAATAATTTGTACTAAAAAATTAATAATGACTTAATTGCCCAAAGAAATAAATTAGTTACCTTGAGAAGAAATGAATGCATTCTTTTGCTTGTACCCATCCACAAAATTAGCATTTATATAGTCACTACAAGGATCATCATCAATTTGGGAGAGGAGAACTCTACTATGGTCATAGCAAAGGACATCTGTGTACCGATTCTTCGCAAGGTTGGACCTCAGCCTGTAAAAATAAATAAAAAGGGTGAGTCAAGGCATCACATGAACAATAATTAGAGCTCATTATTTTTATTACAATCATAGGAGTAAAACTTGATCGTGATGTATTTTTAGCAAAGCCATTCCTTGGAATTCTCAATTCCTTAATAAACCACGAGCCAAAAATATTCAAGGCGAGGAAAAATTTTGTTCAACACTCTGTCTCCTACTAGATATAGTTATTTCAATAAACCCTTTGGCATATGACCCTTGCATTGAGAAATACTCCACCCATCCCAATTATGTAAGTACCATGAGTGTTCTATCTACTCTGCAGCACACAGCGCAGTGCAAGGAGTTGTATTACTGTATCTTATGCTCAAAATGGGACCCATGCTGTTCTCTTTCTTCAGCTGATGAATGGACATCTACATCTACATAATACCCTGCGAGCCGCCACATGGGTGTGTGGCAGGGGGTGTAAGGTCAGCAGCCGTGTAAAGATGTAAGGTATTGGGAGATGAAATGGTGACATGTAATATAGGAGTGTATTTAGTGGAGCTCAATTTCTATTGTGGTCGCTTATTGTGCCCGGAAAGAACGAGTCATTGTACCTATCTGTTCAGCAGTGTATCTCTCTTTTTTTGTCGCATCTGTCAGACCTAGAGATGTAGTGAGGAGTCATATAATGTTCTCTGTGTCGCTCTGAAAATTATCAGTTCTGAATTTCTCAAGCAACCTAAGCCTAACGTGTAGCCTCCAAGTCTCTAGGGGCTCCCACCTTCTTGTCCTAATCTGTTCGGCAGTATATTTCTCTCATTTTATTGCATCTGTCAGACCTAGAGATGTATTGTGGCATCAAAATAATATTCTCTGTGTCGCTCTGAAAGACACCTGTTCTGAATTTCTCAAGCAACCTAAGCCTAGCGTGCAGCCTACGAACCTCTAGAGGCTCCCACCTTAATCCCTCTACAAGTTTTGAGACACTCTATGTTCACTCGTAGTAGTTTTTAACGGAGCGTGCAGCTTTCCTTTGTATTTTATTAATTTTTTTGGTTAAATCTATTTGACCAGGGTCCCAAATGCTCGTGGCATATTTGAGGTGTGGCCTAACCAGAGCGAAGTAGCGTCTTACTTTGACTTCTTCATCCGAGGACCTTCCAAATATACATTTAACAAAACCTAGTTTCTTTAATGCTGTGCCAAATATGTTTTGTAAGTGTAATCCCCACAATATATCAGATGTTAAGGTAACTCCAAGATAGTTTACTGTATCTGAAGATTTTATGTTTACTCCACCCACAGTATAGGTATGACATTTTTGTGATGACTTTCACAGGAAGTGGACTGTGGTGCACTTGCTGATATTTAATTCTAACCCCCTCTTCTGGCACCACAGATGAACGTCGTTAAGGTCCGATGACAGAGCTTTAAATTCCGCGTCTTCTTTCATTTCACGGTAGATAACTGTATCGTCTGCAAATATTCTTAATTTACTGCTAACTACTTAGGTCATTAATATGGATAGTGAATAAAAGAGGGCCGATCACACCTCCCCGAGGAACACCGGATGTGATTTCGACCATATCAGAGCTAAAATCATCAATAACTACTTTTTGTTTTCGATCACTGAGAAAGTCACTTATCCAATTCACTATTTTTCTATTTACTCTGCATGATAGCAATTTATATATGAGTTTTTCATGAGGAACTCTGTCAAATGCCCTCTTGAAATCGAGGAATATCATGACGACTTGCTTAATCGATTCACCCGATTTTATGATATCATGAAGGAACCCAATTTTATGATATCACCTGCCTTTACGGAAGCCATGCTGACTGCCATAAACTGTAAAATCATATAAAAAAAGACATAAACCCAACTCTTTATCTCAGTGATAGTCCTAATCACAGCATGTGCCTGTGGTCAACAATTTGTTTGAGCTTTGGATTTACTAAAAAATATGTGTTGCATATTTTGAAAATATTAGCTCCAAAGTTCATTCTTTTGATTTGCATTTCAATTAAAACTACAGTTACTGTGGCTAATTTCAAGTATTTTATTCATTTTTAAGAAAAGGAAAAAGTCAGAGAGAGCCACATCTAGTAAATATTGGGGGTGCTGAAGCTATTGGATGTTGTGTTTTGCAAGACATTGCTGTATAGCATTTGCTTAATGAGCAGGAGCATTGCCATGATGAAACCACTACTCGCCACGATGATACAGTTTTGGCCTTTTTTAGCACACTGCATCTCAAAACTGCTTAAGTACAAAAATGCAGAATTCTTGGTTCACTGTTTGACCAGTAAAGTCGTGGTTACACGATACATTAACCTGTATGTGGTCATGCACAAGTTCATGAACAAATGCATGAACAAAATAGAGCAGGTTCTATTTTTCCGTCCATGCATTCATGCACTCATACAAGTTGGTGTGATTTCACGGTGAATTTTTGCGTTCATGCATTCTCACGTTAACTGGTATTGGTTAATGTATTGAGTAACCAGGGCTTAAGAGCATACTTGTAAGTAAAATCCTTGTGTGGTCAATGAAAACTGTGAGCACAGTATTGGTTTTGCTATGGTTCTGTCTTGCTTTTTTGGGCCTGGGAGTTTTCTACATGGAAGGTTGGACATTTGCTTCTGGATCATATCCAACAATCCATGATTCATCCCTGGTTGTGATTGTTTTTATTGAGTCCTCATTGTTTTTAGCACAATCCCGGAGGTCTTGAGCAACTGACACATGAGCATCATTTTGGCCTGCAGTTAGCACTTTACGGACAATTTTTCAGACACATATCTCATTCCCAAATCATCGGTTAAAATTGATTGGATTGACCCATAAGTAATATTAAAATTACAAGCCATCATGTGAATAGTATAATTATGGCTTCTTGCTTTAAGTTGTTCAATTAGAGGTGGTTGTTCTAAGAGCAAACACTGAGGATAAGAAATACATTTGGCTCATGCTTATTGACCTTATCAATTGATTGCCTTAAGGCTCTTGGAGACCCCTATCATAATCATCATTACATTTCAAGCTTGTTCCACACCAACAGGTTCTTCACACTGGAAGGAAAGGTGGTAAGAGAGAAGAGGAAAGTAGGGAAGATTAAGCAGGACAGAGGCTGCTGCTGGTATTTGCATTCTCTTTACACAGCAAATGATGTTTAATGATGAGAATTCACATAAGAAATCCTTAAGACTATGATATGACACTGATTATTATGACTGCATTAACTGCCGCTTAATTCAATTTCATAACATAAAATGGAAATTGAGAATAATATAGGAAATTTTTAATATAGGAAATTTAGAATAGGGAATTTTTTCTAATCACCAATATCAGCTTTTTTCTATTTCCTTATTTCACTTTCATCATTTCATTCAGATTAGCATCATATACAATCTTTTACATAAAGCAAAACTAATAAATACACTGAAGATGATAGTATAAATTGATACAGAGATATGATATCCACCATGAATGTCAATTAGAGACCAAAAAACTAAATTCTCTCGAAGTCAAAATTTCAATTATAATACAATATTTTACCTCAAGTAACCCTCTGAAAATTTATGACTGCATAACAGGAAAAATAACCAATTACAGCTAGGAAAAAACTATGAAGAGCCCTAGGCAATGGTCCATAAAGTTATTCTCTCACCTTGCATGGTTGAAAGTTCCATCTGGAGGTCGAGCACGTATTTGGGTGTAATCTTGGCAAAGTCCTACCCTTCCTTTTGCCCTAACTTGCTCAACAAATTCTTCTAAAGTTAAACCTCCCCCACCACCATGTCCACCTGCTACTCCCCCTCCAGAACGACCATCCTGGCCTCCGACCCCACAGTGAAGGCTATCGTCATCAGAGAAGCCACTGCTGGCAGATGAAGGTGCTGGGGCAGGAGAGGGGGTACCTATAGGTAAATACAAGCAAGAATTAGTAATGCAAGCTTAGGTGAGTCTGTCGGTTGGGCAGCATTAAAAACATCCAATAAAATATTATCCAATGACACTAAGGCAGCCAAAATAATCTACAAATTTCAACTTTCAAAATAATGTCAAATATTCTGTTAATTTCACAGGTGATTTCACTAAAAATCATCTGAAATGCAATTTAAGAGGTACAGCACGCAGGAATATTGATCCATTGACCTATAAATATAATTGATCACTTTCAAAACAATCAAAATTTGTACAATACATTACATATACTTAAAAATATTGAGGCATCAAATCAATGTGATGAATAAACAATCTCCACAAATTTCAAAACATGCATGAAATCCATAAAGAACATTAATTACAGCTACTTTCACAGGACAAAGTACCTACCATTCATTGATAAATCAAAAATCCTTTAATATTTTATAACCTGCATTATTAATACAATAATGCAATCTGAAAGATGGTTACCTTTAGAGCAAGAATAAAAACAGAGAAGAAAAGCCATGGCAACTTGAAGGCACAATTAAAGCCTGTGGCCAAGATTGTGCTTCGAAATTCAACAATAGAAGAATAGTGAAATGACTTCCTTGATAAATGTTACAGTTTCATGTGACATAATGCAACAATACAAACAAAAACATAATAATAATAAGTAAATGCAAATAGTTGCCAAAATATCAGTTACCATGGATCGATCTTTGAATAACAAATTCCATCATCACAAGAAAAAATGGAGGTTTGGCCACAAGTACAGTCAATCACCAAAATATTTGGCACTTTGCTTCCCTATTTGGCACTAGAAGCTTACAGTATAAGTTCCATTGCTCTAACAAAATAAGTATTAATGAATGATACAAGTATTGTCCTGCATCAGACAAACATGGTACTTGGTGAACAAGACCTTATGTCACATCAACTAAAATGCATTTTTCACCCACTTCTAACTCATGCATCCCCACCAAATTCACTTCATATATCCTGCTAACTTTCCACATTTATGAAAGATTATTATTCTATCACTTAACCCATTTCTCTCCAAATGGTAAGTTTACGAAGTTGTGAAGTGTGTCTTCACCATCTTGGAAAAATATGCCATTACACCTTCTTCACCATAATTGACACAGCAATTGATCGGTTGCTTCTATTTGCTATAATCCTCTCCCCCCTTCACTTTCTTGCCGCCTTCAACTGAATTTCTCCCAGCTTCATGTAGGGTATTTTTTAAAGAAATCACTGGAGTTGGTGGGTGATTAGATTTTGGCATTGTTGTAGTGTGGGCTAAGCTGCAACATATTTCTTTTAAGGAATGAAATCCCTGTGATAGAAAAATAAGCTACAATATGGACCACACTAAAACATGGGCCATGCTACATCAATGCCCCTTCAACCCACAACAGGGATTTAGTTCCTAAGGAAAATATGCTACAATACCACCCATACTAGAAAAAATTTCATTTTTTGCTTTTCCATATCCTAGGATTGCAATTTTCAACTCTGAAAATGGCCACTTAGGGGTCACGCATCTTTCAACCAGTTTCACTCCACAGGCCCGCAACTTCATTGGTGGGAAGGGACAAGGGCATAATTTGAACATGAAATTTGTCACTATTCCCCAAGGGATAAGGGCGTAGTTTGAACATGAAATTTGTCACTTTTCCCCAACCACCTCTTCCTAAAACTGTGAAAAATGGCGGCAAAATCTTATGAAAATAATAGCTAAATTGGTCATTTACAAAAGCTATTTTATCTAAAAATAATTGTCAAATGAGTATGTTTCATACATTTACCAAAAAAGTATTCATTACACAACCTGGTGGAATCAATATAATTTTCCCAAGTATGAAGGTTTCTGAAAAAAGAATATTTTACTGGTGTGATGCAAGGCCATGCTTATCAGGTATTTTTTCAGCAGGCACACTCATGATACCTGTGGCTGCTAACAGTGCAACAGTAAGTCAATAACTAAAGAAATCATTTATGGCAGTGACTTCATTATTACTAGAATAATAAATATGAGGCCATTTTTCGTGATAGGCTAAAGTAAGAGCAATAACACTGCTTGTGTGCTCAGATTTTTCAGATATATTCATTCTTGTATAGGTGCTAGGCATTAATGTTGGCAGCGAAGGACATGTTAAAAACCTGTTCTCAAGGTCTGTATCTAATACTGATTGATTGCCCCTATATTATGGTGAATCTATCACCTTAAGTAACCCTAAATATTAGATGCGATATAAAGCATTCCTGGATGTGGAGATTGGCTCACCATTTGGTATCGATGTCTGAAAGTCATGGGTCTTAAGGTCTCAGATGGTGACATTTGATGAGAAAATGAGATAGGTAAAATATTTGTGGAATTGGATCATATTTAAGGGTCACACACACAGCTTTTTGTTTAACATGGGGGCTCCCATAAGTGTGTGCCGCCCATTTGAAAAGACCGTGCTCCCAGACCTCTGTGCCGCCCCCCACCATTTCTTTCCCCACCTATCGAAGATTCTGATATGTAGACTTAACCCATTTGCCAGGAGGCTCTAATAATGGTACTTACTAGGACCAATAAAATAGTGTTTCATTCTGAGGCCAGTTGTACAAAGTTCCCAAATACCACTATGTATCTGGTTTTTGGTTAGTTTGCACATTTCAGAGGTATTTAATGCATTTTCTGTCATCTGGAGGCATTTGGATTATAGAGGCTGACACCTGATAATGCTCTAATACCAACAGCATAACAAAAACAACTCTAAAATATGATAGGGCAATAAAAATCTTTTCCCTCACAGGAGGCAGTGCTAGCAAGTGAAATGCAAGCTAACGGAGCAAGCTTCCTTTTTGGTAACTCGTGAATGATTCTGATAGAGGCAACTTGTATATTATAGCAACCTTGGAAGATGATGATTCCAAATTTTATTCACCAATTTGTAACCTTCATGAATTAACATGGATTCCAAAGAACTTCTTTTCAGATAACCATTGGGAATCACTGATGCTGACTTTCGTGGAAAAACAAGAAATTTTCAATTAATGAAATGAATGAGTTAGTAGCTAATATATAGCCATTAGAAATTCATTAACCTGAGCTTCAAGTAGTTATTGTATACCTCCAAAAAATACACAATTGTGATTGAAAAACCCTCAGTGACATTTGATTATCAATTGGTTCACTTTGCTATTAAATTAATCACATGAATTTTCTCTCAGAATGGATTAGTCTTACAAAACAGGAGTAAACTCTATTTTTGTTTAGAACTACCCTTCCACCAACATGTTGATAAAAGTCCGAGAGTTTACTAAAACTTAACAGAGACCCAAGACCCATGGCCTGAAATCTAAGGAAATCAAATCTTAACTTCCAATAAGAGTTTCTGATTGGTGCAACTATTATGAGGTGGTAATTAGAAAGAATCTATCCATACAATCAAATTCTATCAGCAGATTTTGGTAAGCACAAAGCACCAAAAAATGGAATCCCAATATGTTGAGACAGTGGTGACTATGGCACATCATGCTTTTCTGAAAGAAGCTCTCCTTAAATTAAAGGTTAACCTAATTCATGGTACACACATCATATAAAAAAAATCAGTCTACACATCAATGAAATGCTTCAAGAAACATGGATGCTGATCACTATTAAGCCCACACCACAAATAATTACCATTGTTCATATCCCTAGCGGACATTTCCATGTCCTCCTCTTCTTCTTCTTCCTCTTCCCTTTGACCAACAATGTTATCAACACGACCGCACGTCAAAGGCGGAGGGCAATTGGGATGTTTCCTCTTTGCCGTATTCGCCCCATTCTTCATATCCTCTCCCATTTCTTGATCCACACCGTTCTCAGCTTCACCATCCACCAATCCCCTGGCCAGCTGGCATCCATCACCAACACCACACTCCATCTTCTCCTCGTGGCATGTCACTTCAGATGCCATTTGGTTTGCCTGCTCGCATAAGGAGGAATAATGTAAATAGTACAAGGTATACATTTAAATCTGAGCATGTTCTGGCATAATCCACTAATTAGGAAGAGAAGCTAAGGATGTCAGCATAGCTTCAATACTTGGGACTCTTTTAATGATTTTTGTAATGTAAAACTGAGCTTCCATTTGAACATTCTATAGTTCGAATAATAAATACATGAGGATTTCAGACAAAAGTAAAGCAAAGAATTAATTCTTCTCTTAAGAGAAAACAACTCTGATTCACAATTTGGGCAATCACATGTTTTTGCCTTTACTTTATTTCAGTCATTTCACAAAGTTAATCCCAATAAATTTTGAAGTTTCTCAGGAAAGATCGACAATTAAGTAATGAACGTGTGAATAACCACATTTGATGGCTCATAAGATACATCCCCACTTTATCAGGATTTAAAAAAAAGTTTTTTACAGTCCACATGAAAGGGCGCAAAGGGTCTTAAAAATAGCATTGGATAGTTTTGGGACAGCAAGGGTCAATTTAAAAAAATAGCTTCAATGAGGAAACATTTTCATAACATTACCAAAATACTTATTATATAAAATTTTTGGCCAAGTATTACAAGTGTGTCAAAATCCATTTTGGAATAATATGCCACATATTTGGGAACTTTAGCAATTTTTTTGGTTTTCATTAGAACAGGGAATGGTATTCCAAAGTTTTACGTGAATTGCAACCCTCAATATGTGCACTGCTCTTCAATTTTGCAGGAGCAATCTAAACAAAATATATCAATCCCAGTACCATGTTTAACGATTACACCAGTATTTATAATGACTACCACAGCATTGGCCAAGTAAATGAATGTATTTAGAAGGGCCAGGTAATACAGAGAATTTGGGGTTTAATTTGTCTGCAGTAAAGAGCACCACGGATAACTTTAGCCTGTAAAAGGACTTTCCTTACTATATGTGACACAATAAAGGACTTGCCTTACTATATGTGACACAATAGTGAATTTCATGAGATTACTTTGGATTAAAAGTGTCTGATGTACCATTAAATGTGGTATATAACCTGGAATGTGCCTAAAAATTACTTATTTATAACAATGTTCCAGACAATCAATTGCATCAATCCTGAGCTTCTGCAGATGAAAAAAAGAGGATTGACGTCAGGCATGGAAACAGATTTTCCAAATTTTATTAAATTAATTTATATTAGACCCTGGGCAACTCCAATTCATGTAAGGTGTTACAATACATAAATGTTTTCACATACTTAAGTTCTAACTCTGAGGGGAGAATGTGTTCAGCCATAACATAAAGAGGTTCAGAAAGAATGGCTCCTCGGACATTACGTTTAGAGGTATCATAAATGCAATGGAGCAATACTATAAAATACTAGCAGTTGCATTCTTTGATTTCAACTTAAATAACAAAACTTACTAGCTAGGTGATGGTACCCTGTCTTCCACTAAGAAGTAACAATTGGTTATGACAAACTAATGAAAATGCTTCTATAGTAATAGCTATCATAAAAACCAATAGCTAATGCTTGACAACACTGTTACTGATTTTCTACAACCACTTTTCAAATACAATTGAATTCCTTTGCAATGCATTAATCATGATTAATTCAAAAACTTTGATTGCTTCACATATGAAGGTATGGTGAAAAGTTCTGGGCTTAGCAGAGAAAGACTGTTTGTTTGGTTAAAAATTGAATTAAATTTTTTGCAGTCTTCTTTTAATGCAGTACATTGGTTTCAACATTTCTGCATTTAATGGATTCCATCCCTGTAGTGCGATTCTGAAGGCCTGAAAAATTCCCAGCTATAGCAGCTATCACTTCTTCATATGATCCTAAACGTTTCCCAGCCACAAATTTCTTCAGATTCTGAAACAGGTGGAGGTCAAAGGAAGCCAATTCTGGTGTTTAGGGTGGATGATACAACAGTTCTTCAAATCACAGATTTAGTCAAGCACTTTGGTGAGTAGATGCATTGTCCTGAAAAGGGGCTGTCCATAATCCATGAAGATTAAAATAGGCCACTTTTTATCCCCACTCCCCATCATGGACACTCATAGACTTCATCCGGACCCCTTCCATCACTCCCTGTTGTCCATGCAGACTTTTCCTTTTTTGCAGAAATAGCTGTGAAACAGGTTATTAATTGATTGTTATGGGCTGTTTGCAATTTAAGGCTGATTTTAAGGAAAGGTAAGTAAAAGAAAAACTAATCTTGTAGCTATGATAATCTCCACTATTGTCTACATAGACATCCCTCCAACCTCTAACATGGACGTTCGTTGACAACCCTCGTACCACCCCCTCCCCTGTTTGGTATCTACGTGGATTATGGACAACCCCTAAAAATTATTTTTTTTTTAAATCCAGACCACATTCAGTCCTGATCAAATTATATATTCTTGTTTTCTTTTACAATCCAGTCTTACACTGCAAAGTTTTACATCCTGCTAGTCTGACAGACTTGCATATAGTTGGGATTATTTTTCTTTTTAACTTTTCAAGGCGATTAACAAAAACAATCCCTTTTGCATCCCAAGATAGACTGGCTGCGATCTTGCCAGCAGATGAAAACAACTTTTCCTATTTTGCTGCTGAGCCACTGGCAACTAACCACTGCTTTGGATTCTGTTTCATTTATGGCGTACAGTGGAGGATCCACATCTCATCCATGTAAGCAAATTGGGGCACAAACCAGTTGTATTCTATTTAAATGGTCAAAATAGTGTTGTGAAATTCATTTTCACATGTTTTGGTAGTATTTACCAATTACTGCACCCATCATGGAAATGTTTTCTCTTTCATACTTGTTGATGTAAAATGAATGGTAATCTTCTGAGGAGCCTGCAGTCTCAGATATCTTCAATCGCTGATCCATCAATACCCTACTCTGCAATTTCTTGTTTTCACCTTTGGTTGTGGTTTTATGCCATCACTCATTTGAATCATCCTCTATATATATTCTGACCATGTAAACATTCAGCTACCCTTTCCCACTGTTAAAAATAAGAAGAGGCAATGTAAAATATTCCCAACTCCAGATGAATTTCCAATGGCAGTAATCCATCCAAAACAAAGAAGATAATAACAGAAAAATAATGCATTTGATCCATTTGAACAAGACACACAGGATTACTATTTAAGTATTCCATAAATAACTATTCAATAGATCAACCTAAAAGTTAGCAAACATTTTTGTGATGCATGAACCAACAACCCAAAAATAAAAACTCTTCCATAGCAATACCATCTTTGTCCTAGGCCAAGACCTTTTCATCTTGCCCTCATCAGTCAATCAAACAAGATAACACTGATAAACAAAAATAAACTTTTTGTGGATATCTTGGTATCCAACAGGCTTACTGGGACAATTGATTCATGCCGATTCATAATTTGCAAATCGTTTGTCTTCATCACCCACCGTTCTCAAGATATTTGACATTAACCTTTTATCTATGTTTAGCATTGCATGGAGGCACACAACTCACTATCCGAAGCTACACTTCAGCACTTATTTATTGTAAACAATTAAATACACATATACACAATGTACTTCTTTAATTTAAGGATTGTTTGGTTTTTTTTTCTTGGCTTTTGACTTGCGTTTGTTCTGAGCATTTGGAATGTCGCACTGAAGCGACCAGCAGTAGTCAGCCAACATGGCTGCACTCAATCAACCCTGATAGCGTGACTCCATCACCAAGATGTCCTTATGAAATCGTTCACCTTGTTCGTCGCTGACTGATTCTAGGTTTGCAGGGAAGAAGTCAAGATGTGAGTCTAGGAGATGAATTTTGAGAGACATGTTGCAACCCAGCAGTCTGTACGCACTAATGCACAACATTCACATAGTCATCAGATTTATAATTTCCACGGAAATTGACTCCAACTGACTTGAATGCCATCTCTTTCAGTACCACTTAGTAAGTCTTCAAAATGGCTGTCATCAATGATCCTTCTTATTTGTGGACCTATGAACACTCCTCCTTCCACTTTCACGTACCTAAACTCCAGAAACTTGTTGCATAGGTACAGAGAAGTTTCTGAGTTGCTTTCCAGAGCCTTCTCAAAATTCTTCATGAGCCACAGCTTAATATGAAGAGCAGTACCCTGTCTGCATTCCCACGAGGATAGCCATTACTTTTAGATCACCGCATATACACCAATTGTACTTGCAATAGCGTATTTGTTTAAGGAACAGTGACATGGTTTCATAAAACTCTTTCAGGTGGCCATAATATCTAATTGGTACTGACGCATGGTGGTTTCCGTTGTGCAATAATACTACCTTCAAACTTCTCTTAGATGAATCTATAAACAGTCACCATGCTTCAGTGCTGTGTTCAACCCTAAGGCTAAACATAAGACCTTGAACGTCCATGCAATAGCAAAACGTGTCGCTCAAAGAACTTCTCAAACTCTTCATGTCTCTGCCGAAA